>CM024641.1:31222442-31902511 GCA_014182715.1 Eucalyptus cloeziana | reverse complement strand
AGTAGCTAAACAGAACATGCCTTAGCATGCCAATTGCTTGCCCCCTTCTGGTTTGACTACAGCAGTTACATCCTCCTCAGCATTATAAGCAACAGTTGGTTTGACTACCAACAGTTATGGTGCTGGTCATCATGTCAATAGCAGACCCTGTTATCAAGCCAATGTAAGATAAACGGCAACATCTCAAGAAGTGTGAAAGTTCAATCACAAGGCGGCAGCTAAACCAAAATCTTAAGGTCGAAACAAGGTAAGATCAACGAAACCAGAATCTTGTGAACCCTTCAAGTTATGAGCAATGCGATCAACCATGTTAAAGTAATCCTTCGCATTGTGCAAGGCAGCAGCTAAATTGGGGAGTGAGACTGGAGGAGCTTTTGGTCGGAGGTGGCAAAAGGCAAAGCCGACAGTGTGGTTCATTAGATGAAAAGAGAGAAAACTTCGCAGTAATAGGATGCTAAAAAATAGTTCAGAGGCAGAGGCAGCCGCGGTGGCTTCGTCCCATCCAAGAATTGTGAGTTACTTCAGCCAATTGGTATGTGTTTCTTCAGAATTGTTAAATATCCCCAAGAAAATAGGATAGCCCAAAAAGACCCTCTTAACATAAAAAACAAAACAAAATACTTCTTATCTTAAATATTTTTCTTCTTGTAATAGTTCATATACCAAAAGACAGGATAGCTGAAACGTAAGTCACTGTCATCTCAACCAAAAGACTCTGAATCTCAATAAAACATCAGCACTTTCCATTTACTGCAGCGCCCCAGCGAAAATGGGGACTTCATCATGAAAGACCAAATTTCTACATTATTATGGTATTGACTTTGCCACCAAAATAGAAAATGGACTACAAAAAGGAAGCAGCCATAACCTGATCCCACATGGTGTCAACAGGTGGCTGCCTTCGAGCATTACCAACATCAAAGTCGAGAGCAGCCTAGAAAGAGCAGGAGGACAAAATAATGAGCTCCAGCTCCTTGAATACTACTTCAAAAAGGTCAAGTTCAATTACTATATGATGCAAGCAAGAGCTACCTCCAAATATGATCGAAGCAGCAATTTTACTTTGAGTTTAAACATAAACAAGCTATTTTTTGTTTGGTCATGAAGAGCAAGCTATATGAAAGGGTAACACTTATCAGTTATCACATGATGTGAACAAACGCAGAACAGTCCTCAAAGAGATCCTCCCACCATCAGCAAGATCACAAACCGTATCCTCAGCAATTTTCATTCAGAATGGCAAAGAACGCATCCATGGTTTCTTTATCGAACTTGATTAAGTCTCCGGCTGATTCCACGTTTGGCTCGGCCTTCGATTTTGGATACCATGTCTGTAACGACCCACACTTATGACTATCTTTTGTTTCGAATGATTGGTGTAACTAGTTGTAAGGCTTATACAGAACGTTGTCAGATGAACTCGATTGTGATTCTACTGCTGGCTGCAGACCTTTGTCTTTCTTGAGCCTCTCATTGGTCCATTGTTTTTGAAGCCTTGACATGGTTGGCTCAACCTCATATGGAACCATTTCCCTCCGAATCATTTTGCCTCCATCTTCGCATTTTGCTGAGTCCTCGACCACCATTTGTGTTCCATCCAATTTCTGGCTTCCCTGCACTCTCTGGTAGTTTGATGATTTCTTCGTCAGGTATCAAAGCAGAAGTCGAATAATGTTTCAGAATTAGTCCATAACAATCGTGCGATGTGATGGAGGCAACTGCAGTTGTTATGGGACGGCACTTCTTAAGAAAAGCACTTAAGGTTCCTCACTCTTTCAGGCCAAATCTTCGGTCTCTTTCACCAACCAAATGAGCAGTTCACTCTCGTCTTGTGTCTATTTCACATTTTTGACATTGACTTCTGGCTATCTGATGCGAGCAATAACAAGGGAAATAAATTAATTACTCCATAATGGTACTGTAAAATGAACGGAGAAATGAATCACTTACCCATCTTGGAGAATGCATTCTTCACAGACGATCATATGTAGTCATCTCCAGTTGGGTCTGTCGCTGCGTCACTTTTTGCTTGTTCTATAACCATGGAAAGCATGACATCGTCTCCTAAGATGTTTGCCGCCATCACTGCCCATGGCAGGAGATTTTTCGTCCAGTTCATTCTCCTGTTCTTGAAGTAGTCATGCTAGTTACCCAATCTCTTCTCCGACCACCCTCATATCGAGGCGAAAACTATTGATAGAACCTCAATGAACAGAGCATCTTTGTTCTGCTTCTTGGGCCTCATTCACTACTTCTGTCAACATGGCATGTGAAGTGAAAAGAAGGTCTGGTTCCAACTGCATCGTGCTGAGGTATTGTTGGAAAAACACCCATATTAGGCACAGATTGTGTATCGGCCGGTGAGCTCATTGACCTCGTCAAGGAGTAAAGTGTCGTCCCTGTTGTCAAATATCGACTTCAGCAGAGTCATGCACAGGTTAATGTCCAGAGGGAACCCCTCGGCCTAGTGACAAATCATCAGTAGGAGTCCCGTGGCACTTTGCCATGATAGCAACGCCACAGAAATTGCCGAGGCTTCACATGATGTCCATGTTTTCCCCATTTTCTGTGGTCATTGTCTCGCCAGCTTGGATAATTTTCTGAGAAAAGACCTTGAACTTTCTCTTTTCAGCCAGCCATGATATTCCTAGAAGTCGTTGAACTTGTATTGTTTTTAGGTGGTGGAGAAGCTCAAGCGGAAGGATTATGGTCTCTGCCGGCATACCCGTTTACCAAGATTAACAATGGCATGAATGAAGCAATATACACACAAGATGCACATTTGAAATATTTGAATCTACTGATTAACTCAAAAAAAAAAAAAAAAAAAACTTTAGCGCTACAGTTAATTTGGATACGGATTTGCATTCTCCAAGAACCTATAAGAACCTACTCTTTCCATCCCGAGATATGACTACAGTATTTTTATCAATCGGTACCTCCAGCCATTTTCTCCAAGCGGTAACCTCGCGTGCTCATCGTCGGATCTTGGCTGGCCTTGAACAATCTCTCTTCTCTTCTGTCTCTCTGGTGGTCTTTGAGCAATCTTCCCGTAATATGCTTTGAATTGCAACATCCTGTTCTTTGTTGCAGCAAATCAAGTAACGCATGAGTAGTACAGAACATGAACAGGAAATAAACAAACAAAACAGAATTCATATGCCTACAATGTCACTCTTGTACAATTTTTCTCAGGAAAAAGGACATTATTAATGTCTTAACTTTCATATGATGCTTACTTTAGTAATATAACTTTTTTTCTGATCACTTGAGTGCCATCACTTATGTACGGCGCTCTCTTTAGTCCCATTATTTTGTTTTCGATCACTTGAGTATTATATAACTTTTCAATCGATTATTTTAGTCTCATAACTTTCAAAAAGCGTTCATCACAAGTGCCTAAAGCAGGCCATAAAGAATCGTCACATGTGCCTCTGGTTACAAAGGGAATCAAAGCATATGTAATGCAGAAGATGGTATTTGGAAGACGTGACAAACCAGCAAAATTCGGATGAATGAAGCTTCTGCCATCAGTAGAAACTCAATGCCAACAGAATTCGACATTTATGAGAATAGATTTAGAATCTGCAAGTAGAGTCTTCTCAGGATCTGCATCTATCTTTTACAGGAAGTGCATGAACATGCGCAAAGATCATTGAGAGTCAATAACCAGAATTTTTATTCTTGATGAGTCAAGGAAGCTCAGTGTTCAAAAGGAAAGGAAAACTCCCCTATAAAATTAATAGAATAATGTACACTTATGTCAATCTGTACAGCCAAATTAACAAAAGTGCATGAAGGAAAAAAGGTGTTCGTTCCACTAACACCGGTCAAGACTGGTTCTTGATGATTTTTACACTGCTGTAGAATCGCTTGAGATCTTTCATAGCCTTCTCTTCGATTTGGATCACGTGAATAGATGAGGGTGCATCGACCATCGGTTTGAACCAGCAGTTCATTCCAGCAGAATCTGAAGGCGAGCCCTGCCCAGACGTGACTGCAAATGTGGTTGTTCGCATCTTTGGACTGTGGGAGAGACTCTCATGCTGTTTACCCTGGGTTAAATAAGAAGCAAAAGATGAACATCCCAAACATCATAAAGCCATCAACAGGGCTAAAATATATCGAACTACCGAACTTATAAAAATTACTACAAATCGTATGAAGCATGTCCATTGGAATTGCCAAATGAACATAATATAAGCACGCTGTGTCCATGTGACCACCTAATGAACATAATACACTTCAGGCCATGAAATCATGTGGGCACTGGTGGCTTATCCTTCTCTTTCTTCCCATCCCACATGTAAACATCACCTGTAATAGTAACTGCAGCAGACCAGTACCTTCCAGCAGAAAAGCTCACAATGTTCCTTTGACATAGTGAATATGGCTATACCATGAAAAGACGCAAGCAATCAGAAAATAGCTGAAACACCCAAATATAAGTATACAGAGATACTGGGAACATATTAAAACCTGTTGGCATCTAAGGTTGGGATCGGCGGACACCCAACAAAATAAGGCTCCATTATCTGTAAGAGCCATGCTGTGTACCATCCCTGCTGCTATAGGTACAACGTGCAGTCATTCCTTGCGATGAAATTTCAAAGGCATGCTCCCGCTTTTCTTAAGATTCCTAGCAACAACCACACGTCTTGGAGTAACAAGCCTATGACCCCACATATAAACCTACAAGACATAATAGATATTTAGTTTTTGTAAAACATGTATGGCAGATCATATCCAAAACAAATAGAAGGATGTCACGATCAAGCCAGACAATTTCCTAACGCATGGTTCGATACAACTACACAGAACGACTCGAAGTCTGCAGCAAATGTGAAAACCGAGACTTTGAACAAAGCCAGCATAAAGAATGAGAGCAAGTTAAGTAAATTAAGCCAGCATATCCATTCCCAATAACCTGCTTTACAGGCCCTGAGAGTAAGTCAATGGGCGTCCGAGACTTAAGAGTCCTCCAACGCATCTCCTGTGATGAACCAACTTCGCTCTTCAAGAACTCGAAGTTTATATGCAAATTCATCATTCCGAGTTCTCAACCGTCGTCTGCAACTCGTGAGAAGGAAATCGGTGTAATCAAGGGGGAAGAGGACGTGAAAATTTACCTCTAATTTCGCGGAGAACGCATCAGAACAGAAGGTCAAACTCCGAAGAGCGAAGCAGAAGTGGGCGGGGACAGGGTAAGCGGGGTTTCGGGAGGCGATGGCGGCTTCAGGAGGCGACACCGGGGCTTGGGAGGCGGCGGCGGAGGCGGAGTTGGCGTCGGCGGGTCTGCTGCAAACGTGGGGCCGGATCGACAGAGAGACAAAGGAGAGAGAGTGTCCGCAGCAATTTTGAATAATTTCCGTGTGGGCCGACGACACGTGTCAACAGATGAATGGTTTGCTGCACTATTTCCCTCACCTAATATTTTATGGGTTGGACTGACGGATGAAGCGAAGTCTAGAGAGAGGGGAAATAATTGATACGATAAAGGCACCCACAGCCATTGTTGACTCACGGCGAAAGCATCAGATCTGAAAACTCCTCTCAAGAACTCCTCAGCCCTTGCTTGTTGTTTTCTGAAATGGCCGAAGCAGTTCTCTTCAGCCTTGCCACTGGCATCCTGAATAGCCTCGCCACCGAAATGGCGAAACCTGGAGGCTCCTTCGCTTCTCAAAAGATCCAGTTGCTGTGCTGTGCCAAGGACGAGCTTCAAAGCCTTGAGGACAACGTCCAGACCATCCAAGCTGTGCTTTTGGATGCCGAGAAGCAGCAATGGCACAACAACCAGGTCAAGCTTTGGCTCAAGAGTCTCAAGGACGTCCTGTACGATGTACAAGATTTGCTTGACGATGTCGCAACCGAAGATCTGAGGCGGAAGGTCACTCCCGGCAACAAGATGACGAAAGAGGTGCGCCTTTTCTTCTCTAAATCAAATCAGCTTGTACACTGCCTCAAAGTGGGTAATGAGATTGAGGGACTTGGGAAGAAACTGGATCGGATTGAAAAAAGAAATAATTTCCATTTAAATCAGCATCAGAGCGAGGCAACTCTTCCTACAGAGAGGAGAACTCCCACTTTTGAGCGCGAGGAAAATATAATTGGTAGAGAAGAGGATAAGGAGAAGATCATTGCACGTTTGCTTGAGTCCTTTTCCGGAGAGAGTGTCTCGGTTGTTTCCATCGTTGGTATAGGAGGAATGGGAAAAACCACACTTGCTGATCTGGTATACAAGGATGAAAAGGTGAAAGAATGTTTCAAGCTTAAGATGTGGGTGTGCCATGGGGATCTTAAAATCTTTGATGTGAATTTGCTCGTCAAAAAAATACTGAACTCTGCCAAAGATGATCCTGAGGTGAAGAAAAATCTGAAAGGCATTGAGAACAAAAATGAGGAAGAGCTACGGAGGCTCCTTGGTAAGGTATTAGAAGGAAAGAAGTACTTGCTTGTTTTGGATGACTTGTGGAATGAGGATCGCATGAGATGGTTGGAACTCCAGCCTTTGCTAATGGGCGGTTCAAGGGGGAGCAAGATACTCATAACCACACGCTCTTCGGCGGTCGTGGAGGCTACAGATACAAACTCAGTTAAATTTGATCTATGTGGCCTATCTGTGGAAAAGTCATGGGAATTATTCCGGAAAATGGCTTTTAAAGATGGGGAAACATCATATGACTCGGGATTGGAGGAGATAAGTCGAGATTTAGTTAAAAAATGCGCGGGTGTTCCTCTTGCCATCAAAACAATGGGTAGCCTTCTATACACCAAAAAAGAAAAAGAGTGGCTCAATTTCAAAGACCGTGAACTTTCAAATATAGATAACTCGGGAGAAGGAATTATGAAAGTCCTCAAGCTCAGCTACGACCATCTTCCGTCGCATTTAAAACATTGTTTTGCATATTGTGCGCTATTTCCAAAAGATTATGTCTTTGATAAGCAGACAATAATACAACTCTGGATGGCACAAGCCTTTATCGAGTCATCGGAGGAGACCGACATCTAGAAGAGACAGGGGATAGTTATGTCTGGAACCTACTGTGTAGGTCATTCTTTGAAGTTGAAGAGATCGATGATGACACTGGTGAGGTGAACATGTTCAAAATGCACGATTTAATGCATGATCTTGCCTTGAAAGTCACAGGAGATGAGAGCAAGATGATTAATCTCAATGAAAGCGGCGTCAATGGAGGAATTCGACATGTGTCGTTTGCTTCAAAATCATCTTCGCTACAAAAAATGGCCTCGCTACTTGAAGCGACCAATTTAAGAACATTTCTCTCTTTGAAGGAGCAGAGCATATCAAAACCGAACTATTTTTCAAATGAACATCATGAGATTATCTCCAAGTTAAGGTGTTGTCGCGCATTGGGTTTCGGCCATGAAAATTTTTTGATCCCTACTTCCTTGGGGAGTCGATTGAAGCACTTAAGGTTTCTTGATATTTCTGGAAACCTATCTATCCAGAATTTGCCGAATTCAATCACGGATTTGGTGAACCTGCAGACCCTTAAGCTCTCTAACTGCGAGGAACTTACAACACTTCCAAGAGATTTGAAGAAATTAGTCAACCTTAGGTTTCTTGATATTTCTAGATGCCTATCTATCCAGAATTTGCCGGATTCAATCACGGATTTGGTAAACCTGCAGACCCTTAAGCTCACTTACTGTCATAAACTTACAACACTTCCAAGAGATTTGAAGAAATTAGTCAACCTTAGACACCTCTTAATTGATGGGTGTGAATCACTAAACCACATGCCATGCGGGTTGAACCACTTGTCTAAGCTTCAGACTTTAACCCTATTCATCGTCCAAAAGATGGACCATAAAGTAGCCGGTGGTGTGGGAAGCTTAGATGGATTGGCTGGCTTAAACAGATTGGCCGGATCTATTGCTCTTAAAAACTTGCAGTTCCTTGATCCGGTGCCGAACGAGGGTCACTTGAAGGAAAAGCAAGGTCTCCGTCGCTTGAGCTTATCATGGTCAGCGGAGCAGCAAGATGGCAAAAGCGACAGTGACGAATTGAGCTTGTGGGAGTACCTCAGACCGCACCCAAATCTAATCCGTTTGAGAATGGACTCATGTTTGAATGGGAGTCCACCAAGCTGGCTTTCCTCCATCACGAATCTTATTGAGCTCACACTCGATTCATGTAGAGAATGGAAGTACTTGCCGTCTCTGCGTGAACTCCATTCCCTAAGGAGATTGACTCTCAAGGGCTTGGATGCGTTGGAATTTGTTGAAGAGATACGTGATCTGGAGCAATCTGATACTTCACTCCCCTGCCTCCCGTCTCTAGAGAATTTTAATCTGTCAGAGTGTCCAAACCTGAAAGGATGGTGGGGAAGAAGGCAACCGATAGAATCAGATCAGGATCATCAGCGGTACAATTCATATTCATCATTCCCAAAACTTTTGTCCTTGGTAATATCAGATTGTCCCCACTTGAATTCAATGCCACTTTTTCCCCAGATAGAAACATTGACGTTAGAGAAGGCTAGCATAAAGTGGTTGCAACAAGGGATGGCGGTATCCACATTCATCCCCCTCTCTAAATTAGAGCGGCTATGGTTTGAAGATGTGGATTTCGAGCACTCAATGCTTGAGACTCTACTTCCATTCCTCAGAAATCTTGAGAGCTTGACCTTCTTCCATTGTGACAAATTAAGGAGTCTCTCTCGTGGCATGCAATCCTTGTCCTCACTGCAAAGCCTCGACATTTATAGTTGTGAAGAACTCGATGTGTTGAGCCACGATGATGAGCATGGAATCCAATGGCGTTCCCTTGGGAAACTCCGTAATCTTTATTTCTACCGTCTTCCGAAACTAGTGGCATTACCCGAGGGGATTCAACATATCACCACTCTGGAATCTCTCAATGTTAGTTTCTGTGAGAATCTGACGAGTTTGCCAGAATGGATTGGCAATTTATCTACTCTTCAAGATCTTGACGTTTCTGGCTGCTCAAAGTTAACGCGTTTGCCCGATGGGATAAGCCGCCTCACCTCCTTGAAGACATTGGATATCACCGGGTGTCCCGTTTTGCAAGAGAGGTGCCAAAGAGAGAGCGGTGCAGATTGGGAAAAGATTGCACGCCTTCCATGCTCACGGGAATGAATTATTATGAAGTGGTGAATACCAGTAAAAGAAAACAAGAAATGGATGTGATCGGTTGACATTTGCAATCAAAGTCCACGGAGATTTTCATTTTTGTTTTCGTTTTTCCTTGGGTGGTAGAGCTCCGCGGTTGATCTTTACTTTTGTCAAATGATTAGTGAAATTATATTGAATGTCAAGTCTTATTGACATAGCAGGTGAAAGGGCGAGTGAGACCTTTTCGCAGTCTTATAAAGCAGTGAACATTAGCAGCAGCCATGACGGTATGCCCAAGTATGTAAAGCATAAATAAGAAAAAGGTGGTTAGAACGTAAAGAAACGAGCTTCTTTATGAAGGTTCGAAATAAGTAATGAAGAGGGCCATGGGCGTCGACGAACAACGAGCAAAAATGGTTTTGAAAAATCTGTCCGCGCCGCCCCGGTTTGCGGACGTGAAAACGCTTTGGAATAAAAGAGACGCCTTCGATCGTTCAAGACACCTGTTTTTATAAAAAAAAGCTACCTTAAATCAAATGTTTAATCGGATCCAAGATCTCTAATATTAACTCAAATCCTACGGTGCCTAATATATTGCTTTAAGTGGTTGATTGGTTCTTGAAGCTGAAATTTCTTTAATCGGATCCAATATCTCTAAATTTCATCGTCCTTAAATCAAATGTTCAAAATAAATCAGAAATTAGCAAAGTTCTAATTTTTTTGGTTAAAGGTCAAATTCTTCTATTTGGCCAAAGGTCAATATTTGGCCAATTTTATAAAAATTCTAAATTTAAGGGCCTAATCTACATGCCTACGTTAATATTGACACCTACATGCATTTTTTTTTACGTTTTTGTAATTTTTTACCAAGAGTTGACATTTTCTTTTTTCCAATTTGACCAATAGTCAACCTATAAAAAGTCAACTCTTGGTTTATTAAAAAAAATGGTACAGAATTACTAATGAAGTGCGATGCTCCTAATTTTTACATGCAATGAGATACTAAACACTTGCTAACTTTTTTTGAACTTTGGTTTAATGCGAAATGTGGTCCCTAAACTTTAGCATAGTGTGTAATGTGGTGTTTAAAATTTTGATACATGTTCAATATAGTTAGTGGACTACATGAAAATGTTCAATACAGTTCATGATCTCGAATTAATGGAATGACAATATTAAATATTTTCATATAATCCAATGACTATATTGAATATGTACCAAAATTGTAGGCACTATATTGAATAAATTAAAAACTCATAAACCATATTACATACTAGGCCAACGTTTAGGGACCATATTGCACATTGGGCCAAAATTTAGAAACCGTTTATATCACTATTTTAGTTTTTTTTTGTCAATAGTCGTGATTGAGAATCTCAAATATGGAATTTTCTAACTTTAATTGTTGGAAAAATTCAGATATCAACATAGAGAAGTTATGTTTTTCGTCATTTTAATTTTGGGATTTCATTTTTTGTCCTTATAATGTGCTTGGTTACTTTTCTGATCCCTGTGCTATTCTCTGGCGACAATGTAAGACCTTCTACCCATTCTTCCATCCAAAGTTAATTGTTGAATTAGCACCATCTATCCACACGTGGGAACTAAGTATTCAAGCTCTGTATAATTTGTTTTAGCTGCTCTTTTTCTTTTTTCTTTTTATCAAAAGAAAATTATATTTATTACTTAAAAGAGTACAGAAGTACATGATTTTCATGACAAAGCAAATCGAAACAAAAATATTAATATTGACAAACAAAATCAAATCCAAAAAACAAGGATGATCAACATAGTACCAGCAAAATTCAGCACAAACTTGTTCCACAAGAACAGATTTGTCAAACAAAATTTGCGGTCGATCACTAGATATGGAGTATGCCAATAAGCATACGCTGGATATTCCTTCTCCAATAATTGCAACATTGTCAGTTGGTGGTGCATACCTAAATTCGGCTTTCTCTACACTATCGTGGTATGGAGACAATAGAATAGGTTAAATAAACACATATCTAACATGTGGAGCAGCAAATCTTTGTAATTTAATGAGACACTAAAACTTTTACAATTATCAATGAAACTAGAGGCAGGAAACCTATACACAAACAAAGTAGAGAGGCATCGAATCCCCAAAAACATATTTATTAAACTCCCAAATTAGATCGGGAGAAGATGGCACCCAAATCTAGAACTAGATCGGGAGTGTTCAAAATCTAAAATAGAGAACTAGATTGGGAAAAGAGAGCTTCCAAATCTAAATTGGAAAAGAAAAGAAAAACAGTAAAAGAACAATAAAATAACAAAAGAGAGAGGGGACTCATGGCTAAAGGTTGAAGAAGATGATATGAAAAGAGAGAGAATAGAGAGAATATTTTTTTGGCTCTCTCGCTAATTTGTTTTAGATGCTGAGACAACAAATTTCGGCATACTTTGAACGGGAATTTGATGAAATAACCTAAATTGTCGTCAAAGAATGGTATGGGAATTAAAATTATAACTCAGACCAAAATCAAAATCTCTCCACGCTATAAGGACAAAAAAATGAAATTTCCACCACCCCATGTGGTGGCGGTGTTGGCTTCGGGCACCTTCCCTTAACGCAAGGGAAGGTGTTCGAATCCTTGCGTTGTCGCTAGTGGTCTTAAGCGCAGTGTCGTGGTGGTGGGTCCCGCGCAAGACCGCTCAGGGTTCTCCCATTGTTTATCGGTTGTACAGGGGTTCTCGAGTCACCAAAAAAAAAACAAAAAGAAATTTCCCTTGATATCTTTTATCATCAATGTTTAAGGATTTTTATCTTATGACATTTTGCAAAAAGAATTGCAATGTCAGGTTCCATCCCAATATAAAACATTGTAAATGTTTATATATCTTAGGTGCTAACATTTTAAGTCGTCCTAATATGACGCAGTGCAAGATATATTAGATATTAACTTTTCTCATTTGTAATATTGTATCCTTTTTGTAAACGCTCCAGATTTTTTTTTTTCCAATCATATCATAGTGCAAAGATGTGATTAAGTATCGTATCTTGATCTTTTGCAAAGTTTGCAAATGCTTACAATGTGTCCCCAAACTGCAAACCATAATAAATATATAATATTTTTATTTTAAAAAAGTTGTCATTTTTAATCTTCCACTATTTAATGTGCTTACAAATTGTTTTTATTTTTTTTTATTTTTAAATGAAACACTTGCATTATTCGTTGAACTGATATATTTATTTTGGAAGGAAAATACTTGCAAAAATCTAAATATTGGCATAATTCCATAAAAAAGAAAAAGGAAAGAAAAAGGCAAGAAAGCGACGGCAACTACACTATCCCTCTGGCCTCGAGGCCCAAGAGACTCAACGGCAATTGCGAAGGATTTGGCAAAGACTTTATGATAAATTGCCGAAACGCCCAACTTGGGCTTGGGTTCGACTTAGTCCATATATTATAGTGTACATTTTAGATTATGGACCCACCTAGACAACACATTTGACCCAATCTCCGTGTCAAGACCCATTGTCATCTTTACCTTAGTCCTAAAACTTGTTATAAATGTATAATTGAATTCTAAAATTTTCTAAAAGTAAAATAAATTAAAAGAACTTATCATAAAAGTATAATTGAGAAAAGCTTATCTAGAAAGTGCAGTTAAGCCCTATTATTTTATTACGAAAAGGCAATGAAGTCCTAAGATTTTAAACAACAGTATAACTATAACGTAGCTACCAAAAAACTGAAACCATCACTGTCAATTGTAGCAAGTTCAAAATTCATGTCAATAGTGATGGAAGGCTGCCATGCGTGTTTCCACCAAAACTCCTCCGATTTGCAAAGCAAAGAAGTAAGGCGAAAAAGAATTGAATTCCAAAAGCTTGCAAAAGTCTTGACAGTGTTTTCCAGAAGAATTAACTTGAACTAAACACTAATTCGACTTTTCAAGCTATATTAGAAAATGACAGACCAAAAAAGGAAAAAGCTACGGTAGAAAATGAAGAGGCTTTTTGAAAAATCTTCTACTACTTTTCAACATTGAACCGACGATTTAGACACTATTGCGATTAGTCTCGAATGCAGGCATAGCAGCAATTGAATAGCAAAAACCATCCATAACGATGTGAATTTTCCAAATGTTCCCATATTAAAAGGCCGACCGTACTCTTCCATTTCAAAAAATAATTTTTTTTCTACATGGGTAATATTGATAAAAAAGAATACCAGTCACATTATTTGTCGGCAACTTCTTGGCAATTCACATATACTTTTATGAAGAAACTAACTCTTTTTTGACATTTGATAAATTGTCAACTTCTCTTATCTCTTATTGTTTTTTTATTTATCTGTCTTATTAAAGTCTAAATTTATGAACTTCCATATAAATATACCTATGACTATTTGAGTGACTTACTGACTATTTTCACTTAAATTACCAACTAGTTTGAGGCTATCAATTATAATTTTAGTTACTTACCAATGCTTACTTGGTTGTTTAATTTATTAACTTTTTTTTAAAATTTAACGCCCTAACTTTATCAACACACCTATGAATTTACAAACTTCATTGGCGTAACTTGCCAATTTTTCTCACATTAGGTGACCAACTAGTCTTGGCTTTTTTTTTTTTTTTTTTTTTTTTTTTTTTTTGTCGGAACTATTTTTAGCGTACAAAGCCTCATTCAAGCTACTTTCAACTTTTTTTTTCCTTTAAGTTTTTTTTCTGGTCGAAAATTTTCCTTTAAATTGATCAGCTTGTCTATCGGTTACTAAACACGCAAAATTTATCAACTCTTTTTTTCTTAAATTACCCTTCTTAATTTGAGTGTTTACCAACATTTATATAATTAAGTTACCAACAAGTAACTAGCTCTCATATGAATTGGTTATCAATGTTTATTTGGTTTTTAGAAATTTCTAACTTCTCTTATCATTTATTTTTATTTTTTTACCTTTCTCTTCAAACACCTTAAACTTATCAACTATTATATGAAAATACAAACTTTTTTTCAGTGATTTATCATCTTTCTCCAATTAAGTTAACAATCGTTTACTATTTAAAATTACTGACTTAATATTAAGTTCCCACTTTTATTTCCCTTACTTGTCATTTTTTCTAAATTTATGACCTATATTTAGAAAATATCGATCTCAATTAGAGTGATTACCGGCTTCTCTTGGACTAAGTTACCATATTGCGTTAGCAACTCCTAATTGAGTTACTCACAAATGTTTATTTTCTTTTTTTTTTCTACACCAACTTCTCTAATCTCTAGCCAAACAGAGCTTCTCTCATCGTTTACCAATTTTATTTACATTTCTTGTCAATAGTTTAATTTTACCAACTACCTTATGAAACTATCAGCCTTGCTTTATTTGTGTGATTTGGGTAAATTTTCCCTAATTAAATTACCAAATAGTTTTGAATTACCAAATCTTACTTGAATTACTTACTTTATTCATTGTTTTCTCAAGTTTTTTTTTTTATTTAACTTTTTCATTAAGTTGCTATGTTTATCTGCATGTGTTACCAACTTCTTAAATTTACTAACTCTTTTAGAAATTACTGATTTCTATTAGAGTGATGACCAACTTTTTTCGATCAAGTTACGAACTAGTTTTGTATTACCTTCTTTAATTTGAATTGGTTACTGAGTTCAGTTGGTTTTTTGTTTTGAAATTACTGACTTATCTTTTCTCTGATAATGATAAATTTATAATTTTCTACCAGCTTAGAATTTGCCTACTATTGTATGAAATTATCAAATTTTTTGTATGCCTTATTAACTTTTTCCCAATTAAGTTATCAATTAGTTTTGGATTGTCAGCTCACATTTGAGTTGCTTATCATTTGGTTTTTTAAAGTACTAATTTTTCTGTTGAGTTGTTGCTTCTTTTTTTGCGTTACTTACCAAACCCATTATACGATTAGATACCAATTAATTTTCCGTTACTGACGCTTATTTCACTTAATTACTAACATTTATTTCATTTTTTCAAATTAGCAACTTCTTTTGTCTCAGATAAAGAAAAGCTCTCTTAGTACTTTATTAACTTTTATTTAACTTTCTTACCAGCACCTTGAATTTACCAATTATTATATGAAATTTCCCATGTTTATTTGGTGACTTACCAACTTTATTTCCTGAATAAGTAACTCAAAAGAAAATTGGTATCCAACTCAAATAAGAGTTGGTAATCTGAAAATAGTGGATAACTTAATTGGAAAAAAGTTGATAAATTACTTAAATTAAAGCTAGAAATTTCTTGAAAGGATTGATAAATTTAAGGCATAATTAAGAGAGATAAATGAAAATTGGTAAAAGATAAGAAAATTCGGTACAAAAGAAAAATAAATTTAATAAGTAACTCAGATGAGACTTGGTAATCCATAATTAGTTGATAACTTAATCGAAGAAAATTTGGTAAGCAATTTAATTAAGGTTGATAATTTCTAAACACATCGTTGAGAAATGCATATAAAAGTTTGTAATGCTAAAAAAAATTGGACAATTAAAAGAAACAACTATATCTCAGTAAGTACGTAACTTAAATGAGATTTGACAATACAACATTAGATGATAATTTAATGGGAGACAAGTCTGTGAGTCACAATAATTTAGGTTGGTAATCTCTAGACATAGTGAGAAGGGTGACCAAAACGAAAAAAAAAAAAATCAATTTAACTTTATAGAAAGTTGGTAAATTAGGAAAACCAGTAAGAGATTCATAAGTAATTTTAATAAGAGTTGATAACCAAAAACTAGTTGGTAATTTAATCGGACAAAAGTGATGACTCACTCTAACTTTGGCTAGTAATAGAAGAGCTAGAAAAATCGAAGTGTTGGTAAATTATGCAAATAAAAATGGGTAAGTAGTATAAAAATTGCTAATTAATCATCATAAAATAAGTTGCCATTTTATGAAAGTATTGGTAAGTTACCAACATGTAAATAAAAAAAATAAAAAAGAAGTCACTGTATTTTTTTTACCAACAATATTTCCATATTTACCATTACTTATTGAAACTTATCAGCCTGAAAAGAGTCCCTATTTTTGGGCACAGAACAGTAGCATTATACAAGATCGATATGGTTTCAATATTGACTTTCTGGGAATTTTAGAATGCCTATCACAGCACTGGACAAAAATTGAATTACATAAATCTATTTACGCATTGAGAAACAAGAAGGTACGCAAAATTTGAGTTCCACAATAAAAAACAAATATCTCTTAGAAAAGAGTTCACGGCCTCAGAAAACATCTAACCATATATAACAAGTCTGTGATCTTGTCTAAACTGTCAAAATTAACTTTCTTGCTTTTCTTTGTATACATGAAACCCTGAATATAGTGTTAAGTAATTACATCAATTTTCTTTGTATAAATTGTGATTATCTATGTCCCGGTCTCAGGTCTACAGAGTCTAATCGATATACTTTATAACATACAGACCTTATATACAAAAGTATTAATTCTTATCGTCATACTAATTAGTCCTGACTCATGTATTGATACACTAGCTCTTATTAGTCGACCGGTCTGCAGAAACAGAGATCCGGGCTTCACCGAGTCCTGCAAAACTGAGTGATGGAATTGCTCGAGTCTGTAAGATCTGGCTATTCAAATCCAAGATTGGATTTAGCAGTTGAAGGAATTGACTCCACTGATATGAGCAAAGATATCAGATGAATCCATCATGTCATCTTCTTTCACAACCACCTGAAACGAAGCCAAGGAGCTGTTATTATGTTACGAATGGATTACGATCAGGGAAGGATATTTATCGGGTTTGTGATGATTATTTATTTGTTCTCGTCTCCATCAAAGATATCACGATTCGCAAGGCATCGCTTGATCTTTGGGAGTTTCTTTTGAACCACAGATATGGCATGGCCAGTGCAGATTTTTTGTAAGGAAAGTTGTTCTCACTTCGTCCTTTTCATCATCCTCGAGATGGCCACAAGCGAGCGTAGAGTTCTCCCCGAATCCCTCGTTCTTGGCGAATCTCCCTCTCACTCGCGGACGGCTGTCCTCAGCGTTTTGCGGCACGCATACTGCAGATATTAGGAAAGTTTCCTCAGCTAAAGTTACTGTCCTACAAAAGGTAAACTAAAACATGAATGATGCGAGAGAAGAAGAGAACGAAGACCTTAATCTTCTTGCCGAAGTTCCTTTCGTTCCTCTTCTTCATGTACCGATGGATCTTCTCCTTCCTCTGCTCAACTGAGAGCTTTCCTACTTTGTAAGTTGGGTCTTCTAAGTTTGAAATATCTGTTGCGAAAGGTGCAGAACTCGAATTCGCATTCATCAGCTTTTGGCTCTCGGCACAAAATGCCTTACACGGTATCAAATCGACACAATTCCATAAGAATTTGTCACCACAAATACTACAAGAGCCCATGAAATTTAATGCCATGTGCGTACCAACTGCATTGAACTTTAAAACTTCATATTCAAAATGAAGCATAATGTGCTGTAAAATCTTGTCAATGCCTGCATGTCCTCAGGAATAAGCACCTGGGTCGGATCCGAGCAAAAGATTCCACTGTTATTGTCAGCCTGGTAATCCAGATCTCGAGCTTGCAAATCTGCTTTTATTAGAACACTCCCCGAGAATATCCCCGACCTATCTGCAGATAATGTACCAGTCATATTCTCCGGCATGTACGTCCTCATTGAGCCAGCGAAGGAGCACGAAGGCGATGCAGGGTCCAAAGGAATATATGTTGACACAGACGAAAAGCAATTTTGTTTGAACACTGAGGCAATCAATGGAGGGCCAATTAACTGTGACATAGTTTCGCAAGTAAAATTTGGTAGCCCGTCAGTGCTATTGGTCAGTGGAAGTTGATTTTCTGTTAGTTGCACTGAAGGGAAATCCATCAACAGGTGGTCTTGTTGAGGACAGACGAATGGGGAAACCGAAAACAGAGGGGAGGGAGAGAAATCATTTGAAGCAGAAATATCATTATCGACATCTTCTTGCGGATCAAAGATTGTTGTTTGATTTCCGTTGTGGTTAATAGTGCCAGCAGTCATGGTGTTACTGGTAGTCGTGGCAGGAGTTGTGGCTGTCGTGTTAGTATTGATTCCATGGTCTTCCTGCAGGAGATCGCCAAAGCTTTGCAAATCTTCAGGTAAAGAAAATTTGGAGGAATTGGGGTACTCTTTATAGCAGCAGTCTGAACACGATGTGATCTCAGAGTTCTGTATACTTTCTGAAAATAATTCGGGGTCGCAAATTTCTAACAGTTGAGCACTTAACGGGCTTGACATATCATCCTGCAGAACAACAGATGCAACTCCATGTTTGAACAACAATAATTTGTTGAACAAAGACTAGAAAAGCATATCAATTACCACCAAAAGTCGAATTACTCATGTTTATGATCCATACACTACAATTGGTCTCTCTAACCATTTTAGCAGATTTCTTGATGTTTAAACTAGTAGAAGAGGACATAAATTCTAGACAGGCATATGATGATGCTTGGATTCTTAAAGTTGATTTGAAAAGCGAGTTCTGTGAAGGTGAACAGTGTCATCTTTCTGACAAACAATAAAGCAGGAAGATTATCTGCAATTTTGCTGGCACCTTATGATATGCAACAGATAGATAGCAGATGTGAAGACGGGCTTCGATGGCATGTTTATGTGAGGTAAAATATAGGATGCCTAATCTGGCCAAGCACTAGTCATGGAGAGGCAGCATGGAAGAGTTTCAGAGCTTTCTCAAAATGATCAAAGCAAGAGTTTTGAGCTTTTCACTTGGACAAATATTTTATCAAAGCGTGAGACTGTAATATGACCAAACAAACGTTGTCATAGATATATTTTGTCATGTTAATGATCATTCTAGTTTGCTGTAATCAACTCAATGGTCATCAGACGACAATGAAGACTTTGGCTAAATTACAACGTTATCTCTTGAAAAAGTGGATTGATACAAAGGAAAAGTGCATGGTATCCTTATCAGATTTTAAGATGATGTCAGAAATCCAACCTGAAGCTCAAACAGTTCCTTCAAATTCAATTACCTAAAGAAGACATTAAGATAAAATGATGCATTGAGATTAAGGTGTCATTACTAGCTGCGGCATTAGTAGTGTCCTCATCACAAGCACACAATGTTTAGATGATCATTCCCCGAGCAAACCAGACACATGCTGATCTTGAGCTCAGGCAAATCATCGTATTGCAAAACACACCAAAGACCGAAAAGAACCCAGAACTTTTGTCCAAAGAGAGAATGGAACAATGGAGGAAAGTTCAGCCTTGCAACCAAAATCCTGCTTTTTTTCCTCCCTTTGCAGAGACAATTGCATGATTAATGCAATGCATGCATGCATTGTGTGTATGTACAGAAAAGAACACGGTATGGAGACGGTTTCAGAGGGCAAGAGAATTTTACAGCCGGAAGCTGCCGAGGCGGATGAAGCACGTCCTCCAGCATTCTGTCCTCGGATGAAGAAACTTTGCAAGATTTAGATGAGCAGACCCTTTCTCAAAATGGCACTGAAAGAAGAAGAAGAAGAAGACATGACCACTTCTCCCTATGATCACCACCTTTCGTGGGCTCGAGAGGATGCTCACTGAACCGCGATACATAAAAGAGAAAGCTCCATCGACGATGATCAGAACAAAGTGTGCGCGTCTCTGTATGTGTATTGTGTATCCTAAAAGTGCCAGTCAATTTTACTCTGAACCATTCACACTTCGACACATGTCCTCGGCCCCCGCCACATCAGCCAACTTCAAACCAGCGCTCTCGCGCTCTGCTCTCTCCTCTCTTTCTTTACTCAGCGGGTCAATTCTCTCTCCTCTCTCTTCTCACTCTCTCCCCCGACCACGGACGGCGACGCTCTCTCCCGACGACGGACTCTCTCTCTACTCCACGGCCTCTTCGCTCTCCGACGACGGCCGCGCTCTCTCCGACGACGGCGACGCTCCCTCCCGACGACGGCCTCTCTCTCTACTCCACGGCCTCTTCCTGCCGACCTCTTTCTTCCCGAATCGCGCTCTCTCCCGACGCTAGGCTTTCTCCGACGACGGCCGCGCTCTCTCCGCTCTGCTCAAAGCCGTCTCTCCCGAGAAGCCCTAAATCTGCGACGACAATCCCTGCTTTTCAGGTTCTATTTTTTCTTTTTGCCGGGGTTTTATGTCCTCATCTTTGTTTTGGGTGAAGCTGGCATGTTGATTGTGAAAATTTCTTGTTTTGCCACAATGTGTGTAGGGGTGGTTCTTTTTCTGCTCGTGTTGCATCCAATATTCTGGATATATGGCCAGAGCAAAATGTTCTCGGGTCCTGTTGTCACTCTCAGTATTCGAGGACAATATCCTGGTTCGGGAGCCGCTAGAGGCGGAGGGAGAGTGTTGGTCATCGATGGCAGAGGAAGCTTGAGATGCGCTCTGGTGGGTGGGAACATGATACAAAGTCATCCTGCACAAGTATGAAGTCATTTTTTTTTTACCTTTCTTGACATTTTGGTTCCATGAAACTTCTATGGCAAAAGCTTCTTGTTTATGTTTAAACTCAAAGTAAAATTGCTCCTTCGATCGTATTTGGAGGAAGCTCTTGCTCGCATCATATAGTAATCGAACTTGACCTTTTGAAGTAGTATTCAAGGAGCTGGAGCTCATTATTTTGTCCTCCTGCTCTTTCTAGGCTGCTCTCGACTTTGATGTTGGTGATGCTCGAAGGCAGCCACCTGTTGACACCGTGTGGCAGCAGGTTATGGCTGCTTCCTTTGTGTAGTCCATTTTCTATTTTGGTGGCGAAGTCAATACCATAATAATGTAGAAATTTGGTCTTTCATGATGAAGTCCTCATTTTCGCTGGGGCGCTGCAGTAAATAGAAAGTGCTGATGTTTTATTGAGATTCAGAGTCTTTTGGTTGAGATGACAGTGACTTATGTTTCAGCTATCCTATCTTTCGGTATATGAACTATTACAAGAAGAAAAATATTTAAGATAAGAAGTATTTTGTTTTGTTTTCTATGTTAAGAGGGTCTTTTTGGGCTATCCTATTTTCTTGGGGATATTGCTGATTGCAGTTGCTTTATAAGCACACTCCTATGCCTGTAGCTGACTTATTTTACACGTCTTGTTTCAATAGATATACTTTTGCTTGAGAACTTGTTATGACAATGAAGCAAGAGACGTTGCCTTGTCATCCTGTAGTGCACCTCAGTTTGCACCTCTGGTTCTATTTGTTTACTGCCTAAATGTACCGATTGTTTTTCTTCCCTAATGGTTATTTGTTATTGGCAGCTCACAGAATGGATAAATACTGGAGGTGTGGTTTCTGCTGACACAGTGGCTACTGCTTCAGAAGAATGTGAAAAGTTGTTAAGAATGGGTGATTGGGTGGGTCGAGCTACATATGATAAGAAACGTTGTTACTATATGCGATGATATCTGGTTCTCGAAGGGGCTTGTCGAAAGGCTACTAAGAGATCTATCAGCACTTTTCACCACCATAGAAGATTTCTTGTGGTTTAAACTGTTAGCCATCAGGGAGTTCCCTCTGGGAGGTTCATCTGCTATCTTTAGTGAGAGTTCAGTTCCCTATAGTTTAGAGGATTTGCAGGCTTACCTAAATAAGTTTGCAGCATCATACTATACCAAAAATGGGAAGGACCCTCTTGTATACCCATATATTCTGCTCCTAAGCATCCAGTTCCTACCCGCTATCCTCTATTTGTCTAAAGAAGCAGGAGATGAAGGGTACAACATTGATGCCACTCACATAGCTATCGTGCTTGTCGACCATGGCGTCCTTATGGAAGGTACAGGGGCAGGATCAAAGTTTGGTGTAATGGATGCTTATGCAGAAGCATCTAGCATGATTCGACAGCATGGGTATTCATATTTATGTCTTGGAGATCTTTCAGTGGCATTGGAATATTTTGCACAGGCTGCTGCTGCTGCAGTGGGTGGGGAACGACTATCTTGGACTAGAAGGGAAAATGCAGATCAGCAGAGACAGAGAAGTTTGATGCTGAAACAACTCCTCACGGAGCTGTTATTGCAAGATGGTGGGATTTACTTTTTGCTTGGTTCAAGAGGTTGTGGGGAAGAAGGTGAATTGACAAGGCTTATACTGGACGTGAAAACAAGACAACAATTTATGCTTGAAACTGCTTAGCAATGCTTGGAAGTTGGGATATATGATAAAGTATGGTCTTTCTCCCCGTTTTCCTCCCTTTGTAAAATTTACTTAATGTTGGACTCTGGTGTTTCCAATCATATCACTAAACTTTGACTTCAATCGCCCAATGTCAACTAATTGCTGACATGGTGGCCACATGACCATGTGTATACCACAACGGCACTTTGCTTGAAAATTGGCTGGATTTTGGTCAAAGTGCACAAATTGTAAAGAATAAAAGTTCTCGACATGAGATGATCAAAACTAAAGTTCAGCGAACCGTTATCCTTTTAAGTTCAGTGACTGCTGATGGAATTTGCCTTTCTACTATCGCTTTTATGGAGTCACAAGTGAAATAAGTTTTCAACGAATCTTTGAGAGCCAAAGTACTTTGATTGATTGTGTTTGTTCAGAAATTCTCTTTTCGAGGTGATTCATGTTCTGCTGATCATTGTGTGTTTCATTGGCTATTTTTCATCTCTCCAAAATGAACTTTTTTCTTTCTTTTTCTTTGTACCTTTTTTATTCTTGAAACTTGCTTGCAGACATCCAAAGGTTTTGTCCATTAGATCAAAGACGAAAATTCAGAGGATGAGAAAGATCTGACTCAACCTTCTGCAATTAATGACGACTCATTAAACAATACTGTCAAGGTCAGTAATGCTTTAATTGTCGGCATATTCACTTCCCTATCGACTACCTTAAAGTGTTTGAGTCTATTGAGAACAGTCTTCAATATGTGTGTTATGCATAAGTTCTGGCTGAGCTGGTGATTTACTTACTAAAGTGCTCATGCATCAGCTTATAAAATGTATATGGTACTTTAGTATACGTATAACCCAAAGGTATGTCTAAAAGTTTGAGTTCGTTTGAAAATACTCTATTGCAATTGCTCTATTTGTGATTATCAATCCCTGATTTATTGAGTTTATCTTTGCTTAATCTGTGTCGTCTTATGTGCTTAATCTGTTATGAGTCTTGTAATCACCGTGAGTTGTTTGTTGCTTGTTATGAGTAGCTGCCAGTTTAGTTGTCTTTCTCTATGAGTTTCTGTACTTGCTTATTTGTTGACTTCATGCAAAGGTAGTGAAGGGATGATGGTATGGTGAGTTCATTTTCTCTTGGTTGCTGAGATATTGTGGGGAGTATTGTTGAAAATGTGAAGCAAAATGTTGAAATTTCGGGTTTTAATATATAGTTTCAGCTGAAGTTTGGTTGTGTTTGATGAATTGTGTTTTTCACTAAATGTCATGAACGATAATATGAAAATGTGTATAGGACATCGGCAAGTTGAAAATGGATGGGTGCTGTTTTGATTGGCTGTTTGGCTTGATCTTTTGGTTATTAGGTTCTATGGCTATACTTATCAAACGAGTTTGATTATTTTGTGGAAGAAATTCAGTCTACAAGAATTTTACTTTGCTGGCCAGACATTGTTTTTGAGATTGGCTTTTTATTTCATGTTCTGCTAGATGTGATCTTCATCAAGTTTGGAATACTTTTGTTTATGTGCTGATGTGGGATTATTTGAGATAATCTTAATCCAAGCATGTTGTTTAGTAAAATGTGCTTTTCTAATTATTTATTCCTTGTACAGGGGTAAACCAAACTCTTTTTAGCATCCTTGAATAAGTGATTTGAACGACTCAGAAGGTATAGATAATGCATGGTCGTACCATACATAGTCGGAAGGAACCCTCATAATTCTTGTATGGGAGGAACACATACCTATCCTGTAGCTTTGGTTTTTCCACTTTGATTTGTTTAATCAATTTTGTGAACATAGTTCTCAATTTCTACAAGCATGTGATGATTGATTTTTATTGAGGGAAGCTTGTAGCTTGTGTAGCATATGACAGGATCACGATGCTCATTAGGGGCAATGTTCATGTAAATTTAGTGCAATTTGTTTGAAAGTGTATTTGTTTTGATATGAAAAGTTGCTCATGTATCTATGCACCTTCTGCATGGTGCTCAACGCCATTCTCAGTCTTTTTATTTGAAGATCTTTATTATCAACTAATCGAGTCCTCATGTTGTGATCAAAACATTTGTTTTACCATGGCATTACTGGACAACAAGTTTCTAATACATCAATCTAGTGTCCATCTCTACATTTTGCTCCTTGGTGACAAAATTAAACGAGAATTCCAAGAATTCAAATCTGGCAAAAGACATTTCTCAATTTTGAAATGGAGAAATTCTGATAAAATGAAGTCAACTTTTAAGTCCCTTCAAAGAAGTTAAAGACATTTTGTTCGATAATTCATTATGACACTTAAAAATTGAATGTCAGAACTTATAATTCATTCATAATTCGATGTGTTAAGTCTGCTGTTAACTCAACTAAAGCCGAATCCCACCTGTCGCCACATCTACGTGGAAGATACCATACAATAGGTGGAAATCAAGTGCATATGGCCTCGAAAAAAGGGGGAATATGGTGATGGTCAAGTACGAGAATAAAGAAAAAATAAAAAAATTGAGGTATGCAACCAGCCGGCGGCCGATCCATACAATAGCTTTGAGTAATGATTCAGCTGGCGGTCGATAATCAAAATTTAGTGCATTGCTAATTCCAAGGCTTTTTAGTGTCAAGACAACATTAGCAAGGTTGGTCTGTTGAACCTCTAGTACAGTGTTATCTTCTGGATCGATTTGATAATTGCGAAACGTGTACAACGGGAAACACATTCCTGGACCAGTTCTTCCGGCACGGCCAGCTCTCTACATTGCTGAAGCTTTGGAGATTGGAGTCACTAGCTGTGATTCCATTCCCGTCCTTGGGTTGTACGATTTCATCTTGCAAAAACCCGGATCAATCATATGGCTTATTCAGTCAATTGTTAATGACATCTCCGCAATATTTGTCGCAAGGACCACCTTACGAGCACCTTCTGGCGTGGGTTCAAATATCTTTGCCTGAAGATCTGTAGGCAAATTAGCATATATCGGGCATATAATGAGTTCGGCAATTTTGGAGCCAAAACCCCTTACCTATGCTTCAAAAGCTCTTCCACTGCTTCAATTTCCTCTTGACCGGTAAGAAAAATCAAAATATCACCACACGGTTGCTGCACATGTATTTGAAGAGCAGTAACAATAGCTGCATCCAAGTAATATGCTTCAGGTGCACTGGTGTGAAGAATTTCAACTGGATACTGCCTTCCTGGATATCTAAATATCAGGGCAGAGTGAAAAAAATCACTGAACTTCTCCGCATCTAGTTTGGCACTTGAAATAAGCAACTTCGTATCAGGCCTAAAGCGAGCAATATCCTATAAGGTGATGACCATAGAAGTCAGAAACTGATAAAAAGGTAACTTGACATCAGGCGTCAAGCCGGGTTGAATTCTTAGAAAGCTAATTTAGCAGCAAGCTAGAGATTAGGACTTCTTCTGCCTAACTCAAGTAATGCCACAAAAAATTACCATTCACAATCGTGAACTCATTTCTAATGTGTTTGCTTTATCTAAAAAAGAAATTGGAATGTGTTATTGCACGTCACATGTAAATATAGCCTTCCCTCAACTTAACATCTCAAAAGTTAACATTGAAAGATGGATACTTTTGAATTGGCTTTTTCAGCTTGCTATTCCTATTCATTTTGAGCATTCAATGGTCTTATGAAAACCAATGACTTTAAAACCATTCAGAAGAGTCTACACCATGGAAAATGTCACAACCTAAAAAGAATAAGGAGCGGCCATCATCCAAGCAAGGAGACAATATGGAAATAATCAATAATAAGGAGTCATATATGCCGCATCACTTTGTTCAAGAAGACTTGGAGGGCCTCCCTTAGAAGACTTCCAGACCAATTCGACTAGTTCAAGCACTTCCGCAGACCAAAGTGGTGTCTCATGGAAAACTTTATAAACATTTCCTTGCGACAATTCGTTTGTAGTTTAGGAGTGCCTCACTTGTCTAACAATATCTAGTAAGTATGGCAACTCACACAAGCTGTAGGGAATCAGGTCACATTATGCGTCCTTCCATGTAAAGAAAAAATACCCTTATGTCATTTAAGCAGGCTTTAATGCAGTTACCATAAAGGAAGAGTTGCAATTTGTAATCAGGGCTTTTAAGACGTCAAACCTTTGAGAAATTGCAATATCAGCAAGCATCTGGAGATTGGGAAATAATTGCACAACTTAAACAAGAGAGAAATGACTGAAAAAAAAAAAAAAAAACGAGAGAAATGGACTGCAAGAGCGACGAGCTGTTTAGTGATGCAAGAGCAGAGGATCTCAAGTCAAAAACGCTAACCCTTTCCAGTACATCAAAAGCTTTCTTCCTTATCACAACATCCGATGTGTACATGATGACGTTCTCAATCCCCTAGATTTTGCACTTTAATGATAAGAAGAATATACAAAATGAAATGGCATAAAATCAACATCTTTCACTATAATACCTGCAAGGCAGCAAAATGGCTAGGAACAAATGATGAGAAATCTAGAGTTTCACTCTCTCTCTCCCGTGAGACATGTCCTTCTGTGGTGCAAAGCAACAAGTCCATGGCGTGTTTCTTTAATCTTCAAGGTAGAGTAGCTAAACAGAACATGCCTTAGCATGCCAATTGCTTGCCACCTTCTGGTTTGACTACAGCAGTTACCTCCTCAGCATTATAAGCAACAGTTGGTTTGACTACCAACAGTTATGGTGCTAGTCATCATGTCAATAGCAGACCCTGTTATCAAGCCAATGTAAGATAAACGGCAACATCTCAAGAAATGTGAAAGTTCAATCACAAGGCGGCAGCTAAACCAATATCTTAAGATCGAAACAAGGTAAGATCAACGAAACCAGAATCTTGTGAACCCTTCAAGTTATGAGCAATGAGATCAGCCATGTTAAAGTAATCCTTCACATTGCGCAAGGCAGCAGCTAAATTGGGGAGTGAGACTGGAGGAGCTTTTGGTCGGATGTGGCAAAGGCAAAGAGGGCAGTGTGGTTCATTAGATGAAAAGAGAGAGAACTTCGCAGTAATGGGATGCTCAAAAATAGTTCAGAGGCAGAGGCAGCCGCGGTGGCATCGTCCCATCCAAGAATTGTGAGTTACTTCAGCCAATTGGTATGTGTTTCTTCAGAATTGTTGAATATCCCCAAGAAAATAGGATAGCCCAAAAAGATCCTCTTAACATAGAAAACAAAACAAAATACTTCTTATCTTAAATATTTTTCTTCTTGTAATAGCTCATATACCAAAAGACAGGATAGCTGAAACATAAGTCACTGTCATCTCAACCAAAAGACTCTGAATCTCAATAAAACATCAGCACTTTCTATTTACTGCAGCGCCCCAGCGAAAATGAGGACTTCATCATGAAAGACCAAATTTCTACATTATTATGGTATTGACTTCACCACCAAAATAGAAAATGGACTACAAAAAGGAAGCAGCCATAACCTGCTGCCACATGGTGTCAACAGGTGGCTGGCTTCGAGCATCACCAACTTCAAAGTCGAGAGCAGCCTAGAAAGAGCGGGAGGACAAAATAATGAGCTCCAGCTCCTTGAATACTACTTCAAAAAGGTCAAGTTCGATTACTATATGATGCAAGCAAGAGCTACCTCCAAATATGATCGAAGCAGCAATTTTACTTTGAGTTTAAACATAAACAAGCTATTTTTTGTTTGGTCATGAAGAGCAAGCTATATGAAAGGGTAACACTTATCAGTTATCACATGATGTGAACAAACACAGAAAAGTCCTCAAAGAGATCTCCCCACCATCAGCAAGATGACAAACCGTATCCTCAGCAATTTTCATTCAGAATGGCAAAGAAGGCATCCATGGCTTCTTTATCAAACTTGATTAAGTCTCCAGCTGATTCCACGTTTGGCTCGGCCATGTCTGTAATGACCCACACTTATGACTATCTTTTGTTTCGAATGATTGGTGTAACTAGTTGTAAGGCTTATACAGAACGTTGTCGGATGAACTCGATTGTGATTCTACTGCTGGCTGCAGACCTTTGTCTTTCTTGAGCCTCTCATTGGTTCATTGTTTTTGAAGCCTTTGACATGGTTGGCTCAACCTCATATAGAACCATTTCCCTCAGAATCATTTTGCCTCCATCTTCGCATTTTGCCGAGTCCTCAACCACCATTTGTGTTCCATCCAATTTCTGGCTTCCCTGCACTCTCTGGTAGTTTGATGATTTCTTCATCAAGTATCAAAGCGGAAGTCGAACAATGTTTCAGAATTAGTCCATAACAATCGTGCGATGTGATGGAGGCAACTGCAGTTGTGATGGGACGGCACTTCTTAAGAACAGCACTTGAGGTTCCTCACTCTTTTAGGCCAAATCTTCGGTCTCTTTAGCCAACCAAATGAGCAGTTCACTCGCGTCTTGTGTCCATTTCACATTCTTGACATTGACTTCCGGCTATCTGATGCGAGCAATAACAAGGGAAATAAATTAATTACTCCATAATGGTACCGCAAAATGAATGGAGAAATGAATCACTTACCCATCTTGGAGAATGCATTATTCACAGACGGTCATATGTAGTCATCTCCAATTGGGTCTGTCGCTCATCACTTTTTGCTTGTTCTAATAACCATGGAAAGCATGACATCATCTCCTAAGATGTTTGCCACCATCACTGCCCATGGCAGGAGATTTTTCGTCCAGTTCATTCTCCTGTTCTTGAAGTAGTCATGCTAGTTACCCAATCTCTTCTCCTACCACCCTCATGTCGAGGCTAAAACTATTGATAGAACCTCAATGAACAGAGCATCTTTGTTCTGCTTCTTGGCCTCATTCGCTACTTCTGTCAACATGGCATGTGAAGCGAAAAGAAGGTCTGGTTCCAACTGCATCGTGCTGAGGTATTGTTGGAAAAACACCCATATTAGGCACAGATTGTGTATCGGCCAGTTGATACCAAGTATCAATCATGTCTTCTTCATGAGCTTATCGACCTCGTTGAGGAGTAAAGTATCGTCCCTGTTGTCAAATATTGACTTTAGCAGAGTCATACACAGGTTAATGTCCAGAGGGAACCCCTCGGCCCAGTGACAAATCATCAGTAGGAGTCCCGTGGCACTTTGCCATGATAGCAACACCACAGAAATTGCCGAGGCTTCACAAGGTGTCCAAGTTTTCCCCATTTTCTATGGTCATTGTCTCGCCGGCTTGGATAATTTTCTGAGACAAGACCTTGAACTGTCTCTTTCAGCCAGCCATGATATTCCTAGGAGTCGTTGAACTCGGATTGTTTTTAGGTGGTGGAGAAGCTCGAGCGGAAGGATTATGGTCTCCGCCGGCACACCTGTTTACCAAGATTAACAATGGCATGAATGAAGCAATATACATACAAGATGCACATTTGAAATATTTGAATCTACCGATTAACTCAAAAAAAAAAAAAAAACTTGAGCGCTACAGTTAATTTGGATATGGATTTGCATTCTCCAAGAACTATAAGAATCTACTCCTTCCATCCCGAGATATGACTACACAGTCTTGTTCATCAATCGGTACCTCTAGCCATTTTCTCCAAGCGGTAAACCTAGCGTGTTCATCGTCGGATCTTGGCTGGCCTTTCAACCATAACCTACAAACCTCAGCCACATTTTCAAGAAGCCCGTATTGATAAATCATTCCCTAATTGTGTTGGATCTGTAAAATACAATTACAGAGAACTCCACAGTGTTATATGTCAAGAAAACCTGATAATTCCTGAAGAAATATGGAATTATTTATCACCTATCCTATGGGACCATTACCGTCTTGCACCTGAAGCTAGACAGGCACTTGAGGAATTTAATCAAGCACAAAATCAAGCAAAGACACCTCCATCATAGGAGCAAGAAATGATAGATACGGATGATCCTACACAGTCATCTCAAGAATCCTAAGCTCAAGCATCTTATGCTCAATGGGGAGGGCCTCTCTCTTAAGACCTCTATTGTGACATCCTGAATTTTCGACCCTATCTCGATAAAACAAATTGGATTTTTCATCAACGCGCCTATGATCCTTTTTTTTCGGAGCTGATCACTCTCAAGTTAATTGATCTATCAAGTGAAGCCGTTAATGAATATAAACGCGACAGACTTGACAATTCGATTAGAAATCGACTGCTCGACCGTGATAATTGGCAAGGGTCAATACGACACCATTATAATTGATTAGTGATCGGATATAGGTCAATTCGATGGAATGGTGTAATTAAATTGCATGATTGCAAAATTCGCGTCGAATGGCACTAACCCGATTTTCTGTCAATTCTGTATTCGATACCTATAATTAAAATATTGAGATTTTTATGACAACCGAACGTCGCTGATGAGTCGGAAATGCACAAACGTGGATTGAAAATTATCGACCATGGGTTAAACGCGTTAAAATCCCTAAAAGCTACCCGGTAGGTTAGGTCGTGCTAAAATCGCGTCCGGTCGATTTCAACCATGAAATTGAATTCGGTTTTGGGAATCAAACGTTCGAGCGTGTCACGATTTATTTTTAGGACCTCGTCTCATCTTTTGGAAAATTTCCATCGAGTCCGGAAAATTGCGGAAAAATCAATATTGGACAAAAAGCAATTAGTGAAATTCGGATGGGCATAATTAAGGGATTTTTGCGCCACCAATTTGGTTTGTTTTGTGAAGCCTTGGAATGAAATTAACCATTGGGTGGCATATTGACTTCCTTGGGCTGACTTAGAGAAATTTTGGCCACCAAATTGAAGTAAATTGTGAAGAAATGGTGGAAATTCGTAGGGGCCGCTCCCTTGGGATTTTTGGCCTTCAAATTGAATTGTTTTGTGAGAATTTGGAGGGAAGTTCATATAGCTGCTGAAGGGGGATTAATTAGCTGTCAATTGGGTTGGTTTTGTGAAGAAATTGGTGGAAAATAGCCATTGGAGGGTCCTTGGACTTTAAGGGAGGGCTAAAGACTTTGTGGCTTGCACTCAAGTGCAAGATATTTCTCTTGGCTGTCCATTGGTTGCATGGTTGACATTCTTGGACCCTTGTTCCCTCTCCCCTCCCCTCTCTTCTCTATTTATGCGTGAACCCCCTTGCAGAACAGCTTTTGCTTCTCCTTCCTTACTTCTTCTTCACTTGGTTGCTACTCCATTTTCACTCCATGCCAGCCACAGCCAGCAACCACACCAACTCGTTCCAGCCGTCCCTCGCCGCCAGAGCGTGTCCGTCGGTCCAGCTTCTCCAGCTGATCATTGCCCTGGTCATCCGCCTCATCCCCAAGTAGCCAGCCGCTCGACTGCCTACGGCTCTTGGCCGTCCAAGCTACGCCGACCGTCTAGCAGCCATGCTGTTCCAGCAGTGCTGCCCTTGCTCGTCCAGCTTGCCGCTCAGCCTCAACTAGCCACCTCAGCCCCTTAGTCCAGAACTGAATAGAACCAGTTCTTCCAGCCAAGCCGTGAGATTCATAGGCTGATTTCAGCCTCTTTTGGCCCTTCGTTGGTGGCATCGTAGACAAGGGATCTCACCGTCTTTGCGCCGCCGTCGCCGTGAATCTATTGCCTTGCTAATCCGGTGAGTTAACGCCCTAATCTTGGATTAGAAAGTTAATTGCACTTAGGAGGATTAGTTTAAGGTTAATTAGGATCAAGGATAATTTAGTTAGTGTAACTATTAGTTAGTTTAGTTAGTTGAACTAGATAGTTAAATTAGTTATGTGGTTAGTTAGGTTATTTAGTTAGGTTAATTAGATTAAGGTAATTAGCCTAGCTAGGTTAGTTTAATTAGTTCAATTAGGTTAGTTCGGTTAGATTATTTAAATTAATTAAGGGATTATGTTTAAATAATTTGCAATTTATTTAATTAATTACAATTTATTTAATTAATTATAATTAACGTAAATTGTACTGGAATAGCTGGTTAATGGAATTTTACGCTGATCGTCATGATTGAATTGATTTGTGAAATTGATTACTAAATTATGCAATTGAGTGCTTGGTGATGATTTTTGATTATTATTGCAAAAATATGATTTTATGGTATTTAATTAGAAAAATACTAGGTGTCGGGTTTTGATGCAAAAAATGTTTTAGGTACCATATAAAATCATGGAATTTTCAAATGGGAGAGTATCACGTTTTGTGGATCAATTTGACTGTGTGGCCACGCATAATTATTTTACCGAGTATTTTTAATATGAAGAAAATTGGCCAAGTCCATTATTTGAAATGGAAGTATTTGAGTGCAAAGCACGATAATCTTGGCCGAGCATGGATGTGCGTGTGGTTTTTATCGGAACCCGTCCCAATGCGTTCATGCGAGACGATGCCTAATTAAGTTCAAATGCCCTTTACAACGGATGCCGGTCGTAGTGGATGCTGGGCCGATGCTCATTCGGGAATGCCGTCTAGTTATAGACATTGCCGTGCCCAACGAAGCGAGATGACGCCCGGTTATGCCAGATGACTGCCGACTGATGAGTTGGCCATGGCCATTGGGTCATAAATAATTGGAACACGCTTGAGTGATTGAGATAGTTGTGCCTGATTATGGGACAAAATTGTGTGGCATGGAATGGGATGTGTCATAACGGTTTAGCCTTATCATCGAGACCCCTGCGAATATTTGATGAATGATATGAGGTGTTCCAGTTATTGAATACATTTACTATATGCATATGATATATGAGATGTACTAATATGCGGGGAGGTGCTGAGGCAAGGTAAGTTGTGAGTGATGCATGTTTAGGACTGCCTCTGGATGAATTCTCGTCCTAATTAGGGTTTAGGGTGTAGACTCGCTGAGACTTTGTCTCATCCTGTCGTGGTTTAAAATTTTTCAGGTCCTTAGATGGAGGTACACCACATCCGTTTTGGGTGGCCACGGGAGGCAAAGACCGAGATTACTCTTCTCCCCATCCATGGGATCCCCTGGACCCGTGAGCTTGTGGTGACCACTCTTTGGGTCGATGAGGGCCTACCTCACTTGGTATCTCATCGCTTCAAAGCGTAATTCCATAACGGGCCTAATGGGGTTCGAGAGGGCCCCTTGGAGGGCTTTGACGGACCTGCCGTCGATACCAAGTATGAGGAGGTACTCAACCCCATCGTGGATCCCGATAATTTGGATGATATCGCGGCGAACCCGAGGCCCGAGGTTGAAGAGCCTGGAGTAGAGGTAGCTGATCCGTTAGACATCAACATCCCTGACAGTGTTGTGGTAGACCCGAATCCCGAGTAGGTATAGTCCGGGGTAGGATTGGCTTAGTAGCTTCTTTTTGGGTATAGACTCCTGTGTATAAACCTGATATGTTTATAAAATATGTTTTGTGTTAATTGGTTGTCTTGCTTCTACTATCCCATGTGTTTGTTTGTTGGTTGAGAAATTATTAGCTCGCTTCCGCATGTGTATAAAATGAATGGGTCGGCAACGCGTCCTGGGAACGTCGCAATTTAATTGACCGCGGAGGGATGTGCGCATGCCGAAGGTTCGAAGCGTGACATCTATGATCAAGGACCTTTGTTCTTTGTTCTTATCCCTTGGATTATACCTCAGCACAGTCTTCCATTATGCTCAAACATCAAATTGGCCCTAGCTAGTCAGACTTGAAAGAATGAATACTGATACTCCAGGACCCTCCAGGATCCGTGAAGAATAATCATTTTCAAACACCATTATATCACAAAGGAGAAGCCCAGATAGTCCTCCTACTTCTGACATTGGACTTGAACAAAGCTACGAGGAAGAGCAGCTTGTACAACATAACTCTAATGATTTAGACTATGATTACAATTCCCAAGACAGAAGATAGGCCTGTAGCAACGCCACTATATCATAAGTCACTGTAGCAAAGTACTATAATAATAGGCTAAGGAAATCACTCTTCATATCACCTAAAATAATTTTTGACCAGGATTCTTGAAGCCTGTGTTTGTCTCAAGAACCATGAGTTTGGTCTTTGTTTTTTGTGACCTCTTGATGTCTCTAAAATGTAAGGAGGATGTAATGTTTGGAGTAGAGTCCATTGAAGTAAAATGTAAGCTTATGAAAATTCTATCCATGTCTCTCTAAACACTTCTTATTCTCCAACTTGTTAGGATTTTCTAAGAAATGCAGCTTGGCTAGTTACAAATGTTACTATCTTGGCATCCTTGAGCTGTCTATACTCTAATCTAAATTCCTGGGTACCTCACAACTAAAAGGCAATCCCTAGAAGTCTTGAACAAGGATTCACTTATTTGAGATAGCATATCTGTTGTAATTGACTTGGTGATCTCTAGTTCTAAGTATAGATCCCATATGAGCTTGTGAAAATTCTCTCAATATCTCTCTAAACCCTTCTTCTTCTCCAGCCTGATAGGATCTTTTAAGAAATGCAGTTTAGTTAGTTAGAAATGTTACTATCCTAGCATCCTTAAGCCCTCTATACTCTGAACTAAGTTCCTAGGTAATTTGCAGCTAAAAGGCAGTCCTTGGAAGGCTTAAACAAGGGTTCACCTATTTACGATAGCATATATGCTACAATTGACTTGGCAATCCCTGGTTCTAAGTATAGATCCCTTCATTGGTATCAGTCACGTGGACGCTTTGTCAATACTATCCGCTTTCAAACGTCCATATAGGTAGATGTTAAACGGTGTTCATTGATGGAATTTTGACAGAGAGTAAATGTATCACATAGGTACAAACTTAAGATTTTTTGTGTTACTAAAAAAAAATTAAGGTAAATGTGTTATCGTGGGCATAATTTAGAATTTTTTGTGATTTTTCCTATAAAAAAAAAAAAGTAGTTGCATGATATGTCAACATTTGTTTTTTTTTTTTCCAATAATTCCCATTTCTTTTTCTTACAACAGTGTCATTTTAGTCAAAAAGTGGTAAATCCTACTCTAATCTAGAAAATTAGATGCCCTTAGTTTCTCCATCTTCTCTCTCTTGCTCTCGATTAATCTCCACAACTTTGCGATTCTCATGGGCATAGATAGGTCACTACTGTGGTGGTTGATTGAAGGGAATTCCCAACAACTTACTGCATGCTTTCCCCCACTTGAAACAGCCTAGCCCATTCATGTTCTTGCAAAATAAGGTGGCTCTCAGCAAAAAATATCCATTTCCTTTTTTTTTTGTTATATTTAAAATCCATTTTCTATTATTGTAGGAGTGAGTACTTTGTGATTGACTACTAATAATTTATTGGGATAATTACACAAATGATTCCTAGATCTTAGCCCATCGTACAATTTGGTCTCTTAACTTTTCATTTGTGCAATATGATATCTGAATTTTACCCTAATGCGTAATTGTTTAAATAATTGTACAGTTGACGAGTAACAAAGATGTGCAATAAAGTTGGTATGATTAGGAGATTCCTAATGGATGCTCTTTATAAAGCAACCTATCTGATAAATATTCCCCCAATAACCACCATTAAATATTGAACTTCTGAAAAAGTACGGATGCCAAATATGTAGAATATTTGATAAAGCAACCTATCTGATAAATATTTCCCCATTAACCACCATTAAATATTGAACTTCTGAAAAAGTACGGATGCCAAATATGTAGAATATTTGATTGTCTGCTTTATATTTAAGTAAGTATGGTGAACTCAATGAAAGGACAAGAAATTGCATATTTTTAAGTTAGGGCATAAATAAGGTGAACAGGGCTATCGACTATGATGTATCGAATCAAATTTACATATTTATCGGTTGGGAAGTATTATTGAGTCTCCATTACTTTTTAGCGGAAGTGATTGGGGTTATGGCAATGTTTACATGGATGTATGACTAAAAAAATTAGAGAAAATGATACAAATGGTCCTTGAACTTTAGTTCAATGCATAATTTGATCACTGAATTTTTAATTTCTTTTCAATAGGGCCTCGAAACTTCAACTCAACGTGCAATATAGTCCATGAAATTTTTATTTATTCAATGTGATGCTAGACTTTTGGTATATATTTAATATCATCTTTGAACTTCATGAAAATATTCAATGCTATCCTTCTATTAATTGAGGATTAGGGGCAATATTGAACATTTTCATATAATACATGGATTAAATTGAACGTTTACCAAAAGTTCATGAACCACATCGAACAAATCAAAAGTTCATAGACCATATTGCACATTAAGGTAAAGCTTATGGATCATATTAAATAAATTAAAAGTTTAGGGACCAAATTAAAAATTCAGTCAAAATTTAAGGATCATTTATGTTATTTTCCTTAATTTCTTCAACCATGCATCCATGTAAAGATTACCATAACCCCAATCACTTGGGCTCAAAAGTAATGGAGACTCAATAATACTTTTCAACTGAATATATAAATTTGATTCGGTACATCATAGTCGATGGCCCATTCACCTTATGTATGAGCTAATCTAAGAATGTGCACTTGGTTGTCCTTTCATTGAGTTCACCACACTTACTTAAATATAACGTAAACAATCAAATATTCTAAATAGTTGGCATCCAAACTTTTTCCGAAGTTCAATATTTGATGGCGGTTAATGGGGGAATATTTATCAGATAGGCCGTTGTTCCAGAAGCATCTATCAGGAATCTTCTAATCATACCAACTTTACTGGGCATCTCTGGTAATGTTGCTCGTCAACTATACAATTGCTTAGACAATTCTGAAAAATGTTTATGTTGGGAAATTGTTGTGAGTATGCGACCAAACCCTTTTTTATATACTATTTTCATGTTCCGATAATGAAAAATTTTCTCTAACCAAATAGGCCGAGCTGCTTTGCTTTTGCCGCATTCTTTTCTGACCCATAGGCCCTTCGGACTTTCCTCTTTTCCACAGGACCCATGGGGTCTTTCACAGCGCCTAACAACTCCTAAGGTTGGAACCCTTATTAAGAACACAAACCAGAAGAAGTTAGGCTATATTGAAAATGACTACAACTGGAGAAGCAGATGTCTATGTAGCGTGGTCGCTTCCGTCTCTCTCTCTCTCTCTCTCTCTCTCTCTCCTGGATAAGTGCCGGAGAACTAGGTGTTTATGGAAGTCTGCTTAGATGAAAACCCAAAAAATTGTTGGTTCAGAGGATTTGAGTTCGATTCTTTATGATGCCGAATTTACCGGTCATTCTCAAAAGATACGGATCTCGTATTCTTACTTTCTGTCTTTTCTATTTTTGCTAGAATCGTAAATCTGACTTTTTATCTTACAACAAGCTTAGGAAATTAAATAAATATAAAAAAAAATAATAGATTGAGATGGTTTAAAAAAGGAAAAAGGTTAGTTGTTTTTTCCGTAAATGAAATGCTTGAGTGTAACTATTTTTTGAGAGGAGAATATGGATGCCTGAATTGTTGACAGAATTTTACTTGTTGATATTTCATTACTATTTTATGCAGGGTAGTTTTGGACGTAAGAAAAAGGTTTGTTAATTGAGACAATTGGCTTTAACACCTTTAAATAAGATTAAAGGAAAAATTTTGGAAGTATAGAAGGGAGGGCCGTGAGAGTGTAGAATTAGTGCGAGGGAGCTTTATTTTTTCTAACTACTCCCAGTTTTTTGTTTTTTAACTCTTTGAAATAGATTCTTAAATGATGCATCAAAATTTGACTTTTTCTTTCTCATTTTTCATCACTATGTTTTTCTTAGCTCCATTTTTGTTGAGTTAATTTTAACAAATAAGTTCGTTCTAACATATAAATACATAATTCCACCTAAATGCAATCAATTTGTATTTTTGGTCAAAAATACTGAGAGTTTCATTTACTAAAGCAAAGTTTATGGACGTCAGAACATAAAATGTTCATAATGTCTTGTTGAAAATTTTTATTTGGCACTAACTAATGATCATTATATTTTTATTTATTGAAAAATGTTCATAGTGTCCTGTTGAAATAGTGCAACTATTCAAAACGAGTTATGGTTATTTTATATATTATTTATTTAATTCTGAATTTTTTTATTTCTTCCAAGAGTTATCTCAAGGTCGTACCTGACATAACTTCTTAAACCTTGGAAGGTTATGCCTGTTTGGATATAACTTTTTTTTTTTCGTTATAAATTATTGAACGTGTCTATTCAAACACAATTTTTCTTCTTCCATTTTCAAGAAAATACAGCCATCTTTTCCAATTTGGCGGTAACCATTAGTAATATTGTAGAGCAAATAAATCATTAAAGAAAGTAACATCACTCCTCAAAGTTCGACTTAATTGCTCTAAAGATCCGATTTCATTGTCCTACTCAATTCGAAGCCATATTTTCCCAAGAGGACACATTGGTTCAAGTAAGATATTTCTTTCGAAGAGATTCTTTCTTGTAGGTAAAGCATTTTGGCATACACTCGACAAAAAGATTTGAATCTTAGGGAGGGTGTTCAAATTCCATATTTTCGTCCATAAAGTTGTTGGGGTTTGGTTTGGAGAAGAAGCTTGGTCTGTTTGTTGATGCCAGTGTGCAGAGTATAGCTTGTTAGAGGCATTTAGCACTGTGTAGGTCCCGCGGATTTACTTCCTGCCCAAACCAGCCGATCATCCTCTGGATTCCTGTTTAGTGGAATGGCTAGAATTTCACTAGCTATACTCTCATCAAATAAATTTTGTAGCCAATCAATTTGCATTTGATGTTTACAGTTTAGAGACAATCAGATTTTAATTATCTTTAAAATCCTATATGAAAGCATAATAAATACCATGAGTGATCGTAATGCTTATAGTAATGCTTATAATGCAGGCGAGTTGTACAACATCATCCAGTTATACCAAATTTAATTTAAATGAAAGTTTGAATTCTTATTATACATATGAAATTATTGCTCAATGACAAATTATGAAATCATGATGATGTGGGTTTAGGATTGACAAATTTTCGACATATCAAGCATACTACAAAGATCATTACACAAGCAAGACTCAAACTTTGATGAGTACACTTTTAATTTTGATAAACAATTAATAAACGGGAGTTTTAATATGATAGCTGTTTAAGTAAAATATATTGAATAGTAGCGGTGAACCTCGTAAAAATCCAATAATATATAGTTTCTATCTGATCGAAAAAAGAGCGTGTTGACTTGACTGCCACGGAGGTACAAGGATACTTAATGGTATCTGGAAACTGTAAATATGATGAAAAAAATAAGAAGAAAAAAAGAAAGAAGGATAGATCCATTGTGCATAGTCTGACTTGAAATCACAGTAACCCGCCGCCCGATGTATGTTAGATCGACATGTATCCTTGAAATTGCGACCACAAAAGTATCCTAATTTCTAACCAAACGGGACAACTTGCTTTGCTTTTGCATCATCTTTTAATGGAGATAAGTACATTAAAAGTGCCAAAAGTTATGCATGACAATAACTTTAGTGTCAAAAGTTTTCGCCGGCTCACTTAAATGTTAAATCGGAGAAAAAACAATTATCTTAATGCCAATAGCGAGAAATTCCAGTCAAATTGATTACGTGTCATTTATAATTAAAATTATAATATGACTTGGCAAAATTTTTAAAAAATCCAATCCACATGGCATTTCCACGTGGTATGCTTAGTACTGAAGTGATCACTTTAACTAAAATTCGGCATTCAAATGATCACTTTTAATAAAATTTGAGACTTAAATGATTATTATTTACAACTTTTAAACGATGTCGTTTAGGGGTTATATGTTGACTAGGCTTGCTGACGAGCCATGTAAGATTGAGAAATTGATAAAATATAGCCATGTTGGATTTCTAACAATCTGAACCAGAGTTGATACTTAAATGATAGTTTTTTTTTTAAAGTAGCACTTAAGGGGGTGCATGACAAACCAGAATTTACATTCGAAATAATTTTTCTATTCAGCACTGTTTTGTTTTGGAATAGAAATCCATTCAATAAACTTATTCGGTTTTTACATTTCGAAATAGATTTCATTCCGAAATAGGTTTGGAATATAAATTATAAGTAGAAATTTTTTACTTCTCTATTTACGGAACAAAAATGAGAAATAAAAATTTTTCTCATCGTTCGTCAATCGAACCTTCATCCGTGCCGTTGACCACCGTCGTCAGTCGCTGGCCCCGCCCTTTGCCGCGCCGCCGGTCACCAAATAAATTATTTTCATAAATACCATCTTAAAATGAAATTTATTCGAATAAATAAAATTATATTTATTTTTATTTTTACGAATAAATTAAAAAATCTTAAAAATAAAATATTTTAAAAATAAAATGAATAAATTTTTATTTTTAAAAATAAATAAATATCATTTTAAAAATAAAAATTATTATTAAAATATAATTTTATTCTTTTTAATTTTTAATTTTTAATTTTTATTATAAAAATTATTTTTATTTTTAATAAATAAATTAATTAAATAAATTTAATCGAAATAAATTTATTTATTAAAAATAAATTTAATTAAATATCATTTTATTAAAAATAAAAATAAATAAAAATAAATATAGTCATTTTATTCATTTAAAAATTAAAATAAATGTATTAAAAATAAATTTAAAATAAATTTATTAAAAATAAATAAATTATTTTTATTTATCATTTTAATTTATTTATTTTATTAAAAATAAATTTATTAAAAATAATTTATTTATGATAAATAAAAATAATTTATTTTTATTAAAAGTAAATTGAATAAATTTATTTTTATTTGTCTTGAGTATTTTGCCAAATAAATTTATTTTTATTTTTAATTTTTATTCATTTTAAAATAAATTTATTCGTAAAATAAAATAAAATAGAATAAATAAAATAAATTTATTTTTAAGGATATTTTTATTTTATTTTTCGATTTATTTTAATTTTTTTCTTTATTTTTTTGTTAATAAATCATTTTTATTTTTATTTTTTATATTAAAGGCCGCTGGTCATCACCGTCGCCGTCCAGAAAGGAATAAATTTTGTGTCGTTATCAAACAAATTTCATTTTTAGAGTAGAAATTTTGTGTCATTATCAAACGGTTATTTTCTTAGAAACTCTTCAGAAATAGAAATAGAAAAATCTATTTTTTTGTTAAAACTATTTCTTGAATAGAATGGTTGTCGTACGCGCCCTAAGTGATAAAAAAAAAAAAAATTAAAAAAAATAAAAAAATAAAGGCGTACATAACTTTTGGCATTTCTAGTGTACTTACTTCACACCAAACTTTTTCGGGAGTTCAACATCCTATTACAATTACAATCGATGAAAATCTATTTATTATTTTATTTGCCGTATTAAGTACATCCACCAGGAATTTCTAATTATAATAGTGCTAGAGGTTATTTTATCAACCGTCCTTTGTAATATTCCGTTCGTCATCCCTATGACTGCTTAAACAATTTTTGAGACCATTTTCGAATGTATTTTCATGATCAAATGAAAAATTAAACAAAAAACTGAAAAAATTTCACTGAAGAAACAAGGCAAACTTCGTTGCTTTTACCGCCTCGTCAAGCCATGATATAATACTAATCGATTTCGTGCATGTTAAGCTCGGAATTTGTCCATTGGGACCCTTCCAAAAGTTTTCCACGCGTTCCACATTTTACGTGAGTCCAAAAGCACATCTCACAAAGGCTATAATAATTTCCGCATTTTATGTCAAATCTCACAAAGGCCATATTCCCCTCTTCTTCTTTTTGATCAATCCCATTCCCACTGGCCAGAATTTGATTTCCTCATATAATCATGATAATGAATGAGGTTTGGTTTACTCGACTTTCGTGCGTACGGAACACTCTGGGCCATTACTCTGATTTTTTCATGATATTATGTATTTTCTCATTATTTTAAAGACTGTTCGAGTTTTCATGGGGTGACGTGGAGATGCCGTTGGCCTTGCTATATATTCGTATATGAATTTGATCATGAGGCAGCACCAAACCGTTGTCTCCCAACAAAAGCATAAGCTCCGCAACCTCCTCTCAAGCACTCCTCAACCCCCTGCTTTTCCCATCGAAAATGGCGGAAGGAGTTCTCTTCAGCCTTGCCACTGACATACTGAAAAGCCTCACCGTCGAAATTCTGAAATCTGGAGGCTCCCTCGCTTTTCAGAATATCCAGTTGCTCTGTTGTGCCGAGGGTGAGCTCCAAAGCCTTGAGGGCACCATCCAAACAATCAAAGTTGTGCTTTTGGATGCCGAGAAACAGCAATGGCACAACAACGAGCTCAAGCTCCGGCTCAAGAGGCTCAAGGACGTGATGTACGAGTTACAGGATTTGCTTGATGATGTTGCAACCGAAGATCTGAGGCGCAAGGTCACTTCCAGCAACAAGATGTTGAAAGCGGTACGCATTTTCTTCTCCAGATCAAATCAGCTTGCACACTGCCTCAAAGTGGGTAATAAGATTCAGAAAATTAGGAAGAAACTGGATCAGATTAAAAATGATAGGGAGTTCAATTTGGAGCAACATGCAAGTGAGGCAACTCTTTCTATTGTGAGGAGGAGGACAACTCACTCTTTTGCGCACGAGGAAGAATTAATTGGTAGAGAAGAGGATAAGAATAAGATCATTGCACATTTGCTTGATTCCTCCTCTAGAGAGAGAGTGTCGGTTGTTTCCATTGTCGGAATAGGAGGATTGGGAAAAACCGCGCTTGCTGATCGGGTATACAACGATGAAAAGGTGAAAAACTATTTCAATCTTAAGATGTGGGTGTGTCATGGGTATCCTAAAATCTTTGATGTGGATTTGATCATCAAAGAAATACTGAAATCTGCCCGAGATGAGTGTCAAGGGGACCCTGATATGAGAAGGAATCTGAAAGACATTGAGAATAAAAATGAGCAACAGTTGTGGTGGATCCTTGGTATGGTACTTGGCAGGAAGAAGTACTTGCTTGTTTTGGATGACTTGTGGAATGATGATCGCCAGAGATGGTTGGAACTCCAACCTTTGCTAATGGGCGGTATAAGGGGAAGCAAAATACTCATAACCACGCGCAATCAGTCAGTTGTGCAGGCTACAGATGTGAATTCAGTTATCCATGACCTACTTGGTTTATCTGAAGATAAGTCATGGGACTTATTCAAGAAAATTGCTCTTGGAGATGGGGAAGAATCATTAGACTCGAGATTGGAGGAGATAGGTCGAGATATAGTTAAAAAATGTGTTGGTGTTCCCCTTGCCATCAAAACAATAGGTAGCCTTCTATATGCCAAAAAGGAGAAAGAGTGGCTCAATTTCAAAGGATGTGAACTTTCAAAAATAGATAAGTCAGACCACGGAATTATGGAAGTTCTCAAGCTCAGCTACGATCATCTTCCATCGCAGTTAAAACATTGTTTTGCATATTGCGTGTTGTTTCCAAAAGATTATGTCTTTGATAAACAAACAATGATACAACTCTGGATGGCACAAGGCTTCATTGACTCACTGAACAAGAATGAGGACCTAGAAGAGATTGGGGATAGTTATGTCTCAGAGCTACTGTGTCGGTCCTTCCTCGAAGTTGAAGAAGTCGATGATCACACCGGTGAGGTGAAAATGTTCACAATGCATGATCTCATGCACGATCTTACCTTGAAAGTTGCAAGAGATGAGTGCAAGATGATTAATCTCAATGAAAGCTGCATAAATGGAGGGATTCGACATGCATCATTAGCTTTACAATCATCCTCACTTCAAAAAGTGACCTCACTATTTGAAGCAACCAATTTACGAACACTTCTCTCTTTGAAGGGTAGAACATTTGCACAAAACTTGTCCCCAAATGAATATTGTGGGATTTTCTCCAAGTTTAGGCATTGTCGAGCATTGGGCATGGGCTATGTAGATTTTTGTATCCCTCCCTCCTTGGGTAGTCGGTTGAAGCACTTAAGGTTTCTTGACTTTACTGGAAACCAATCTACCGAAAGTTTGTCGGATTCCATTACGGATTTGGTAAACTTGCAGACCCTTAAACTCTCTGATTGTGTGAAGCTTACAACACTTCCAAGAGATTTGAAGAAGTTGGTCAACCTTAGACACCTTTTAATCGACGGGTGTGCCTCATTGAGCCACATGCCATGCGGTTTGAACCACTTGTCTTCGCTTCAGACTTTATCCCAATTCATCATCCAAAAGATGGACCATAAAGTACCTGTTGGTGTGGGGGGCTTAGATGAACTTTGTGGGTTAAACAGATTGGCCGGATCCATTACTCTTGGAAACTTGGAGTTCCTTCAACCGGTACCGAACAAAGCTCATTTGAGGGAAAAGCAACGTCTCTGCTGCTTGGTGTTAAAGTGGTCGAAGAAGCAGCAAGATAGCAAAAGCGAGAGCGATGAATTGATCTTGTGGGAGAACCTTAGACCGGACCCAATTCTGACCAATTTGACCATAGATTCCTGTATGAGTAGAAGTATGCCAAGCTGGCTTTCTTCCATGACGAATCTCGTTGAGCTCACACTAGATGAATGTAGAGAATGGAAGTACTTACCGCCCCTAGGCGAACTCTCTTCCCTAAAGAAGTTGTTTCTCAAGAACTTGGATGCGTTGGAGTTTGTTCAAGAGATAATTTGCGCGGAACAATCTAATTTTGTACGCCCCTTCTTCCCATCTCTGGAGAAACTAGAGCTCTTCAACTGTGAGAACCTGAAAGGATGGTGGGGAAGAACGCAATTGTTGGGAGCATATCAGGATCATCAGGGGTACAATTTACATTCATTATTCCCAAAACTTTTGCACGTGGAGATATCGTATTGTCCCCAGCTGAATTCAATGCCACTTTTCCCCCGGATAGAAACCCTGGTCTTAATTGGATGTAGCATGAAGTGGTGGGAACAACAAGAGATGGCCGTTCTAAATTATTTTTCAGAAGCAGTAGTATCCACATTCATCCCCCTCTCCAAATTAGAGTCTTTATATTTTTACTATGGGGTGGATCTAGAGCACTCGATGCTCGAGACTCTGTTTCCATTCCTCAAAAATCTCAAGTCCGTGACACTCTACTCTTGCAGCAAACTAAGGAGTCTTTCTTGTGGTATGCAGTACTTGTCCTCACTCTTGGACCTTGTCATTCATTCTTGTGAAGAACTCGATTTGTCGAGCCACGATGATGAGCAGGGCACCCAGTGGCGTTCCCTTGTGAACCTCCATGATCTTATCATCTCACGACTTCCAAAATTGGTGGCATTACCTGAGGGGATTCAACATGTCACCAGTTTGGAATCTCTCGAGATTAAAGAATGTCAGAATTTGACGAGTTTGCCGGAATGGATTGGCAATTTCTCTTCACTCCAAAAGCTTGAAATTATTAGCTGCCCATGTTTAACGTGTTTGCCTAATGGGATGCGCCACCTCACCTCCTTGAAGAAATTGAGTATCGCTGAGTGTCCCATTCTAGAAGAGAGGTGCCAAAGAGAAAGCGGTGCAGATTGGGAAAAGATTGCGCACCTTCCATGCTCACTGGAAGTACGTATTGGGTACCAAACGAAACCAGTCTGTCCCCAAACCTCCAGTCCAATGGCATGGGAATACCGATAAAAAGAAAACAAGAAATGGATGTCATCGGACGACATTGGCCATCAAAATCCCTGGAGATTTTCACTTTTTTTTTTTTTTTTTTTTTTTTTTTTTTATATATTGGTGGTGGAGTTTCGTGGTTGATCTTTACTTTTGTCAAATGCTCAGCGAAATTATATTAAATATCGAGTCTTTTGACATGGCAGTTGAATGTTCAGATGGAATCCCTTGGCCCAGTGGCAAACACCACGAAATTGCCAGGGCTTCTCTTGGCGTCCAAGTTTTTCTTGACATCTATATTCTACATCCCCCCGGCATGGATAATTTCTCTGAGACGGCCCACGAGAGCATTCAATTTGTCCATTGGGATCGACGGGTGAAGAGATTTCTACCCAGTGATCAATAAAACCTACTTGTGTTATTCCCAAGAAATTACTACACAGATTTGTTCACTTTTCTTTAGGCGGCGAACGTTACGTTCTTTTTCATCCAATTGTGGCTCGTCTTTCTCTGACTCCCCGAGGTTGTGGCTCCGGTCTACGGACTCGGTGTTTGAACAATCTCCCCGTTCACAGACTAAGTCCAAAATGTACACGTATTCTTACATATAGAGGTATTTCTGAAGTTATTTTTTATTGATCGACAGAAGGTCCTCGAATCTCTTGATATACGTATATAAAACCATCCAAACTTTGTGATACACAATTCTCAAAGAATTTGATTATTTTTAGGAAATTTCATTCATAAGCTTACCATTTTTGATAAAATATGGTTTTGTTGTTGTTATCGTTGTAGTCATCCTCATTTACATCTTTAAATATAAAGCCAATTGTTTTGCTAAGTTTAATGCTTATTATTCCCAATATTTGACAAAAGTATTTTTTTTTTCTGGTTTAGAATCTAGTGATTTTAGTTTATCCACTCAATTTCATCGCTTAAGTGTTAAAAAAGAGGCCCCGTGCTTTTATTTCCTACGTACTTTAACCAAAAAAAAATAAAAAAATTGATTGATATCTTTTAATTAAAACTGACATAAAATATTTCTGACTTTGAAGGTGTGATATATGAAATTATCATAGTAGCGATCCATGGTCATGTACCAAAGGAAATAATACATTTAATTGAATAAGAAAAATAGAGAAAAAATTTGCATGTACTACTGTTCTTAACACCATTATGCGAATTTAAATTTTGAAGTGGATCGGATGTGATAATGATAACAGTATAATTATTAAATATTTATCTTAATAAAATTATGAAAAAAGTATTTTACGGCGAACCACAGGTCTTCAACTAATTAATTAAGATGATCGGGATATTGAGACTATTTGAGATCAGTCAATTGCCAACCAAAGCCAAACAAACCATTACTACAAACGAAGTCTGGTTAAGAGAAAATAAATAGCGTGATCAATTTGAATACGAGACCAACATGGCTTTGAGCGATGAAAAGGTAATTTGGGTATCGAATACAAGTGGAGAAGTATGCCAATTGTATGTGCCGCAAGTATGACAATTACAGTAAAAGCCTAAAATTTACCACGATTCTGCACTTGAATACTATAAATTTCATTTCAGTTTACGTGGCAAAATTTTTAACTAATTTTTATTCTATATGTTATCCCATTAAAAAAAAAGGGCTGACTATTAAAAGAAAAGGTTGAAAGTTTAAGGAAAAAAGACAGAGAGATCTCAAGGCTGGCAACATCTAGGTGAATCGTTTTCAGGTTGTGTCAGTTCTTAGCCTAGACTAGAACCCAATCTTGTGACTCTCGGTTTTGATCCCGAACTAGCTATTGTATGTTTTGGATTAAAAAAATCAAATTGTTATAATTAAAAAATAAAAATTGCACTATTTCACTATAATTTTTTTTGTTGGTCAAGTGGCTATGTTGTTATCTTTCATGTTGAAGACTACGTTCAATTTTAAGTGGGTGTAAAGCATTTAAAAAAATTTAAAACAAGTGGTTCAAAACCGGTTCAACTCGGGAACTAGTTGGTTCCCAAGTAGAAGCGGCGGTTTTGACCTTAGAACTAAGAACTTAACCTGTCCTAGGCCAGTCCTAAATGTCAGAGCTAGAAATTGAGCATGTTCTGCCTAGAACTGACTTTGAACCGATCAATTTAGACCTATTCGTTTGGTTGTAAGGTGAACTTGGCCCAATACTCACACATAGCATCTGTAATTGGACGAGGGTTGCTGGCCCTCACTAATGAATGGGAGGGGTTGTGGGGCATCCCTTATCCCCTCCCCTTATAGGTCTCTTTCTCCACGCTAGCCCTTTTTATTATTTTTAATTTTTTCTTATGTGGCAATCACGTGGTGACACGTCAACATCCAAAAAGGAGGAAATATAAATTTAAAAGGCCAACTATGATTTCTATCCACTAGAAATTGACGGAGCTAAAGGAGTCCCTCAAATGCTTTTTTGTTCAATTTTCAATACTTAAATGAACACATTAAAAATTGAGAAAATTTCAAATAAGGACCCAAAGTGCCATCATTTTCTCAAATAAGGGTATGAAATGGATATTATTTCAAATAAAGACCTAAAGTAAGCCATATCGTCTAAAAAAAAAAAGTCGAAAGTGGTTATATCTATTTCAAATAAGGGTCTAACTTTGCCGATTCCGGCCGACAAAAAATTCAAGCTGATCAAGGATATTTTCATCAAAACATAATTTAATTTTAAATTAAAATTAAATTAGATAAAAATTTTAAAGAATTTTTTTAAAAAGAAAAAAAATGCAGGTGGGGGGTTAGCAATGGCTGGCCAAAAATGAGAGAGGGCAGCAACCCTTGCCCAAACCCAAACCAAATTTGGGCAAGGGTTGCCTGCCCTCGCCCAAACCAAGGGGAGGGTGGGCAACCCTCACCTAGTTCTAAGAGAGGTTGCCATCCTCTCTTGTTTCTAGTGAGGGTCGACGGCCATTGCCGCCGCACCCCATCTGCGATGGGGCAACAACCACAAGTGAGAGGGAGTCCTTCCACTTATATTTTTGCTTATTCTTTTTTCTTAAGTTTTAGTTTTTTATGGAAAGAAAAAACTAAAAACTAAAAAAGGAAAAAATTTAAAAAATTTAAATGACGAGATTACCCTTCACTAGCCGATGAGTTCAGGCTTTTTTTTTTTTTTTTTACTGATATGGCCAATTTAGGTTCTTATTTGAAAAAATGAAGGCACTTTGGACTTTTATTTGATGTAATGTTCATTTCAGACTTTTATTTGGATTTTTCCCTTAAAAATTTTAGGACGCAAATGTAGAAATGCCACAAGCACTCCGGTTGTCACTGTCCTGCTATTTGTAAATTTCACACGCGAAAGTAATAAAGATGTATAGAATGAAAGCAGTGTGACAAGGTTATAATACACGAGTTTTATAATGGAGACTGAAATATTTGTAAACTAGTAGCATATTCGTGTGTTTCGCGGGCTTGATCTTTTCCTTTACGTAAAAGGGAGGATAAAGTTCTTCGTATAAATAATTCAAATCTTTTATCGTAGTTGTGATATGAATCTTTTCCACGTTGGCAATGTAAGTAAAAATTCTTAGTCCATGTCATATATGAATTTAAATTCATTAAACATAGTATTAAAGAAAAATTACTGATACTCATAAAAATGACAGCCAATAATTTTCTTCCGCCACACATCAATGTAAACATTCGCAAATGTTAGGTTGGCCAATTTCCTCTTCATTTACATGTGCTTCCATACTCACCTCCATTTTCTTCTTTTCTTTTGGGTGTGATGTCAAAAAAGAGCTGCACATATAACGTTTCTCCCCAAGGGAATAACAACACTCGTCCTTTCTTAAAAAGCATAATAAGTCAGTCGCAAGTAAATACGGAAGCGTCGTAATACCGTCATAAAATTGCAAGAATAATACAGTTAGAAGTAAAGTGTACAATGCAATAGGGTCCCTTGAAAATCCTGGCCTCGGGGTCGCTAAAGATGCCCAATGAAACCTCCAGAAGATAAAGCATAAAAAATAAGAGGTGGAAAGCAACGCGAGCACCCTCTCTGTGGTCATAACATCCACCGTGGTCTCTCCGGCGACCGGCAAGCTAGTGAGGCACCCACAAACATTGCTAAAGCAAATAGATTGATCTTAAAAGAATAGGCCCTAAATAGTATATAATAAATTGCAAAAGAATGCACATCCATTATAAGAGTTTTTATGATGTGGATTATAATAAATGCGATTGTAACAAGAATGGTCTAATAAAATGAGATAGGGTAACTAATGTGAGCCGAGTAAAACCCGCCCTATGATGAGAGGGCCCACGGTTTAAAAATTTATAAATAGTGTTCATATATCTCTTTTAACCCTGATGCGCAAATAACTTAAGGAGCATTTATTGAAGGTTAAAGGTGAGGAATAGTCTCATTGAGCTAATATATAGATGACAATAAAAGAGAAACATTTTTAGTTTAGGATCGTTGCTATTCTACATAAAAAAAAAAAAAACGATGGATTCCAAATTAAGTATGCAATTCTCTTTTTCATCCTATCCTTCTTTGGGTCAATCTTATCATGCCAATATTATTCTTATTATTATTAGGAGCAAATATTCTCTCAGCCAATCATGGCGTTGGACAATGTGTTCACATGCCATTGCTTTGGTGGAGAATTTTAGTGTTCCTAACTAACCCTTGTGTTGGTTAACCCATGGCCTAAGTTTCACCCTATACAAAATTGGTCTCCCTATACAAAATTGGTAAGATCACTTCCAAACTATCTAATATCTATGAAAATGTCGATATAGATGTAGGTATTGTTAATTACTAATTGGAATTTTAGAGAGATCATAAGCACAAATTTCTCCTTTAGATGTTGTTGTGCAAGCAATATCCAAATCTCGTTTATAGGAAAAAAAAAAGATTGGTTTAAGCAAAAATGTGATATAAAGTAAAGTGTCTTTGAAGCAGACGGCTGAGATATGTGACTGTTTTTTTACGAGTAAAATATTGAGCAAAAGCGTCAATTTTGTCTGGAGTTTGTCCAAAGAAAAGCATGGAAGGAGACAAACATTGGGTATGCTGGATCTCGAAGTTATGATACAATAATTATAACTATAAGTGAGATGAATGAGACAAAGGATGAATTTTAAATTTTGAAATTTAAATAGAAGCAAATTGTTAGTGGATCATTTTTGGAAAAATAAATTGTATTTGTCTCCTACAGATACTATTTAGAATTCCTGAGAAAATTTTAAATGTGCGCACCTTCAATAAATGTTGTAAGAACTCTCAAAATGGAAAGGCACAAAGGATTGAATTGCTGGTGATTGGCTTTGATTGGCAAATGTCCATTGTTTTTGCCGGCAACAAAATCTAGACTTGGATTATGCACAAGGAATCAAGACATCATCGGTTGATTTGATTACATTTGAACTAACTTGCGAAATGGGTGAAGAAGATTGTGGTAGAACTGGTGCAGCCTCAAATGACTTGAAATGTCATTTTTTTTCCCTAGGAAATCACTAAACTTTAAACACGAATCATATCTTTCTCTCTAATGATCTAAACTTTTAGGGTACAACACATTTAATTACATAATTTTTTTTTTTGTCATTTCTTCAAATAAACTCTCTACAAATTTAAATATTTAGCCAGAGTACATATCTTATATCCTCATTAAAATGGTTCATCTATTTATCAAATCAAATGTACATTCAACAACTTCATTGAATGCCATGCGATATACATAAAATACTTTAGCTGACTTCATTGCTTTACATATTTTATCTATATCAGATCTTTCATTTTCACATCGCATAAAGTTGAATCCAATGCATGCAAATGCCCCACAACTCCTAATAACTAATAATTTTAGACCCATTTTTCCTGGGCTTTAAGATAAATTATTAAATATAAAATTTTGAAGCAAATTCAAACGTTCAGAGAGACAGAGAGAGAGAGAGAGAGGAGGGGGTGTTTGGTGGAGGGAGAGGGAGAGGGAGAGGGAGAGGTTGAGCTGGTGCGCATGATAGATGCAAGACTTCCACTATGGAAGTGGAGAAATAGAATAATTTTTCGAGCATGATATTGACTTCTGTCTTCTTCTCCACGATCCGTCTGGTTTTCTTTTTCAGGGCAATGTGAATGCAGAGACTTGGAGGAGATAACGTAGTGAAGGATTCAAGCCAAAAACAAGAGCAATTTAAAAAAGAGATTGCCTAACGATAAGGCTCACAAGTCGCAAGACATTTTGAATTTGACTCCATTAAAAAAAAACACACACACACACACACCCACGCCTCAACTACTTTCTACTTACATTTAACATCGCTTGAAGTCATATAAAAACTTTCCACAATTTCTCTGCAATTAAAGTACTTTTGCAGCAGGTTGAATGTGCCTAAAGTACTTGCTAATCAACTAAATTAATTTTTTAATAAATTGATAGTTTTCCTAACATATTTATTGTTGTGCTGATATGTCATTTCTTTGAAAATGGAACATTTTCCTTGTTAGCATATATTCCCTTGAGGAAAATCCTACTCGAATCAAAGTTTCATTAAAAAGAAAAGTTGAAGAATAGGCTTTTGCAAGGGTATGAGCATCGCAAAAATCATTTTTGGACACTCGTTTAACTTCCTCTTCATGGGACTCAGTTTGAAGCCGAGTGCTCAAACGCCAAAGTACCATCGGCATGTGACAATGGACCCGCACAGTTTCGGCATGAAACTTGTTTCGACATTTGAGATTCTTGCAAGAGAATGTGAGATAAACACTCTGTAATTGTCAAGTGTAGTTGTGGATTGGGCATCGCAACTTGACATATCAAAGTGTGCAGTTCTTCATTTGGCTATAGTAAAATCTTTGTTGTGTACTTTTTTCTCGATGAACATAGGTTACGCAAAACGAGCCATGCAAATCCCGGTGCATTCTTTCATATCTACCCTTCATTGCCTCAGTTTGTACTCTATGCTAATCACTACTAATATAATAACCTATTTTCTGCTGATGATGCGGTCATTATCATTTGTTGCTCACGGTCGGAGTCAATATGTCGTCAACCTAATCATTTCATAAAAGAAATATTTTACAAAACAGCAAACTGGTTTATTCATAGAAAGGAACATATATATATATATATATATATATGTATGTATGTATGTATGTGTGTATGTATATATAATGGTTAATATAATGAGAAACCTCAAATTAGTATGCCGTTGATAAATTTACCCAAAAATAATTTTTTTATCACCAAAACCCTCAAATCGGTACACATGTCACAAAGTTACTTTAAATTAATTTTTTTACCACGGAAAAAACCCAAACTGACACACATATCATAAATTTATCGAAAACTGATTTTTTGATCACCGAAAACCCTAAACCTGTACATTTGAGACAAATTTACTCCCGTTGGTTTCCATTAAATTGGATGGACCGTCATATGTCATCCAATTCAATAATTTAACGGTCAAATTTAATGGAAATTAATTGTAAATAAATTTGTCACAAGAGTATCAATTTGAGATTTTTTACTGTCAAAAATTAATTTTTGGCCAATTTGTCACATGTATATTAATTTAGAAATTTTTAGTGATATATATATATATATATGCATCTTATATATGGAAACATTTTTTCAGCACGATGTTGACTTTTGTTTTCTTCTCCACACTTTGCAAGTTTGCATTTGCTTCCTCAGACTCAGTCCGCGTGCTTTTCATTCTCAGGGCAATGGGAATGCAGAGACTTGGACCAGATACCGTAGTGAAGGGTTCAATGAGATCGTGCAGAGCGTTGAGGAGGATCTGAAGCCGTTGCGTCCCACCACCGCTCGTCGTCGATAGGTGGAGATGGTCAACTCCGCTCGTCCCGCATTCTCGCGAGTCTTCTCCGCCGACCTTGCAAGGGGGTCGCCCCTTCTACAGTGTTTGGCAAAGTTGGAATCCTGACGACATCCCGTTAAAGGGGGAAGGAAGATCAGGTGTTTAAGTTCCGCATGGATCCTGCGTTGAAGACTCTAAAGAAATAATGAAATCAATTCATGCTAATTATGAACTGAACCTTATAAAATTCTCAACATCCCGCAAATCATTGACATAGACGTCAGCAAAGTCACAAAAGACGGTTTCACGTGGATAATTTTTATGATTGGAAACACCACAGTCCAACATTAAGTAAATTTTACACGGAGGAAAACGGGGAGAAAGACCATACTTTATCATATATCCCAGCTTCCAAGCATTGCTGAGCAGCTTCAAGCATAAGTTGTTGTCTTGTTTTCACGTCCAGTATAAGCCTTGTCATTTCACCTTCTTCCCCAAAACCTCTTGAACCAAGCAAAAAGTAAATCCCACCATCTCGCAATAACAGCTCCATGAGGAGTTGTTTCAGCATCAAACTTCTCTGTCTCTGCTGATCTGCATTTTCCCTTCTAGTCCAAGATAGTCGTCCACCACCCACTGCAGCAGCAGCAGCCTGTGCAAAATATTCCAATGCCACTGAAAGATCTCCAAGACATAAATATGAATACCCATGCTGTTGAATCATGCTAGATGCTTCTGCATAAGCATCCATTACACCAAACTTTGATCCTGCCCCTGTACCTTTTACAAGGACGCCATGGTTGACAAGCACGATAGCTATGTGAGTGGCATCAATGTTGTACCCTTCATCTCCTGCTTCTTTAGACAAATAGAGGATAGCGGGTAGGAACTGGATGCTTAGGAGCAGAATATATGGGTATACAACAGGGTCCTTCCCATTTTCGGTATAGTATGATGCTGCAAACTTATTTAGGTAAGCCTGCAAATCCTCTAAACTATAGGGAACCGAACTCTCACTAAAGATAGCAAATAAACCTCCCAGAGGGAACTCCCTGATGGCTAACAGTTTAAACCACAAGAAATCTTCTATGGTGGTGAAAAGTGCTGATAGATCTCTTAGTAGCCTTTCGACAAGCCCCTTTGAGAACCAAATATCATCACATATAGTAACAACCGTTTCTTATCATATGTGGCTCGATCCACCCGATCACCCATTCTTAACAACTTTTCACATTCTTTTGAAGCAGTAGCCGCTGTGTTAGCAGAAACCACACCTCCAGTATTTATCCATTCTGTGAGCTGCCAATAACAAATAACCATTAGGGAAGAAAAAAAATCGGTACATTTAGGCAGTAAACAAATAGAACCAGAGGTGCAAACTGAGGTGCACTACAGGATGACAAGGCAACATCTCTAGCTTCATTGTCATAACAAGTTCTCAAGCAAAAGTATATCTATTGAAACAAGACGTGTAAAATAAGTCAGCTACAGGCATAGGAGTGTGCTTTAAAGCAACTTTCATTCAGAATGGCAAAGAAGGCATCCATGGTTTCTTTATCGAACTTGATTAAGTCTCCAGCTGATTCCACGTTTGGCTCGGCCTTCGATTTCGGATACCATGTCTGTAATGACCCACACTTATGACTATCTTTTGTTTCGAATGATTGGTGTAACTAGTTGTAAGGCTTATACAGAACGTTGTCGGATGAACTCGATTGTGATTCTACTGCTGGCTGCAGACCTTTGTCTCTCTTGAGCCTCTCATTGGTCCATTGTTTTTGAAGCCTTGACATGGTTGGCTCAATCTCATATGGAACCATTTTCCTCAGAATCATTTTGCCTCCATCTTCGCATTTTGCGGAGTCCTCGACCACCATTTGTGTTCCATCCAATTTCTGGCTTCCCTGCACTCTCTGGTAGTTTGATGATTTCTTCATCAGGTATCAAAGCGGAAGTTGAATAATGTTTCAGAATTAGTCCATAACAATCGTGCGATGTGATGGAGGCAACTGCAGTTGTGATAGGACGGCACTTCTTAAGAAAAGCACTTAAGGTTCCTCACTCTTTTAGGCCAAATCTTCAGTCTCTTTCGCCAACCAAATGAGCAGTTCACTCTCGTCTTGTGTCTATTTCACATTTTTTACATTGACTTCCGGCTATCTGATGCGAGCAATAACAAGGGAAATAAATTAATTACTCCATAATGGTACCGTAAAATGAACGGAGAAATGAATCACTTACCTATCTTGGAGAATGCATTCTTCACAGACGATCATATCTCATCTCCAGTTGGGTCTGTCGCTGCGTCACTTTTTGCTTGTTCTATAACCATGGAAAGCATGACATCGTCTCCTAAGATGTTTGCCGCCATCACTGCCCATGGCAGGAGATTTTTCGTCCAGTTCATTCTCCTGTTCTTGAAGTAGTCATGCTAGTTACCCAATCTCTTCTCCGACCACCCTCATATCGAGGCTAAAACTATTGATAGAACCTCAATGAACAGAGCATCTTTGTTCTGCTTCTTGGCCTCATTCGCTACTTCTGTCAACATGACATGTGAAGCGAAAAGAAGGTCTGGTTCCAACTGCATCGTGCTGAGGTATTGTTGGAAAAACACCCATATTAGGCATGGATTTTGTATCAGCCGGTTGATTCCAAGTATCGGCCATGTCTTCTTCATGAGCTCATCGACCTCCTCGAGGAGTAAAGTGTCGTCCCTCTTGTCAAATATCGACTTCAGCAGTCATACACAGGTTAATGTCCAGAGGGAACCCCTCGGCCCAGTGACAAACATCAGTAGGAGTCCCGCGGCACTTTGCCATGATAGCAACTGATGGAAAAGGTATGGGCCTAAGTTGGCCCGGCCACGATGGGCCTAAAGGCCCGGCCCACGGAAATTAGGCCCGTGGAAGGGAAACCTATAAAAGGGATGAGAGAGAGAATGAACGTACCTTTTCGCATTTAGTACGTTCTCCTTTCTCTCCTAAAAGGCTCTCTATCTCTCCAAGACGAAGAAGCGACTCCGTCTTCCCTTAAACGGCGAATCTTCGACATCGGATCGAACGGGACCAAAATTCTCTTCCTCTTTGCGGCATCGGTGTCTAATCTGTGGCTAACAAGGTACGCTCGAATCCGTGATGTGCTTTTTGATCGGTGATACGTGACATTCCCGGGCTTATCTTCCGCATATGATTTAGGGGTTCGGTTTAGGTGCCGAATCCGGTTTTTAGGGATCCGATGATCCCAACATTGGTATCGAGCCTTAATTCACGTTTTCCCAACCAATTTACTGTTTTTTGATTGATTTTCGCAAAAAGCATTTCGGCTGTACGGATCGGGGTGAGAAATCCCGACACCCGAGCGTTCTTCGCCATTTTTTCCTACTTTTCGTAAGTCAAAATCAAAATCTGATGGCATAGGGAGGAAGGCGACGTCGAGACGAGTCCGGCGACGTGTCGCGCGCCGCCGGAGGCCGCCGGATGCGCCGCCACGCGCGGCCGGAATGCGTGGGCGTTGCACGTGCCGACTCGGCTCCCCCACGCGAAACGCATCGTTTCGCCCAGGCACGTGCAACGCACGCGCGCGAAACGGTGCGTCGAATGCACCGTTTCGGCCCGGGCGCGTGCGACGCACTGCGAAGCGAAACGAACGCGCGCCGTTTCGGCCCAGGCGCGCGTGCGATGCACGCGCGCGCCGAACGGCGTGTCGTTCGGCCCCGGCGCGTGCCACGCACGTGTCGAATGACGTCATCGTGACGTCATCCTGGCACGCGCCTGGCACGTGTCGGTCGGTTCGTCCGACCGGCCCGACCGGTAGACCGGTCCGACCGTCTGACCGGCCTGACCGTTGACCGACCGTTGACCGTGACTCAACCGTTGACCCGAAAAAAAAAAAAAAAAAAAAAAAAAAAGAAGAATGTGTTTCTTTTTCAATTATGTCTATGTGGATTATATGTAATCCATTTTTTGTTCTACATTTGTTGCAGGAACAATGCCTCCCCGTAAGCCGCGCGCATCTGTGCGCACAATATCAGATGAACGAAAGGAAAAGCTTACAAGGTTGATAACCGATTTGAATGGTTATCGATGGGAGAGTGACGACATAATTGATCATGTCATAGAGGTCAACAACAAAATTCAGGAAGTTATTTGGAACGGTTGTCCCATGCCAGATATTCAGATGATGCGATTCTTTATGAACACTCTTCCACTAGAATGGCAAGGAGTGTTGAATCGCCTACGGGAGGTCAAAGGATTTACTAGCTATAAGGAGCTAGTAATGGCATTCGTAGATGAATATCATCGGGTAGGAGCCACAAAGACTACGACCCAAGGAATGACTTCGATTGGGCCAAGACTAAATGTGCGTAGGAGAAATCCTAAGCGATATCCGTCTGTTTTTCCGTGGCTGTCAAGAATGCCAAAAAATTTTACAGAGAAAAAGAAAAAGAAATTGGAACATGTTGCAGCTTTCCCTATTAGTTGTAATATGCCTTGTTTTTAAATGTTATAGCTGTTTTTTTATTTATTTATTTAGTGTTCTTTGTGAACATCTTATGTAATGTTAGCTACCTGATTGTTGTTGACATAGCAACCTATTTGTTAGCAATATTGAGTGAAAGCATTATTATTATATTGTATGTCAATTATCTGCTGCTTTCGTAATTGCTGGTTCTTTGTGGGTAGTTAGCGTGGGTAGTAATAGAAGTTTTTGTAGCTTCATAGAATTGATTTTGCATATGACAATCATATTAATGATAGTTTTAAGTTAGGATTTTTGGAGGATGATTGGAAACATAGTGACCTTTTGATTCTGAAACCTTACTTAAAATTATCAATTAATATGATGGGTTTGTGCAAAATGGGTGCATAAATGATAGGCATTAATAACTCGTGCATATATGTCTGATGTGTTCAGATTAATGGCTTCAGCCACAAATAGCATAGTTGCCGAGCTGAACAAAGGTGAAAAGCTCAATATTGACAACTATGAAATTTGGCAAATGAAAATTCAATGTGTGCTGGAAAAGCAAAAGGCACTAAAAGCTCTTGACCATGCTTTGGAAGATCTAGAGGATGTTGTGTGCCACCTTGAGCTAACAGATCATCGCCTCGAGGCATTAGAGTAGGAAACAGATATTTTCTGTGTTGCTTTAAGCTCAGAAGGGGCTTCATGCTCTAAGCGCAAGCGCATTGATTCGTTCAATATGTGGAAATGCAATGGATCAAGTCTTACTTGCAAGAAACCAAGAATTAACCAATAAAAGAGAGGAAAACGTCCTCATGTGAAGAATATCTCAAGGGTGAAATGTTACAACTGTGACCAGAAAGGTCACTATGCCCGCGATTGTCGCGAGCCAAAGAAGGTACACACCCTTTGTACAATTGGGAACTTTGCATATGTGTCAAGTTCTGTATTCTTGACTGAATCTAATCCTCGTGGGACTGTTGATTCGGGAGCGACAGACCATGTAGCGAAGGATAGAGAATCCTTCGTGGAATTCCGACGAGTACCAACCTGGAACTAAGTGGATCTATGTGGGAAACAACTCAGAGCTGAAGTGAAAGGAATTGGCACATGCCAACTAAATATGCGTGGTGGACGCACTTTGTTCCTTCATGATGTATTGTATGCTCCGGAGATTCGTCGGAATTTAGTATCTGTTTTAGTGTTAGTTAAATTAGGTTTTAAGTTGAACTTCCATAATAGAGGTGTAGATTTGTATTTGGATACAAACTACTATGGTCATGGTTATTTTCTAGATGGTTTCATTGTATTAGATATTGATTATGTTAATACAAATGTTTGTTATTCCCTTCTCACGTCTCCTAATACATATGATAATGATGTGAATGTTTGGCATGCTAGACTTGGTCACATTGGCCAACAGCGTATGAATAGACTAGCCAAAGAGGGCTTGTTGGGCAATATTGAAAAAGTTGATTTGCCCATATGTAAGCATTGCCTAGAAGGGAAAACGACAAGGAAACCATTTGGAAAAGGTAAAAGAGCTAAATTTCCTCTGCACTTAATCCATTCTGATGTCTGTGGTCCAATGAATGTAAGAGGAAGGCATGGGGCTGTTTATTTCATCACTTTTATAGATGATTATACTCGATTCGGATATGTCTATTTGATTTTTCACAAATCTGAAGCAATAAGTTGTTTCAAAAGGTTTATGAACCTGGTAGAGAATCAATTAGACAAGAAAATAAAAGTATTGAGATCCGATCGAGGTCGAGAATATTTGTCTGATGAGTTCAGAAAATTATGTGATGAAAAAGGAATAGAAAGACAGTTATCTATTCCATATACTCCTCAACAAAATGGTGTTGCGGAGAGAAGAAACAGAACCCTACTGGAAATGGTTAGGTCCATGATGGCACATGCAAACTTACCTATCACTTTTTGGAGTGATGCGTTGTTAACTGCTGCCTATATACTTAACCGTGTGCTTTCCAAATCAGTTACTTCCACTCCATATGAGTTATGGACAGGTAGAAAACCGAACTTAAGTTTTCTTAAGCCATGGGGTTGTGCTGCCTATACACATGAGTCCTCTCACAAGTTTGGGAAATTGGGTCCTAGAGGAAAGAAGAGTATTTTCATAAGATACTCGGAACACTCGAAAGGGTATGTGTTCATAGGTGAGCAGGAAAGTGGGAGTATAACTGAATTTAAATCACGGGATGTCACATTCTTAGAGAATGAATTTCCTAAGAAGGGCGAAATAGGGGAAGACAACACCCTATTTGAAATCTCGGATCAAGATAATGATTTTAGTGGAGTTCGTCAAGTGGGAGTAATATGAGAAGTGATGAATTGAATTCAACACATTCTCAATTGCAACCACATGATGAGACAACATCATTATCTAATCCCAGTGGGAGCATAATGGGAAATGATGTGCAAAGTGTACAATCTCCTATACGGCGAACAAGTCGCCAAAGTATTCCCGTCGACGTTTTGACATTGAAGGGAAACTTTTATGGTTGCTCCACAAGATGAGGATGAGCCTAGAAATATTAATGAGGCTCTGAATTACCCTAGTAAGGAAAAATGGATTCATGCAATGGAAGAGGAAATGGAGTCAATGAAATCAAACCAAGTCTGGGAACTGGTTGATCTTCCAAAAGGGACGCTTGAGCTATTGGGAACAAGTGGGTTCTCAAAATAAAGCGAAAGGCGGATGGCTCGATAGAAAGACATAAGGCCCGCCTTGTTGCGAAGGGGTATAATCAACAGTAAGGAATTGATTATGAAGATACATTTTCTCCTATAGTGAGATTTACTTCGATTCGCATTATTCTGGCAATAGCATCTAGTATGGATCTTGAGTTACATCAGATGGATGTAAAGACTGCTTTCCTCAATGGAGAATTAGAGGAAGAAATATACATGGAACAACCTACTGGTTTCATAGTGAAAGGCCAAGAAGAAAAGGTATGTCGACTTTTGAGATCGATATACGGCCTTAAGCGATCATCGAGACGATGGTATATACGTTTTCATAATGCCATAATGGCATATAATTTTACAATGATTGATGAGGATCATTGCGTATATATCAAAAGATCCAAGGATCAATTTGTGATCATATCATTATATGTTGATGATATACTGATTGCCGGAAGCAATATGGAGTTTGTTCATACTGTCAAGAATTGATTATCTTCCAACTTTGAGATGAAGGATATGGGTGAGGCTGCATACATTCTTGGAGTTAAGATTTCAAGAGATCGTTCGAAGAGATCGTTGTCTCTTTCACAAGAAACATATATAAATAAAGTTCTTGAATGATTTCGTATGAAAGATTGTAAACCCATAGATACTCCTATTGCAAAAGGTGAAGGATTAAGCCACAAACTGTGTCCGAGGACTCCACAAGAGAAAGAACAAATGAAACATGTTCCTTATGCTAGTGCAGTTGGGAGCTTGATGTACGCTATGATGTGTACAAGACCCGACATATGTTTTGCAGTTGGAATGGTTAGTAGATACCAATCCAATCCAGGTCCAGCACATTGGAAAGCCGTGAAGTGAATACTGAGGTATCTGAAGGGAACTGCTGATTTCAAGTTGAATTACCAAGGTAAGGATCTGCGACTTGAAGGCTACTCAGATGCTGATTGGGGAGGAGATTTAGATGAAAGGAAATCTACCTCTGGATTTGCTTTCTTATCGAACAATGGCGCCATATCATGGAGCAAGAAGAAGCAAACATGTATAGCCTTATCCACGATGGAAGCTGAATTCGTGGCATTATCAGCAGCAAAGTACAAGAAGGAGTTTGGCTTAAGAGATTTTGGATCATTTAAGTGTTATTGATAAAGCTGCACATCCGTTATTGGTTAACTGTGATAGCCAAGCAGCTATAGCGTACACTAAAGATCCAAAATATCATGGCAAGACCAAACATATAGATACCAAGTATAACTTTGTAAAAGATATGGTTACACGAAAGGATGTGAACTTGCAGTACATATCTACGCATAGAATGGTAGCAGATCCTATGACAAAGCCAATACCTAGAGACGTGTTTTGTGGTCATGTAAAATCTCTAGGATTGCGTAGAGTCTGATGTACTGGATTGTAATTTCCCTGAATTGTTCACATGTATGAACTAGTGTTGTTTCATTATTAATGTCTATGAATCTTTGTTTGATCTTTATGCATCTTAATGCTTAGTGCATTATATTATGTTGAGAAAGTATGTCGGACAGATAAGAAATTAGCCCACTCACACGGGTAATCGCCTCTATTTACTATGTGATAGATAGAGATGAGACTTTTTTTTTAAGCTTATTATCTAGATGATAATCGAGAGCTTAAGCTTAAAATACGTATGTCGCCTTAACTGAGTGTTAAGATGATGATATAATACTTGCGATGTCCGAAAGTAAAATAACCCACACATTTTACTTTATCTGTCTAAGATGCCAGATGTGAGTTCTGATGAATTTTGTGAATGAGTAAATACGTGAACTCAAGTTAGACATTGGGTATATCTGAACTATCATATGTACGGTATTGATGGTGTAAACATACGCTCCATGGGAAAGGAGTTAATACCGTAATACATATTTCATACTACGTATGCATAAGACGACCTATAAGAGTGGCAAAAGTTTGATCTCAACTTTTAAGACGTGTGAGACTCTTGAGGAATTGAGTTTCTCAATTATAGTGCCCTCATGACTCTTACTTATTCTCAAGATTTCTATTTAGTGTTTACTATCTTAGAATGTTGCCAATGGTCATGAGTTGATTCGATCTAATGGGACATTTCTAGAAAAGCAAGTTGAACTGAAATTAAGAGTTTGAAGGAAAGAGGAAGATCGGATTTGTAGAATCACATTGTGGTTTTGTATTCACAGGTCGACCAATTATGACTGTCTTTGAGATAATCATAATTGTGAATACAATAAATATATCATTGTTCAAATGAGATTAAAGAGAGATATAAATGTGATCGATCGATCTAAATTTTCGCATACTAAATTTACTCAAAAAATGATGCCCAATATGAGCTGCTATATATTCCTAACAGATGTATAGCAACGAGCTCTCAAAGCATGCTGGTCGCACGGATTATTCACCGGTATGAATGTTAAAAGAGGAATAGAGGGATTTTCAGTTGATGGGCCTCAGTTGGGCCTATCTGCCCATGTTGGTTTTTGATCCACCATGTGCGAGTGGGAGATGATGGAAAAGGTATGGGCCTAAGTTGGCCCGGCCACGATGGGCCTAAAGGCCCGGCCCACGGAAATTAGGCCCGTGGAAGGGAAACCTATAAAAGGGATGAGAGAGAGAATGAACGTGCGCCTTTTCGCATTTAGACGTTCTCCTTTCTCTCCTAAAAGCTGCTCTCTCTCTCCAAGACGAAGAAGCGACTCGTCTTCCCTTAAACGGCGAATCTTCGACATCGGATCGAACGGGACCAAAATTCTCTTCCTCTTTGCGGCATCGGTGTCTAATCTATGGCTAACAAGGTACGCTCGAATCCGTGGTGTGCTTTTTGATCGGTGATACGTGACATTCCCGGGCTTATCTTCCGCATATGATTTAGGGGTTCGGTTTAGGTGCCGAATCCGGTTTTTGGGGATCCGATGATCCCAACATCACCACAGAAATTGCCGAGGCCTCACATGGTGTCCAAGTTTTCCCCATTTTCTGTGGTCATTGTCTCGCTGGCTTGGATAATTTTGTGAGACAAGACCTTGAACTGTCTCTTTCAGCCAGCCATGATATTCCTAGGAGTCGTTGAACTCGGATTGTTTTTAGGTGGTGGAGAAGCTCAAGCGGAAGGATTATGGTCTCCGTCGGCTAACCCGTTTACCAAGATTAACAATGGCATGAATGAAGCAATACACCCACAAGATGCACATTTGAAATATTTGAATCTACCGATTAACTCAAAAAAAAAAAAAAAAAAAAAACTTGCGCGCTGCAGTTAATTTGGATACGGAATTGCATTATCCAAGAACCTATAAGAACCTACTCTTTCCATCCCGAGATATGACTACACAGTCTTGCTCATCAATCGGTACCTCCAGCCATTTTCTCCAAGCGGTAAACCTCGCGTGCTCGTCGTCGGATCTTGGCTGGCCTTTGAACAATCTCTCTTCTCTTCTGTCTCTCCGGTGGTCTTTGAACAATCTCCCCATAATATGCTTTGAATTGCAACGTCCCATTCTTTGTTACAGCAAATCAAGTAACCCATAAGTAGTACAGAACATGAACGGGAAATAAACGAACAAAGCAGAATTCATATGCCTACAATGTCACTCTTGTACAATTTTTCTCAAGAAAAAGGACATTATAAGTGCCATAACTTTCATATGATACTTACTTAAGTAATATAACCTTCTTCTTTTTCCGATCACTTGAGTGCCTTTTTCCGATCACTTGAGTGCCATCACTTATGTACAACGCTCTCTTTAGTCCCATCACTTTGTTTTTGATCACTTGAGTATTATATAACTTTTCAATCGATCACTTTAGCCTCAAAACTTTCAAAAATCATTCATCACAAGTGCTATGATACGTCGGATTTCTAGCACTTGGATGAAGGTTTTCTAAAATGTTATGATAGTCAAGTGATCAATTGGAAATTAAGGCACTTAAGTGAATGTTTTTTAAAAGTTATGACATTCAAGTGGTCGAAAAAAAAGTTATGGCACTCAAGTGAGTGATGTACGAAAGTTATGACACCTATAGCGTTCTTATTTCATTTTTCTCATGTATAATTAGAAATTTAATATTTAGGAAGGGCAAAGTTTTGGGGCCAACACGTGGCATCCCTCGACTCGTCGAAGGGTTGTGATGATCAGCTTCACTTGTCCTGCATTCTTGCGAGTCTTCTACACCGTTCCTGCAAGGGTCGCCTCTCGATGTCATCTCGTTAACAAGGGGAGAGCAGGTGCAATTTCGCTTTGATCCTGCATTGAAAATTTCCAAGAAATGATGATTTCAAGTCGTGTTGATCAAGAACACCACATTATTTTCTTAAATATGATACTTTCTAGGAAACTAACTAATGTGTCCTGACTCTTTCGATAGATTTGCCACACTTCCTCTTCACTAATGAATAGACATCCAATGTTTTGCAATAAAAGAAGAATCTGACAGTCATTTCTTTCTTCTTAAATCCTAAAATTGGCAGCGTAAACATACATCAACCGTTGACCTAGATGAACGAGGAGAATGCAATAGGTACAGAGTGATAACCGAGAACAAACTATATGAAAGATAGACACTTACCACATGGTGCAACAAATGCAGAATGGCCCTGCAAGAGACTCCATAAACTGTCAGCAAGATCTTTAGCGAACTTGATTAAGTCTTCAGCAGATTCCGCGTGTGGCTCTGCCAAGATTGCTTGGATCGAGACTTGTTTGAGGTAGTCGACAGGATCAACCTCAATCCGAGGTTGTGAGGGCTCAGCGGCAGCCTCCATTTCCAATCACGAGGAGGAGTCAGCGAAGATGAGATATGGAAGAGAGAGATAGCGGGCATATAGAGAGAGGGGCGTGTGCTACAGCCTTGTCCGGCCCTGACTCTGCTCCTGCCTTTTTCAATCAACTTGATCCCAGCTTCAAGAGTCAAGACCTCGTCAGAACCTTTGATGCTCTATCATTGGCATCATCACCATGCTCAGATGTTCTTGGATGAAATTCCCTGCGGTAGCCACATGCACTACGTCAGATCTCGCATTGCCATATCTAGCCTTTTGCCTTCAAACTCGTCCGAGTGATTGGATGAAATTCCCTGAGGTAGCCGCATGCACTACGTCAGATCTCGCATTGCCATATCTAGCCTTTTGCCTTTAAACTCATCCGAGTGATCGCAGCAGGGCGGGCTTGGAGGTTGAGGCAGCAAACAGTGGTGGACAAGAACAGGCGCACACATGAGCGGCGGATAGAGAATTGTGCTCCACCACGAACTTCCTGTAATTCCAAGCAGAGTAGTACTCGGGATTGATCTCCAGGAGCTTGGCGCTCATGTAGAGAGCCTCCTTCATGCATCTGGGAGCAACATCACATCACAATCAATGCAAAAAAATCTAACCAAAGAAATCGTCTGCGCTCGCATAATGCTTTTGATCTCGCAACCGAGGACAGGACAGAAGTAAAATGAAAATTGAGAGAGAGAGAGAGAGAGAGAGAGAGAGAGAGAGAGAGAGATTGTGCATGCGGTTGAGGTGATTAGAGAGAAACCGGGATTGAAGAGTTGTTAGCTTCTGGGCTTTGGCAGCTCTGGCTTTGGAGTCGTCGGATGCCGGCCATGCATTTTCTTTTTTCGGGTGGAGAGAGAGAGAGAGGGCGAACTTGGAACCAAGAGAGGCTTAAGGATCAAGGAAGCTGTTGAACTGGGCTGAGTCTTCTGATCAGACAAAAATGAGAGAGAAACGTGGGACCCATGATTTTGGTATTTCTGTCATTCTAATCATCAAGAGAGTGAAGAAGCCAATAGAGGGGTGGATTTAGCGCTGCACCTTCAAATTATTCCATGAATATGTACTTTGGGCTTATCACAAAGAAACCACTGATCCACGCTATTCTTTTTCTCCGTTGCAAGTTATGCTATTTCATCCGTTGGATTAACTGAGCATGAAGAAACATGGAGATGCCGTTGGCCTCGCCATATTTTCGTGCCTCAAGTTTATCATGAGAAAGCACCCAACCATTGACTCACGACAAAAGCATCAGATCTGCAAACTCCTCTCAAGAACTCCTCAGCTCTAGCTTGTTGCTTTCTGAAATGGCGGAAGCAGTTCTCTTCAGCCTTGCCACTGACATCCTGACAAGCCTCGCCACCGAAATGGTGAAACATGGAGGCTCCAAGATCCAGTTGCTCTGCAGTGCCAAGGACGAGCTCGAAAGCCTCAGGGAGACCGTCCAGGACATCAAAGATGTGCTCTTGGATGCCGAGAAGAAGCAATGGCGCGAAGACTGGGTCAAGCGCTGGCTCAAGAGTCTCAAGGATGTGCTGTATGATGTACAAGATTTGCTTGATGATGTTGCAACCGAAGATCTGAGGCGGAAGGTCACTCCTGGCAACAAGATGACGAAAGAGGTGCGCCTTTTCTTCTCTAAATCAAATCAGCTTGTACACTGCCTCAAAGTGGGTAATGAGATTCAGGGACTTAGGAAGAAACTGGATCGGATTGAAAAAAATAGGAAAAGAAATAAGAATTTCAAACTAGAGGAGCATCACTCTTCCTATTGAGAGGAGAACTCCCACTTTTGAGCGTGAGGAAAATATAATTGGTAGAGAAGATGATAAGGAGAAGATCATCGCACATTTGCTTGAGTCCTCCTCCAAAGAAAGTGTCTCGGTTGTTTCCATCATCGGTATAGGAGGAATGGGAAAAACCACGCTTGCTGATCTGGTATACAAGTATGAAAAGGTGAAAGAATGTTTCAAGCTTCAGATGTGGGTTTGCCATGGGGATCCTAAAATCTTTGATGTGAATTTGCTCGTCAAAAAAATACTGAACTCTACCAAAGATGATCCTGAGGTGAAGAAAAATCTGGAAGGCATTGAGAATAGAAATGAGGAAGAGCTACGAAGGCTCCTTGCTAAGGTACTAGAAGGAAAGAAGTACTTGCTTGTTTTGGATGACTTGTGGAATGAGGATCGCATGAAATGGTTGGAACTCCAGCCTTTGCTAATGGGCGGTTCAAGGGGGAGCAAAATACTCATAACCACGCGATCTTCGTTGGTCGTGGAGGCTACAGATGCAAACTCAGTTAAATTTGATCTACGTGGCTTATCTGTGGAAAAGTCATGGGAATTATTCCAGAAAATGGCTTTTAAAGATGGGGAAACATCATCTGACTCGGAATTAAAGGAGATAGGTCGAGATTTAGTTAAAAAATGTGCGGGTGTTCCCCTTGCCATCAAAACAATGGGTAGCCTTCTATACACCAAAAAGAAAAAAGAGTGGCTCAATTTCAAAGACCGTGAACTTTCAAATATAGATGACTCGGGAGAAGGAATTATGAAAGTCCTCAAGCTCAGCTACGACCATCTTCCGTCGCATTTAAAACATTGTTTTGCATATTGTGCACTATTTCCAAAAGATTATGTCTTTGATAAACAGACAATAATACAACTCTGGATGGCACAAGGCTTTATCGAGTCATCGGAGGGGAGCGATGACCTAGAAGAGACAGGGGATAGTTATGTCTGGAACCTAGTGTGTAGGTCGTTCCTCGAAGTTGAAGAGACCGATGATGACACTGGTGAGGTGAACATGTTCAAAATGCACGATCTAATGCATGATCTTGCCTTGAAAGTCGCAGGAGATGAGAGCAAGATGATAAATCTCAATGAAGGCGGCGTCAATGGAGGAATTCGACATGTGTCATTTGCTTCACAATCATCTTCGCTACAAAAAATGGCCTCGCTACTTGAAGCGACCAATTTAAGAACATTTCTCTCTTTGAAGGAGTGGAGCATATCACAACCGAACTATTTTTCAAATGAACATCATGAGATTATCTCCAAGTTAAGGTGTTGTCGCGCATTGGGTTTTGGCCATGAAGATTTTTTGATCCCTGCTTCCTTGGGGAGTCGGTTGAAGCACTTAAGGTTTCTTGATATTTCTGGAAACCAATCTATCCAGAATTTGCCAGATTCGATTACGGATTTGGTGAACCTACAGACCCTCATCCTCTCTGATTGCAAGAATCTTACAACACTTCCTAGAGATTTGAAGAAATTAGTCAACCTTAGGTTTCTTGATATTTCTAAAAACCCATCTATCTAGAATTTGTCAGATTCAATCACGGATTTGGTGAACCTGCAGACCCTTATCCTCTCTAATTGCAAGAATCTTACAACACTTCCAAGAGATTTGAAGAAATTAGTCAAGCTTAGGTTTCTTGATATTTCTGAAAACCCATCTATCCAGAATTTGCCGGATTCAATCACAGGTTTGGTGAACTTGCAGACCCTTAAGCTCTCTTACTGCCATAAACTTACAATGCTTCCAAGAGATTTGAAGAAATTAGTCAACCTTAGACACCTCTTAACTGATGGGTGTAGATCACTAAGCCACATGCCATGCGGGTTGAGCCACTTGTCTAAGCTTCAGACTTTGAACCTATACATCGTCCAAAAGACGGACCATAATGTACCCGGTGGTGTGGGAAGCTTAGATGAATTGGCTGGCTTAAACAGATTGACCGGATCTATTGCTCTTAAAAACTTGCAATTCCTTCATCCGGTACCGAACAAGGGTCACTTGAAGGAAAAGCAAGGTCTCCGTTGCTTAGAATTATCATGGTCAGCGAAGCAGCAAGATGGCAAAAGCGACAGTGATGAATTGAGCTTGTGGGAGTACCTCAGACCGCACCCAAATCTAACCTGTTTGAGAATAGACTCATGTTTGAATAGGAGTCCACCAAGCTGGCTTTCCTCCAACACGAATCTTATTGAGCTCACACTCGATTCATGTAGAGAATGGAAGTACTTGCCGTCCCTACGCGAACTCCCTTCCCAAAGGAGATTGATTCTCAAGAACTTGAATGCGTTGGAATTCGTTGAAGAGATAAGTGATCTGGAGCAATCTAATACTGCACCCCCTACCTCCCATCTCTGGAGGAATTGGATCTCTCACGGTGTCGGAACCTAAAAGGATGGTGGGGAAGAAGGCAACCGATGGAACCAGATCAGGATCATCAGCGGTACAATTCATATTCATCATTCCCAAAACTTTTGGTCATGTGGATATCAGATTGTCCACACTTGAATTCAATGCCACTTTTTCCCCAGATAGAAACATTGATGTTAACGTGGGCTAGCGTGAAGTGGTTGCAACAAGGGATGGCAGTATCCACATTCATCCCCCTCTCTAAATTAAAGCGCCTAGAGTTTTACGATGTGGATTTGGAGCACTCGACGCTGGAGACTCTACTTCCATTCCTCGGAAACCTTAAGAGCTTGGACTTCTACTGTTGTAAAAAATTAAGGAGTCTCTCTCGTGGCATGCAGTCCTTGTCCTCGCTGCAACACCTCCTCATTTACGGTTGTAAAGAACTCGATGTGTCGAGCCACGACGATGAGCATGGAACCCAATGGCGTTCCCTTGTGAAGCTCCGTCATCTTTATTTCTACAGTGTTCCAAAACTAGTGGCATTACCCGAGGGGATTCAACATGTCACCACTCTGGAATCTCTCGGTGTTAGTTCCTGTGAGAATCTGACGAGTTTGCCAGAATGGATTGGCAATTTCTCTTCTCTCCAAATTCTTGACGTTTCTGGCTGCTCAAGGTTAACGTGTTTGCCTGATGGGATAAGTTGCCTCACCTCCTTGAAGACATTGAGAATTAGCGGGTGTCCCGTTTTGCGAGAGAGGTGCCAAAGAGAGAGCGGTGCAGATTGGGAAAAGATTGCACGCCTTCCATGCTCACGGGAATGAATTATATGAAGCGGTGAAAACCAGTCAATCCCCAGGCGTCCAGTCTAGTGGCAGGGGAATACCAGTAAAAGAAAACAAGAAATGGATGTCATCGGGTGACATTTGCAATCAAAGTCCACGGAGATTTTCATTTTTGTTTTCGTTTTTCCTTGGGTGGTAGAGCTTCGCGGTTGATCTTTACTTTTGTCAAATGATTAGTGAAATTATATTGAATGTCAAGTCTTATTGACATAGCAGGTGAAAGGGCGAGTGAGACCTTTTCGCAGTCTTATAAAGCAGTGAACATTAGCAGCAGCCATGACGGTATGCCCAAGTATGTAAAGCATAAATAAGAAAAAGGTGGTTAGAACGTAAAGAAACGAGCTTCTTTATGAAGGTTCGAAATAAGTAATGAAGAGGGCCATGGGCGTCGACGAACAGCGAGCGCAAATGGTTTTGAAAAATCTGTCCGCGCCGCCCGGTTTGCGGACGTGAAAACGCTTTGGAATAAAAGAGACGCCTTCGATCGTTCAAGACACCTGTTTTTATTAAAAAAAAAAAAAAAGCTACCTTAAATCAAATGTTTAATCGGATCCAAGATCTCTAATATTAACTCAAATCCTACTGTGCCTAATATATTGCTTTAAGTGGTTGATTGGTTCTTGAAGCTGAAATTTCTTTAATCGGATCCAATATCTCTAAATTTCATCGTCCTTAACTCAAATGTTCAAAATAAATCAGAAATTAGCAAAATTCTAATTTTTTTTGGTTAAAGGTCAAATTCTTCTATTTGGCCAAAAGGTCAATATTTGGCCAATTTTATAAAAATTCTAAATTTAAGGGCCTAATCTACATGCCTACGTTAATATTGACACCTACATGCATTTTTTTTACGTTTTTGTAATTTTTTACCAAGAGTTGACATTTTCTTTTTTCCAATTTGACCAATAGTCAACCTATAAAAAGTCAACTCTTGGTTTATTAAAAAAATGATACAGAATTACTAATGAAGTGCGATGCTCCTAATTTTTACATGCAATGAGATACTAAACACTTGCTAACTTTTTTGAACTTTGGTTTAATGCGAAATGTGGTCCCTAAACTTTAGCATAATGTGTAATGTGGTGTTTAAAATTTTGATACATGTTCAATATAGTTAGTGGACTACATGAAAATGTTCAATACAGTCCATGATCTCGAATTAATGGAATGACAATATTAAATATTTTCATATAATCCAATTTCCCTTGATATCTTTTATCATCAATGTTTAAGGATTTTTATCTTATGACATTTTGCAAAAAGAATTGCAATGTCAGGTTCCATCCCAACATAAGACATTCTAAATGTTTATATATCTTAGGTGCTAACATTTTAAGTCGTCCTAATATGACGCAGTGCAAGATATATTAGATATTAACTTTTCTCATTTGTAATATTGTATCCTTTTTGTAAACGCTCCAGATTTTTTTTTTTTTCAATCATATCATAGTGCAAAGATGTGATTAAGTATCGTATCTTGATCTTTTACAAAGTTTGCAAATGCTTACAATGTGTCCCCAAACTACAAACCATAATAAATATATAATATTTTTATTTAAAAAAGTTGTCATTTTTAATCTTCCACTATTTAATGTGCTTACAAATTGTTTTTATTTTGTATTATTTTTAAATGAAACACTTGCATTATTCGTTGAACTGATATATTTATTTTGGAAGGAAAATACTTGCAAAAATCTAAATATTGGCATAATTCCATAAAAAAGAAAAAGGAAAGAAAAAGGCAAGAAAGCGACGGCAACTACACTATCCCTCTAGCCTCGAGGCCCAAGAGACTCAACGGGCAATTGCGAAGGATTTGGCAAAGACTTTACAATAAATTGCCGAAACGCCCAACTTGGGCTCGTGTTCGACTTAGTCCATATATTATAGTGTACATTTTAGATTATGGACCGGCCTAGACAATACATTTGACCCAACCTTCGTGTCAAGACCCATTGTCATCTTTACCTTAGTCCTAAAACTCGTTATAAATGTATAATTGAATTCTAAAATTTTCTAAAAGTAAAATAAATTAAAAAAACTTATCATAAAAGTATAATTGAGAAAAGCTTATCTAGAAAGTGCAGTTGAGCCCTATTATTTATTATGAAAAGGCAAGGAAGTCCTAAGATTTTAAACGATGGTATAACTATAACGTAGCTACCAAAAAACTGAAACCATCACTGTCAATTGTAGCAAGTTCAAAGTGATGGAAGGCTGCCATGCGTGTTACCGCCAAAACTCCTCCGATTTGCAAAGCAAAGAAGTAAGGCGAAAAAGAATTGAATTCCAAAAGCTTGCAAAAGTCTTGACAGTGTTTTCCAGAAGAATTAACTTGAACTAAACACTAATTCGACTTTTCAAGCTATATTAGAAAATGACAGACCAAAAAAGGAAAAAGCTACGGTAGAAAATGAAGAGGCTTTTTGAAAAATCTTCTACTACTTTTCAACATTGGAACCGACGATTTAGACACTATTGCGATTAGTCTCGAATGCAGGCATAGCAGCAATTGAATAGCAAAAACCATCCATAACGATGTGAATTTTCCAAATGTTCCCATAATAAAAGGCCGACCGTACTCTTCCATTTCAAAAAATAATTTTTTTTCTACATGGGGGTAATATTGATAAAAAAAGAATACCAATCACATTATTTGTCGGCAACTTCTTGGCAATTCACAAATACTTTTATGAAGAAACTAACTCTTTTTTGACATTTGATAAATTGTCAACTTCTCTTATTTCTTATTTATTTATTTATTTATCTGTCTTATTAAAGTCTAAATTTATGAACTTCCATATAAATTTACCTATGACTATTTGAGTGACTTATTGACTATTTTCACTTAAATTACCAACTAGTTTTAGGCTATCAATTATAATTTGAGTTACTTACCAATGCTTACTTGGTTTTTTAATTTATTGACTTTTTTTTTTAATCTAACGCCCTAACTTTATCAACACACCTATGAATTTACAAACTTCATTGGCGTAACTTGCCAATTTTTCTCACATTAGGTGACCAACTAGTCTTGGCTTTTTTTTTTTTTTTTGTCAGAACTATTCTTAGCGTACAAAGCCTCATTCGAGCTACTTTTAACTACTTTTTTTTTTTTTTCATTTTCCTTTAAGTTTTTTTTTTTTTTGGTTGAAAATTTTCCTTTAAGTTGAGCAGCTTGTCTATCAGTTACTAAACATGTAAAATTTATCAACTCGTTTTTTTTTTTAAAATTACCCTTCTTAATTTGAGTGTATACCAACATTTATCTAATTAAGTTACCAACAAGTAACTAGCTCTCATATGAATTGGTTAGCAATGTTTATTTGGTTTTTACAAATTTCTAACTTCTCTTATCATTTATTATTTTTTTTACCTTTTTCTACAAACACCTTAAACTTACCAACTATTATATGAAAATACAAACTTTTTTTCAGTGATTTATCATCTTTCTCCAATTAAGTTAACAATCGTTTACTATTTAAAATTACTGACTTAATATTAAGTTCCCACTTTGATTTCCCTTACTTGTCATTTTTTCTAAATTTATGACCTATATTTAGAACATATCGATCTCAATTAGAGTGATTACCGGCTTCTCTTGGACTAAGTCACCATATTGCGTTACCAACTCCTAATTGAGTTACTCACAAATGTTTATTTTCTTTTTTTTCTACACCAACTTCTCTAATCTCTAACAAAACAGAGCTTCTCTCATCGTTTACCAATTTTATTTACATTTCTTGTCACTAGTTTAATTTTACCAACTACCTTATGAAACTATCAGCCTAGCTTTATTTGTGTGATTGGCTAAATTTTCCCTAATTAAATTACCAAATAGTTTTGAATTACCAAATCTTACTTGAATTACTTACTTTATTCGTTGTTTTCTCAAGTTTTTTTTATTTAACTTTTTCATTAAGTTGCTATGTTTATCGCATGTGTTACCAACTTCTTAAATTTACTAACTCTTTTAGAAATTACTGATTTCTATTAGAGTGATGACCAACTTTTTCGATCAAGTTACCAACTAGTTTTGTATTACCTTCTTTAATTTGAATTAGTTCGAGTTCGGTTGGTTTTTGTTTTGAAATGGTGACTTATCTTTTCTCGATAATGATTTTTTTTTTTTTTTTTTTGGTCAAAAGATCTCCTTCTATTAATATTATGAAGGAAGGTTACAACTAGTAGGGAAATCAAAGCATAATATAGAGTAAAGCTCTGACGGGGGATGAGCAAGCCAATTACTAGGGAGAACATCAGTGTAATGGGATTTTGCAAGCCAATCAGCCGCTTAGTTGGATTCTCGTGGTTCGAACTTGAGAATGATATTCTTCATTTGGGCCAGCATCAGTCTGCAGTCGAGGACAAAAGGCCGCGAAGCCCAGGGGATATCATTTCGGCCCAAGATGGATTCGACAGCAACGAAGCAGTCGCTGGAGATGTGGACAGTTGGTGGAGTTCGTGCGGTCAAAGTGGTTGGGTTCAGTTCATCTCCTTTCTCTCTCCACCACACGAGCGCCTGTAGAATAGCTAGGGTTTCAGCCATGTGAGCTGATTGAGCACAAATCTTCTGCGCAAATCCATCAACGCACACGCCATTAGCGCCTTTGCATAAGCCAGCAATGGATCCCTCTGATTTGGTCTCTTGCCATGAACAGTCGACGTTTATCTTCCAATCGCCCGGATCTGGAGGTATCCATGAGTGCGGGTCTGAGGTGAGCACTTTGCTTCTTGGTTGCCATCATTCGAATAGATGCTGGGATAGGACAGCGTCACTAATTAGCTGATGTTTTTGAATTTTCCGGCCTTGAAAAATCATGGAGTTGCGAGCTTTCCAGATATGCCAGAGGGTAGCCGCGAACAGAGCCTTCTGATTTGCTGATTTGCCGGATGAAAGGTAATCACAAACCCATTTGTCGATTCTTGTGATAGAAGTAGGGGAGAGATTTATATGGTCATTAAAGTTCAGCCATATCTCGGTTGTCCATTGACACAGGATGAATAGGTGCTCGGACGATTCGGGATGCTGTTGGCAGAAGCAGCAGGTTGGCTCAGGTATAATTTTTCGCCGGAGTAGGTTGAGTCTTGTTGGAAGACTTTCTGTGCATAAGCTCCATAGGAAGTGTCTAATTCGAGGGTTAGTGTGTAGATGCCATATTTCCTTCCATAGTTGTGTTGGCACTTGATATGAGGAGGATACATGTTGGTCGCTTTTATGGGATTTGCTTGTTTGTAGTTGGTGGTAGCCATTCTTAACTATATAATTTCCAAAGGATTGCCCTGTCCATACTAAGCTGTTTGGTCTGGTGTGTATGCTGAGTGGCATTTGTTGTATTTCCTCTGCGATTTGACTATTAAATAGCCCAGTGATAAGTTGGCTGTTCCATGTGCGCGTAAGAGGATGAATAATGTCTGCAACTAGTTGCGGATCATTTTGATTCGCTAGTCCTCCAATTTTGCCTGATAGGAGCCATCTGTCTTCTCTCAAATTAATAGATCTGCCATCTCCAACCTCCCATTTCAGCTTAGGCTCTAGAACGTCTCTACCAAGTAGTACACATTGCCAACCCCAAGATGGTCTGGCGCCTCTATGAGCAGTCCATAAATTACCTTTAGGGAAGTAGAGGCCTTTGAAAATTCTGCTCCATAAGGCCTCTGGAGCTTGATGTAGCCTCCAGGCTTGTTTTCCCAGCATTGCCTTGTTAAATTCGACAAAATCTTTGAATCCCAAACCTCCTTGTTCTTTTCTCATTTTTAAAATGTCTCAGCTCTTCCAGTGGATACCTTTCTGTGTTGCATTCTGTTTCCACCAAAATGCTGAGATCTTCCTTTCAATTGCTCGGCAAATGGATAGGGGAACCTTAAAAATATTCATGGCATATTGAGGTAAAGCCTGAACAACCATCTTGATGAGAACTTCTTTCCCGGCCTTTGAAATAAGCCGTTCTTTCCAGCCTTCGAGCTTTCTGTCTACTCTTGCCATTATCCAGTTGAACATTTGTTTTTTTGTTGGGCCCCAATCTGAGGGAATCCCTAAATATTTCCCGGCATTTGTCAAGATAGGAACCCTCAATGCAGATGCGATGTTATGTTTTAAGTCCTGTGGACAGCTAGGCTCAAAGAACACCCCAGATTTATTTAGATTAACTGATTGGCCCGACGCATAACAATAGCAATTCAGTAAGTTTGCAATATGCTGAGCTTCTCGAATTGTGCCATCTAGAAAGAAAATGGCATCATCGGCGAAAAATAGGTGAGAAAGAGTAGGGCAGTGAGGATTCAGTTTGATACCTTTTAGACTTCCATCAGAGATAGCATTTTGCATCATGTGGGAGAGGACATTAGCCAAGATTATGAAAAGGTAAGGTGAAAGTGGATCCCCTTGTCATATGCCTCTGGATGGAGTGAAAGTTTCCCCTGCTTCACCATTAATCAGGATTCTAAATTGAGTTGAAGATATACAAAATCTGATTAGAGCAACCCAATGATTACTGAATCCCATTTTCTTCATACCATCACATAGGAAGTCCCACTCTACTCTATCAAAAGCTTTCATCATATCCAATTTTAGGACAGCCTGGAATTTTCTCCGCCTTTTCCTGACTCGCAGCTGATGTAGAACTTCTTGAACTATAAAGATGTTATCCTGTATTTGGCGGCCACTAACAAAGGCACTTTGTTTAGGTGAGATAATAAGTGGTAGCCATGGTTTGAGTCGGTTCGCCATAACTTTTGTGATAATTTTATAGCTGAAGTTACATAGACTGATGGGTCTGAATTCTGTTATGCTCTCGGGGTTGGCCACCTTGGGGATAAGTGTTATGTGTGTTTCATTGAGTTTGGGATCAAAGCTGCCTTCTTTGAAAAAAGTATCTACAAGCTGGTATATATCATCTTGGATGAGATGCCACTGACTTTGATAGAATAAGCCACTCAAACCATCTGGTCCTAGGGCCTTAGATGCCCCCATCTGGAAAACAGCTTGCTGCACTTCTTCCTTTGTGACTTGTTGAAGCAGCAACTCATTCATTTCCTCGGTAACCATTAGTGGACACTGATCCAGGACTGGTTGGTAGTGTCTATGCCCCACAGTTGTATATAACTCCTTGTAATAACTTGTGATGTGTTGTTTGATGGCCCGAGGCTCACAGCTCCATGTATTCTCTTCAAGTCGTAGCATGGTGATCTTATTTCTTTGTCTCCTCTGAATGGTTGTTGCATGGAAGAATTTTGAATTCCGATCACCCTACTTTAGCCAAGAGATTCTGGAACGAATACCCCAATACATTTCCTCTCGACGCCATAATGAACTGATTTTCTCAGTTAATTTATAGTAATCGTCTCCCCTGTTGGTTTGATCTGCCCTGTTCATTATCTATGTAAGTTGGTTTCTGAGTTGATCAATCTGTTGCGCTGCATTTTTGAATGAGCTCCTGCTCCATTGTCTCAAGTCCTGAGTCACTCGTTTTGTCTTTCTAGTCAGGTTTCGATGCTGGCCATTCACTGCCTTCCAAGCTTTTTCTATAACAGCTGCAAACTCAGGATGGTCTAACCAGTAAGGCTCCAATCTGAATAATTTGTTATGTTTCTTTGCTTCTGTGTTTGAACAAAGTATTAGGGGCCCATGATCAGAACCTATAGGTGGATAGACAAAGGCATCAGCAGTAGGAAATATGAGCCTCCATTCTAGGTTACAAAATGCTCGATCGAGCCTCTCTTTGACTAACTCCTCCTCTTCCCTTTTGTTTGTCCATGTGAATGCGCACCCCTTACTTTCAATGTCTATTAATGAACATGAATCAGCAAATTCTCTAAAAGCCATCATTCTGAATCTTTGCATTGGTCTTCGACCCACCTTTTCCCAGTGAAATAACACCTCATTGAAATCTCCGATGCATAACCAAGGTGATGAAGTAGTTGCATTCTGTTCTCGAAGATAGTTCCAAAGGGAGACTCTCTGTTGGAAGTTAGTTGATGCATGCAACAGGGATATCTTCATTTTAATTCCACTACCAACATCTGTAGAGGATATGTCTATCAACTCGTGGCTGTAATGCTCTATTGTAATGTTCACCGATTCATCCCAATACAATACCAAACCCCCGGCAGTGCCAATAGGGTTAATAACAAACATAGAAGAAAACTTTAGTCTTTTTTTGATGTTGTCCACAACTTGGAATTGATTCTTTGTTTCCATAAGAAAAACCAGATTAGGTCTCTCTCGAGCCACTAAGGCTCGAAGATCCGGTATGTCAGAGAGAGCCTAGACCTTGATAGTTCCAGCTAAGTATTTTCATGGCTCCTTTGGTGGCTTATTAGGGCTAGCCACCAAAGCCCCTGCTGATTCACCGTCCCATAGCTGAATTGGTGTATCCATAAGTTGGTCTGTGTCCACAAGGGTCGTCAAGGAAACTTTCTTCTCATAGGGAGCAAAGCGTTTTAATTTCTTGGATGCTTGTTTCTTGGTACCAGATTTAGTTGTCCCCTGAATTGCTAGCCCTGGATCTTGCTTGTGATGTGTCTTTGGTTGTTCGGAGCATTGTCTTTGTGTTCTTTTCCCTTTCTTTTGTGCTGCAATTTCGCTTTGGATTTGACATTTCCGGTGTTGGTTGTGTTGCGGGTTGATAAATCACAAGGGCTTGACTCTCCTCAAAGGGACCTTTACTGTGCAATTCATCACCAGAGGGTATAACAGGGGTTTCAGGGACCATTTCCTCGTCAACTAAGGTAACATCGAGGTCTCCATAAAATGTATTCCAGCAAGGGCTGAGGTCTTTAACCTCTTGCTTTTAACCGGAGCCATAGCGTCCGGTTTGTCCGAGGAAGTCCGATTCTTCATATGGGAAGGTAGGGCGATAGTTAGCATAGTGTCCTAGATAACCACGGGAATAGCAATAGTGTGGGAGTCTCTCAAATTTAAAGTCTATCCACCAGTTGCGATTTCCAACATGAATGATTGTGCCGTTTTTTAAGGAAATTTGTGTGAAACAGATTCATCCGCACTTTTGCTTTACCTATTTTTCGAGAACTATTATTCCGAGCATCAATTCTAACTTCCTCTACATCTCCCATTTTTGCAGCAATCTTTCGGATACAATTGTCCTCCATTGCTGCTCTCGGAAGTCCCACCAAGTGCAGCCAGAATGAGCAATATTTGAATTCGTAGCAATGCTCGGGAACGGTAGGATCCCCTTCCTGTAAAACTAAGAGATTGCTTGCAAACGACCAAGGTCCTGTTTGAAGTATTCTTTTCTGATCATCTTCTGATTTGAATATAAAAACGAAGAAGCCCTGTTCTATCACTTCACATCTAACATCTTCTAACTTCCAGGCCTTTTTCATTGTTGCCCAAAATGCTTGAAAGTTAACATTAGGTTTAGAAAATAACTTCCCATACAGCAGATACTCATCAGTCTTCTTGTGTACCTCAGGGATATGGTTGTTCAGCTCTGTGATATCATCCACAGCACAGAGGTCGCCCATACGTTTACAGAGGGCTAACAATCGAAGCTGGTTTTCATAACTATCATCCATTTCCAAACTGGTTGTGCAACAGAGGATAGATTCTTCGCAGATGAGTAAGGGGCGCGCGAAGATAGCTAGGGTTTATATGGGGGATGGGTTTGGGTAGGAATGAAGGGAGCTCTTAGAATCCCAGTAGCAGGTTGGGACTAAGAAATTAGGGTTCCAGGAGTGAGTTGTGGATTGAGGGCAAAGGGGTAACAGGAGAGAGGGATTCGGCGTATTAGTAGCCATTGCGAAGAGAAAGGAGGTCTATCACCAAAGGGATAGAGGATCACTCACCTGAAGCAAGAGAAGAAGCCACCGTCGGGCAGAGAGAGCTCCCATGAATCGAGCATTGACTATTGCTTTCTCTGATAATGATGAATTTATAATTTTCTACCAGCTTTGAATTTGCCTACTATTGTATGAAATTATCAAATTTTTTGTATGCCTTATTAACTTTTTCCCAATTAAGTTATCAATTAGTTTTGGATTGTCAGTTCACATTTGAGTTGCTTATCATTTGGTTTTTAAAGTACTAATTTTTTTGTTGAGTTGTTGCTTCTTTTTTGCGTTACTTACCAAACCCATTATACGATTAGATACCAATTAATTTTCCGTTGCGACGCTTATTTCACTTAATTACTAACATTTATTTGACTTTTCAAATTAGCAACTTCTTTTGTCTCAGATAAAGAAAAGCTCTCTTAGTACTTTATTAACTTTTATTTAACTTTCTTACCAGCACCTTGAATTTGCCAATTATTATATGAAATTTCCCATGTTTATTTGGTGACTTACCAACTTTATTCCTGAATAAGTAACTCCATAACAAAATTAATAAATTAATCAAAATCAAATAAACATCGGTATCCAACTCAAATAAGAGTTGCTAATCTGAAAATAGTTGATAACTTAATCGGAAAAAAGTTGATAAATTACTTAAATTAAAGCTAGAAATTGCTTGAAAGGAATGATAAATTACTTAAATAAAAATGGGTAAATAGTATCAAAATTGCCAACTTACAATAATCATAAAAGAAGTTGTCATTTTATGAAAGTATTGTTAAGTTACCAACATGTAAATAAAAAAAATAAAAAAGAAGTCACTTTTTTTTTTTTACCTACATTTTTTCCATATTTACCAATACTTATTGAAACTTATCGGCCTAAAAAGAGTCCCTATTTTTGGGCACAGAACAGGAGCATTATGCAAGATCGATATGGTTTCAATGTCGATTTTCTGGGAATTTTAGAATGCCTATCAAAGCATTGGACAAAAAATCGAATTACACAAATGTATTTATGCATTGAGAAACGGGAAGGTACGCAAAATTTGAGTTACTAAAACGCTGAGCCATATCCGCGATAAAAAAATAAATATCTCTTAGAAAAGAGTTCATAGCCTCAGAAAACATCTAACCATATATAAAAAGTCCATGATCTTGTCTAAACTGTCAAAATTAACTTTCTTGCTTTTCTTTGTATCATGAAACCCTGAATATAGTGTTATGTAATTACATAAATTTTCTTTGTATAAATTGTGATTATCTATTTCCCAGTCTCAGGTCTAGACTCTAATCGATATACTTTATAACATACGGACCTTATATACAAAAGTACATTAATTCTTATTGTCATACTAATTAGTCCTGACTCATGTATTGATACACTAGCTCTTATCAGTCGACCGGTCTGCAGAAACAGAGATCCGGGCTTCGCCGAGTCCTGCAAAACTGAGTGATGAAATTGCTCGAGTATGCAAGATCTGGCTAGTCAAATCCAAGATTGGATTGAGTAGTTGAAGGAATTGACTCCACTGATATGAGCAAAGATATCAGATGAATCCATCATGTCATCTTCTTTCACAACCACCTGAAACGAAAGCCAAGGAGCTGTTATTATGTTACGAATGGATTACGATCAGGGAAGGATATTTATCGGGTTTGTGATGATTATTTATTTGTTCTCGTCTTCATCAAAGATATCGTGATTCGCAAGGCATCGTTTGATCTTTGGAAGTTCCTTTTGAACCACAGATATGGCATGTCCAGTGCAGATTTTTTGTAAGGAAAGTTGTTCTCACTTCGTCCTTTTCATCATCCTCAAGATGGCCACAAGCAAGCCTAGAGTTCTCCCCGAATTCCTCGTTCTTTGCGAATCTCCCTCTCACTCGCGGACGGCTGTCTGCCAGAGTCTTGCGGCACGCATACTGCAGATATTAGGAAAGTTTCTTTAGCTAAAGTTACTGCCCTACAAAAGGTAAACTAAAACATGAATGATGCGAGAGAAGAAGAGAACGAAGACCTTAATCTTCTTGCCGAAGTTCCTTTCGTTCCTCTTCTTCATGTACCGATGGATCTTCTCCTTCCTCTGCTCAACTGAGAGCTTTCCTACTTTGTAAGTTGGGTCTTCTAAGTTTGAAATATCTGTTGCGAAAGGTGCAGAACTCGAATTCGCATTCATCAGCTTTTGGCTCTCGGCACAAAATGCCTTACACGGTATCAAATCGACACAATTCCATAAGAATTTGTCACCACAAATACTACAAGAGCCCATGAAATTTAATGCCATGTGCGTACCAACTGCATTGAACTTTAAAACTTCATATTCAAAATGAAGCATAATGTGCTGTAAAATCTTCTCAATACCTGCATGTCCTCAGGAATAAGCACCTGGGTCGGATCCGAGCAAAAGATTCCACTGTTATTGTCAGCCTGGTAATCCAGATCTCGAGCTTGCAAATCTGCTTTTATTAGAACACTTCCCGAGAAGATCCCCGACCTATCTGCAGATAATGTGCCAGTCATATTCTCCGGCATGTAAGTCCTCATTGAGCCAGCGAAGGAGAACCAAGGCGATGCGGGTTCCAAAGGAATATATGTTGACACAGACGAAAAGCAATTTTGTTTGAACACTGAGGCAATCAATGGAGGGCCAATTAACGGTGACATAGTTTCGTGAGTAAAATTTGGTAGCCCGTCAGTGCTATTGGTCAGTGGAAGTTGATTTTCTGTTAGTTGCACTGAAGGGAAATCCATCAACAGGTGGCCTTGTTGAGGACAGACGAATGGGGAAACCGGAAACAGAGGGGAGGGAGAGAAATCATTCGAAGCAGAAATATCATTATCGACATCTTCTTGCGGATCAAAGATTGTTGTTTGATTTCCGTTGTGGTTAATAGTGCCAGCAGTCATGGTGTTACTTGTAGTCGTGGCAGGAGTTGTGGCTGTCATGTTAGTATTGAGTCCATGGTCTTCCTGCAGGAAATCGGCAAAGCTTTGCAAAGCTTCAGGTAAAGAAAATTTGGAGGAATTGGGGTACTCTTTATAGCAGCAGTTTGCACACGATGTGATCTCAGAGTTCTGTATACTTTCTGAAAATAATTCGGGGTCGCAAATTTCTAACAGTTGAGCACTTAATGGGCTTGACATATCATCCTGCAGAACAACAGATGCAACTCCATGTTTGAACAACAATAATTTGTTGAACAAAGACTAGTAAAGCATATCAATTACCACTAAAAGTCGAATTACTCATGTTTATGATCCATACACTACAATTGGTCTCTCTAACCATTTTAGCATATTTCTTGATGTTTAAACTAGTAGAAGAGGATATCAATTCTGGACAGGCATATGATGATGTTTGGATTCTTAAAGTTGATTTGAAAAGCAAGTATTGTGAAAGTGAACAGTGTCATCTTTCTGACAAACAATAAAGCAGGAAGAGTATGTGCAATTTTGCTGGCACCTTGTGATATGCAACAAATAGAAAGCGGATGTGAAGATGGGTTTTGATCGCATGTTTATGTGAGGTAAAATATTGGATGCCTAATCTGGCAAAGCACTAGTCATGGAGAGGCATTCACAAAGAAGCCATTAGGTGATATGAGAACACTGAAGCGATGTCATAAGGGGTCTCTACATGAGTTTCAACAAGTCAGGCTCATAATCTTCAAACCAGAAAGCTATTGCACAGGCAGCATGGAAGAGTTTCAGAGCTTTCTCAAAATGATCAAAACAAGAGTTTTGAGCTTTTCACTTGGACAAACATTTTATCGAAGTATGAGACTGTAATATGACCAAACAAACATAATCATAGATATATTTTGTCATGTTAATGATCAATCTAGTTTGCTGTAATCAACTCAATGGTCATCAGACGATAATGAAGACTTTGGCTAAATTACAACGTTTTCTCTTGAAAAAGTGGATTGATACAAAGGGAAAGTGCATGGTATCCTTATCAGATTTTAAGATGATGTCAGAAATCCGACCTGAAGCTCAAACAGTTCCTTCAAATTCAATTACCTAAAGAAGACATAAAAATAAAATGATGCATTGAGGTTAAGGTGTCATTACTAGCTGCGACATTAGTAGTGTCCTCATCACAAGCACACAATGTTTAGATGATCATTTCCCGATCAAACCAGACACATGCTGATCTTGAGCTCAGGCAAATCATCGTATCGCAAAACACACCAGAGACCGAAAAGAACCCAGAACTTTTGTCCAAAGAGAGAATGGAACAATGGAAGAAAGCTTCAGCCTTGCAACCAAAATCCTGCCTTTTTTTTTCCTTTGCAGAGACAATCGCATGATTAATGCAATGCATGCATGCATTGTGTGTATGTACAGAAAAGAACAAGGTATGGAGACGGTTTCAGAGGGAAAGAGAATTTTACAGCCGGAAGCTGCTGAGGCGGATGAAGCACGTCCTCCAGCATTCTGTCCTCAGACATCGGCAGACAATCAAACAACCCGATGAAGAAACTTAGCAAGATTTAGATGAACAGACCCTCTCTCAAAATGGCACTGAAAGAAGAAGAAGTCACGATCACGCGCTCCCCATGATCACCACCTTTCGTGGTGATCGAGAGGATGCTCACTGAACCGCGAGATATAAAGGAGAAAGCTCCATCGACGACGATCAGAACAAAGTGTGCGCGTCTCTGTATGTGTATGTGTGTGTTTGAGAGAGAGAGAGAGAGAGAGAGAGAGAGAGTAGAGTTAATTTTAGCTAGCTAAGGAAGAGGAAGGCATGGGGTGTCAATAGTCTGTTGGTTTGCGTATAAATACATACGGCATTTCAGGCGGGGGCGTCTCCGTACGGAGCTGTCAGCTCAGGCACTTTGGGTTGTGTCAACCCCGAAAGCGAAGGCGGGCCACACCTTGGTTCCGGCTGACGTGGCGGGCGAAGTGAGGAGGGCCTGTCGGACACGTGTCGTCGGGCCGGCGACGTGGGCCCCGGCTCATCGCAGCGGCTCTTGGACAGAAGCTGGGTTGACCGGTTCCTAGCCGACTTTCGGATCCCCCTGCATTGCCAAGCTTTCCCTCCAATTTCTTGCCGACTTTCTGATCTTCTTTTTTGGGTTGACCGAGCCATTCAACCCAATTCCTAGCCGACTTTCAGATTTTTCCCATTGCCCAGTTTTCACACCAATTCCTAGCCGACTTTCGGTATTTTTAATTGCCTAGTTTTCGCCCGCCCCTCTCTCTTTCTCTCTCTTTCTCTCTCTCAATAGTTGCAAAAAAAGACGGCAGAGGCCAATCAGTCATAATTATCAGATGCATGAACCGGATTCGGCGTGCTCTGGCTACATGGAAGTAAAGATGATAGCCGATGATAGACTACAAAAAGTGCTTCGAATGTAAACCATGTTCGTTATCTGTGGAAAAAAAGTTGTTCAACTTGTAAGATTTGTTTCGTTTTAAATATTGAAACCTCCTTGAACTTTGGCATATGTGTGCAATTATCCTCGAATTATGAAAAATTATAAATAAACCCCCAAACTTTGGCACAACTGCACCACAGACCCCAAATATTTTTTTTTCTACAACCACTAATTTTCCATCTATAGGGTCATTAGGGCCGTTAAATTTGGGTTGGGTTGAAAATAATTCGACTCAAATTGACTCATTTACGTATAATACAAATTTAGTAACCCATACTTGACACAACCCATAACCAACCCAAACCATTTACTAAAATATTCCATGAATCCAATATGTGAAAATTTGTATCCACCTAGTTAACCCACTTTAAGCTCTTGAGACGTATATGTTATTTGGATAAAGCATTATTTTGACGATAAAATGCTAAAGAATTGGCTTTCAACATTGCATAAAATTTTCACTTTTTGTATTGATTCACAATGAAAAATGAGAGAAAGTTAGTACTTGATAGTCAATTTATAAAATTGCAGCAACAAATAATGCAGAGGAATTGAAATTTTAATTAAATTGAAAGTAAGATATTAAACAAAATGATTTATGCTGACCATAGAATGCAATACTAGGAACTAAGATTAGAATATTGCATAAAAATAAAAATACCAAATGTAACCAAGGAAAGATATACTCTAATTATTAACAAACAAAATCTACAAGATTAATAAAAATGAAAATAAAAATAATGGGGAAAGAAAGAAACCTTCTTGATATTTTTAATAAGGGGTGAAGTTGGGCCCATCTTTCAGACCCACCAAGACTTCTCTAAACTCAGAATAACCCGAGGAGTCACTTTTTTTTCTCATATAGATTGAAGTGCCAGTGACAAAGATGAGTTGTGTTTGGTGTTTGGATAAACTATGAATCCATTTAACATTTACATATTTTTACATTTTTTCATTTTAAATCCATGTATAACTCATTTACTAAACATAGATAACCCATATAATAAGTCCACCATCAAATATGGTTAAGAAATGGGTTTATAACCCATTTTGACAAGTTTAGTGGTTGTTAAGTGTTATTGGAAACGGACTTACCCAGTTTTTTCACCCAAATAACCCCTATTAAATGGTTAATAAAGTTAAGATAAAAGAGGATCCATGATTAAGTTAAGAATATTTTGTCAAGGTGGTTTTGGTCGAAAAAGTGAGTTAGTCCCTTTTGAGGTAATATCTAGACGGAAAAACTGGTAACTGACAACAAAACCAAACTTCATGAGAGTAATACGTTAACTTTTTGAAGTCTGAGGCTTTTGCACAATTTTTTTTTTTTTTTTTGAGGGGAGATGTTTGAACAAATATCTTTTATATGAAATGTTTCTGTTAAGTGATTCATTATTGATCACCACCTTATATGATTCCTTAGAATACTTGTTGTGGGAGTTAAGGCCATGTAGAATAGACCGAGATGTTGTATAACCTCATCAAACTGGCCATGTAGAAACTATAGCTAAAATAACATAAATAATGATAAAGATACAGATATAAATTGAGTATATTGTTTTTACCCGGAACCTTAAGCTATCTAAAAGAAGGGCAACAATATACAAATAATATATCTAAAAAAATTTAAAATCTGATCAACTGTGCTGTGACTTCTTATCATCATTATTATTAAAAAGATGTGGAAAATATTTTCCGCCTGTCCTCTAAGCATGGAATTTGGCAGGTTAATTTCTCGGGGGCAAGAATCAATAGATCTTAATGCCACCTTAAACGCTTTTTCTAGAAAGGAGCAATTTGGTCACTTGCTTGAATCGCACGTGAGTGTTCATTTGTAGTACATTAAAAGTGCGATTAGGAACACGATACCTTCAAAAATTTACCAAGACTAATACAAGTATATCATATTGTTTGAAACTAAAGGATTTAATACAGTTGTTCCAACTTTATATAACAAATCTTCGTGAAATCTACTTTAGCAAAGACACGACATGACATGAACATAACATGAACTTGCGCCTTTATTCATGTATGATTTCTAGTTTTATTCCAATCACATGAATTTCTGTGCTTTGGATAAATGCTCCTGTGCTTATTTTGGGGGGGTTGGATAAAGGAAAAGTGAGGAGGGGGCAAATAGCAGGACAGCACGTGGCAAAGTGTGTTCAATCGAAAAGCCCATATTATACGTCGCACCAAATTCCCATATATTCCCGTCGCAGCACAAAAGAGAGACCAAATGCATGAGTACCTACCCACGAGAGGAGAAAAAGGAAGCCTAGAAGCATTTTGGGGCTCTTTGAATCGATTTTTTTTCTTTATTTCCCATACTCTAGTTAGACATATACACATGGTGTTGTTCCTCTTTTTGTCTTTACCATGCTTGGAGTCGGTCTTCGTTTGAGTGTGCCGTGCCGTGCTGTGCCCGTGTACCGATGGTTCCATTAACGGGAGCCAAAACATTATGAATTAAATCGAACACTTCAAGAGAGTGAATTATAATATCAATGGAATGAAGGGTGATATGCATAAGTTACAATAGTTCGTTAGAGGGGCTATGTGCATAGGTTTTCCATTGAATTTTAAATGAGTAGAAGAGGGGAGTAGGGCCATTGAAAATCCACATTGAAGAATCGCGGTTAATTAGAAGGGGAGTGAAAAATGAAATGAGTTTCTTTACACCATGTTAAAGGAATAATTACAATCAATCCAATTTGTATATAAATTATTACAAGGTGAAAAGGGGCGTATGTATCTAGGGCCTTCCAACGCTTCATGTTCAAGCTATGCAAGAGGAGGAGATCTGTTCAGATCAAGACCTAGAGAGATGCTATAACCCAATATTGGAATAAGCCATCCCGGCCTGCAAATCAAGGGTATATTTGTTTTGATCTCTAGGGAAATAGTTATTCTTCATTGTTTTCTCAACTACTAATACGGCTATCGAAAGAAAAGTACTGAGCAAAGCATATTAGTTCATGTCGGCTGCTCAAGAAATGGACGAGTCTCCCCGATGACACGTCGCGATATTACCCTGGTTCGGCGAACTGTTGCATCAGCCTGTCGGATGCCATCTCGACCGTGCGTGACATGCCCGACAAGCCCCCGTGCTGGTGTCTTACTGAAGATGGGTCAAACTTCTCCACCTACCTCTCTCCTCCAGACAAAACAATGTAGATGCTGTTCACACCAAATCATCCCACGATCGAATCTCGATTCCTCGCGTTGATATTGCGTTTTGCCTCGAGGAGAAAGCTTCTGTCTTGCCAGATTGGGGAAGTTCCATCGCACGAAGGGGCTTCCATGTTTGATGAAATTCCGAGGAGAGCGAAAGGGACACGATGTGCTTTGCTTTCCATGGAAAGAGGGAACAATATATATTCTTAGCAGTGAGGAAACGCAATTCTGTAAGGCGTGTACGGAGACCCGCGATTTACAAGATTGCATCCGTGGCAAAAATCTTCGGACTAAATCAATAAAAGATCAGATGAACATGGAGAGATTGAGAAAGAGAGATTTGACAATGATGATGGATGGGATGATCTCACATTCACGTAGCATTGGGTTTTCTTTGTGATCGGCTTCAATTACCGCTGGCAGAGGCAGGGTCTATTTCCAATTATTAGACATAATAACAACTTAATTGAGGAATGTTAATGGAAGTACTCGTATAGCTAAACCAAATTTGAGTTCAAGTATATATCCAAATAACTTGACAAAAAGTTACAAAGTGGTGCCCAATGATAATCACTTACAAATTACACACAGAGAATGTCTAATATATTTGGTTTGTTTGATATATCCTTTACCATGATTAAGACAATATAGCGTCATCGTTGTCCTCTTGATCAGGTTGGGCATATTCATTAGGAGTCAATTGTTGCAAAAACATATCATGCCTTCCAGTTGCCCTTTCTATATTTTTCGTAGACAAATTATACCTATTGTCTTCCAAGATCCAGTGTTTAGAGCTAAATATGAGCTCAAATGGCACCGCGGACGCTTGTGGGGTCAGTATCACGAGCCATGGTCGAACAAATCTATAGTTGGAGGCTCTCCTCTTTCACCATTCAGGACATTGACTTTGTCTTTGCCAACTCTATGGATGCAGTCGGAGTAATCTGATTGATCCCAAGTACATCTCCATCAATTTGGCAAATGAAGACGAAGACCTAGCGAAAGGCTGGGATCATCTTCTTCTTACGAAGAAGAAACCATACAAGTGTTTGGGCACTGCTTGATGAATGGTGCCATTTCCGTCCTTTGAGTGGAACTCATTCTATAGAAACCATTGGTGTATGCAACAATGATATTCCAATGCCAACTCATCACCATTGCCAATATTTGTTCCGCTTTGACATTATGACCCTTCATAACATGGAACACAGTTTTAAGCCATTCTAACACAGGCGGATTCTTATTGCTTCATTGAAGAAGGGATCACCCTCCTTGTTTCACCAATTCAACCAGCCTCATGAATAGAAACGAGATGGCTCGGTTGTTTGACAATAATTGCAGGCGCTCAAAGCATCACAAAAAACCTATTATAAGTTCCTAAAATCTTGAGCTATTGTACAATCTTGTGGTGTCAACGGCAAGAGATCGAAACTTCCATTATGCATTAGTACACCATCTCCTCGCATATCTTTTTGAACTTCTTGCACGTTGAATTCCACCATTGTCATGTCCTCAAGTATTTTTTTTTTTTTTTTTTAACTTGTGTACCATGTGTAACGAACCTCCGACTCTTGATGCCTCGGTATAGTGATTATAATGTATTGAGCCCCCACGTTTGTTGGCTGTAACATTATTAAACTATTGGAGACTGTCTCGCACGGACAAGTTAATGCAGCGGCACACTTAGTGCACATGGAAGAAAATACCATCACAAACAAGATTTGATTGTTAGACCAGACTCTTGATTTGGGAGGTGTTCACGTTGCCATTATCTAGTGTGATGATGATGCATACTTGGTCGGTGATGCCGAAGACTTTGCCAAAGATGCTAAATTCATTGACAGCTCTCATTAATTCAACAGTCACATTTCTGGAATCAAATGTGAATTAACTATAAGAGCTTGATGATATAATTCTCATTTTTCATATACCCAAGGGTCAGTGACAACATAATACACGTAATTCATAGGGCTCTCCATGTATCAGAAATCAAAGAGACTTCAAAAGTTTACCCATCGACAGAAGATGGACCAATACTGCCCTTTTCTCTTTGCACAACACACTGCAATTTCTAGTGTTTGTTCCAACAAAATGGGCTTTAAATGAGAAAGTTTGCACGTAGCGGACGATGCGGAGATCGGCAGCAAAATCACAGGGTTGCTTAGTAATAAGAGAATAACATGCACTCTGCCGCTAATTCCTTACATCATCATAGTTGAACGGGTTTCTCGAGCAGGAATGTCTTCTCCGCAAAGCTAGCGCCGCCAGTTGCGTAGTGGTCTTCGGCGGTAGACGTATCAGTCGGAGAAGTGTCTCGTTGGGGACCAACTTCTGGTGTTCTCCGCTGCAAGTCGGCCTAGTGGTAAGGCTTTTGCGTCTCGTTATCATTGAATTTGCTTTGTTGCGAACAAGGAGCTGGCATGTATACATTGTCATTGCATATTCACTAATCGAGTTCCTTGGCAATCACAAGGAGAAGTCCAGATTAAGTTTGGATCCTCGGACACAGCTGTTGCTGTTGTTGTTGTTTTCCATGCATTGTGACATGTAGATCGCAATTAAATTCGTTGCAATGGAAGAGGAAATATGTGAAATTGACAGAAGGCTTGAGAGAGGAAGAGCATTTGCAAGTGGATATGTAGGTGAAGATTGGTGAATGATGAAAGAAAAAAAAAAGAAAAAGAGGAAAGGGGCCAATTTTTCTAGGTGATTTTTATATTTATTTATTTATTGGGCTCCAACAGCCACTTCAATGACCTGATCCAGTGATTCAGTATTCAGGTCTGAGACCTTAAAAATCTTCAAGGCCGAAAAAAAGAAATACCGGATCTGAGCTGGCCCGTTAGGGCCCACTCAAGGCCCAAAATTGGTATGGACCAGCCCAATTCAAAACGATCCACGCCTGGGCATGAGCCCAATTGTGCCAGGCAGTGCGGTGCCGGGCGGGCAAGGCCCATTTCCCAACCCTACCTCTGGTGGACGACTGCCCAACTTCGGCGGGATGTGGCGATTCCCTCAACTCAACCTTATTTTTTGACCCCCACCCCCCAAAAAAAAAAAAAACCTCATTTAGAAACTCTGATAAAAGAAAAACTCCTTTAGAAATTACGAAGTCATTAGGTTATATTGCTTATTTATAACGGGGTGGCATATTTCCACCCCTTATAGATTAAACCCACCCCCTTTTCATTAAATTGTAATTTAAAGTGGTACCTCCCGATTTATCTACTTTCTGTCTTTTTTTATTTTTATTTTTAAATTTCTATGTAGCATCTAATTACCATAACTAAGAATATCACATGTTTTGTTCTTGTTTATTGTGGATGAAAGACATTATGTTCTCTCTCTATTTTTATAGTAAACTTTCTGTAAAAAATAGTTTTGTCGTAAAGAGAAATTTCAATAAAAACCTAGTAATTTTCTATACAAGCAAATTTATGGATTAATTATCTAGTAAATCTATAAAAAAAAAATTAACATAGATAACCTTTCAACATGGTCACATATTTATGAACTTACATCTTTGTTGTGCATATCACAATTACATATTTTTTACCAGTTATCTTTTATATAAATATAAATATTTTGGGTTGATCAAATGATATCACAAAAAAAAAAAAAAAAAAAACCTCTTTAAAGCTTTCCCAAGACAAAATCATAGTTATGTTCCCATTCATGAAACTTTAAAAGATGGAAAATAATTATATCAAACCTTTGTTTAAGATAAGAATTTTTTGTAAAATGCCATTGGAATTTCATTATTTTGTATTGACAAAAATTAATACCATTTGCAGAGTGTTTACAAACAATGTCAAGTACCCCATTATGTATAACATTTTCATATCAATGTCTTTAGTATATTTCTAAACACTCATATGATGTCTTACATGTTTCGTGTCAAAATATCTCACCAATGGTTAAGAAAAAAGACAAATTTTTTGATATCATAAATATAGAGACTTGATATATATCTTTAGACTAATGAAATTAAAAAATTAAAAATTCACCAAGTGAGTAAGCTTTTGAGATATGAGGGACCAAAAATAGATAAGTTGTTATACGAGCAATGATATGAAAGACACTAGTTTTTTTTTTTTTAAATAGCAATAAGTTCAAATTAAAAAAAAACAAAACAAAACAAAACAAAACAAGCATATGACATTCTAAATTATGACAATTAGATTCTAGGGATAAGTGTTGCAGAAGTCCTAAAACTTGTCATGAAAATGTTATTAAATCCTAAAACTTGCAAAAAGTGCAATCAAGTCTTGAAATTTGTCAAATTATTTCAATCAAGTCCTAAAGTTAACACCGTTAGCTTTTTCTACATTAAAAATGCTGACGTGGCATTTTAATTTTTTTTATTTTCCACGTGGATTTTTTAAATTATTTTGTATTCATTTTTTTTTTTTAAATTAGATTTAAAAACTAAAAAATTTGCCCGACCCCTCCGACGATGGGCGGCGGCGGCGGCGGAGAGGAGCCGTTGATTTTTTTAAAACAATTTTTTAAAATAAATTTTTTAACTTTTCTTTTTAGTTTTTGGTGAAAATAAGATAAAATGAATAAATCTAATTTTTAAAAAAATAATTTAAAAATCCACGTGGAAAATGAAAAATTATTTAAAATGCCACGTCAACATTATTAACGAAAAGACTAATGGTGTTAACTTTAGAACTCGATTGAAACAATTTGACAAGTTTTAGGACTTGATTGTACTTTTTGCAAGTTTTAAGACTATAAGGGTGAATTTACTTATATAAGTAGTTGAAATAGTGCCGCCCTTTATAATGGTATAGTAAACTTGTATTGCATATAGAGTCTACAAGGAAATTAATATTTGGATTAACTAAGAATTATGTCTAGATGTACTTGAATTTGATAGGGTTGATCTATTGTCAGAAATGAGAATCTTCTGAAATTTTTCTTTGTTATGTCACTTGTTAGCTTGTAAAAATTAAAGTTTTCTTAGATAGTGTTTGAAACAATGATTTTTACCCATATCTACCTTTAAAACAATAGGTTAAATTAGAGGAAATTATTATGAGTGTTTGAGGGTGGCCAAGGCTTTTAGCTCCATCAAAATTTCAGTCGTTATCTCGAAATAACTAAAATTACCTAAAGTTATGAGAAAGTTTAAATTTTATGTTTATCACTTTAAATGACTGACACATTAGTCAATTAAAAATAAATGGTTCGTCGCCTTCATCTACATCTTCACGACCTCATAGTATTGTCACCCTCGCCGACCCAAGGTCACTAGGGGTAAGCATGGTCTTGGTTGGGCCGGTCCACCCCTTAATCCTAAGATCAGCTTGCACAGTGTTAGTCCTCCATTTTTGGGATTAAGGACCGACCTTATGGAGCTTGGGACCAAGGATCATATCGATCCAATGGGTTTGGTCCGGTTCCAAAATTAAATCGGGACCAATCGATAATTTTTTTTGTTTCATTTTTTGTACTTCCTGAAAAGGCGATTAAGAATCGAACTGACCTAATGGGTCGGTGATGAGTGAGATTAGCAAAGAGAGGCGAGCGTCAAGCAATGAGTAGGGCGAGCATCGAGTAACAAGCAGGGCAACCGACCAGAAGCAAGCGAGGTGAGTGTCGAGTAGCAAGCGGAGAAGTTGTTTCTCTCGATTTTGGCAAATTGAAGACTAAGAGGACAAAGAAGACAAAAGAAAACGAGTACTAGATGAGGATGCCATTAGGAGTTGTTTATGCCACTTTGGACATCGTGAGGACCCCTCATAGAGACATTTTCCTCATTTGTAAATTATGGCAGTTGACGCTATAAAAGACAAAGTTTAAGCGATTAAAGAACAATGTAAAATTACTTGGACTCCTTACTAAGAAACTGTTTAATGATGTTAATGCCGCTTAATTTAGGATTTACTCTGTACAAAAATTTATAAATAATATTATTATGTATACTGACCTAGTCTCCTTAGAACCGAACTAGGTTCAGTAGAGTTGGGCTAGTTCAAGGCTAGTCTAGGGTTGACTCTAGACTGATGCTCACCCTTGGAGGTGGCGGACCCTCCACCACCTTTACCATCGCCTTGCTACTCACTAGTTTGTCTCCATCTCTCTCCAAATTTGTCTCACGGTTGGTGAGGATGTAGGTCCACGGCATTGAAGCTGAGGTCTAAGGACCCCATTTTTTCACATTTCATTATTTTAAAGGATGCAATTGGGGGGGCAGGTGTGGGCGAATTCACATTAGGCCGCTGTGTGAGAAGGCCAGCGACAGGTAGTGGTGATAAAGATCAATGATTAGCAACAAGTGGTAAGGTGCAGCTAAGAGAGCAACATGCAATAGTGACAGAAGATGGGGGTATTTAGATTAGGGAACAACTTTAAAAGTAAATTTAAAACCTAATTTTGGAGGATCTCAATCTATCCCCAACATACTCAATTTGAGAAAAGAAAACTCAATCTCAACACATTATTAACGTTGCGTATTTTGACCATTGGATTTCGTCAATAATCTATTGGGTAGAAAAACATAATTTGCGAGCTTTTCCAGGTCTTCGTATGGATGTGGTTGATAGTGCGAGAAAAGACTCATCATAAAATTGAATTAGGACAGGCCACGTGGCTTGGGCAAGATTGAAGCCTAAAGGTCTCATTCTCGTCACAGTTGTCACGTTTAAATGATTGACCTACAGTCAAAATTGTCTCATCTAGCCCTTGAGCAACCTCAAAGGCATTGAAATATCTCAGTACACTCAAAGGCCTTGTCGAGTTATCGTGATCATGCGTCTATAAATAACATTTTGCGGTAAGGTCAAAATACATGGTCACGCCCTCCATAAAATGCTCATCTCCTTAGAGAAATATTGGATACCACTGCTATGCTAACATATCAAATAATGAGTCCATTGAGCTTGCAACATGTGTCACAAGTGAACCCCCACCGTCAAAGGAAATTTTGAATCTTGTGGGCGCCCTCTCTCCTATTTCAAATCTACTCACACTCTCCCTCTAGCTCCAACTCATCCGTTACCTCCGCTGTCATTGAGTCGTTGCCACTCCTAACTGTGCCCTCTCTTTCTCCCTCCGACTTATGACTAAGCCCTCATATGACAAACTACCATGTAGTCTCTTCCTCATCAAAATGTTGCGTCTATCATCACCGAATTGCAATGAACCACTATGCTGCCTCCAGCTTCGACTCCCTACCAGCATTATCAAATCCATCTCCAAAGGGTTTATAGTGACGTCGTCGCCCCCACTACATCGTCCGTTGTCTCCACCTCCGCCTCCGCCTTGAAAGGTACAATTTAGGGTAATTGCAAGGATCGTTTGTGTTTTCTTATGCAAACTGGAAGAATCATGTCTAAAAGTAGTGAAATTTCTAAATGGCTAGGTTTATGAATTTTTCGTAAAGTGCATAGTTTTTTATCTTCATAATGATGACATCATCCCGTGACATCATCCATTCCCCTCGCCTCTACCTTGAAAGATATGATTTTGGGTAATTGCAAGAAGCGCTTGCATTTTTTTATGTAAACTAGAAGAATTATGTCTAGAAGTAATGAAATTTATAAATTTCTTTGTTATGAATTTTTGGGGATAAATTGCCCTAATTTGTTATCTTCACTGTGACGATGACGCCCCTTTCGCATCATCCGTTGCCTCTGCCTCTATCTCGAAAGGTGTGATTTGGGGTAATTCCAAGAATCATTTGCATTTTCTTATATAAAAGGACAAAAAACATTGTCTCGAAGTACTGAAATTTATAAGTCACTTGGTTTATGAACTTGTGAATAATCATAACACATGCTACCACAATGATGAAGTAATGAATTTCAAGTAATAATTTTTTTTTTTTTTTTTTAGTATAGTGTTATGAATGCAATTTATTTAATTTTGGATTCTTATAAATCTTGAAAATCTTTAACCCTTGGAGTATTGTCAATGAGAAAAAGCAAAGTTCCTAAGAACTCTATGCTAACAAACTACTGTACGAAACATTCATACTAGGACAATGCCATAGATGAGCAATTTTAAATCAAGTGCAAATTTAAGCTAAGAGGAAAGTTCCAAAACCATAATTTATGAACAAAAGCCCAATGTCCTAAAACATGTGTAGCTGACTTTTTTTTGTCAACACACAAAAAGGACACAAAGCAATGTAACTTAAAGCCATGAATTACCCAAGCTCGAGTTGCTAGCCAAAAGAAATGAGACAAATTAGAAAGACATCATACCCAACATCAATTTAGCCAGAAAGAAACCATCTTACATAATTTTTTTTTCCACTTATATAGCAAAGAACAAGGATAGCTAGATACTTTGTATAATTTCATTATGGAGGTAGTTTAATAGAGAAAAGACATTCAAAGATTAAGAGAATTGATTGGGTGACACTTTTAAATCTATTATGAAAATAACAGTCTATTTGGAATCACGAAAAACCAAATAATGAATAATTCCAAATTGTTATGAGGTCTACTCCTTCAAGAATATATGTCTCATAAGAAACTGTTATGTTCATAATAAGCCGAACACTATCATGCTTGCATAACCCAAAGATTAATTGGGAGGATATTAACTTACCCACCATCTAATTCAGATATGTATCTTCATTTGAGTCGAATAATATATTACCAAATTTTATCACACTTGGTAAACCAATTCTTAAGTTATTTCATTTCTACTCTCACAATGTTCTATTTTATCAAAATAACATTATATTTTTACGTCTAGAAATAACTCTAATCTAAGTTCTTAATTGTTTTATCATAAGATAATATGAGTGAACCTTAATTGTCATATAGTATTATGCTTTGAACCATTGCCAAGATTTTAATTTTTGGGTGAAGAAGGTCCTTATTTGGGGTTTGCTTATATTCTAGATTGAAGCTCATTTTGGGTCCTTAATATTATACTTGATTAAGTTTGAAGCTTAATAGTCAAGACTATTTTGGAGTCATTTAAATCCCATTTTGAGTGCAAATTTCCATGTGTAAATTTATCGGATGATTAAATTAGAGATAAGTCTTCACTCGTATTATGTGAAATATATTTTGTTTTCTTAAGTAATTGATGAAATGATTACATTTTGTTCTTTTAATTAAAACATGAAAATTTCTATTTTGCACATATAATGCGTAATATGGAAAAATATTATAAGTTTGTAGTAGGATTATTTTTTTAAATGAACTTGAAGCATATCAAAAGTATGTGGCCTATGTAATCGGTAAAGGATTTAGAGTGAGGAATGATACTTTATTTAGAAATAGTAAAAAAGATTTAACCCAAAGGATTATAGTGTGCAATTATGCGGAGTATTCTGTCAGCTTATCTAATTAAGAAAAGAAATGCAATAAGTTTTAAGTTAAATGTGGCTGTCTTGCTTGTATCAAATTTAAGGTTGACAGTGGTGTCTATGAAGTCATAAAGTAGATTTTTGAGCATAATCATGTATATATTATGGAATATAAAAAAACATTTAATCAAATATAGAAGAACCATGTCTGATATTTGCAAGAATATTTCAATTGATATGATTAAAACTAGCATTGGAACGCTTACGACATATAAGTTTTTAACTAATAAAGTAGGAAGGAGCAAAAACTTGAAGCTAAAAACTTGGGTTTCAACCTAAATCATTTTTATTGTATGCAAAAGCAAAATCCAATGTTTTTTTTTATGCTGTATAAATATATTAAGATTGTAAATTGACAAATTTATTTTGGAGAGATAACTTGTCAAAATTTAATTATGATTGTATAGGTAGAACAAAATAGTAGATTTACAAATTTATTTCGGCGATGTGCTAGTTTTAGATTTCACATATTGTACCAATATATATACATATATATATATATATATATATATATATATATAATATGATATGTGCACATTTTGTTGAGGTTAATCACCATTAGAAGAATGTTTTGTTCGACTATTCATTTTTATTAGACGAAATTACATAATCATTTATTTGGTTATTTAATGCGTTTTTAAAGTCTATGGGAAATAAAGCTTTGCAAACCATGTTCATCGATCATGACCAAGTCATGACAAAAATGCAAAATCTAACTCACACAAGATGTTTTTTTAAAAAAAAAATGCTACAATAATATATCTATCTTATCATATAAAGATCTAGAAGAGTATTAAGTACATACTATATATAAAAAACATTGTCACAAATATATGTGCTTTTCAAACCATATAAAACATTCACTCCATTCACTCTATAAACAAAGTGCACATACATGTGAATAAATACAAAACATGTTCAAAATAAAACACTATGCCAAACTCATAACATCCTTCATCTTCAAATTTTAATATAATATATGAGCTAAAGTTACAATAAATATCAACAACATAATCAACAATATCTTCAATTTAGAATTTCTTTATTTAAGGTTGTCAAATCTTGTTTTAAATGTTTTAGTTTTGTCTTAAAAGCCTTGACTTTTGCATCCACTAAACAGCCCCCATCTTAAGTATGGTTGAACATTAGTTCTTACTCAATATTACTTCGATAAAAACTTTTGAACACAGTCCTTACCGTTATTTTTTTTATGGATGTGGTTGATAGTGCGAGAAAATGCTCATCATAAAATTGAACTGGGACGGGTCATGTGGCTTGGGCAAGGTTGAAGCCATGACACAATAATATATTTATCTTACCATATAAAAATCTAGAATATCATTAAGTACATATTACACATAAAAAACATTGCCACAAATATATGTACTTTTCAAACAACATAAAACATTCACTCCATTCACCCTACAAATAGAGTGAACATATAATTGAATGAATACAAAACATGTTCAAAATAAAACACTCTATGCCAAACTCATGACATCCTTCATCTTCAAATTTTAATAGAATATATGAGCTAAAGTTATAATTAACATCAACAACACAATCAACAATATCTTCAATTTAGAATTTCTTTATTTAGGGTTGTCAAATTTTGTTTCAAATGTTTTAGGTTTGTCTTGAAAGCCTTGACTTTTGCATCCACCAAATAGCCCCCATCCTTAGTATAGTAGAACATTGGTTCTTACTTGATATTACTTCGATAAAAACTTTTAGACACGGTCCTTACTATTATTTTCTTATGAATGTGGTTGATAGCGCGAGAAAAAGCCCATCATAAAATTGAACTGGGACGGGCCATGTGGCTTGGGCAATTTGAAGCCATGACACAATAATGTCTCTGTCTTATCATATAAAGATCTAGAAGAACATTAAGTACATACTACACATAAAAAACATTGTAACAAATATATGTGCTTTTTAAACCACATAAAACCTTCACTACATTCACCCTACAAACAAAATGCACATACATGTGAATGAATACAAAACATGCTCAAAATAAAACACTCTATACCAAACTCATGACATCATTCATCTTCAAATTTTAATATAATATATGAGCTAAAGTTACAATAAATATCAACAACACAATCAACATTATCTTCAATTTAGAATTTCTTTATTTAGGGTTGTCAAATCTTATTTCAAATGTTTTAGTTTTGCCTTGAAAGTCTTGACTTTTTCATCCACCAAACAGCCTCCATTCTTAGTATGGTTGAACATTGGTTCTTACTCGATATTACTTCGATAAAAACTTTTGGACACGGTCCTTATTGTTATTTTCTTATGGATGTGGTTAATAGTGCGAGAAAATATCTATTATAAAATTGAACTAGGACGGGCCATGTGGCTTGGGTAAGATTGAAGCCATGACACAATAATATTTTTATCTTACCATATGAAGATCTAGAAGAGCATTAAGTACATACTACACATAAAAAAAAATATTGCCATAAATATATGTGCTTTTCAAACCACATAAAACCTTCACTCTATTCACCCTACAAATAAAGTGCACATACATGTGAATGAATACAAAATATGTTCAAAATAAAAAACACTATGCCAAACTCATGACATCATTCATCTTCAAATTTTAATATAATATATGAGCTAAAGTTATAATAAACATCAACAATACAATCAATATTATCTTCAATCTTGAATAATTTTATTTAAGGTTATCAAATCTTGTTTCAAATATTTTAGTTTTGTCTCGAAAGCTTTAACTTTTGCATCCACCAAATAGCCCACATCTTTAGTATGGTTGATGTGGCACCTAGGAACTCAAACCCAATTCTGAAACTTGCTTTATAAATTATAAGAGATAAATTTCAGAATATAAAATAAACTTCATTCTAAGCTAAATTAGAAGAAACTAAACTGCACTCAGCTTTATTTATCATTAAACTTTGTTTCCTTACACGTAAGGAGATGAGATTAAGAGGGGGATTCCTACAAAAAACCCTAGTAGTCACAAACACTAAACATCCTGCCTCCCATCGAGTATGTACATGTTGTTAGACTGCAACAAAATGAACAAAATTCTCCCACATGTCGAGTGCTCCTCGGCCACCTCCTACACCTCGGGACTCCCACCAAGGCTCGGTCCGTCGTCATATAGCGTCAAGGGCCCCACCAACCGACCATCCAAACGAGCGTAGAGGGCGACAAAGGCCATGTATGCCGGCCCAATAAGCGCCCCCGTGTTTACTGTCAAACGAGATGTGTGTTTGACAAAGACTACATCTGGAAAGTGCCGGTCATGGAATTCCTCTTGTCGTCATACAAAATCAGTAGGGGAGCCATATAAGATGGTCGTTGTGGCAACAGGTGGTGTAGGCGGTGTAGAAGACATCTTCAATCTGAAGAAATAACATAATAAACAAGTGTGAGTTTTTATTAGCAAGTGGGCGGTTAAAACCAACTTGGATTTGATCAATAGCACGACAAATAAGTAAACAAAAAGTCAATTTGGTGAATCTACTGATGTCTAGCTGCAACAATCCCAAGGGGAGACGATACTCCGCCCTGAACCCCTCACACCCAACCTGGCATCACGAGATCCCTTGAGAAGCTATTCAACCATTATCAGACCTCTGGAGAGAATACCATTACTTCTTTTCATCCCTCTCCAGACATCCCGACACCCGGGGTCTCACATTGGCTCTTTAGCTAATCACACATTTATAATTCCGTCTTGTTCCAGCACCAACAACTTCAGCATGCCAACAATCACACCAAGGTATAAACATACATTGTTAAACACTATTAGGTATATATGAACCCTCATTAGAGGCGACAAAGTAAGAGTCCAATATTTTCTTGCAGAAAATAAGAATCTACTAATCTTGACAGAACTAGGTAAAGGCTATTGAGACACTAGACTCCATATGAATAATGAGAATCAAGTACAGAGACACAACAACTATTGCCTATTCTCGGATCAAGCAGTCTGTGGACTAAAATGAGCAGTTTTGTTCACAGACACAGAAAGTATATCTAATCTTATCGGAATGTTACGAAATTTCAATATGTTATAGAAGAGACATAGATTAACATTTTCCGTGAAGAAACCTAAGTCTATATCTCAATGTATTAAGAGCAGTAATTTCTGTCTTCTTTTTAAAATCTTGTAGTAACTTCCAGATTTAGTACCTACAGAAGAAAGATCGTTTCACTAGCCAAACCTTATTCATTTGTTCTCAAATTTTAATATGTTATTACTAAGGATGTGTCCTACAATTTTCACTAAGGGTTTGAAGTCCAATTCTGTCTAGATAAATACAGAAAATTCATAGTCATTGAAGGTCCTGCTATTTTCTACAAGACAGCTTACTATTTCAAAGAGAATTACTTCTACTTACATGGTTTTTGCATTCATAAAGCTATAACTAAAAGCCAAACTCAAACTAATGGATGTTCTCTTAAGTAAAACGGTTCTTTTCCTTTTCTTCATCATTAGAATTCAAGGCGACACAAAATAAAAAGCTATCCATCTAAATTTCTCTAGAACAGAAACATCTTAACTCAAGAACACATCAAAGGCAAGAATTTCAGACCACAAACAAGGCTCATCTTCAATTAAACTTAATGAAACTAAACCAACCTTTCTCTGAACCCAAAAGGAAATGAAATAATCTAATACTTGGCGATTTTCCCTTACGACATTACCATCCCCTCAATCACCCCCATTCGCAATACCCATGATTGGAGCTCAGCCTAAGAGAACCACTCACAGCACTTGGGGTTCATGGGTTACTAACCCGGTTAGAACCCGACACCCACATCCCACCGACAATGGCTATTCAAATCCAAAATCCACTCTAATCAACCCTAATCAAGAACATCATTTCAGTTCTTAGTTTCAAGTCTAGTGACCTAAATTTCATTAAACGATATCAAGAATAATAGCCCCTAGAAATATCGAAATTCTCTGGATACAGCGACTCGTGGCTCAAGAAAAGTTGATCTCATAAAATGAAATCGAAGAAACGTGTGAAAAGAGAATGGACACACGCATGCAAGGCTCCCTATGGTTTACCCATATAGAGGGGACTCCAAGAACGACACCCTGTCACAACCGGACAACAATCAGTTCTACCGACTATCAATTCCAACCATGGACAGAGCTTCACCAGCCGTCCCCTGCACACCCATCGTAGCTACACAACCCTAAACCAACATGCAGCACCAGGTGAGCAAATCCATGAATGCGAGGCTACAAGAACAGCTCCACTTGCTTGGATTTTTTTCACCAGCAGATGGAAGAGGAAGCATCGAGCGAGTTGGGGCTCCGCGACCGGCGGCAAGAGCTTTGAATGGGACAAGGCAGCGACGACTCCGCTGCTAAACGGAGGCACTGGGCTACGAGGGCCGAGATCGGTTCGGAATTCGAGCGCAGGAAAAGAAATAGAAGAAGAAAGCGGTGGGTGTCGTCCAAAAGGAAGGGCTACAGCGTTCGTGAAGAATAGGGCTGCTGAAGCTAAGTATTTTTTTTTTCTTTTTGCAAGAAAGGGAGAAAAATGATAATAAAATAAAGGTGCAGCCACCCCCCTCTTTTGCACTCCACCTAGTGACCACGTGGGAGAAGGCCAGAATGTTTCTTTTAATTTTATTTATCTCTCTCTCTTTTTTTTTTTTTTTTTTTTTTTTTTTTTATAACTAAAGTGGTCGGAGCAAAGGAATGTCACAACTAGAAAACATACCCATCTCTTTGCCCGTCTATATATGTATATATGAAATATATGCATATTCATATTATTATTATTTTTTTAACCTAAGAAACGACATTAGTCTATGCTTAATCTAACTAACGAGAACGAAACGAAAAATTTGGGTGTCACAGTTGAACATTGGTTCTTACTCGATATTACTTCGATAAATCTAGAAGAGCATTAAGTACATACTATACATAAAAAATATTGCCACAAATATATGTGCTTTTTAAACCACATAAAACCTTCACTCCATTTACCCTACAAACAAAGTGCACATACATGTGAATAAATACAAAACATGTTCAAAATAAAACTCTATGCCAAACTCATGATATCCTTCATCTTCAAATTTTAATATAATATATGAGCTAAAACTACAATAAATATCAACAACACAATCAACAATATTTTCACTCTAGAATTTTTTTATTTAGGATTGTCAAATCTTGTTTCAAATGTTTTTGTTTTGTCTTGAAAGTCTTGACTTTTACATCCACCAAACAGCCCTTATCCTTAGTATAGTTGAACATTAGTTCTTACTCGATATTACTTCAATAAAAACTTTTGGACACAATCCTTACTGTTATTTTCTTATGGATGTAGTTAATAGTGCGAGAAAAGGCTCATTATAAAATTGAACTAGGACGGGCAATGTGGCTTGGGCAAGGTTGAAGCCATGACACAATAATGTCTTTATCTTACCATATAAAAATCTAGAAAAGCATTAATTATATACTACACATAAAAAACATTGTCATAAATATATGTGCTTTTCAAACCACTTAAAACCTTCACTCTATTCACCCTACAAATTAAGTGCACATACAAGTGAATGAATACAAAACATGTTCAAAATAAAACACTCTATGCCAAACGCATGACATCCTTCATCTTCAAATTTTAATATAATATTTGAGTTAAAGTTACAATAAACATCAACAACATAATTAACATTAGGGTTGTCAAATCTTGTTTCAAATGTTTTAGTTTTGCCTTGAAAGCCTTGACTTTTGCATCCACCAAACAGCCCCCATTCTTAGTATGGTTGAACATTGGTTCTTACTCGATATTACTTCGATAAAAACTTTTGAACACAGTCCTTACTATTATTTTCTCATGGATGTGGTTGATAGTGCGAGAAAAAGGCCCATCATAAAATTGAACTGGGACGGGCCATGCGGCTTGAGCAAGGTTGAAGCCTAGAGGTCTCATTCTCGTCACAATCGTCACGTTTAAATGACTGATTTGCAGTTAAAATTGTCTCATCTAGCCCTTGAGCAACCTCAAAGTCATTGAAATATCTCAAAATACTCAAAGGCCTTGTCGAGTTATTGTGATCATGCGTCTATAAATAACATCTTGAAGTAAAGTCAAAATACATGGTCACGCCCTCCATAAAATGCTCATCTCCTTAGAGAAATATTGGATACCACTGCTGTGCTAACATATCAAATAATGAGTCCATTGAGCTTGCAACATGTGTCACAAGTGAGCCCCACTATTAAAGGAAATTTTGAATCTTGTGGGCGTCCTCTCTCCTATTTCAGATCTATTCACACTCTCCCTCTAGCTCCAGGTCATTTGTTAGCTCCGCTGTCATTGAGTCATTGCCACTCCCAACCGTGCCCTCTCTTTCTCCCTCCGACAAATGACTAAGCCCTCATATGACAAACTACCGTGCAGTCTCTGCCTTGTCAAAAGGTTGCCTCTATCATCACCAAATTGCAATGAACCACTATGCCGCCTCCAGCTTCGACTCCCTACCAGCATTATCAAATCCATCTCCAAAGGGTTTATAGTGACGTCGTCGCCCCCACTACATCGTCCGTTGCCTCCACCTCCGCCTCCACCTTGAAAGGTACAATTTAGGGTAATTGTAAGGATCGTTTGCGTTTTCTTATGCAAACTAGAAGAATCATGTATGAAAGTAGTGAAATTTATAAATGGCTAGGTTTATGAATTTTTCGTAAAGTGCGTAGTTTTTTATCTTCATAATGATGACGTCATCCCGCGACATCGTCCATTCACCCCGCCTCTACCTTGAAAGATATGATTTGGGGTAATTGCAAGAAGCGCTTGTATTTTCTTGTGTAAATTAGAAGAATTATGTCTAGAAGTAATGAAATTTATAAATTTCTTTGTTATGAATTTTTGGGGATAAATTGCCCTAATTTTTAATCTTCACCGTGACGATGATGCCCCTTTCGCATCATCCGTTGCCTCTACCTTTATCTCGAAAGGTGTGATTTGGGGTAATTCCAAGAACCATTTGCATTTTCTTATATAAAGGACAAACAACATTGTCTCGAAGTACTGAAATTTATAAGTCATTTGGTTTATGAACTTGTGAATACTCATAACACATGCTACCACAATGAAGAAGTAATGAATTTCAAGTAAGATTTTTTTTTTTTTTTAGTATAGTATTATGAATGCAATTTATTTAATTTTGGATTCTTATAAATCTTGAAAATCTTGAACCCTTGGAGTATTGTCAATGAAAAAAAATAGAGTTCCTAAGAACCCTATTCTAACAAACTACTGTAAGAAACATTCAAACTAGGACAATGCCATAGATGAACAATTTTAAATCAAGTGCAAATTTAAGCTAAGAGGAAAGTTCTAAAACCATAATTTATGGACAAAACCCTAATGCCCTAAAATATGTGTAACTGACTTTTTTTTGTCAACACACAAAAATGACACAAAGCAATGTAACTTAAAGCCATGAATTATCCAAGCTCGAGTTGCTAGCCAAAAGAAATGAGACAAATTAGAAGGACAGCATACCCAACATCAATTTAGCCAGAAATGAACTATCTTACATAATTTTTTTTCCACTTATATAGCAAAGAAAAAGGATAGCTAGATACTTTGTATAATTTCATTATGGAGGTAGTTTAATAGAGAAAAGACATTCAAAGATTAAGAGAATTGATTGTGTGATACTTTTAATCTATTATGAAAATAACAGTCTATTTAGAATTACAAAAAACCATATAATGAATAATTATAAATTGTTATGAGATCTACTCTTTCAAGAATATATGCCTCATAAGAAACTGTTATTTTCATAACAACCCAACTCTGAGTCGACTTTTAGTACGTTGAGACATGTACTTGACGGCTTTTGAAGTTTTTTGACTCCTAGAGTGAAGAAAGGTTTGACTCAAGATTGGTTAAGAGTTGTACACATGCCGATTAATGTTGAAGAGTGCATTGAGAATGTGGAAAAGTTTGAGTTGTGTAAGTTGTGTATATTTCTTTCTATCTTGTAATTCATTCGCATAACTTTTTATTAAGTGAATACATTATTTAATCTCTTTTTTGGTTTTTAGATTTGGATTGTCTTATCGAGGACATTATCATTGAAAAATAGATTTCATTTTGTGGAAACTCCAATTTTGTAGTAAGTAAATAGACTTCATTAAACCCTAATTTTTGCATATGTCTCTAGTTTCTCGTTGATTCTTTTTTCTTTTTCCTTTTTTTTTATGTATGAATTTTTGGTCTTTTTTAGAGATTGTGTACCATGTGAATTGGCTCGCCTCATTTCACTTGGGAGGAGTTATACTAATTTCACTTTTTAAAAAGGAGTTATGCTTGTAGAAAAGATTTGTTAACTGTTTTAGATAAATGAAGAGTTTTCAGTAGTAGTTGTGGGAATATGACTAACATTACCCATATTTGTTGCTAATGTTTATGCAATGTTAGGATTTTTGCCTTGCCTTATGATGTTTGTATATGATAATTAGTAATTAGTCTTGTGGATCCTTAGTTTTTTTGTTTTGTTAAAAGATTCATATACTTATTGATTACGTGTGCTTAATGTTTTAATATAAATTATGAAAATTACATTATTATTTTCTCACATATTTATGTAAATTTTGAAGCTGTTAAACATTAAATGGTTGCAAAACAGGTTTCAGTAGAAAAAGGGTAGACCCTAAACCGAATTGGAAAAATAGAATATGTTCCAAAATATATGTCAGTACAAACATGGTAGGGTACATGGCCCTAAAAAGAGGAATTGATTATAACAGCGTATGGTACGGGGTCTAAGTGTAGAACCTACCCATCTTGGGTGTGATTATCCCTACTTATAATGGCACAATAGTGATACCCAATAGTTTCTCATCTCCTCACCCCATTCTTTCTTTAGCTGGGGATGTAAAAGAGAGCAGTTGAAGGCGTTTCATTGGAGACAGACAATCCAGTCAGCATCATCCAGGCTTAAATGGGCCGACTTTGCTTTTGGGCCTGCGCGTCGTGGGCCCTTTTTCACGCACTCTTCCTCGTTCTCTCCCTCATTTTCTTTCCTTCTCCACTCACGCTCTCTTTCTCTCTCTCTTTCCCCCTCCCTCTCTCCCTCCTCCTGCCGCTGCTCTCGAAAATCTTCCACCAAATCTCTTCTTCAAAGACGCAGCAGCAGCCCCAGCAGCCCTCGCTTCGCCTTCGCTACGCACTTCCTCTCTCGCGCTCCCTCAAGCCGCGTGTGGCGGAGCCGAAGCCCTAGCTCTCGCTCCCTCTCCTCTCTCGCGAAATGAACTGTTCCAGTACCTCTCTCTCTCTCTCTCTCTCTCTCTCGCTCGCTCGCTCGCCGTGTCGAAGCATGTACCTCGTGTTGTGCCCGCGTGCGCTTTGCTTCGGTTGGGTTTTGGTGCTTGCCTTCTCAGGGGTTGATCTGAGTTCGTGATGGGTTTTTGCCTCTTTTCTGTGCTTGCAGTATCCGGCGAGGTGCCGGAGGAGCCCGTCGTCTCGACCAAGTCCGGCCACGTCTTCGAGAGGCGCCTAATCGAGCGATACGTTTCGGTCTGGGTCCCGCCACTCTAGGGTTTATGCTCTTCGTTTCGTTCTGTTTTGTTCGCTCCGTCTTTTTGTTGTTGCGGAGAGACGTGTGGATGTGAAGGGTAGAGGGAGATGAGCATTTGGGTAGGGTAAAGTTTATTTGAGCTGTTTGCCGATCTTTGGGAAACTGTGACGGCTACATAAGCCTGCAACCTAGCAATCAGTAGTGGCTTGCTTTTTTCAGTTGTTGAATAAGTTCTTGGTGGTGTGGAATTTCTGAGTGAATGGCCGTGCTTCTTGGCACTTCTTGATTGGTGAGAGCGCGGGGAAGAGAAGGAAATAACAAATCTCAGTTTTGTCGAACTTTCCCCCCTTACTCTTTTTCTTCTGCTCTTTCCCTTGAATTGAAAAGAAAAACGGATGTTGGCAGAATTGAGCTAGTGGAACTGTAGAAGTAGTTTCTCTGATGGTTGTCTAGTTCCTTTGCATGTGTCATGGGAAACAGTGCACAGGTTAAGCTTTTATGAGTAAGGTCAAAATTAGTTGGATTTATAAAATGTAAGATGAATGAGCTCTGCTTACTTGTATTAATATAAAAAAGGATTGTTCCTTTTTGTTCGGCAGATTTATCGTGTTACAATCCTTCATGAAAATGATAAGGACTCAGGCATCTTTTGACTATTTGACCTGTAGAGTTTAGGGATTTATGCTTTGTTCTATATGATGTATATGGTCTTCACGCATAAAATTCTTACATGGATGTCTTCATGTGAGAATGATCAATTTTTCTTGTTCATTTGGGTAGGATTATGGAAAGTGTCCAGTTTCCGGGGAACCACTTACCATGGATGATATCCTCCCTGTGAAAATGGGAAAGGTATTCTTGGCATTATTAGTTTGAATCCTTTATAATGCTCTAGCACTTTCGTGGAAGTTCTTCCTGATTCCCATTGCTTTTAATGCAGATAGTCAAGCCCAGACCTTTGCAGGCTGCCAGCATACCTGGGTTGCTCAGCATTTTCCAAAATGTAGCATATTGCTATTTTGCTATATCTGACTTCTTTTTTGGCATGCAGTGAGTACTTAAAACTTCTTTTGACTAATGCTAGTGCATTTAACAGTCATCTGGTTTCTATCTAATAGGAATGGGACAGCTTGATGCTTTCCAACTTTGCACTGGAACAACAACTGCACACAGCTAGGCAAGAGCTAAGTCATGCATTGTACCAGGTATTGGGCAATGCAGTATCATGTCCCTTACGCCTTTAGGATCCAATGTTAAGTTATAAGGTGTCTTCTCTGAAGTCAGCATTGCCATATTATTTGGTCTCTATCATAAAAGCATGTATCATGTGGAAACCAGCTATTTGACTTCTAGTGCCAATCGTGGATTATTTTGAGAGTAGATCCATGAATGTGCTGTTCGTCAAACATTGACTATTTTATCTCATTTGACATTTTCTCTTTGATGTATTCACCTGAGAAATGTTATGGCTTCTTCAAGAATGTTGTACTTTAAAAAATTCGTTCATTTACCAGAGGACACTCACTAAAATTGATTAACAATTAAGGGACTTAATCGACAATTTAGGGCGCGCATGATAAAATTTCTACTTCTCTATTTCTCTGTGTTTTTCTGTTCCCCGGAATAGGTTTGGAACAAAAATCTGTTTGGTAATGCAATTTGATTCTGGAATAGATTTCTATTCCAGAAATAGATTTGAAGAAGAAATCAGAAGCTAAAATTAGTTTTTGAAATAGAAATTGAGAAATCAATTTCTGGAATAGAAATCCAGAAATTTTGTCATGCGCACCCTTACTCATTCAATTACATTTTCAATCATCAAAATTTTTTATTGTTTAAGGGTGATGTGTGTTCTCTTGGATAAATTGTAGTTTCGATCCCTTCTCTCTACTTTATATTTTATATAGGTTAAAACCCATATGGAACTAATTTTATGGAATTGTCCCTGCTTTGTCACTTTTGCAGCATGATGCTGCTTGCCGTGTTATTGCAAGACTTAAAAAGGAAAGGGATGAAGCCCGATCATTACTTGCACTGGCTGAAAGACAGATACCCATGACAGCATCTTCTGATATTGCAGTGAATGCTCCTGCCTTGAGCAATGGGAGAAAAGGTTCTTCCTTTTTATGTCTTGCTCAGCTTTTTGACATTTGATCGGTGATCAAGTAGTTACTTTCGCTTTCTTTCTGTGTCATAGCTTCTCTAGATGAAGAGCCAGGCTATGCTGGGAAGAAAATGCGACCTGGTATTTCTCCAAGCATCATTGCTGAGATAACGGATTGTAACTTAGCACTTTCTCAACAGCGTAAAAAGCGACAGGTACATTAGGATCTGTTTTTTGGCCTTCTAATTTTACTTTTTACGCCATAATTTTGCCCTTTTGTCCTTTTGGTGGCAGCTTTTTATTTTCATTTTCACTTCTCAATCATGGTTAACAAGAATATGTTCTGAATCTATAACTGACCTTAAATGTTGTCAGATTCCCTCTACACTGGCACCTGTTGAGGATTTGGAGAGGTACACCCAACTTTCTAGTTATCCGCTGCACAAAACTGGCAAACCAGGCATTACATCTCTTGATATTTGTCATTCCAAGGTGTGATTCTAAATATTCCTCTTCCATCCAGAATGTATTAATGCTGACGTTGTAGCTGAAAATGCTTCCATTGGATGTGTGCTTCATGTGCTGATAATGTAATGCATAGTTGTCAAACATATATTAGGATTTTGACCTTTCATCTTGTCTTCTTGTAGATTTAGTACCAAAGTTAGGCTAGTCATGTTGAGCATGTGATGGATGGACTGGTGAATAATGCTTGGTTAGGGGTGAGTTTGGGAATGCCTCGTCGTTGAGAAATTACATTGACAAAAGGGATCTTGACTTAAAGTGTATTTAGTGAAAGCAAATGCTTGGTCTTCATGCGTAACACATCATAAAGCAACTTTTAAAATGAAAAAGATAATAAAGGGAGAGTGCAGATGCAGAGAAGCATGGACAGGCAACACATGCCAGGTTGGTTTGACTTGACATTGGGATTGCAATACCTATGCTAGATGTGGCTTGCCTAGGTTGCCTACAACCTTGTGATATGTCGTGCTTAGGGTTGACCTGATGAGATCTGTCTCACATGGGGTCACTAGCAATCTGGGCGAGGCGATGCTCGGGTTGCATGACCCATGTGAGATTGCAAGACCAAGTGGTGGTGGTGACTACTGCCACCTCTCTCTCTCTCATCATCTGGTGGCTTTTAAAGTGATGTTGGCGATCCTGCCAGAGCGGTGACATTGAGGCATCAGACAGCTAACTTTTCCCTTCTTTGACGGCGAGCATGCTTGGGTTTTTAGCATAAAATTGAAAGTTATTGAGGGCAAGATAGGAGAATCCGAAACATACACTAATACTCATCTCTATTCCAAAAATGTTGAGAAGCCAGTGACTTATTTATTTATTTATTTTATTATATTTTTGGCCGGGGGAGGTTTTGGTGCCTGCCTTGGCCTTTCGACTTTGCTGAGGCAGCTTTAGGCTTATAGAATTACAAAAGAAGTATTTGCCAGTATTGGAACTTCGAGCCAAGGTACTTTAGAGACTCAGAGTTGCTTTTAAAGCTTTATCAACACCTTAGTTGCTTTTGTTGTTCAGTGCAACTCAAAGCTTATAAAAATGCTTGATTACTTATAGATAGGAGTATACAAGTTGAAATGGTTCAGTCCAGGTTTCAGTTTGAATTTATAATGAGGTAATCCATTGGGTAGTGATTTTATAAATTAAAAGCAACCTAAATTGATGAAGCATCAAACTCAAATTGAACTAGAACCATGTTTTGTACTGTATGGCTTTTGATTTCAACCTTTTGGCTAGGAAGAATTGACATCTTGTTTTCTGGTTTGATAGATGAATGTGGAAAATGGAAAACAAAATAGATAAATGAAGCAGCCAATAACATAGAAACCAAAGATAGAGCATATAGGAAAAACTTTTGTTTCAAGCAATTTGTATCTTCAGATCATTTCAGATGTTGTTCATCTGTAAATTAATGGATAGAGACCTTACACTTAGTTTTGATGATTCTGGATTATCTCTCTTCTTGGGAAATTTCTTCCAGGAGTCATCGAATTTGTTACAAGGATAGCTCCAACACGGGTTCAAAGTATATAGTAAGATTTCATTGTAGTCTAGGGTTTCAACTCCCTGGCAGATCTTCTCTCTAGTTTTTATTGTTGTTAATCTGATCAATCTGCTAAGAGAGCACAGAGTAAAGCTGAAGCTTTGGTATGAATGCGGCTTTGATATAGGCGTGAGAGACAGAAAGAGATATGCAGTGTAAGAAATAATACTTGGTCACAAAATTGACCTTTGCTTTGAAAGATGAGAAACCACCACCATTAGGGTGGCTTATACTAAAATCCGAGCTGTCAATGGATAAGTGAAAAGAAGTCATGTTGTTGTGTGCTGCAACAATAATTCTTTGGGTCTTAACAGGCTTTGGAAGTCTTGACATGTGAACAGAATCCAAAGATGTAAAACTGTTTGGTTCTGATAACTGAATTGGACGCAACAGAAATTTTTTGATTTAGTTTGGTCTGTGTTTTCTGTACTGCAGCTTGTTAACTTGAAATTTTGAGGGCTGAATCTGTTCTTTTCTTGTTTCTTTGAGATGCATTATTGGTCTTGTTTTGCAGTAGTGCTTCTCAATGAATTCAAGTCTTTTCTGGATAACGAAGAGTTTTTGGTGGAGTTGTTGAAATCCAATTTGATATGTATCTCTAAGCCTAACTTGAAGGCTTTTTTCTAGTTACAAGGGGAAAATCAGGTGTGATTTGGCAATTTTGTGACTTGAAAATGTGTCTGACTGGATGTAGTATGCTATAAAGGACCACTGGTATTGTCCTATGTTGGCAATGCTGATTATTCCTCTCATGATACTTCAGCAATTTAATCAATGCACATATCATCTTGCTAATGACGTTCTTCCACGAAGTTATTTGCTTTCCTTTAATTAAGCTTTTCTTCCTATAAACAGGATATCATTGCAACTGGTGGGATCGACACATCTGCTGTAATTTTTGATCGATCATCTGGACAGATCATGTCTACACTATCAGGGCACTCAAAGAAGGTTTTCCTCTTCTTCGTTTTTTTTTTTTTTTTTTCGGGGGGGAGGGGGAGGGGAGGAGGTGGCTGGGGGAGGGTGGTTCTTTTTTTTTTTCCTGGTTGGGGGTGCAGGTATTTCTTCTTTTTCTTGTCATCAAATGACTCTTAGCTTGTTTGTGCATCTTATTCTAGGTTACCAGTGTGAATTTTGATGCCCAAGGTGATCTGGTTTTAACTGGTTCTGCAGATAAGGTAAGCTGCTTTCAGAACCATCCTTACGGATTTTCCATTCTTCATGCATATAATATCCACAAAGCTAGGGTTATATGCTAAAATAAAGAGCAAGTACATGGTTAGTAATGGTAGATGAGGAAGGAGATGAAATAAATGAAGGCATACTTGACTTTAAGGGCTTGCACTTGGGCATTAAGTTGGAGAAATGCTACAGTAATTGTGACATTGCTGTTTGATCAGCAGTAATACAGGTAGAAATATGGGCTATTAATGCCAAGTGTGCTAGAGGAGAAAATGGATGGTGATACAAAGCTGTTTTTGGTCATTGTCTTGGATATATTATATTATATTGATGCTTTAGGAAGCCAATACCTTATTTGCTCTTCTGTTTGATTGTTTCATCAAAATACTGCCGCATCTTGCTTGTGGAGGACACATGCATTTTTTATTTTCTTGTTTGGAGACATGTGGATTGAGCAGTGGCCTTTTTGGATAATTGGAGGTTGAAAATGCAGAGCAAGGAAAAGGTGCAAAAGCATTTTTGTTTGGGTCTGGATGAATCTTTAAAATGAATGACTTGACAATATTCTTCCCTAAAATGCTGTGGCTATCGCAAAATGTTGGGTCAACTGTACAATACAATAATTAGGAGCCTGGTATAGATAACACTCATTATATGCCTATGAAAGATCCTGTAGGCCGAGTCTTTGAATTGGCTTGATAGAAATGGTTTTTCCTTGTTTTCTGGATGATTTGAATTGATTGGGTGTTACACATCCTGCTATTGGATTTATTGACCTACAGGCCAGAATGTATGTTTTCCCCCTCAAGGGTGTCAGGAGATGTTAAAAATGTCTGGCATGTGGATTCTTTGGAACTCTTTTGTTGCAGAATCTATTTCTTTTTGTCCCTAGTACAACATGAACTTTTAGTGGCGTGTACTATTCATCTGATGTGCTAACCTACTGAGCATGTGAATCTTCTTTATGTAGAACTCTGCATTTCTTTACTTTAGTCCCCCTTATGTGACAATGAAGAGGAAAAGAGAAGAAAATAAATAATTCTGGTGAATATTTCCATTTTGCATGTGGTCGGCTCTGTATATGCTGTTCTCTTCATTCTAACCATAATGATTGCAATAGTTTGTTGAAGTAGTTACTACTGTAATTTTGTCTAACTTTCTCTAGATGATTATGTGTTTGATCTGCAGACTGTGCGGATTTGGCAAGGTTCTGAAGATGGGAGCTATAACTGTCGGCATATATTGAAAGATCATACTGCTGAGGTACTCTTGGTGGCCCTTTTTTCCTTAATTAAATACCTTCCTTTCAATTATGAAAAAGGAAAAGCACATTCCATGTCACATCTGTCTTGGCCATAGTCATAAACATGCCTTCTCAACAGTTTATGCTGTATTCTTAGCTAAAACATGCTTCTGTGGTATAAACTTTATGTTTCTTGTTTGTATGAAATCCTTTTGCCTTTTTTTTTTTGCTTCATTTGCTATAGTCAACTATCTCAATGAGTTTTTACTGTTATCTGAAGCTTGGTTGTCATTCTCCTATCAGTATTGTTCAGTTATGTACTGAGTCAAAATGGCTTTAAATACAGTCATGAGGCTTAAAAACACAGGCAGTCTAGAGAAGCAACAGAATCTAGTCTTTTATTGGGAACTAAAGACATGATTTTGATGTGCAGTGATGGTAATTTCTTCATCATTTATGTGCAGTTTAACTGTGCAGCTCATTGTCTGCCAGCTTGCCTAAGAACATGGTGATTTATCTTGTGCAGGGTTTGATTTAGTGTTTTGATTTAAGTGGATGTCTTCTGGGAATATTTGTTAAGTTGATTAAGAATACCTACAATATTAACTGTTCGTGCCGCCACATGTTTCTGCCTCGATTATTAGGATGATGGTGTGAACATTGTTGAACTGTATTGTAACCTTGGCTTAGATTCTTTGCTGCAGTCATCTGAGGATTAGATGTTCAACTGAATAGCTTGTTACACCTAGTAGATTTGATTTTAAACTGTGTTATCTAAGGTTTGTCATTTCCAGTGAGAATTCAGGTTTTTTTGTTGGGTATATTTTTAATATGTGGTGTTTTAATGCCACAATAAACCTAGCAGATAATGAAGGATCACCTAAGACAGTTTCAATTTTGTGTTTCACATTATGGCTTAATGGGACTGGGGGCAATCTTAATCTTGTACCTTTTTTGGTGATGAAGCCACTGACACATCGTACTTTCTAAAATGTGTTTCTTGGATGGGTTTCATCATTCTTTTCCGGAAAATAGATCATTAAAATAAGGTTTAAACTATGAATTTCTTGATCTTGGAAGTAAATTTGGTACTCGTGGGTGTGCTGCGAGCTCTGGAGTTCTGGAGGGAATTTTTTTTTGATTTGTTCTAAGCCTAATTATGACTGTTATTTTCAAGTGGTAGAATGATTTTATTCCTGAGGTGGTTGTGCATGTGAATAAAAAGACTTACGAAAAACGAATGGCATAATAATGAGAGGATTTGAGAGTCTTTGAATGGTTCTCTTGCCACAATTTTTGGGGCATAATGAAGCCGTCTTCTGTCCATTTGTAAGTTTGGTATTGATTTCCAGTATACTACATCCATCTGTTAATAATGAGAGGATTTGGGAGTCTTTGAATGGTTTTCTTGCCACAATTTTTGGGGCATAATGAAGCTTTCTTCTGTCCATTTGTAAGTTTGGTATTGATTTCCATTATACTGCATCCATCGTTTGCGTGTGTGCATGTGTGCGTGCATGCGTGCGTGTTTGTTTCCTGGAAAAGAGCTGGACAGTTCAGCAGCTTGGAAGTTTAGAGGGAAAATAGATAAAAGGTTTTTAAGAAAGAAAATCAATTAATAAGAACATTAGCTTAATTCTATGAGGTGTATTGACAATGTACTGCATAGAAGTGAAATCAATTAAGAAGAACATGAGCTTAATTATATGAGGTGGATTGACAAATTACTGCATAGAAGTGCTTTTTTCATCTGCTAAGTGAAATGTATTAGGTCTTACTAATTGAATTGATCAACTGCGTATATTTAAATTCTGCCATAATGAGGTCATGGGCAGACACCACTGCCAAGTGCTACAATGCTTGAGTGCCTTGGGGTGTCTCAACATGTGTTAGGTAGGGATTCTTTGGAGGCTTGTACATGCCTCACCACCTGAATTGCGTTTCTCCTGCTCACAGTTTACCTATAAAAAATAACCTTGTAGTATGTTTCACAATAGGTATGTCCTTAGAGCTTTATCCCGGGAAAAGCACTCGCAGTACGTTATGCCCAGTGGAAGACTCTTGAAGGGCCTGTGAATGGCTTAGGAAAGAAAAATTCCTGGTCTTTTTGGCTACTTTTATGATCTAGTTTAACCAACATCCCTTCTCCCTTATTCTAATGACTGAAGGACAGGGACAATCAAACTTTCATGACCCTATTCTAAGGATAAGGCAATATATGATCCTGACAATAGTGAAAAACTGAAGTGACGAGGTGTTTGGGTTGTCTATAGTTGCCATTAGGTATTGGTTTGGGTTAGTAATGGATCTTCTTTCTTCATGCTAGGTTAATGGAAAAGGGTAAAAAAAGAAATGAATAGTCAGAACTATTCATTTGTAAGTACTTTATGACCTGATATGATATGTTGCTTCTGTCCATATGTGGTGTTCGTATTTCTTATAAGTGTTTGGCCTGATTGTTTAAACTCAAAGGATAGTTTAAAATTTGAAAAACTATTCTGAACCAAGATTTTCAGTGGTTCAAGTTATGTTCTTTTGGTTTTGCTCAAAACTTTGAGCTTTGATGAGATAGTCCATTCCTTCATGAAGCATTGCAAAGCCAAGGAACGTTGTCCTTACGCACATAATTGAACCTTTTTCCCTTAAACGAATAAACCAAACCCAAGAGGAGATTATTATTACAAGCCTGCCCTCTTGCGTTGTGATACCAAGCACCTCATTGGCTGCTAATGAAGTAGCCTTAAAAAATAATTGATAATGCTCTCCTACATAGGAAAACAAAACACTACTCATCAGATAATCTACTTTGCATTATTCTTTCGATGGGATTGGTACTTCTTTGGATTGGGACAATATCTTCTCAGCTTGGAATGAATTATGCTAACTTCTTGACAACTGCAATTTTTTGGGACTGAGTAAAAAATGTGCCATGCCTTCTGAATTAGAGCTCTGTTACAGGACTCATAATTGGACTGCAAAATCTGTACTGGATAATGAATATCGTTGTTTCTGTCAATGTCATATGTGTTCTTTGGATGATAATTCTTGTGAAGACTGTTATAACTAAATTAAGCGATGATGCATTTTGAGCAACTTTGTTTTATGCATGTGTCTTTTATTAATTTGAACATAAGCTGAACTGCAAACTATGTTTTACTCTTTTCTGCAATGATACATGTGATCTTCTTCCTGCCCTTTTCCAACATCCTCTTCCTTCAAACTTCTGATTCTGGTGGTGAAAATCGTGTATCAGCATCAGAATGGTTGTAGGTCTGATGCTGTGTTGTATGATGCTTGATTTACTATAATGTTGGTTTGCTTTTCAAATTGGCTTATCTCAATGTTGCTTCATTTGAGCTAATATTAAAGAAGTAATTCTTGATTGGAGAAGCGGCTTTCTTATTTTTCTGGTATCCTCTGGGGATGGAACTATCTAATTATGTTGCTGGCATCATGTAGTTAATAGCAACCAACTTAAAATTACTGCAAGATTTGACTGTGGATGCTAGTGGGATGATAATATGGTGTCTGATGATAGTCATAATTACTGAGAAAATGCTGGGGATATCATTAGCAACTATCAAAAGAAAATTTCTGGAATAAGAATTTTTTTACCCTAGATTGCACAACTTTGTCCTAAACAATTTTGCTTGAAAAATTCATTGGCAGATTATTATGGCATATCCCCTATTTGTGATTGATGTGATGTAATTATTCATCTTTTCAGGTGCAAGCAATCACAGTTCATGCCACAAATAACTACTTCGCAACAGCATCTCTCGATAATACATGGTGCTTTTATGAGTTTTCAACTGGTTTATGTCTTACTCAGGTCTCAAACTCTCTCTCTCTCTCTCTCTCTGTGAGGGTGCATGCGTGGAATTTTACACATACATCAACGCAAAACTTGTATCAGTTGTGTATTATGTGTAATGGATGTTCAGGCAAAAAAACAATTATATATGATGATTGAGCAGAAAAAGTGCCAGGTTCCTACAAAAACTGCATTAGCTTTGCACTTACAGTGCTTTTGCAACTCATATATACATATTAACACATATTATAGTTCAAGAAAAGCTGATGACGTATGGTGACTAAGTTTACGACACAATTTACTTTGAAAGAATGTTCCTTGTTTAAATACTCTAAGAACAACTTTCGTTGACGTTTGAAATTCATTATCTGAGTAAATATGATATTCTGAGAACATCACCTGAAGCATTAACATAGTTGTACGGTTGCTGCAGTTTTTTTTTGAGGTCATAATGCTGAAGTGCTTTTGATTATGAATGGTTGAGGTTGTCTACTCTCATTTGTCAAAAGATATTCTAAGATCATTCTTCCTTGCTTTTTCTCCATCATTCTGCAGGTTGAAGGTGCTTCGGGATCTGAGGGTTATACATCTGCAGCTTTCCATCCCGATGGTCTTATCCTGGGTACTGGCACCTCGAATGCCGATGTTAAAATATGGGATGTAAAAACACAGGTACTATATTCACAATCTGTCTGAGATTGAAAGGGAATGTTATTGCTTTGGCTGGGTCCACAATTGTTTCCCCGTTTGAATGGGCATTTTCACCACAGTTGTTTCTTAGTGTTTATACTTCCATGTAGTATAGAATATGACACATCAATCTTGCATCCCACGCTGACGATTTGCATGTGCAGTATTCCCTTCTATTTTCAGCTTTTGTTTGTCATGCTTAGTTTAGTGACTATATGCCAATTTGGCATGCTGTTAGAAAAAGGAAGTTGTAAGTGGCAGAACTCCATATGTCATGATTTGACAGGCATCCTCATTTTTTATTCACTGGAATGTCCCAGTTAATTTATTTTATCATTGTATAGCTCAACAATCTTGCTAAATCATTTTGAGATAAGTCAGTCACTTCCACAATTCTGGCAGCTGTCATGTTATTCTTGCACATTTTTGGTTTATCTTCCTGTCCGTTTTAGGTTGGCAACATGCTGTTGTAACTGTTTCTCATTTTGAAACAGGCGAATGTTACGACATTTTCTGGCCATACCGGGGCAATTACTGCCATATCTTTCTCTGAGAATGGATACTTCCTTGCGGTACGTGTTCCTCTTGACCTTTCTTCTATTATCAGTATAGATTTAGACATGCCATCTGACTTAGATATTTATTTCATAGACTGCAGCTCAGGATGGGGTTAAGCTGTGGGATCTGCGGAAGTTGAAGAACTTTCGCACGTTTTCAGCTTATGACAAAGACACAGGGACAAATTCTGGTATGACATCCTCTTAGACCTGCTTGTTGTAGTGAGAGTAGATCTGGGTGGCAGTGAGCAGTAAATGCCTCCCTGTTTGCTTGGACTTGTTCTGGATAGTGAACTTTTCTGTAGAACTCCCTCAAAGAAGATTATACATCGTATTGTTCTATTTTCTCATTTCAATGAAGATTATTCAGTGTGTGAATTATCAGTGCAAAGAGTAACTATGACAGAGTCTCTCCTATTTTGCAGTTGAATTTGATCATAGTGGATGTTATCTTGGACTTGCCGGCTCAGATATAAGGTGAGTTTATATATGCTAGATTTTGTACTGGACTTGTGAGAATAATAAGGTAATATAGGATTGTGTTTGTTTACAGAATATTTACCTGTTCTTTATTTTCATTGTGTTTGTTAGTTTCCCTTGCTTTCAATTTCTCTGATAGCTGAACTATTTTTCCTATGAAAGTGGAAAACAATGTCTTTTTGATAATTTGCTTGTGGAAAAGTTCCACGAAATGCTTTTTCAGAAATGTGGGAAATTCAAAACTGTGAATTCTCTTGAAACTTTTCTACTTTCATGAAAGTTCAAAATTTTCTCTGCTGAGGACCATAACTCTATGCATCAATTGGAGGATTATTTTACCTGTTACATATTGGAGATTAAGTGACTTTGTGTTCTTGTATTCTTCTGTCCAATGAAAATGCATGTCTAGAATCAGGACCTGTTTTTTCCTGACTTCCCTCCTGTTTCGTTTAGTAGTGCCAGCTATTTTGAGAAATAACTTAAATTTTGTGATTTGCCAGAGTATACCAAGTTGCCAGTGTAAAATCAGAGTGGAATTGTATCAAGACTTTCCCTGATCTATCTGGGACAGGTCATCTCTCCCCCTCCTCTCCTCCTCTCTCTTCTTCAAAATCGTGCGTGTCTATAAATGTGGCCCCCACTGATATTCTGGTCATGATTGCAGGTAAAGTGACGTGCGTTAAGTTCGGTCCGGATTCAAAATATATTGCTGTCGGATCAATGGATCACAATTTGCGAATCTTTGGATTGCCTTCGGAGGATGGTGCTATGGAATCATGAAGTGTTGGGATCACATCTAGCAGGTAGGATCAGCTTTTGTGAGAGCAAATTAGAGTTTAAGTTTCGTTGTGCTTGGACCGGAAAACTCACATGCTTAGAGTTTAAGCTTTGTGCCAGCTGAATCAGAGTATGAAGCATCCTGTACTGCTGCAGTGAACAATTAGGGGCCCTTTGTCTAACATGATTACGATTCTTTGTTTTTCTTTTCGAATTTTGCCTTATTGAGCACTAAGTCGTGTATACTATTGTTGTACAAGATTTTGGGATTGACCCATCCTCTATTCGGGCCGCTCCTCTCACATGGCATGAGAAAAATACTTATTGGCAGCTAAGCATAGCGTAGTCTCTCCAATTAAAGGCACTGGTGATATTGCCATTTTCTAATTGAATAGTCCAATCACGAAGTCCACATACGAACACACAGCTGCATCGCATGTGATGCGAAAGGTTTAAGCCTGGATGACCTCCTTTTACCACAAGGTCCATAGAACGGTTTTACCTCAGTTCTGTTCCTCAGATACTTTCTCAGAATTCCGTACTGTAGTTACGGATCTTCTTTCTGTCATATGGCCTTTCTGATTGTATTGCCAATTTTAAGTGGAATTCCCTCTGGGCGATAAGAGAATTGGTCATGTATTTGAGGGATCGAATCTGCCCCCCTGGTCAAGAACAGTAATTTCACACAAGCATACGTCCAATTTCCTAACTGCGGTTCTTCTGCGAGAGGCACGATAGCTTAGTAATACTAAGCTTCACTTCGTATAAAGCTATCCGTGCATTCCACGAGGATTGGGACGACGCCATTCGACTTGTAATTGAAAATCTCATCCTACATACATTTCGAGGCCCTTCATCTGCGCTCGTGGTGATTTTAGGCTTCGCCTCTCCTGCTTGGTTCGAGGCCTAGTCGAACTCAAAAAAATTGTGAGCGAAGGATATCCAGTTTTAAGGCAACAATCCAAATCGAGTCTTGCCTGTGTCTAGACTGGCAGCATGTGAGGGAACCACTCCTGATGAAATCGTTCACGGAAAACTGGAAAAGCAATGAGTCGACAATTTATTTTCGATGAGCTCGTTCGGGGACAGGGAGGATCTCTTCGTGATGGCGAGGAAAACATCGATCAGAGTTTGGCGGAACAGGAAGTGATTTAAATTAAGGTCCGAAAATGATTTGGTCGGTAATCATCTTCCGCCCCGTCCATGAATTCGGGGGACATGCACGTCTCTTCAATTTGCAGATAGTGATTGAGCACGGATATTTAAATCAGCCACAGACTAATTGATTCCTTTAGAAAGGAACATACGTTGACACCAAAAGATGTCCATGTTGTTGATCGATATCTCAGCCGGCAAAAACTGAGTGAGAAGCAATGGAGATAAGATTTGCCAAGTGTCGAAATTTTTATCAGTCAAAAGAGTCAATTAGTTGACAAGGAAACTAGCAATTAGTCGACAAGAAAACTAGTTCTAGCTAACAGGGAATATAGGTGAAAAATAATCTAGTCTTGGAGTGAATTTTTGACAAATGATGATCTAGTTAACTGATAAAAAGCCACATTGTAACCATCAGTGAAAATGGAATTACAGCCAAGCAATGTAGCCGACAAAGTCAAATACAATCGATGGAAATTGGAATGGTGGCAACTATTAGAGAGATAATAATTAGGTAGTGAAAACAATTGATTTGGACATAATTACCAGAGTAGTAATAATCAAGTATTGGAACCGACATAGCATTGAGCGAGATAATCGTTGGTGGAATCTACAATCCTAGACATGTGAATAAGGATTGTTGGATTGAATGAAGCATATTGAACTAGCATTACTTCTTACTAACCATTTGTTAACTGTAGATTATACATATAAATACTTCAATTATAGTTTGTACAACTCCAAATCCATTAAAGAACAAAAGTTATTCAAATTTATCTTCTTACTTATCTGTACAATTATTTTCTAATCTCTTATATTTCTTGTCCAAGAATTAACGAAAGACCCCTTCACAGTCTTTTCTCTCGAGGTGATTCATCAAGCACGAATCGTGTAGATTAGGATTGTAATTGAGAATTTGACCACAAGACGCCTCATTTGGATATTTTGGATTCTGAATGTACGATATTGCCCTTCCATCCCAAGATGCGTTACCTTGTTTTGCGAAGGATATTATGGGAAATGCACAAAGTACCAATTTCTATGGTTTCGTGGAATTCAGGAAAGTTGGGAATTTGCCCATTAGAATTTGCTATCCTCACTCCCGCGCGCTCTCTCTCTCTCTCCCTTCCGTCCGCCTTGTTCCACCGCCCAGCTGCCGGACTCCGCCGCGCCCACGCCGGCGAGCCGCCCCCTCCGCCCGGCTCCGGCGACGGCCTCGGGAGCTCCCGAGAAAGCCACAGCTACGGCCATTGCCGACCCAATCGACCTCATCCGAGATCATCCCGAGTGAAAGAGCTTCTTTGATTTTGGATTATTATTGTTGCGTGAACTCTTGCTGAACGCTTGCTTGTAATGAGCCTAGAAACTGATCTTCCGCTCAAAACCTGCCAATGCGCAGGCGGTTTGCCGAAACAAATGGGGGAATTTTTCAATGAGGATATCGTCATCGACATACTCCTGAGGCTACCGGCCAAGTCGCTGGTGCGATTCAAATGCGTCTGCAAACGGCGGCAGTGTCTGATCTCCGACCCAGGCTTCGCCAATTCGCATCTGCAGAGCTGCTCAAGGTAGGGGATTTGATTCCTAGCCAGAGAACCATCATTGGTAGCGGCCGCAGACCCCTCAAGACCGTAGACTATGAAGCACTCGGTGGCGATGAGGGTCGCGTGGTGGTACCTCATAGGATCAAACCTTTCCAGGAGCCCTGTGTCGTGGGGTCCTGTGATGGGTTGGTATGTTTAATTGTCCCCAGCAATTTTCTCATATATAACCCAATCACCGGGGAGTGTATTGAGTTGCCTGGTTCCGATTTTGCTGATCAAAATGAGTTATTCGGTGGAGTCAGATGTGAGTTATTCCGTGGATTTGGATATGACTGTCAGTCCGATGACTACAAAATAGCGGAGGGCGTTGCTAGTGTTACTGATGAAAATTGGGAGGTGGCGACATTTTCGCTCATGTCTGGTTCTTGGAGAAGGATACAAGTCCAGTTCCAGGAAGAGGTACGAAGTCATGTTGAATTTTCTGGCCAAAGAGTTTATAAACAACAAGTGGGAAGCTGTGATTATGTCATTTGATTTGTCAGAAGAGAAATTTCACCAGGTGCTTCCGGTCCCTGAAGTGGATGACGACATAGTTCCCCTGGGACTCGGGATTCACAGGGTGAATCTGTTTGTGAATCTGTTTATATACAACAGCGCCCATGATCCCCACATCGAGGCATGGACAACAGAGGAGCACGGGAGAGGAGCATCGTGGACAAAAGCGTTCAGTGTTGATTGCAGTGCCTTCATAAATTGGAATACCCCTGGGAAGAACCCCCTCGCCTAGTGAAAAAATTGTTTTCTGGATAACTATGAAGCGGATGACTCTGTTTAATCCGGAGAATAATACTTGCAAGGCTTATCCCATAGGGATGGACTGGCTTGTCGACTTTGCTATCTATTTAGAAACTCTTGTTTCTACCTATCTTGGCTGTGAGCCATTGAGAATCTAGAGCCTTTAAGAGCCGTTCTGGTGCATATGGTTTTACTGTTTTCTTTCTAGTCTAGAGCCTTTAATGTAGTATTTCTGATCATAACTTGTTATCTATTTCACTCCCACATGCAATGGAACTGATTATTCTCTCTATTTCTATTTCATTATTACGCTTTTCCTTCACATGCTTTAGGCCCATAAATTGCCAAGAGCTGTATTTTGGTCCCTGCGTAATTTAAGTATCTCCTAGCTTTGGTAATCTTAAGGAGGGAAAATCACATCCCCCAAAAAAAAAAAAAAAAAAAAAAAAAAAACAAAAACCCACCCCTCATATTGGGAGATCAAGTTCACTCTTGCGTTCCTATAACTTCTGCTTTGCCACTTCTCGAGCCTATGATACTCCATGATGTGACTAGGTTTGACTGATTAACTTTAAGCTGACTCTCAATTTATAAAGATTCAGCAGTGAACTGGATGCTACTATTAGTCGTTGTTGCGGTTGCAATAGTTGATCAAGGAGGGGAACAAGGGGTAGCTTCTTCAAGGCCCCGGGGGCGTGGTGGTGAGAGTGTAGTGATGCTCAGAGACACATTAGATGTACTTAAGATTAGTATGAGAATAAGAAATCTGTCACCTTGATTCCCTGTGTCTGGCAACAAATCCTCATAGAAGAATTGTGGATGCCACTACAACAGCAAATTAGAACAGTCTACTAAGGTTTCAAGAGCTTATTCAACTAGAGGATTTTGTGATCTTGATAATGCTGAATTCAGACCTTCAGATCCTGAGGAAACCAGGATGCTAAAGAGCCAAACAGTTACCAAACATAATTATGTTCTTTTGTCCTCCTTTTTACTTTGATAAGTGGGATCAACGATACAATAGAAAATACCATTGTTTAAGGCAAAAATAAAGTATGATATTTCTTCCATGAATATATCCTTATCCAGCTACCTCTGCAAATGGAAAATTCAAGTTGCGTGATGACCAAAGGCACTCACCAATTGGTTGACACGATATCTTTTGCCCATATAAGGTTTTGAACACGAATGTTTGGTTTGTCCCGTGCAAGTGAACAAGGAACCGTTACTAACAAGAGGCTTTGAATCAAGAAAGAAGACTAAAATAACTCAATCAAGACCGAACAGAAGATGATTACAAATATAATGACAACAAATTCAAGAATGTTATGGATTACCCGACATTTCCTTTTTGCTACAGGTTTTAAGGGGCATTCTAGCATGACACCAAGCACTGCCCCTTGCGTGTTGCCAACAATCCAGGTGCATAAGACACCAGCGCCATCACTTGCCATTACTCGCAAGAAGATGGAGTAAAACAAAAGGTTTTGTGTAGCGACTCTCATATAGAAAGCTCTTAAATTTCCCTTCTATCCTTCTGTTCAAGGGAAATGCATGACTAGAATAAGGACTTGTTTAGAATTCTGACTTTCCTCTTCTTTTGATAAAGTAGTGCCAGCTTTTTTGGGAATAACCTTAATTTTGTGCTTTGCCAGAGCCTATCAAATTGCCCGTGTAAAATCAGAGTGGATTTGTATCGAGACTTTCCCTCATCAATCTGGGACATGTCATCCCTCCTCCTCCTTCTCCTCCTCCTTTCCTCCTTTTTTCTTCTTTGAAATCTTGCATGTCTCTAAACGTAGCCCCCGCCAATATTCTTGTTTTGATTGCAGGTAAAGTGAGGTGCGTTAAGTTCAGTCCAGATTCAAATACATTGCCGTCGGATCAATGGATCACAATTTGCGAATCTTTGGCTTGCCTTCAGAGGACATTGCTACAGTAATTGTGACATTGATGTTTGGTCAGCAATAATGCAGGTAGGAATATGGGCTATTAATACCAAGTGTGCTAGAGGAGAAAATGGATTGTGATAGAAAGCTGTCTTCGGTCATAGTCACGGAGACCTTTATGAAGCCGACATTATATTTTATTGTTTTACTGCTTTATATTATATTGATGCTTTATGAAGCAAGGAAAAGGTGCAAAAGAACCTTTAAAATTTGCTCTTCCAAAATTTGATGTTTTGTTTCATCAAAAGACAGCTGTATCTTGCTTGTGGAGGACATGTGCATTTTTTATGTTTTTTTCTTGTTTGGAGACACATAGATCGAGCAGTGGCCTTTTGGGTAATTGGAGGTTGACAATGCAGAGCGAGAAGACAAGAAAAGTTTTTGTGCAAAAGAATTCTTGTTTGGGTATGGATGAACCTTTCAAAAAAATGACACAAATGACTTGACATTAGATAATCTTCCCAAAATGAACTTCTAAACACCTGACATATAATTTATCAACAAAAGAAATGTTTTGTGCTATTGTCAACATAATTCTTGTTTTATACAATTTTACAATAATTAGCAGCCTGGTATAGATAACACTCGTTATATGCCTTCTCTCTCTATGTCGGTTTCATTGTCGATCTCCTCATTGAATATTTCGATTTCTGAGTTCTGTGATTTTTCGGTTCCTTCGTTTTTGATTTCTTCGGCAGTTTGCCATCTCAATTGATGGCTGTGAGGGTTGGTTGGCCATACCCACCACCTGTTTCTTTTTTCTTTTGTTTTTATACTGCCCTTAATTAATGTCTCGCCTCAAACAAGCTCACTGAGAATTTTCGTTCAGCTTGATTCTGTCTCGAGTCTCGATTTTGACGTGGGATGGCATCAACCAGTAACACGTCCGGCATGGAGTTTGAGGTGTTTCTGAGTTTTAGGGGACCGGATACTCGGGACAATTTTACTAGTTGCCTATATCATGACACGGTGGAGAAAGGAATCTGAGTCTTCAAAGACGACGAAGAGCTCCGAGTCGGTCAGAAGATTGGTGGAAACCTTTTGCGAGCCCTTGACGAATCTCAAATCTATATTCCCATCTTCTCTAAGGGCTTCGCTTCCAGTCCATGGTGTCTCCGTGAGGTTGCACATATGGTAGATTGCATTTCAAAGCCAGATGGGAAGAAGGAGATCCTCCCTGTTTTCTTCGACGTGGAGCCAGATGTTGTTAAGGTTAAAAAAGGATTGTACAGAGATGCCCTCTCTGAGCATGAGAACAAGTATGGCTCCCGTGAAGTGAAGCGCTGGAGAGATGCTCTTGTTGAGGTTCCAACCTACTCTGGTTGGAACCTGGAAGGAAAAGGGTAAGTTTTCCACAACTTTTTCTCAATTATTTTATTTTTCTAAAAGTGGACAAGAGCAAAATAAATGTCATTTCGTTTGTCAAAAACCGTAAAACAAATTCAAATAGCAAAATAAATATTTTTCAACAAATTTATGAAAAAAGATATGTGGAAACAACAACCAACCAATATTAATGCTTATTCATTGTAGGTCAAACAGACTGATTTTGTAGTACTAGCATATGAACTAATTATATATTTGATAAATCTCAAAAAAACAGTGCCTGCACATTAAAAATAACTAAAACCTATGTGATGAATATCGGTTTTCAAAAAAGAACAATTCATCAGTTTTATGTTGATAAGCAAGCACCCGAATTAGGTCACAATCTTCTCTACTATCATTGAAGGACTTATATGGACTGCTATGGATGGTGAGTTTTATCTATAAATTCTCACGGCCTGTCCATGTGTTTTTATGGTCGTGCAAGAAGTTAACAGCACATTTAGCAAAATAATGGCCAGAAAAAGAGAGGGAGAAAGAGACAGAGTTGACATGGAGACGCCGCATAATGTGAACTTTCTATGTTGCTTATATTCTTTTAATGAGCATTCTATAGAATTGAATCTTGGACTAGCCGATGCCGCTTTGTTCATCTATTTAATATATGAATAAATGAAATGATAAAATAGTCATAAAGATATAATTAGATTTCTTTCCACTCTTTTCTTTTCTTAACCCAAACATGCAATCACCTAAGTTCCTTCATTTCCTTTCTTTTCTTCTTAAGCATACAAATGACAATAACATCCAATCATTCGTTTCCTGTGTTTTCTCTCCTGCGGTCATTATCCGAATCATTTCCATTTCCTCTTACTCACTGCATCCAATCCAAGTGTTGGTAATTAAACCCAATCGATAGCGTTAAACCCAACCAATGGGAATTTGGGCAGCAGCCACGGTAGCTAATTTGCGTCCTTTGTAGTTTAAATCATTTTCATTGTAATTTGATTATTCTTATGTTTAAATGGATTCAAATTTGCTATTTGAAAAACTACCCCATTTATAAATTGTTCTTAATACATTTAGCTTGTATTGGCAGGTATGGGGAACTTATAAAATTGATTGTCCGAGAGGTTCTACTTAAGCTGAAGGTGAAGAACAGATCTCTTCCCGACAATCTAATTGAAACGGATGATCGAAAACATATAGAGGAATTGTTGAAAGTTGACTCTACTAATCATGTACGTTTCGTTATAATCCACGGGACAGGTGGCATTGGTAAAACCACTCTTGCTAGCATTATCTTCAACCGGATCCAGTCTGAATTCGATTGTAGTAGTTTCCTTGAAGATGTCCAAGACTTGTCACAATGTCATGGTCTTTTAGACGTGCAAAAGAAACTATTATCTGACACATTGGGCTCCACCTCTACTCAAGAAATCTACGACACCAACGATGGAATCAATCGCATAAGAAGAGGACTTGGTAAAAAGAAAGTTCTAATCGTTCTCGATAATGTGGATAAGAAGAAGCAACTCGAGAAACTCGCTGGGAGCTGCAATTGGTTCGGTCTTGGAAGTAGGATCATTGTCATAGTTTGAGACATGAGCGTAGTACTAGCAAAGGACAACCAAACGCGACCTAGCAATTATTTGGCCTACCCAGTAAATGAGTTGTGTCGAGATCAAGCGATTCAGCTTTTCAGCAAGCATGCCTTTAGAAGCAATGCTCCTCCGGAAAATTGCTACAATTTCACAGCTGAAGTCGTTTCAAGTATAGGAAGGCTTCCTTTGACTCTAGAAGTTCTGGGTTCTCTTTTCGCCCACATGGTTATATCGGAGTGGGACCAAACATTGAAGGACTTAAAGCAAGTCCCACATAGGGACATCCGAGAAAAACTAATGATAAGTATCGACAAATTGGACCCCAAGGAAAAAGCTATATTCCTAGACATAGCATGTTTTTGTATAGGGGAGGATAAGACAAGTGCGTGCTACATGTGGGATGATTGCAAATATTCTTCACGCAGTGCGATTGATGTTCTTCTCCTCACGTCATTAGTAAAAATTGACGAGGAGGATGATACGTTCTGGATGCATAATGAAGTTCGAGATCTAGGAAGGTACATTGCCAAGGAAGAAAATTTCGAAGGTTCTGGAAAGTTCCATTGATTGTGGATTGATGAGGATACTTTAGACATACTTGAGAGCAACGAGGTAAAACTTATTAAGAGTAGAAGATATAGTCAATCCAGCTAATTCTTTTGTCATGTTCTTTAAAATCGAGAATATTAGTTGATGGTCTGCTTTGTTTTCTAATTCATAGAGAAATAGAGAGCAACTCTATTAACAACAAAAGTATGTGTAATCATGCCTTACCCTTCTGAATTGAGAAGAAAGCTAAGTTGCTGATTGGTTATTCGTTTCCTTGAAAAGGTATTTAATCTGTGAAAAGACAGAAAAATCAATTTCGAATGAACATTTTGAACATGTTTGGTTTGTCCTTTTATCAATATGATGAAAACGGTGAGGTGATTCTTCTGTTCTAACATGCTTTAATTTAATTAGTTTGGGGCGGAAGAGTAACTATTGATATTGATGACTACTTCTATGGTTTATTGATTTCTATGTGGCACACTCATTTTTGTTCTTTGCTGCTGCTTGCAGGAAAAACCAATTGTACAAGCACTCGGCGTGGGTATTCGTCATGGCTTCAAACCTGAAGAATTAGCTTGTTTTCCAATGCTAAAGTTCCTTAAAGGGAAAGGAATGAATTTCGTAGGTGACTTCAAAAATTGTCTTCGTAACCTGAGATGGCTTTCCTGGCATTGTTGCCCGCAATTTCTTCCAGCGACAAATCTTCACCTGGTGAATCTGGTCGTGCTCAATCTTTCGGACAGCAAGATCAGCCACAAGTGGGCTGGATGGAGGCAAATCAAAGTACAAACACTCCTCACTTGTGTTTCCTTCAAATTTGCTTTTTGTCAACATGTAATCAACCTTTTTATTCCACATTGCAGATGGTGAAAAAGTTGAAGGTTCTAGATCTGACACGCTGCCAAGAGTTAACCAAGACACCTAATTTTTCAGAGTTTGGCCAGTTGGAGAAATTGATTCTCGCTTGGTGTGCGAAATTGTCTACGATTCATAGCTCAATCGGTAAGTTAAAACTGCTAAGTACTTTGGATCTTAACAAATGTGAATCCCTTCGAGGGTTGCCTGAAGAAATCGGTTCTCTAGAACACTTGTCAGAGATAATCATGCCCTCCGATGGCAAACTATTCAAGCTTCCAAAGACATTAGGCAATCTAAAATCTCTAACAAAGTTTGATACTCAATTTCATCCCAGTATCATCCAACTTCCTCACTCTATTGGAAGGATGAATCTCACACATTTGGTTTTGGCTTTTTGCAAGAATCTATATGAGCTTCCAGACTCTATTGGAGATCTAAAATCATTGATCGAGTTGAATTTAATATTCTCGGGGATCTCCATTCTCCCTCATTCGATTGGAAGGTTAAAGAATCTCAAGCATTTGCTTTTATATAAATGCGAGAATCTACATAAGCTTCCGAACTCGATTGGGGAGCTAGAATCATTGGTCAAGTTAGATTTGAAATTCTCAGGGATCTCTATTCTCCCTGATTCCATTGGAAAGTTAAAGAACCTCAAGCATTTGCTTTTATATAAATGCAAGAATCTCTATGAGCTTCCGAACTCTATTGGAGAACTAGAATCATTGGTCAATTTGGATTTAAAACGCTCGAGGATCTCCGTTCTTCCCAATTCTATTGGAAAGTTAAATAATCTCAAGCATTTATGCTTACCTGAATGCAAGAATCTACATGAGCTTCCAAATTATATTCGGAAACTAGAATCATTGGTCAAGTTGGATTTAAGCTTCATGGAGATCTCTGTTCTCCCACGTTTCATTGGAAGGTTAACAAATTTCACACATTTATCTTTTGTTGGATGCATGAATCTACATGAACTTCCGGAATTTATTGGGGAAATGGAATCATTGGTTGAGTTAAATTTAAAATCCTCAGGGGTCTCCTTTCTCCCTGATTCCATTGGAAATTTGAAGAGACTAAAAGTCTTAAATGTGGCATGCACAAATATACAGACAATACCTTTTGCTCTTGGAGGGGTGAAGACGCTTGAAGAGCTCAATGCCTCGTTTTGTCCGTATCTTTTGGATGATATCCCATGGGAAATGTGGAGCCTGACCCATCTGTGGATCTTGAACTTAGATGGGAGTCCAATCTCTATGGTGCTAGAGAAGATCAGTGATTTCTCTAGTCTCCAAATGCTTAAACTTGCAAGCAATCGGCTATCCCCGTTGCTAGAACTTCCGTCAAGTTTGAAGTGCCTAGTGGTTGCAGCTGCTCCATTCCCTGATCTTCCCGACCTCTCGAATCTAGTTCATTTAGATCATCTTGAAGTGTGTGGAAGAAATGCATTTACCGTATTTCGGAGCCGGAACAACGTTATTTCACGTAGCTTGTCAACCTTGACACCGCAATTGCCAGATTTCTCCAACTTCAAGAGCTTGTCGGTTCTCTCCATCAGCGGATGTCCGATGCCGTACTTCCCTGTCCTTAAATACCTGGAGAGGTTAAGGGAATTGACGATACGGGCGTGCGAATTCCTGAAGAGCTCACCTGATTTAACATGCTTGAAGAGTCTACAACGATTAGAGCTTGGTGGCTTGCCCAAACTGGTGGAGGTTCCGGGTTTGGGAGAAGTGGAGTCACTGAAGTTTCTACACATTACCAAGTGTAAAATGATCAGTCAATTGCCTAACCTGTGGAAGTTGAAAAATCTACAGTGTCTGAAGCTAGAACACTGCGGATTTTTGAGTGCCGTCAGAGGCTTGGAAGAATTAAATTTTTTGAAGTGCCTAGTCCCTGATCTTCCCGACCTCTCGAATCGAGTTCATTTAGATCATCTTGAAGTGTGTGGAAGAAATGCATTTACCGTATTTCGGGGCCAGAACAACGTTATTTCACGTAGCTTGTCAACCTTGACACCACAATTGCCAGATTTCTCCAACTTCAAGAGCTTGTCGGTTCTCTCCATCAGCGGATGTCCGATGCCGTACTTCCCTGTCCTTAAATACTTGGAGGGGTTAAGGGAATTGACGATACGGGCGTGCGAATTCCTGAAGAGCTCACCTGATTTAACATGCTTGAAGAGTCTACAACGATTAGAGCTTGGTGGCTTGCCCAAACTGGTGGAGGTTCTAGGTTTGGGAGAAGTGGAGTCACTTAAGTTTCTACGCATTACCACGTGTAATATGATCAGTCGATTGCCTAACCTGTGGAAGTTGAAAAATCTAGAGTGTCTGACGCTAGAACACTGTGGGTTTTTGAGTGCCGTCAGAGGCTTGAAAGAATTAAATTTTTTGGAGAAGGTGGAGATCAGATATTGCATGTCCCTAAGATTGCCTGATGTGCCGGCATCCACCAAGTTGGAGATACGTAGGATGCCAGCAGAAGCTGCAACACACCATTCATCCACCTGAAAGTTCTGCGAGACTTCCGATTCAAGCACACCACGTTCGGGGTCGAGCTAGTGCCGTACTAAGGTGAGTGGCTTTGAACTCCTCCCAGACTTTCTTTGCATCGTGGGGAAGTATAGCCTTGCCGAATTCTCAGGTGCGTTTTGATTACATGAAAGCAGTTTTCATTTCGGCTTGTTTGCTAACTGACAGAGCTGGCTTGGAAAAAAGGCAAAGAAAGAGAAGGCGGCGAGTTCTCAGAGTTTGAGGCCCTGCACGTGGAACAGAGCCAAATTTGTGGCCCGGCATGTGGAATAAAGGCAAATTTGCAACACACGTTCACCACGTACGTGTACTAGTCCAAGTGATGCACGAAGGAAGACTTAAAACTATATCCAATTGGTCATCCATCACCCATTTGAGGAGACGATATTGGCGATTGTTGCATAACCAGATCTGCTTGTTGAAATGTTGCATACGTGATTCTACATGGCCAATGAATTGTACAACCCATCAAGGACTTGTTTTGCATTCAGCGTTCAAAACAGCACACAGATGATTTACAATGAAGTGATATTTTCATTCCCCTAAGTTCAGAAAGTGATGGTAGTTAAATGATTCAAGTTCTCTATTGGAGCTCGAGAAGATGCGGAATCAACATTGAAGCCTATAGAAAATTCAAAAACGTTGCTGGAGATATAAGTTATTGACATACAATGACTCTTAATTTATATGATCGCATACTCTCTGCTTTTGTGGTTATGACTCATGTCATTCCATAATATGCAAATAATGAGACATGGTTATGGTAGTAAGCTGGTGTACACTTTTAATTAGACCGTGTTTTCCTCCGTCTCTGATTAAAGGAAACTAGCTTTCTGATTTGTGAGTTACGAGGATAAACATCACCCATATTTCTCTTTTATAAAATTTACATGTGAGTGATGTCATATTTTATAATCTACCAATAAAAACCATAGTTAGGGAAAGTTCTGTCTTGTCATGGATGAATATGCCCGGTGGAAGACTCTTGAAGGGCCTGAAGGGCTTAGGAAAGGAAAATTTCTTGTCTTTTTGGCTACTATTATGATCTAATTTAACCAACACCTGTTCTCCCTTATTTTAATGACTGAAGGACAGGGGACAAAACTTTCATGACCCTATTATAAGGACAAGGCAATAAATGATCTTGACAATAGTGAAAAACCAAAGTGATGAGGCTTTCAGGTTGTCTATAGTTGACATTAGGTATTGGTTTGGGTAGGTATTGATCTTCGAATTTCATGCTAGGTTAATGGAAAGAGGTAAAAAAAAAAGAAAAAGAAATGAATGGACAGAATTATCCTTCATGAGTACTTTATGATGCAATAGGATATGATGCTTCTGTCCATATGTCGTGTTCGTATTTCTTAAAAGTGTTTTACCTGATTGTTTAAACTCGAGAGATGGTATAAAATATGAAAAACTATTTTGAACCAAGATTTTCAGTGGTTTAAGTTCTTGATTTGGTTTTGCTTTAAACAGTGAGCGTTGATGAGATAAGTCCAGTTTGGTTTCTTCACGAAGCATTGCAAAGCCAAGGAACGGTTGTCCTTGCCCACATAAGTGAACCTCTCTCCCTTAAACCAATAAATCAAACCCAAGAGGAAATATGTTATCACAAATCGGCCCTCTTGCATTGTGATACCAAGCACCTCATTGGCTGCTAGTGAGAAGCAGCCTTCAAAAGTATTTGATAATGCTCACATCCTGCATAGGAAAACGAAACACCTCTCATAAAAAAATCTACTTGCCATTATTCTTTCAAAGGGATTGATACTTCTTTGGATCAGGACAACATCTTCTCAGGATGAATTATGCTGACTTCTTGAAAATTGCAAATTTTTGGGACTGAACAAAAATGTGCCATGGCCTTCTGAATTAGAGCTTTGTTATAGGACTCATGATCGGACTGCAAAATCCATACTGAGTAATGAATATCCTTGTTTCTGTCAACGTCATATGTGTTCTTTGGATGATAATTCTTGTGAAGACTAATAACTAAATCATGTAATGATGCATTTTGAGCAACTTTGTCTTATGCATATATTGTCTTTCATTAATTTTGACATGAGTTGAACTGCAAACTATGTTTTACTCTTTTCTGCAATGATATGTGTGATCTTTTTCCTGCCCTTTTCCAACATCCTCTTCGTTCAAACTCTTGATTCTGGTGGTGAAAATCGTGTATCAGCATCAGAATGGTTGTAGGTCTGATGCTGTGTTGCATGATGGTTGATCTACTGTGATGTTGGTTTGCTTTTCAAATTTGCTTATGTCATTGTTGTTTCGTTTGAGCTAATATTAAAGGAGTAATTCTTGATTGGAGAAGTGGCTTTCTTATTTTTCTAACAATTTTCTGTTATTATATGGGATGGAACTATCTAATTATGTTGCTGTCATCATGTAGTTAATAGTGATCAACTTCAAATTACTGCAAGTTTTGATTGTGGGTGCTGGTGGGATGCTAATATGGTTATAGATACTGAGAATATGCTGGTGATATCATTAGCAAGTATCAAAAGAAAATGTCAGGAAATAAGAATTTTTTTTGCCCTAGATTGCGCAATTATGCTGTAAAAAGGTTCTACTCGAAAATTTATTTGGCAGATTATTATGGCATATCCCCTATTTGTGATTGATGCTTGATGTAACTATTCATCTTTCCAGGTGCAAGCTATCACAGTTCATGCCACAAATAACTACTTCACAATGGCATCTCGCGATTATGAGTTTCACAGTTTTTGGTGCTTTTATGAGTTTTCACGTGGTTTGTCTTACTCAGGTTTTGAAACTGTGTGTGCGCGCGGGCGTGTGTGCAAGGGCGCGCATGCACTTTTACATGTACATCGACACAAAACTTGTATCAGTTGTATTATGTGTAATGGATGTTCAGGGAAAAAAACAATTATGCATAATGATTGACCAGAAAAAGTGCCCGGCTCCTAGAGAAACTGCATTTGCTTTGCACTCACAGTGCTTGTGCAACTTATATATACATATTAACACAGATATTATAGTTCAAGAAAAGCTGATGACATATGGTAACATCAGTTTATGACACAATTTACTTTGAAAGAATGTTCCTTGTTCAAATAGTCTAAGAACAACCTTCCTTGACTTTTGAAATTCATTACCAGAGTAAATATAATATTCTGAGAACATTGCCTGAAGCATTAACATAGTTTTACTGTTGCTGCAGTTTTTTTTAGGTCACAATGCTGAAGTGCTTTTGATGACATATGGTAACATCAGTTTATGACACAATTTACTTTGAAAGAATGTTCCTTGTTCAAATAGTCTAAGAACAACCTTCCTTGACTTTTAAAATTCATTACCAGAGTAATTATAATATTCTGAGAACATTGCCTGAAGCATTAACATAGTTTTACTGTTGCTGCAATTTTTTCAAGGTCACAATGCTGAAGTGCTTTTGATTATGAATTGTTGAGGTTTTCTGCTCTCGCTTGTCAAAAGATATTTTAAGATTGTCCTTGCTTGCTTTTTCTCCTTCATTCTGCAGATTGAAGGCGCTTCAGGATCTGGTTAAGCTTTTCATCCTGATGGTCTTATCCTGGGTACTGGCACCTCAAATGCTGATGTTATGGGATGTAAAAAGACAGGTATAATGTTCACAATCTGTCTTGAGATGGAAAGGGATGTTGTGGCTTTGGCTGGGTCCACAATTGTTTCTTGGTTGAATGGGCATTTTCGCCACACTTGTTTCTTTGTCTTCATACTTCCATGTAGTAAAGAATATGACACGGCAATACTGCATCCCACCCTGATGATTTGCATGTACAGTATTCCATGGTCTAATTTCAGCTTTTGTTCCTCATGCTTAGTTTAGTTACTATATGCCATTTTGGCATGCTGTTAGAACATGAAGGGAAGTTGTAAGTGTCAGAACTCCATATGCAATGATTTAACTGGCATCCTCATTTATTTATTCACCGGAATGTTCCAGTTAATTTATATTATCATGGTATAGCTCAACGATCTAGCTCAATCGTTTTGAGATAAGCCAATCGCCTCCACGATTCTGCCTGCTGCTCATGCTGTTATTCTTGTGCATTTTTGGGTCCTCCTGTCTGTTTTAGGTTGGGGACATCATGCAGTTGTAACTGTTACTCTTTTTGAAATAGGCAAGTGTTATGACATGTTTTGGCCATACCGGGGCAATCACTGACATATGTTTCTCTGAGAATGAATACTTTTTTGGGGTACATATCCCTCTAACCTTTCTTTTATTATCAGGATGGGGTTAAGCTGTGGGATCTGTGGAAGTTGAAGAACTCTCGCACATTTTCAGCATATGACAAAGACACGGACAATTATCAGTGAGTAACTATGACTGAGTCTCTCTCCTATTTTGCAGTTGAATTTGAATATAGTGGATGTTATCTTGTACTTGCTGGCGATGAGTTTCTATAGGGTAGAATTTTGTACTCGACTTGTGAGAATAATAAGGTAAGATAGGATTGTGTTTGTTTATAGAATATTTACCTGTTCTTTATTTTAATTGTATTAGCTAGCCTCTGTTGCTTTCAATTTCTCTGATAGTTGAAAAATATTTTCTGAAAAGTCGGAAAACAATGTGTTTATGATAAGTTGCTTACAAAAAAGTTTCACCAAACGCATAGTCAGTAAGGAAAACATTAAATGTACCAAACGCTCTCGCTCTCTCCCTTCCCTCCGCCTTGCCTCCGCCTAGCTCCCCACGCGACCGCCGTCCATGCCGGCGGGACTCCCCTCCGCCCGGCTCTGGCGACGGCCTTGGGACCTCTCGAGGACGCCACACCTACGGCCAGTGTCGACCCAACGGACCTCCTCCGAGATTCCCCGAGTAAAAAGCTTCCTCGACTTTGAATTGTCGTTGTTGCGTGAACTCTTGCTGAACACTCGTTTGTATCAGCCTTGCTCGCTCAAAGCCTGCCGACGAACAGGCGATTTTGCAGAAACCAATGGCCGAGAGTATACCCGAGGATATCATCGTCGACATACTCTTGAGGCTACCGGCCAAGTCGCTGGTGCGATTCAAAGGCGTCTGCAAGCGGTGGCGGTCTCTGATCTCCGACCCAGGCTTCGCCAAGTCGCTCTTCTCCGCACCTTAAGAATCGAAAGGAAAAAAAAGGAAAGATTTTCATGGATTTGAAAGTTCAACCAAACTGTGCAGGGCAATTCGAGTCCCATGATCGCCGGAGCAATGACCAATACCCTCCCAGCCTTGACATTCGTATTCGCCCTGATCTTCAAGTATCGTATATTTTCATCCTTAATCTATTTGTTCGAAACTATTAAGCAAAATGCAACCACATAATCAATGAATGTTTTTGGATAGACAAGAATCGTTCGGTATCAAGACAAAGGCAGGGCAAGCAAAAGTGATCGGAACGGTGCTATGCGTGGGTGGAGCGATGTTGCTCTCGTTTTACCATGGGCACACCATTGCAGATAGTAACTCTGGCATTCGTTGGAACTATGCAGAGAAAATGACAGATAAACGCTCACCCTACAAAAGCCACTCCATCTTGCGACCTTTTCTGCTCTTTTGTAGCACTTGTAGCTGTGCACTTTGGTTCATTATCCAAGTAAGTGAAACATTTCCTCTTTTTTTTCCCTTTTACAATCATTTTCTATATCTCTCTTATGGGGGAACAAACTCATATAGAAGAGAAAGTTTGAGAGTTCACTTCAATCTCTTGACGCTTGTTTTGTAATAAATTTAGGCAAAATTGAGTCCCAAATTTCCAGCTCCTTACACTACCACAATGCTAATGTGTCTCATGGCTAGCATTGAATGTTCGATCATTGGTGCCGCTACTAAATGTAATGTTGCTGACTGGTCTTTGAGATCCAAGATCCGGCTCATCGCAGTTTTCTATGTGATATGCGTCCTAGACATTGAATGAACTTCAACAAATAGTAGAGTAGCCTTATTGTGGCTCTTTATGCATCAATACTATGGGAAATGTTTTGCACAAAGATAATGCTGACGGTTTTTCAATTTTAGGGTATTGTGTGTTCTGCACTTGCGTTCTGCATCATGTCCTGGTGTGTCCATAGAAAAGGCCCGCTCTACACTTCCATCTTCAGCCCTTTGTTACTCGTCATGTTGACCATCCTGAGCTGGGCACTCTTTCGCGAGAAACTATATATCGGAACGTACGTATCCCTTTTACCATAACGTTAGGTTAAGATATATGAAATGTGAAGTTGTACACTTTTTGAAGACTATCTATAAACTGGTTATGGTGCATTCACTAAATTTTTTTTCTTTCCTTTCAAATTTCAGATTGGTAGGGGCCGTGTTCATCATTGTCGGGCTCTACTCCGTTCTGTGGGGGCAAGGGCAAGGAAGCAGAGCAAGCGAGAATTGCTGACGAGATGGAAGCAGCGCGCAAGTACCGTGAGAAAGAAGACTCGGAGTTGCAGCTTCGTCCTCACGTAAACGACGAAAGTCAGCGAGATCCAAACTGAATTTCATGTGTTGCTTAAATAACGATCCAATCCGATTCGACTTCTCGGGTCGGGTATTCCCCAAATTCCACGCGATTGCACATCTTGACACCTCAGGAATCACGACTCCTGGCATAATTGGAGAGCAGTCCTTCATTGAAAGTCATTCGCTCGAAGGACACCCGTCGAGATCTCATCTCTTTGCATAATTATTGGGAGCCCGAGCATCATATAAATTTGTATTACGTTTCGTTGGTAACATGAATTGGTCTGACCCAATAAGTCACCAAGCTCGTAACAGGATAGGACCAGGTAAAAGTCTCTAAAAGACCATACAAATAACTTTGAGCCCGAATGATTGCTCTCTATGAATCTCGATAGCGCCACATTCACTCCGTCAGAGGAAACCATTAAATCAGCGGTCACATGTTGCAACGATAGCCACCCTTTCAAATCATCATGGAAACGGATTGGCCGGCTCCTTCAGAATCAACCCTGGATTCGGGCCTAACTTCAAGTAATATTATTGTTAATTTTGAAAGATATGTCATGTCGAACAATTCATAGCAAAATGGTTAAGGCATTGATGGGGTTTCTAGTTTTTCAGATTCGAAAACCATCTCCAACATATATGTCATTTCTTCATGTAAAGAGAGAAAAGGGTAAAAAAGAAGAAGAAGCTGAACATCGGTTCTACCGAGAGAGGCCAATTATCAGGAGAACGCTTCACGACTCTACCCAAGATGTTTCTCAATGGATTTTCCTTCCTTCCTAATTGAACAATAATTTTAGTTTTATATTAGTTAAGAAATTAGAAAGATATGCGGACAAGAGGAATTGCGTATATATCAATATATCATAATGAAGATTATATCAATCTATATATAGGCTTTATGAAATGACTAAATAAGATGACATATCAATCAGGATTCGCATAATTAAATAGAAATATTCACACAATTCGCATAATTAAATAGAAATATTCACACAATCTTGAAAGATACAGAAAATCATCAGAATCATCCTAAATATCTTTAATAATGTTGAGCAATAAATTCAAATATGTTTGTCCTAAACAGAGAAGCTTAATTAAGTGAATAATATATATAAATTCCATTTTTTCCTTTTTCAATTTTTTTTCTAGTGAAAAAGTAGTAATTTTGCAAAAATATTGGCTGTGTTCTGGGCAGTCACTCCCCCGCCATTTCCTGGGCTTAGTTATACTTTACACGCTTCTTTACTTACTAAACAAATCCCAATTTAATTGACTATATTTTCTTCATTTTTTTTTTTCCTTTTTCGCTAAGACAAGTATCAATATAACTTCGCACACAAATTCCACCGAACCAACAACCGAAATGGCCTCGCCTTCTTTTCCACCTCCTGTAACTGTTCTTGCATATATCTCTTCTTCTTCTTCTACACTACCTGCTTCCATTACAATTTCTATGGATGTAACACCTGAAATTTTTAACGAGACAAAAGATTCTGGATTCTGCACGATGCTTTCCTTGAGTGATCCACACATTAAATCAGCAGACAATCCATTTCTTTCGCTTATTTCCATTGAATTGACAATGAAAGAGGCCGATGCTGTTTACTGCTCAAATTTACAATGACGCCGAAACCTGCGTTTCCAATTACCAGCAAATTAAAGACGTTCGAGCAAGTGCCACCAATTGTCGAAGGGTAAAGATTACAAGGAAATGGTATAGGTAATGCTTCATGTCACAGATGTGTATGACTACTACAACGCGCTCAATCCTCACTTCAATTTTGGCAACATGCCTAACTTCCTCGATATGTGAATGAAAACATGCTTATCACAACAATGATTTAGGTGAACAACTCATCATATGAGTTACTTTCCAATGATCATAAGTATTTTTTTGAATCATACTAACTATTTTAGAGAAATTACATATCACAATTATTAAGAGTGATTACAAATTTTCCAATTAAAGTACTACATACTTTGTGTTACCAACTCTTATTTGAGTTAGCAACCAATTCTAATTTAGTTTTTTTTCCTCAAACTACCATCTTCTCTTATCTCAAACAAAATCAAAAACTTATTATGAACCTCCTTTTCTTTATCTTTTTTATTTTATTTTATTATACTAACATATTAAATCAGCCAACCAATATATGGAATTACAAACTTTTGTTTGTGTAACTTATCAACTATCGTGCAATTAGTATACCAACTATAGTTTTGGGTAACCAATTCTTATTTGAGTTGCTTACTTATATTTATTTATTTATTTATTAACTCTACTAACATTTCTATGGAGTTCCTACTTTTATTTGTATTACTTGCCAATTGTTAAATTTACCAACCCTTCTCAGAAAATACCAATCTCAATTAGAGTGGTTATGAACTTTTGTCAGTTAAGTTCCCAAGTACTTTGGAGTTAGGAACTCTTGTTTTAGTTACTTACGGACGTTAATATGTCATTCCTTAAATGATCAACTTCTTTTATCTCTGACCGAATAACAATTCTCCTATATTTTACCATTAACGGCTTAAATAGTCAATTAGTGTCATCAATTGCATATATGCTTGTTAAGTTGAAGGCACAAAAATATATATCTTTAACACATCAATACCCTGAGAAGATATCCATAAGCTATTTTAATTTCACCCAAAGAAGGAGCATACAATGTCTTATTCATAAGCAAATATCAAATCGTTACAAACTGAAATAAGCCCAAATTTCTTTGGAAATTTCTAGGAGTTCCATTTTTCACACATTGTCCTCTCAAGACACGGACCAGTAGGTTGTACAAACCACTGGCAATTGTCAAAACATCGCTCATCATCTCTTTTCTCCTCATATATATCAAAATTGTGAAATTGACCAGGCCATTGAAAGCTGCAAGAGAAGACGGCGGAACGAGGCCTAAAATGAAATTCCCACATGCCACTAGGAGTAATCTGTTGAGCGCCAAGATCCTGTCCGCGATCCAGGCCCTCTATGGCTTTGCAATGAACCGTTAGTGTTACTCCTCCGGGTAAGCTGTTGTAGATTTGGACACGGGTTTCTCCGGAGCAAGCGTGCAGAAGGGCAGCAATTATCATGAACACCGCAAAAAGTCTAATGGAGGAATTCATATTTGTAGCCTTCTTTTTTCTTTTGAAATATGAATACAGAGATACGGTGGACCACTTTATTTAAGGGGGAACACACTGGCTTTATTTGGTAAGAAGGCTAAGACAAGGATGAGGATATACTTTAGCTATATTCAAGCGCTGAGATGACAACTCTGAAGGCCACTTAAAATGGCAACACAGAAATACATGGAGCAAAGATATACATTTATACCTTGTCTTGAATATATATATATGTAATAATGTGGCTTTATTTGGTAAGATGACTAAAACATGTAGGGAAAATTCTAAAAAGAGACCTGAAGTGCCATCTTTTTCCCAAATAAGGATCTGAAGTGTATCTTGTTTTAAATAAGGACCTAAAGTGCCATTACTTTCTCAAATAAGAGTCTAAAGTGGATGTTGTTTCAAATGAAAACCTGAAGTAGTTATATTTGTTTCAAATAAGGGCTTGAAGTGGTTATGTCCATCGCAAATAAGGACCTAACTTCCGATGGTCAAGGGTATTTTCGTGATTTGTCATTTTTCCCCTTTTTCCTTCCTCTTTTTTTTCCTGGTTCTTCTTCTTCCTCTTCACTAGTGGCCGGCCAACCACCGACAATGCCCACAGAGGGCTAGGTGACGGTCGCCCTCACCAGCGAGGGCCACCCACACTGGCCATGGGCGAGGGATGGCCTCGCCTAGGCAAGGTGACCCTCGCGGCCCTAGGTGAGACCGATTTGGAGAGGGTGGCCTACCCACGGCCAACGAGGGCTAGGTGACCAGCGAAGAGAAAGAAGAAGAATCAGAAAAAAAAAAAGGGTAAGAAAAAAAGGAAGAAAGGGGGGGATGCCAAATGACGAAAAATACCCTTGATTGGTTGGAAAATTTATACAGCGAGCGGCGGCGAGGTTGGGTCCTTATTTGAAACAACCAAAACCACTTCGAGCCTTTATTTGAAACAACTAAAATTACTTTAGGTCCTTATTTGAAACAAAGTCCACTTTGGGTCCTTACTTGAGAAAAAGATGATACTTCAAGTCCCTTTTTGGAATTTTCCCAAACATGTATGAGGTGAGCTATTCAAGCGCTAAGATGACAATTGTGAAGGTTAGCTATTCGAGTGCTAAGATGAGACTGCCTACCGATCTGTGTCTTATTCATAGGCAAATATCAAATCATTACAAACTGAAATAAGCACAATGGCTCTGGAAATTTCTAGGAGTTCCATTTTTAACACATTGTCCTTTCAAGACACAAACCAATAGGTAGTACTAACCACCAACACTTGTCAAAACATTGCTCGTCATCTCTCTCTCTCTCTCTCTCTCTCTCTCTCTCTCTCTCTCTCTCTCTATATATATATATATATATTAATATGTCAAAATAATGACCAGGCCATTGGAAGCTGCAAGAGAAGAGGGCGGAACGAGACTTGAAATGAAATTCCCACATGCCACTGGGACTAATCTTTAAATGCCAAGATCCTTGCTACAATCCTTGCTCTTTATGGATTTGCAATGAATTGTCAGCGTTACTCCTCCAGGTAAGCCGTTGTAGATTTGGACATTGGTTTTCATAACTCTATAATAATAAAGTTATTTTACCTATTTTAGACAACAAATATGGTACTTTATAATGCAATATTCGTTAGAAAATATTTGGATTGCCTTCTATCTACAAAAATCTTTCTTATTTATGCAGAATAATGAGATACGGATAAAATTAAAAAAAAAATGGCAAAAAGAACGAAAAGAAAATTATGTGATTCGGAAATTCAAATCACAGGATACCAAATCAAATATTCTGCGATTTATTCCCAGATTTTATACGGACAAAAATAAGCAATTGCCCTGTCTTAGGATTCTTGAATGTATCCTATGAATATGATAACATTTTGGTTGGATTGCTATGGCTGTTTCACATGTTCATCGGGTTTCTTCTTTACTGTTTTGATTCTTGTCCAATCTTATGCAAAATTCGACTGGGCGAATTTTGGTTTTCCTTCTGGTCTAGAAACGTTTAGAATCTTCAAGCTTAGTTATTTAATTTCTTGCAATTCTCATTCGGGGCCTATGTTTCAACTTTTTGTACATTTTTTTAGGGTGACACTATTTCGAAACCCTATATGACTAAATCCACTCGATTTACACTAAAAAACAACATAGCTCTCAATCATTCAAATGTAAAGTGATGGCCCCATTCCTTTTTTTTTTCTTATTTCTTTATAGGATTTAGTTGCCATAATCAAGCATTTTACATTTTTTATAGTGTATTAATTTTTTTTAATGTATTCTTATATATTCTTATAACATTTTACATGCTCCATGTATAAGTATCTTGACTATAATAAGGAAAAAAGACAGACTTTTTAACTATATTAGAAGTCTCTTTTTCATCATTACTATTATAATAGCTTATCTATTCTTTGTCACTTTTATCTCAGAGCTCACTTTCTTAGTGAATTTTTTTATATTTTAATTTCATCAGTCTAAATATATATATCAAGTCTCTTTATTAATTATGTTAAAGAATTTATCTTTTTTCCTTACCATTGAGGAGATATTTTTGTACAAAGCATGCAAGATGTTACAGGAATATCTAGTTATAAACTAAAATTATTATGCACAACAAGACATTGATATCTTTTCATAAACACTTTGTAGATGATATTAATTTTTGTTCATCCAAAATAATGAGATTGCACTAACATTTAAAAAAATTCTCAATTTATTCAATTTATTTATTTGATTAAATTTCATCTTTAAAATTTCATGTTGGAGAATGTAATTGTGATTTTATTTTGGGAACTCTTCTGAGAATTTTTCTTTTTGCTTTATCAAATCATCCCATTATAATATTATATAAAAAAATATTACACTAAAAAAATCGTCTATATTAAATTACTTCTAGATTTTGCTTAAAAATCTATCCATAAAATTTGATTGACAACATAGAAAAGAACCAAATCAGAAAAACTAAAAAGAAAAAGTGAAAGAAAATAATTTGGAGCCACCAAGTTAAATTGCAATGGAATTGGGGTGGATTTAGTTATATAAGAAGTGGAGATAGCCCTGTCCAATTTTATTAAATGAAGTCACCTTATTACTACTTAAATTGATTGGTCCGCCATGCCTCTATATTCATATTTCAAAAGAAAAATTAAGTTTTTTTTTTTTTTTTTTTAATTTCTATTTTACTTTACTTCTACTCTAACTTTCATCCTCATACTTTTATATTACCTCATTGCAAGGTGTGGGAGTCAAAACCTATACCTAAAACTAAATTGTCCACACTCCAACCCCTTGAGAAGGTAAGAATTCGAATCCCCCACCTCTCCTTTTCCATGAGAGAAGAGTGGCCATTGGGGTTGTGATTCAAAATAAAAACAAAAGTTACAAATATGAACTCATCCATTGGACTTCGTGTGGTGTTCATGATCATTCCTGCCCTCCTACAAGCTTGTTCCGATAAAACCCATCTCCAAATCTTCAGCATCTAACTTGGAGGAGTAACGCTCACCATTTTTAGCAAATACTAGGTGATGATCTCGATGTTCAGCGGATCCCTCCCAATGGCATGTGGGAATTTCATTACTGGCCAGTTGGTGGGCTACAACTCTTTTCTTTTGCAACATGCAATAGCTTAGTCAATTTCACCTTCTGATATATATGTGGATGAAAGAGATATTGAATGATGTAATGATATGTATCATTGGTTTGTGCAGCCTAATCATATTTATTGTGAGAAATGGAATTCCAAAAATTTCCTACGGAAATTTGTGCTTATATTTGTTTGTACTAGTATGACATTTGGCTATGAGTAACATTTTGTAAGCTCCTCCTTTGAATGAAATTAATTTAGTTCGTGGATATCTTTTCATGGCGTTCATGTGTGAAGATGTCATTTTGTGCCTTCACTTTTTAACACTAGTTAACAACTTAATAAGTATAGTTGACACTTGAATTTTCATCGACAAGTTCAATAAAGATAGAAACTTGAGACTTGACTCTTTGATTGCGACGATCTGTTTCTCAGCCAAAAAGAGTCATTTTAGTATCTTTCAAGTTCCATTTTATTGCATGCTTGTGTCTACGTGATAGAAGTCCCTCTTTGCTTCATCAATTGTAAATATATTTCTCTTAGTTTGTAGATTTTTTACAATTTCACTTGAATTTTCATTATGTACTTTCCTATTGTAATACGTGATAATCAGTTAAAATACCTTCTTTGACCAGATACAGTAGAACGATTGGACCTTCAAATCATCTACATCCCCAAGAAAGCGCTTTTCAAGTGACAAAGGGGGAAATGGGCTTAGGCATGTATTGAAGACACTCATTTGTCCCTAGTAAACAAACAGCTTAACTTGAAGTAACATTGGTTCTATTGGATTTAGATCAAGTCATAGAAAAACTTTATACATCATGTTTCATATTTTTCAAATGTAGTTTGATTATATAGGTTTTTGTCAAGGATAAGTGTTTTCACCATAAAATGATCAAACTTGTTATTAAAGGAATATCGCTTACCAATTCTAATTTAGTTTTTTTTTCCTCAAAGTACCATCTTCTCTTATCTCAAACAAAATCAAACTTATTATGAACCACCTTTCGTTTATCTTTTTTTTTTTAAATACTAACAGATTAAATGAGCCAACCAATATATTGAATTACAAACTTTTATTTGTGTAACTTATCAACTATTGTACAATTAGGATACCAACTATAGTTTTGGGTAACCAATTCTTATTTGAGGTGCTTACTTTTATTTATTTATTTATTAACTCTACTAACATTTCTATGGAATTTCTACTTTTATTTGTATTACTTGCCAATTGTTAAATTTACCAACCCTTCTCAGAAAATACCAATCTCAATTAGAGTGGTTATGAACTTTTGTCAGTTAAGTTCCTAAGTACTTTGGAGTTAGGAACTCTTGTTTTAGTTACTTACCGACGTTAATATGTCATTCCTTAAATGATCAACTTCTTTTATCTCTGACCGAATAACAATTCTCCTATTTTTTACCAACTTTAATCTATCTTCTTATTAACGGCAAAAATAGTCAGTTAGTGTCATCAATTGCATATATGCTTGTTAAGTGTTAACAAAAGAAGGCACAAAAAAAATATATATCTTTAACACATCAATACCTTGAGAAGATATCCATCAACTATTTTAATTTCACCCAAAGAAAGAGCATACCGTGTCTTATTCATAGGCAAATATCAAATCATTACAAACTGAAATAAGCCCAAATTTCTCTAGAAATTTCTAGGAGTTCCATTCTTCGCACATTGTCCTCTCAAGACACGGACCAGTAGGTTGTACAAACCACGGCACTTGTCAAAACATCGCTCATCATCTCTTTTCTCCTCATATATATCAAAATTGTGAAGTTGACTAGGCCATTGAAAGCTGCAAGAGAAGAGGGCGGAACTAGGCCTAAAATGAAATTCCCACATGCCATTAGGAGTAATCTGTTGAGCGCCAAGATCCTGTCCTTGATCCTCACCCTCTATGGCTTTGCAATGAACCGTTAGTGTTACTCCTTCGGGTAAGCTGTTGTAGATTTGGACATGGGTTTCTCCGGAGCAAGCGTGTAGAAGGGCAGCAATGATCATGAACACCGCAAAAGTCTAATGGAGGAATTCATATTTGTAACCTTCTTTTTTTCTTTTGAAATATGAATACAGAGATACGGTGGACCACTTTATATAAGGGGAACACAGTGGCTTTATTTGGTAAGAAGGCTAAAAAAAGAATGAGGATATACTTTAGCTATATTCAAGTGCTGAGACGACAACTGTGAAGGCCACTTAAAATGGCAACACAGAAATACATGGAGAAAAGATATACATCTAAACCTTGTATATATATATATATATATTTTGGGTAAGATAAGATATATATTGACTTTTAACCAACGGAATTATACAAAAAGTAAATCTTGGCACCTAAAAACTTGCACTCTCGATGACAAACAAGTCACTAAGAGTGGAAGGGCGTCCAGAGTAAAGAGAACGAGGGGAAACCAAAACAGTGGCAACCCTCAAGCAAGCTCTAAGGAAGACCTGATACCTAGGAAGAGAAAATAGAGGGATCAAGTCCCCAACTTCTTTGTATCCTCTTGTTTCTTGGAGAGTCCGCAACATGGTTGAAAGTGAGAGCCTTATCCTTGACGACTTTGGTGAGATGTTGCTTCAATGCCGGAACGAACAAGGCTTGTCCATGGAACGGTATATTGTTCATAGTCTTCCAAATTATATGACAAAGAGTGCCAAAGGAGAACCGAGCAATAGCTTGATAGAATTCGTTGCCTGAAAGGAATTTTATGGCCCATTGTAAATTTTCCGCCCACAACCTATTTTGCCACGGGAGGTTGCATCTTGAAACCCAAAAAGAAGCAAGGCTAGTAGAAACATCTATACCTTGTATTGAATATATCTATATGTAATAATGTGGCTTTATTTGGTAAGATGACTAAAACATGTACGAGGTGAGCTATTCAAGCGCTAAGATGACAATTGTGAAAGTTAGCTATTCGAGCGCTAAGATGAGACTGCCTACCGGTCTGTGTCTTATTCATAGGCAAATATCAAATCATTACAAACTGAAATAAGCACAATGGCTCTGGAAATTTTTAGGAGTTCCATTTTTAACACATTGTCCTTTCAAGACACAAACCAATAGGTAGTACAAACCACCAACACTTGTCAAAACATTGCTCATCTCATCTCTCTCTCTCTCTCTCTCTCTCTCTCTCTCTCTCTCTATATATATATATATATATATATATATATATATATATATATATATATATATTAATATGTCAAAATAATGACCAGGCCATTGGAAGCTGCAAGAGAAGAGGGCGGAACGAGACTTGAAATGAAATTCCCACATGCCACTAGGAATAATCTTTAAACGCCGAGATCCTTGCTGCGATCGTTGCTCTTTATGGATTTGCAATGAACTGTAAGCGTAACTCCTCCAGGTAAGTCGTTGTAGATTTGGACATTTGTTTTCATAACTCTATAATAATAAAGTTATTTTACTTATTTTAGACAACAAATATGGTACTTTATACTGCAATATTCGTTAGAAAATATTTGGATTGCCTTCTATCTACAAAAATCTTTCTTATTTATGCAGAATAATGAGATATGGATAAAATAAAATAAAATGGCAAAAAGAACGAAAAGAAAATTATGTGATTCAGAAATTCAAATCAAAGGATATCAAATCAAAGATTCTGCGATTTATTCCCAGATTTTATACGGACAAAAATAAGCAATTGCCCCGTGTTAGGATTCTTGAATGTATCCTATGAATATGATAACATTTTGGTTGGATTGCTATGGCTGTTTCACATGTTCATCGGGTTTCTTCTTTACCGTTTTGATTCTTGTCCAATCTTATGCAAAATTCGACTGGGCGAATTTTGGTTTTCCTGCAGGTCTAGAAACGTTAAGAGTCTTCAAGCTTAGTTATTAGATTTCTTGCAATTCTCATTCGGGGCCTATATTTCAACTTTTTCTACATTTTTTTTAGGGCGACACTATTTCGAAACCCTATTTGACTAAATCCACTTGATTTACACTAAAAAACAACATAGCTCTCAATCATTCTAATGTAAAGTGATGGCCCCATTCCTTTTTTTTTTCCTTATTTCTTTATAGGATTTAGTTGCCATAATCAAGCATTTTACATTTTTTATAGTGTATTAAATTTTTTAATGTATTCTTATATATTCCTATAACATTTTACATGCTCCATGTATAAGTATCTTGTCTATAATAAGGAAAAACGACAAACTTTTTTTAACTATATTAGAAGTCTCTTTTTCATCATTACTATTATAATAGCTTATCTATTCTTTGTCACTTTTATCTCAGAGCTCACTTTCTTAGTGAATTTTTTTTTTTATATTTTAATTTCATCAGTCTAAATATATTTATCAAGTCTCTTTATTAATTATGTTAAAGAATTTATCTTTTTCCTTACCATTGAGGAGATATTTTTGTACAAAGCATGCAAGATGTTACAGGAATATCTAGTTATAAACTAAAATTATTATGCACAACAAGACGTATTGATATCTTTTCATAAACACTTTGTAGATGATATTAATTTTTGTTCATCCAAAATAATGAGATTGCACTAACATTTAAACAAATTCTCAATTTATTCAATTTATTTATTTGATTAAATTTCATCTTTAAAGTTTCATGTTGGAGAATGTAATTGTGATTTTATTTTGGGAACTCTTCTGAGAAATTTTCTTTTTGCTTTATCAATTCATCCCATTATAATATTATGTATATAAACAAATGATTACACTAAAAAAATCGTCTATATTAAATTACTTCTAGATTTTGCTTAAAAATTTATCCATAAAATTTGATTGACAACATAGAAAAGAACCAAATCAGAAAAAAAAAACTAAAAAGAAAAAGTGAAAGAAAATAATTTGGAGCCACCAAGTTAAATTGCAATGGAATGATTAAGGGTAATTTTATCTTTTTTGGTAAAAGTTGGGGTGGATTTAGTTATATAAGAAGTAGAGATAGACCTGTCCAATTTTATTAAATGAAGCCACCTTATTACTACTTAAATTGATTGGTCCACCATGCCTCTATATTCATATTTCAAAAGAAAAATTAATTTTTTTTTTTAATGTCTGTTTTACTTTACTTCTACTCTAACTTTCATTCTCATACTTTTATATTACCTCATTGCAAGGTGTGGGAGTCAAAACCTATACCTAAAACTAAATTGTCCACACCCCAACCCCTTGAGAAGGTGATAATTCGAATCCCCCACCTCTCCTTTTCCATGAGAGAAGAGTGGCCATTGGGGTTGTGATTCAAAATAAAAACAAAAGTTACAAATATGAACTCATCCATTGGACTTCGTGTGGTGTTCATGATCATTCCTGCCCTCCTACAAGCTTGTTCCGATAAAACCCATCTCCAAATCTTCAGCATCTAACTTGGAGGAGTAACGCTCACCATTTTTAGCAAATACTAGGTGATGATCTCGATGTTCAGCGGATCCCTCCCAATGGCATGTGGGAATTTCATTACCGGCCCAGTTGGTGGGCTACAACTCTTTTCTTTTGCAACATGCAATAGCTTAGTCAATTTCACCTTCTGATATATATGTGGATGAAAGAGATATTGAATGATGTAATGATATGTATCATTGGTTTGTGCAGCCTAATCATATTTATTGTGAAAATGGAATTCCAAAATTTCCTACGGAAATTTGTGCTTATATTTGTTTGTATTAGTATGACATTTGGCTATGAGTAACATTCTGTAAGCTCCTCCTTTGAATGAAATTAATTTAGTTCGTGGATATCTTTTCATGGCGTTCCTGTGTGAAGATGTCCTTTTGCGCCTTCACTTTTTAACACTAGTTAACAACTTAATAAGTATAGTTGACACTTGAATTTTCATCGACAAGTTCAATAAAGGTAGAAACTTGAGACTTGACTCTCTGATTGCGACGACGTGTTTCTCAGCCAAAAAGAGTCATTTTAGTATCTTTCAAGTTCCATTTTATTGCCTGCTCGTGTCTATGTGATAGAAGTCCTCTTTGCTTCATCAATTGTAAATATATTTCTCTTAGTTTGTAGATTTTTTACAATTTCACTTGAATTTTCATTATGTACTTTCCTATTGTAATACGTGATAATCAGTTAAAATACCTTCTTTGATCCAAATATAGTAGAAAGATTGGACCTTCAGATCATCTACATCCCCAAGAAAGCGCTTTTCAAGTGACAAAGGGGGAAATGGGCTTAGGCATGTATTGAAGACACTCATTTGTCCCTAGTAAACAAACAGCTTAACCTGAAGTAACATTGGTTCTATTGGATTTCGATCACGTCATAGAAAAACTTTATACATTATGCTTCATATTTTTCAAATGTAGTTTGATTATATAGGTTTTTGTCGAGGATAAGTGTTTTCACCATAAAATGATCAAACTTGTTATTAAAGGAATATCGCTTACCTTTTCATGAGTAAAGGTAATTGATTAATTACCATGTATTACCCCTTTGATATTGTTTGCTTTTATGAATGAAATTTGGGAATAGCCTAATTTTACGAGGCTAGACTCTTCGAAGAATCCCCTTGTCTCTATTTCATTATAAGAGACAATAAAAAGTACCAAAAAAGTCATAAACATATTGCATTGATATCAATTCAGTTCTAAACTTATTATTCCTGATTATTGTCCATTGCAGGAAGAAAAGACCCAAGATTACAGTGCCAATTTGTTCTATACCTTTTTAAGTTCCCTTACCGGGTAAGTAAGATTCCATCTCTTGATCTTGCATTGATTTGGAATAATTATGTTATTGCCTTTCTATTCTTAGTGATGTGCTAGGAGTCACTAGTTGGACCTCATCTGTCAATTCTTATATCATCAGAAACACACATGCAAATCCAGAGAATCATCACCTGCAGCCGCAACCGCTGCCTTGAGACCGTGGACTACGAAGCGCTCAACGGCGGCGGTGAGGGTCGCGTGGTGGTACCTCATGCGATCAAATCTTTGGGGAAGCCCTGCATCGTGGGGTCCTGCGATGGCCTCATATGTTTACTTGGCTTCAGAAATTTTGTCATATATAACCCGACCACCAGGGAGTATATTGAGTTGCCCGGTCCTAATGTTGTTAATCAAGTTGAGTTATTCTATGGATTTGGATATGACTCACTCTGCGGATTCGGACATGACCCTCAATCTGATGACTACAAAATAGTAGCAGCAGATGTTTTTAGTGATGAAAATTGGAAGGTGGCAATACTTTCTCTCAAGTCCGGTTCTTGGAGAAGGATACAAATTCAGTTCCAGGAATGGAAAGTTGAATTTTCTGAACAAGGAGTTTATTGGAAAGGGGCCTTTCACTGGCACGCTTATGTCTAGACGATAGACGATCCGTGCAAAGATGTGATTATGTCATTTGATTTGTCGGAAGAGAAATTTCACCAGGTGCTTCCGGTCCCTGAAGTTGATGAGGAGATAGATCTACTGGGACTCGGGATTCACGGGGCGAATCTGTTCATATACCACAGCACCGATTACTTCATTGAGGCATGGCTTATAGATGAGTACAGTAGAGGAGCACTGTGGACAAAATTGTTCAGTGTTGATTGCAGTCCCTTCATAAATTGGAATACCCCATTCCAAAGAAACCCATCGCATACACAAGGAGCGGAAAAATCGTTTTCCACATGGATATGAACCCAATGATTCTGTTTAGTCCGGAGGATAATTCTTGCAAGGATTATCCCATAGAGGAGGACTGGGTTACCGGATATGTTATGTATTTGGAAACTCTTGTCTCTCCCTATCTTCGCGGTGAGCCATCAAGAATCCAGAGTCTTTAAGAGTCGTTCAGGTGCTTTGAATTTTACTCTTTTTTTTTCTAGCTTAATGATCTGCCCATCTTGAGAATTTTGTGGATTTTGTAGAAGAAACAAAGAGTGTTGAAAGTCTATTATAAGATCCGGTCATTCTTTATTAACTTTTAAGTACTCTGTCCACTCCAGATGTAAGGTCAGATCTTTGCTTGATGAATGGCCATTCGATCATCTTTGTTTTGCTGGAATACTCACTTCACTTGCTAATTTGTCCAATCTGATTTGGTGTAATTTCACCAACAATTTACCGGTCTTGTTATGTAGTGAACATTCAACTATAATCATGTGAGTCTTTCATGCATAAGTAGTAGTATTTATTAGCATGCAATGAAGAAAACGAGGTCAATTTTCACCACGCTCGACTTGGGCAGGCCCGGCGTGCCCGCCCCAGTACCCGCGCAGGGCGTGCCACACGTACACGTAGTTCACGCTCCCGAATGAATGGCTCTTTTGTCTTACGTGATTACGGGTGCGTTTGGGAAGACTTTTGGGGAAAGTCTTTAGAAAAATGCAAAGACCTTTGAGTTAAAGATGTTTTTCAAAATGCAAACTATGTTTGGTAAATTATAGTTTGAAAGCCTTTTGTGAAGTACCTTTGAGCAAAATGGTGTTTGTGGGACAAAAGACTTTTATAATAAAAAAAAATTACCAAAAGAAAAATAAAAAAATTTGACCGGCATGGGTCATAAATACAGACATTATGTACTTAAAATTTTAGTTAAATTCACATCAAAATAGTTTATAACTTATAACCTAAAATAAAATCCAAGTTTAGACTCTTTTTTTAATGAAATTCCAGTAAAAATCAAAGTTTTCTTTTGGTCATTTTCCCAAGTGCCGCATGATGTGCAGCTTCTTCTTCTGCCCACCAGACTCGACCTAGACCCTCACCGGATCCCCAACCTCATCGCTCCCATGCCGCCGCAGCCGCCGCCGGCCTCCGAGCTCCGTGGCATGTGGCCGCCACCACCGCTCGCCCGACCCACTCCCTCCTCGTCGCCCCGCCGGTACTCCGACGAGACCAGCCCCGGACCCTCGACTACCCTCCCTTCTTCGCCTTCCTCGAGCTCCTCCTCTCCTTCCTCGCCTGCGTTGTCGACCCTATCATCGTCCACCTCCACCACGGCCTCGGCTACAGCGCCGCCTCGACCTCCGGTGGTCGCGCGACCCCAATCGGCCGTCGCCGAGGTTACGCAACCCTCGCCTGAGGTTGGGGGATCTCGGCGAGGGCCGCGCCTAGGTCGTGTGACCTTGATCGGCCGTCGCCGACTTAGATCTGAGCCGTGAGGACCCAGATCTGGGCCGCCGCGACTTGCCGGGGCGGCCCCTTGCCCGACTCTCCGAAGACGATTGCCTAGGTTGTTGCGACCATGCCGGCGTCCCTCTAGCCGTCGCCGGCCCCTCGCATCAGGAAGAACCAAACTAGCCACCTCGACGGAGAAGATGAACAGTGTCGACTCACAAGAGCAAAAAACATAAAAAACAAAAAGTTTGTAAGGACAATTTCGGGAAAAAAAAATTATGAATAGTGCGCGTGGGCATGCCGAAAAAGCCGAAAGCTCAAGGCAAGTCCTCACCTGCCTTGGGCTTTCAGCCTTCACAAGGTTAGCATTTGGAGAATGGGGGTTCAAAATTTTTTACCGAACACCCCTATACTTGGCCTAAAGGCCTTTAGCCCCTCAAAGTCCATTCTAAAGCAGTTTCGAAACGCACCCTACGACTCTTTGTTTTTCTTTTCGAATTTTGCCCTTCTTGAACGCTAAGTCGTGCATACTATCGTCATGAATAACCCATCCTCTGTTCGGGCTACTCTCGCACGGCATGAGAAACATATTATTGGAATCAAAGCGTTTTCGTAGTTTCTTCAAAAGATACGTGTTGCCGTAAAGCATCTGCTTTCCAAATTCAAACAAAAATAGGGAAAGGCATCAAACAAGAGTACCGCGCGCCCTGCCTCACCTGCCCCGATTATACGCCGAACACGTGGACGCGGATACGGCCGGCTACTCTCCCAATATATGAAGGCCGGCTACCGGCCATCGCCGACCTAATCGACCTCAATCCGAGAGCTCTCCTGTTTCCATTTTGCCGAAACAATGGCCGAAAGCATACACGAAAATGCCGTCGTCGACATACTCTTGAGGCTGCCGGCGAAGTCGCTGGTGCGATGCAAATGCGTCTGCAAGCAGTGGCGGTCTCTGATCTCCGAACCGGGCTTCGCCAAGTCGCATCTGCAGATGCTGAAGGCAGGGATTTGATCCCTAGCCAGAGAATCATCATCCACGGCCTCCCCCTCATGACAGTGGACTACGAAGCGCTCGACGGCGGCGGCGAGGGTCGCGTGGTGGCACCTCATGTTATCAAACCTTTGGGGGAGTCCCGCATCGTGGGGTCCTGCGATGGCCTGGTATGTTTTATTACCCCCTTCAAATTTCTTATATATAACCCGACCACCGGGGAGTATATTGAGTTGCCCGTTCTTGATCTTGATATTCTTCATCAAGCTGAGTTATTCCATGGATATGGAAAGAAGTCATTCTGCGGATTCGGATATGACTCTCAATCTGATGACTACAAAATAGTAGCAGCAGATGTTTTTAGTGATGGAAATTGGAAGGTGGCAATATTTTCTCTCAAGTCCAGTTCTTGGAGAAGGATAGAAGTTCAGTTCGGGAAAGGGAAAGTTAAACTTTCTGGCCAAGGAGTTTATTGGAAAGGGGCCTTTCACTGCCACGGACAGAGACGATCCGCGCAAAGATGTGATTATGTCATTTGATCTGTCGGAAGAGAAATTTCAACAGGTGCTTCCGGTCCCTGAAGTCGATGAGAACATGGGACTTGGGATTCACGGGGCGAATCTGTTCATATACCACAGCACCCGTTACAGCACCCGTTATCTCATGGAGGCATGGATTACGGATGAGTACGGGAGAGGAGCATTGTGGACAAAAATTTTCAGTGTTGATCGCATTGCATATAAACCCCTTGCGTACACAAGGAGCGGAAAAATCATTTTTCTGATGGATATGAAGCTGACTCTGCTTAACCCTGAGGATAATTCTCGCAAGGATTATCCCACGGGGAGCTACTGCGATACCGAGTATGCTATATATTTGGAAACTTTTGTTTCTCCCTATCTTCGCAGTGAGCCATCAAGAATCCAGAGCCTTTAAGAGTCATTTTGGTGCTTTTAATTTTACCTTTTTGTTTTCTAGTTTAATGATCTGGCCATCTGGAGCTATTGAATGATTTTGTGGATTTTGTAGAAGAAATAAAGAGCGTTGAAAATCTATTATAAGACCTGCTCATTCTTTATTAACTTCGTTGTGCTTTAAGTACGCGGTCCACTCTAGATGTAGCTTGAGGAATGGCCATTCGATCATCTTTGTTTTGCTGGAATATTCACTTCACTAGCTAATGTTGTCCGATCTGATTTGGTGTAATTTCACCAACAATTTATTGGGTCTTGTTATGTGATGAACATTCAACTATAATGATGTGAGTCATTCATGCATGTGTAGTAGTATTTATTGGCATGTAGTGAAGAAAACGAGGTCAATTATCTTGCTGCAAATTATAAAGTGAAGAATATATCACAAGATTTGAGAACATGTGTATCCTGTGTGAAATTTAGCTGATGCAGTTTAAGATAGGGATCCTGTCTAAGTGAGGATTGTGGAACTCTTCACGTGAAGTTCTTGTTTAAGATACTTTTTTCAATTTCATAAGAGCCCTTGAGTCATGAATGTCCTGAGATCACAATATGATGAAGTATTTTTGGGCGTGAGTAACTTATCATCTATCTCACTCCCGCATGTAGGGCAACTGGTTATCCTCCCTATTTCTGTTCCATTATCAGGTTAATCCTTCACATGCCTTGGGCCCCTGCTAAGAGCATCATTTTGGTCCACGCGTAACTTAACTATTTGTTTGCTTTGGTAATCTTAAGCAGGGAAAATTGCCCCTTAGACTGTATATTGGTGGATCATGTTCACTCTTGTCTTCATTTAGCCCATCTTTTGACATTTCTTGAGCCAGTGACACTCAATGATGTGATTAGGTTGAACTGAGTACCTTCAAGCTCACTCTCGATTTGTAAAGATTCAGCACTGAACTAAATGCTACAATTAACCTTCTTGTTGTAGCTGCAATAGTTGATCGGAGACACGTTATACGTAATTAAAATGAGTAAAGTTAGTGTATGAATAAGAGATCCATTGCATTGGTTCCATGTATCTGGCCATTGCAGCAGCAAATTAGAACATTTTATTGAGATCTTATTCAACTAGAGGATTTTGATATCTTAACAATGTTGAATTTTAGAACTACAGATCTTGAGGAATCTAGGATGCTAAAGAGTCAAACCTATCAATGCATATCAAACATAATTTTGCTCTTTAGCTGATAGGGTATATAGGTGAAAACAACTATAGTCTTGGAGTGAAATGTCGACAAATGAAGATTGAGTTAACAAGGCCGCATTGGTATGACTGTGCATGAAGTGGAGATGAAATTATCACCAAGTAATGGAGCCGATAAAATTGAATATAATTGATGGAAATTGATATGAATGCAACCATTAGAGAGATAATTATCATGCGGTAAATATTTAACTCAGTTGCCACTATTAGAAAAGTAATCATCAATTAATAGAACTTACGAACATAAGTGTAACATCAAAGGAGATAATTGTCAATGGAAGCAGCTTAACTAATAGGCGGTGGAATGGACGATTCCGAATTTGTGAATAAGAATTGTTGAATTACAAGAAGCAAGTAAAACAAGCATTATGTATTACCAATCATTTGTTATCTATAAATTATATAATACATATACTTTTGTATAACTCCCAATTAATTAAAGAACACCAATTGTTCAAATTTATCTTTACATGACTGTTAACGATTGTTCTTGGCCTTTATATTTTTTTGTGCAATAATTAACAAAGTACCCTTCACAATTTTTTTTATCAATTTGCTCAATCCGCATTTCGGAAGCTGACTTATCAATACTTTTCCACGAAACCAGTTTAGAATGACGCGAATTGTATAAATTATGCCACCGGATATTAATAAATAAATTTTCAGCCACGAGAGAGACCTAAAAGTATGAATGTACGTTATCACCCTTCTATGCCGAGACGCGACACCTGTTCTGCGAAGGATATTATGGGAAATGCACAAAGTGAGACGGTATATTATATAATATAAGAAATTCAACGGTACCAATTCCAATTTCTAGGGTTTCATGGAATTAAAAAAAAAAGTGAGAATTCGTCCATTTGATAACCTCACACCCGCTCTCTCTTCCTCCCCTTACTCTCCTCCGTTTGCCTCTCCGCCGAGCCACTGCCGCTCGACCCCGCCACATCCGGCGCTGCTGGACTCCAGTCGACCTCATTCCGGCGTCGAGCGTGCCCATGATACGAGATCTCCTGTTTCCATTTTGCGCCCCCCGTGGCAAAAAGATATGGTTAGCCCTCGTCTTGTTCTGTGCTGGGTAAGCTTCTTCACTTAGAATTATTCTTGCGCGACTTTGAGTGAACGCTTCCTTAGATGAACCTTGGTCAGCCAAAGATTAGGCCTCCGTGATGGCAGAAATTTTCACCGAGGATATCCTCATCGAGATACTCCTGAGGCTACCAGCCAAGTCCTTGATGCGATTCAAATGTGTCGGTAAACGGTGGCGGTCTCTAATTTCCAACCCGGGTTTTGCAAAGTCGCATTTGCAACGGCTAATGGCAGGGGATTTAATTCCTAGCCAGAGAATCTTCAAGACCAGCCCCTTTGAGAGCATAGACTACGAATTGCATGACGGTGGCATCGGTGGCGATGACGATCTCGCGGTGGTAAAGGTTCATGAGTTGAGAATTGGCGATCCTTACTGGGAGCCTGACCTCGTGGGGTCTTGCCATGGCTTGGTATGTTTACTTGTTCCTGGTAGGTTTTTTCTATATAACCCGACCACCAAGGAGTCTAGGAATTTCCCCTGCTCTGATCTTGTTCAACAAGATGGGTTAGTCAATGGATTCGGATATGATCCTCGATCTGACGACTACAAAATAGTACAGGCTGGTGGTTCTAAAAAGTGGGAAGAGGCAATATTTTCGCTCAAGTCCGGTTCTTGGAGAAGGATACAAGTCCAACGAGAAAGCCATCCCGCCTATTTCAAGCGAGGAGTTTATTGGAATGGGGCCTTACACTGGTGCCTCTTTGAATTGAGCAGAAACAAGAACGAGACTGCAATTATGTCATTTGATTTGTTGGAAGAGAAATTCCACCGCGTGCTTCCTGTCCCTGAAGTTGATGAAGTTGATGGAGGCGTACTTTTCACAGGACTTGGAATTCATGGGGCCAATCTGTTTATATACCAAGAAACCTATAATAATGATTGCATCGAGGCGTGGATAACGAATGAATACGGGAGAGGACGATCCTGGACTAAATGGTTCAGTGTCTCAACTAAAAGGATACCTGGCTACACATATTGCCAGACGATCCCCGTCACTTACACAAGGAGTGGAAAAATTGTTTTTCTAATCGATATGGGCAAGATGATTCTATTCAATCCAAAAGATAATACTTGTAAGGATTATCCCATCCGGAGGAGGGATGGATATGTTGAATCTGCTATCTATTTGGAAACTCTCGTTTCTCCCTATCTTGGCTTGGGCCGTCAATAATCTAGAGCCTTTTACGAGTTGTCCTAGTGGATTTGGTTTTTACCCTTTCTTTCAAGTTTATTTTTTGGAGAGATCTGGCCATCTTGAGCTGTTGAATGATCTTGTGAATTCTGAAAAAGAGAAAAAAGAGTGTCGAGAGTCTATGAGTTATGGTCATTCGTCAGTAGCTTCACAATTGTGCCTACTTTTCTGTCCTCTCCAGATGTAAGGTTAGATCTCTGCCTGGTGAATGGCTATTCAATCATCTCTGTTTTGCTTGAATCATGTGAATGTTAAAGCAAGCACATATCTAGTGATTTTGTTACAATGGAACGAGAGAGACACAATTCTAACATGAGAACTGTAAGAGTAGGTTTCCACAAAGCCTTGACCATAATTCAGACGAAAGCAGAAGCTTCAGGTTAAGCACCTATTAGATGACAAGCTAAATCTGCTTATTGACTGAGCAGCAGAGCAGCGAACCTGCTCAGGAATTTATAATGGTCCGATGAGCAATCGTAGCCAAGTCCACAAAATTCCAACCTTGAATACAATCAGCATTTGGATTAAGGATTTTGCTGGGTTCTCGAGCATTCGGAGCTTGTACCTGAAAGTGGATGATAGAGCGCAGTGATTGCAGTGTCCTTGATCCCACGAAGGACTTTCTCCAAGCCCACCGATCTCGGATGGTCGAAGGAGGATTAGGATCTTTCGGTGAGTCGTTGAATTCTTCTGCATCCATCTATTGAGATGTAGTGTGGTGAATCATGGATCGAAGATCACAGAGAGCGACCTCTTACATGTGCACTTGAACAGACATTTCAATATGGTGTTTGTGCATACGTCCCTTACATGATTGTTTATGGACATGACAGAAATCGAATTTGCAGTTTATTTATTTTGTTCAATTTATCAAAAATGAATTCTATAAGCACTGCTATAATCTAGTGATGGGTGTAACTAAGATAAAAAATCTTTTAGGGGCTCAGTTTGCTTTGGGGAAAATCGATAATTCAAAAAGTATATTCCAAATTTGGATCGTTATCATCACTTAGAGGAATGAGCTCGTAAATAATATTTTCATGGTTAGTAACAATCTATGCCTTATCATATTTGATAATAACAAAAATAATTTGCGGTTACAATCAGCATTTGGCCCCATTACATAGTTGGAAGGGTGCCCCATCATAGTTAAAACTAACTAGTCGAAAAGTACAATCGGTAGTCGGAATTAAAGGCCTATGCAAATTGCAGTTCATGCATAAAATCGAGTGCTTCTTTAGAGGGAGTCACTCTCGACATCAGCAAGTGATCTGCAATTGAAGGCAGGCATGGAGATTTAGCTATAGCTACCTCAACATTCTTCAACTCGAACTCTAGGTTGTGAGCCAGACACAAGTTCCCGAATTTTTCACGAGTTTCACTGGTTCCACTTAACCTTTTCGACATAAGACACAAAAGGTAATTAAAACGGACCTCCTGTGTGGGATTGCAAGGATGGACATTGGTAAACATGACAACTTACGCATCTCTTTCTAAGGAGAAGGTGAAGTCGACGCCACGGCCAAGTGCTACTGAGTCGTTCATGCATATGTATTTATACTTTTGCCAAGTAGGGTGCTGAAGAGTCATATCAATGTGTTTCCAAGAGCTTATTCAACTAGAGGATTTTGAGAACTTCATATCCTGAGGAAACTAGGATGCTAAAGAGTCAACCAGTCATTGCATAATAAACATACTTTTGTTCTTTTGTCCGCCTTTTTACTTGGATTAGAGTGATCAATTAGACCATAGATAGAACCAATATTCAAAACAAAAGGATAGTATGATATTTCTTCCTTGAAGATATCCCTATTAAACAACCTCTACAGAGGCTAAACTTAAGTTGTGTGATGAACAAAAGTACCTGCTAGTTGGTCGAAACAATCTTTGTTGCCCATCTTAGGTTGCGAATGCGAATGTTTGGTTTGCCCCCTGTGAGTAAACAATGAGGCTTCAAATCAAGAAAGAAGACTAAAATATCTTAATCAAGACCGAGATGATTGCGAATACAATGACAACAAAATCAAGAATATTACGGATCATCTCATATTTCCTTTTTGATGTAGGTTTTAAGGGACATTCTAGCATGCCACCAAACATTGATCCATGCATGTCGCCACTAGACTTTTGTCGATCCATCGAGAGAGAAATAAAGTGTGAACGTATGTTGTGGCCCTTTATGCCATGATGGGACGCTTTGTCTTGCAAAAAACGAGACAACATATCATATAGAGTTAATATCCCGAAAAACCCCAAACTAGTATATATGTGACAAATTTACCCAAAATTATTTTTTTTGACCATCAAAAACCCTAAGCGGTATACATTTAACAAATTTACCCTAAACTGGTACACTTATGACAAATTTACCCTATGTTAATTTCGTTAAATTTTACTATCAAATTATTAAGTTAAATGACACGTGATAATTGACCGGTATACCGATTTGAGATTTTATACGTCGTTTGTCACGTTTACAATTTTTTTGATTTTTTTGTGGTATTAATTCAATTTAGTGGAGGGTATATTTATTATAAATTTATCAGTTTATGATTTTTTGCGGTCGAATAAATTAGTTTAGGGTAAAATTGTCATAAATGTACTAGTTTATGGTTTTTTATGGTCGATCGTGGTAAATTTGTTATAGGTGTCGAGTTTGAGATTTTTATGATAAAAAAAAATAATTTATGGATAAATTTGTCGCGAGATGTATCGGTTTAGGGTTTTTCGGGATATTAACCCTATCATATAATATAATAAGGCAGTAATTTCTAGGGTTTCAAAAAATTCAGGAAAGTTGGGAATATGTCCAATTGAAAATTCCACGCCAGCTCTCCTCCTCCTCCTCCTCCTCCGCCTTGCCTCCGCCCAGCTGCCGGGCTCCACCGCGCGACCGCCGCCCACGCCGGTGAGTTTCCCTCCGCCCTTGTCCAGCGGTGGCTTGGGACCTCTCGAGAAAGCCGGCTACGGGCCATCGCCGACCCAATCGACCGCGTCCGAGATCTCTCCTGTTTCCGTTTTGCCCAAACAATGGCCGAAAGTATACCCGAGGATGTCGTCGTCGACATACTCTTGAGGCTACCGGCGAAGTCGCTGGTGCGATTCAAATGCGTCTGCAAGCAGTGGTGGTCTCTGATCTCCGACCGGGCCTTCGCCAAGTCGCATCTGCAGAGGCTGAAGGCAGGGGATTTGATCCCTAGCCAGAAAATCATCATCGGCGGCCGCAACAGCCCCCTCGAGACCGTGGACTACGAAGCGCTCGACGGTGGTGGTGAGGGCCGCATGGTGGTACCTCATGAGATCAAACCTTTGTGGGAGTCCCGCATCGTGGGGTCCTGCGATGGCCTTGTATGTTTACTTGGCCCCTCCAATTTTGTCATATATAACCCGACCACTAGGGAGCATATTGAGTTGCCCGGTCCCGATTTTGTTGATCATGCTACGTATTTCAGTGGAGCCAGATGTGATTCATTCTACGGATTCGGATATGACTCTCAATCTGATGACTACAAAATAGCCCTAATAGGGGATGTTGTTGAAGTTGAAAATTGGAAGGTGGCAATATTTTCGCTCAAATCCTGTTCCTGGAGGATGATGATGATAGAAGTTCCGTTCCAAGAAGACGGAGTCGAATGTTGCGGCCCAGCAGTTTATTGGAAAGGGGCCTTACACTGGCACGTCTATGTCTGGAACACGAATGGTGAGGGCTTTTCTGCGATGATGTCATTTGACTTGTCGGAAGAGAAATTTCACCAGGTGCTTCCAGTCCCTCCAGTCGATGATGGCATACTACTCCTGGGACTCGAGATTCATGGGGCGAATATGTTCATATACAATACTGCCCAAAATCCCCGCACTGAGGCATGGACAACAGATGAGTACAGGACAGGAGCACCGTGGAAAAAATGGTTCAGACGGTTCAGTGTTGATTGCAGTGCCTTAAATACGCCCTTCGAGAAGATCCCCCTTGCGTACACAAGGAGTGAAAAAATTGTTTTTTTGATGTATAGGAAGTGGATGATTCTATTTAATCCGGAGGATAATACTTGCAGGGAATATCTCTTAGGGACGGACTTTATTACCGAATATGCCATCTATTTGGAAACTCTCGTTTCTCCCTACCTTGGCAGTGGAGCTGTTGAATGATCTTGTGGATTTTGAAGAAAAAAATAGTGTCGAAAGTCTATTCTTTAGTAAGTTTATCGTGCTTTTAGTACTCTGTCCAGATGTAGGGTTAGATGTCTGCTCGATGAATGGCCATTCAGTCATCTTTGGTTTGTTAGAATAATGAGAGACGGTAAGTAGAGTTTGAGTTTTAATGTGCTTGACTGGAATGTGGATACTCGCGCAACTGAATTCGAGAATGAACTATCTTGTAATACTATAGTCAAGATCAGCGACTCTTTTTGAATATTGCCTCCTTGAGTACTCTCTATACTATTGCTGTGCGTACCCTGTTGTAATTAGGGATCTCTTGTTCTTTTGTGATTTGACTTTATGAACAGATTGCTAATTCTAAGTAAAATTCCCACACACAGAGTTCAACAGATTATTCATGCACCTTTGTACATCAAGGTCATCAACCTCCTTAGACAAAACTAATCTGTCAGAAAAAATCAAGTTAAAAGATGTATTTAAGGCCTATGCAAATTGCAAGTCGTGCCTCAATTCAAACGCTTCATCCGATGAAGTCTATCCTGACAACATAAAGTGATTGCAATTGAAGGCAAGCTTATTTTAGCTTGTTACCTCAACATTCTTCAACTCGAACTTTGGGTTGTGAGCCAAACATAAGCTTCCAAATGTTTCACAGGGTCCACTTGTTCCACTTAACCTTTTCATAACAAGATACAAAAGAGATGATTAAAAATGGACCCCTCCCGTATAAGAAAAATGGAAATTTCTAAACACGACAACTTACAGATCTCCATCTAAGGACAGGGCAAAGTTGCCTCCACCGCCAAGTGCAAGTGAGTCATCTATGCATATGGAGTGATACCTATTGGCACCTAATCAAGAAAACCAGGTCAATTATCTTACTTCGTATCACAAACACGAAGTAATGTATCGAGAACAAGTATCCCATGTAGAAATTCAGCTGATGCGGTTTCAGATAAGGATCCTGTCTAAGTGGAAATTATGAAGCTCATCACGTGAAGTTATTGTTAATATACTTTTCAATCTCTTAAGACAAAGGTCATGCCCTCGAGTCACGACGCTTAACATCACAAATCCCAAACATCCGCATAATTTCAGTTTAAGAAAAGATAGTTTATAGTCTGTGAAGTTATTATGCTTATACATCTATAGATTGTCATGAGATCACAATATGACGTAGTACTTCTGAGCGTGAGTACCTTATTATCTACCCCTCTCCCACATGCAGTGGAACTGGTTATCCTCTATTTTAATTTGATTATTAAGCTTTTCCTTGACATGTCTTCGGACCATAAATTGCTAAGAGCATTATCCTAATCCACGCATAATATATGCTTGCTTTGTTAATCTAAAGCAAGAAAAATTAACTGCCTCCCCACCCCCCCCCCCAAAAAAAAAAATCTCTCACTCTTGTCTTCATATAACCAATCCTTTTGCCACTTCTTGAGCCAATGACATTACATGATGTAGCAAGGTTTGACTGAGTAACTTTAAACTCACTCTCGATTTATATAGATTCAGCACAGAGATGCTACAATTAGTCCGTGCCGTTGTAGCTGCGATAGCATGTCAAGAAGGGGAACAAGGTGTAGCTTCTTCAAGGCAAGGGAAGAGAAGGAAGGGGAGGGGGGGGGGTTAGTGATGCTCGGAGACAATAAATATACATTGCCTTGATTCTGTGCGTCAAGCGACAAACCCTCTTAGAAGAATCGTGGATGCCACTACTGCAGTAAATTAGAACAGTCTATTGACTTGGATGTCCTCCCCCCAGTTTTCTTAATCAACTACAACGAATCATATCGATAGGTTTCCCAGAGCTTATTCAGCTAGAGAATTTTAAAATCTTCATGATGCTGAATTCAGAACTTCAGATCATGAGGTGCTAAAGAGTCAACCCGTCAATGCATATCAAACAGAATTTTGTTCTTTTATGGTCCTTTTTACTTGGATCAGTATGATCAATTATACCTTAGACAGAATTGCTATTCAAGGCAAACAGAAAGTATGATATACTTTTGGTGAATACATCCTTATTCAACGACCTCTGCAGAGGTAAAATTCAAGTTCCATGACTTTACCTGTCGGTCGAAACAATCTTGATTGCCCATATAAGGTTGTGAATACAAATGCTTGGTTTGTCCCTTGCGAGTAAACAAGGACCCGTTACAAAAAGGAACCTTTGAATTAAGAAATAAGACTAACATATCTCAATCAAGACCAAAAATAATATGATTGCAAATAGAATGACAACAAATTCAAGAATGTTATGGATCACCTGATATTTCCTATCCGTTGTAGGTTTTAAGGGGCATTCTAGCATGCCACCAAACACTGCTCCTTGCATGTCGCCAACAATCTAGGTGCATAAGACACCAGCATCAACACTTGCCATTACTTCAAAACAAAAGGTTTGGGTGGCGCCTCTCATATTGGAATATCTTAAACTTTTCTTCCTAATTATCAATAGAAGAGATTTCTCTAGGGCAAGTATAGTTGAACATTGAAAGTGACATACCAGCAAACAGGGACCAGAAAGGTCAGCAATCTTGCGGATAAGTGTACGCAGTGAGATACCATGTCTTAGCGTACTGCCCTTCATTTAAAGCAATAACTATCAAATTAAAATTCAAAACACGAACATTTATGTCAAAAGTCCATGTGAGACCTTTAGCTTGGTAAAGAGATATGGAAGAACCACTTGGCACAATGTGTCGGGGCTCTCTACAGCAAGAACCATTGGCGACCTTTCACAAGATTTGGAAGGCATGAGTGCAAAAATTCATATAGATCAGGGGAGATAAAAACAGAATCGTCCACCAGATTTTGAAAAGGTTTGTCTGAGCAATGCTTGTCAGTTGCGTCTTCGAACAAGTCAGAACCACTGGTACTTCCTTCATCTTCTTCCTTCGTACTTAGCGATTTCCCGTTCTCACAGACTGAAGCACATTTTTTTTTTGAATTTTCACGGCCATCAGCTGTTGCTTTGCTTTTATCTAGAGTAAATTCTACTAAACCTTCCGAAGAAGCATCTTGCCCTCTAGGTTTTTCATCATTACACTCAGCAGGAAGCGATTGATAGAGTTCAACGTCCTGCTCACACTTCTTTGATCTGAGTCCATCAAATCTGCTAGTTGGAACGAAGTAAGAAAAGTAGGAAGAGAGAGACTTTCTTTCTTTAGAACTTGGCCTGGCCTATACAACAATTGAATTGAGTATACAAACCTTGAGTCAATTGTTAGAAATTAAAATATACAACAAGTAACAGATCATTCATCCCCCTGTTCAGAAAAATATGAGAAAAAGTAAAGAGGACGACATATACACATGACCTTTGTGACCTCATGAATGTTTTTTCATAATGACTAAGCTAAACCAGAAGCTTATTATCATCACTATAATAGAGAGCCCAGTTACTTAAGGCCTACACCTTTTCAATAATAATGCATTAGGACAAGAATGACAGGTAATGCTGACACATAGCATCTGTGGATATGTAAATCATCGGCACAGTATAGCAGGGTGCATTCCTTAACAAAAATGTCATTGCACAGCAAAGGAAAGCCAGCTAAGAAGTACAAAGAAAGCGGTTCTTCATTGCAACGCGAAGTAGAAATGAAGTATTTAGGACAATTTGAGCTCAACTCGCATAGCCACTAAATTTCAAAAGATCCATGGTTTTGGACAATGGTATCAGGCTCTTTGAGGGTGAGAGTGGCGCCTGTACTTCAAGTTGCGGTCTCTGATGGTCGACCAGTCCATTAGAATGAAGGGAAGCAAGAACATTTGTGGAAAGGAAGAGGGCTAGAGGGGAATCAACCTTAGTGGCGATTTAGCCCAATTTCAGCTAGATCAACAGGCACAATCAGACTATACAGCTACAGAGCATTCCTACATGTCATCATAACATTTAAATAGGAATGGACATGGAATGTTAAACACGTTGTCACATGACTCATGATCCCATGTCACTCCAATATCATAACCAAGTATAGAAATTGGAATTTCCAATATATTCACACTCCTGTTACCATCCTATATTTTCCTCTTTTTTGGTTCCACTCAATCCATTTCTACATACCATTTGTTACTCAGGCCGTCTACTCCAGATAGACCGAGGACAAAGCACAATTTAGATCAAATGAGAAAAAGAGAGCGGTCACCTAAATACCAGCCTAAACTGAGAGAGAGCCCTTGATAGAACTGTGGATCATCTAGGTCAGGCATGTTATGAATATTGGATCGAGTCCTTATCCACCAAGTGACAACGGCCACATCTGTTAGCTCAGAATCCACAGACCACATAGCCCAATGCCACTGCTCAAAAGTGGCTGCTTGGCTCGCCATAAGTATTGGTCAGCAACCTCAGCCCAATTAAGTTCACTAAGCCAAACACTTATCACATGAAGCAATAGTTGTTTCAGAGGTATTTTGCTTGGTAGAAGTTGAAGTGTTTGTGTCTCAAAAGTTGAAGTGTTTCAAAGGATAAAGAATTCGATTCTGACGCTGATTCAGAGGTATTTTGCTTAGCAGAATCAAATGAAGCAATAGTTGGTAAACTTTGTCTACTTTGGTCTCGCTAAAAAAAAGCCTCAAGTGGGTTTGAGACCATATGAGTAGCTTGAGGCTCTGGAAAAGGTTCAGGAGCTGGCTTCTTTTCTTCACTGATTCTTCTTTGCCTTACTATTTCTTTGATATGGTTTCGAAGTGTAACAATATTCCTTTGATACTACCTTGGAGCTTCATCAATAATTGAAGCAATTGATATAATCCTAGAAGGGCCCACATTCTTTGAAATCGTTTGCCAAGGCTAAAAAATGGATCTGGAGAAGGAATAAATTTTCCAACCTACGGGAGCTTGATTGTCTCCTTAATTTTTCCATTTCAGACGCTTGGTCTTCCAAATAACGATGAGAGACATATCTTCTAGATTCCATTTGCTGAAGTTTTTCTAGAATGTCTCAAGCAACTTGTTTGTGACCAAAGCCATTTGATCAACCTTCTAGTCAACATAATCAAGATGGGCTTGGACAGTTGAAAGCTTGGTGTCAATTGTCTTAAGAACATTATTCTGGGCCAAGGCATTTTCTGACTGCCAATTTAAGACAGCTTCAGTAACTGTAACTTTCTTTTGCCTACCATGGTCGTCAATATTTGTAGGATTCAAGACCTTAAAGATATGATGAATTCGATCATAAACATCTGTAAATTCTTCTAATCCAAGGAATGGGGCACTAGAATTAGATATTTCCAAAAGTGGAAAGTCTGAGGATTGGAACACGTAGGCAGATGGAAAACATGTGCTAGTTCTGGTTTTGGGGAACATGAAGATTGAGGTACTTTGGGCACTTTAAGAAGAAAGGAATTCTTCTTAACCCATTTGTAAATGGATTTACAAAAGGGTAAAACAATTGGCTTTTGGAGTGAGGGTTTATTTTTGGGCGGTGACTGAAGAGGTGGAGGAGGTTCACATGCTTCGGGTTTTTTCAGAGGAGGATGTGGATATTTTCCTCCATCTTCACCAAAAGGTCCAACAGTGGGACGCCGTCTAGATACGTATGGTAAAGTTTATCTTTTGACCGTTTCTTTCTTCTCGATGCTCTATCATCTTCTTCGTCATTTGGAGGACTTGTGCAAAGCAAGCACTGACAATCTAGATCCCAGAAATAGTGTCTTATACAGGAATCTTTGTAATAATGAATAGGGCGTCCCTCCTACTCTAAAGATTCAATCGTGGATTTTGGATCTAGATGGCCTTCGTCAGGTGGATCATGGGCAGGGTTGCATCACAAAAATAGTTGGAAAAATAGAAGATGTAGACTCTTCCTTTTCCTTGGTGAATTTGATGACAACCGTGCCATATTTCTTCTTAATGAACCGAGACTCTATGGATTGAATTGGCCTGGAGTTTTGGTGGATTTTTTCATAATTAATTACTCATGTGTCTTGGAGTAACTTAACTAATTGATTTCGAGGGATCTGTCTAGGAACATGGATACGAAAGTTGGGTCATTATCCTTTGAGATGAACAAGGTATCTTCAGAACTAGGAAAGTTGAGGTTAATGGCATGATTTTGGACCCAATAAACCATTTGATAATGTAAAGTGGCAGCAATAGAATCTAGAGTTTGAGGAGCTCTAGTAATATGCAACTGCACCTTAAGGGCCGAGAAAAGTCGTGGATCCGAGAGAGCCATGTTAAAATATGGAAATAGTGTAACGAACATTGTTCCTACGTTAAGGATAGTTTGGAAAATACCAACGCAAGCATGTTGATAGTCTAAGAATTGGATGTCTAACAGAGCCATTCGAGCAACCACGAGTAATCCCTTTCTTCCGTGAAAGGATAAAGCAAGCCTCATGGCACTAAAGTGAAGGTGTGCATAACCTTGCTGTATCCACTAGCATGGAAAATTACAAATGATTTGGAGGGTGACAAAGTGTTCCTGCTGAGTAGCTAGAATAGGATCTTTGGTCGAATTTCGAGAACTGAATAAGCTGTTTGATAGAGTAGAAGAAAGATGATGGTTTAGCAAAAGCAGAATATATATTTATAAGAGGAATATGAGTCTCGGAGATTTTGCTATATTTATTGAGATAGGAAATCTCGTAAAGATAGTCTGTGACATCCCGAGATTCGACCCCGTTTCGACAAAATGAAATGGGCCTCTCGTCGACGAGCCTATGGTCCTTTTTCTCTGAGCTAATCACTCATGAGTTAACTAACCCATTGAGTGAAGCCGTTAAAGGATGTATCCATGGTAAAAATCCCTAAAAGCTACTTAATTAGTTGGATTGGACTAAAATCGCGTCTGATCGATTTTAACCACGGAATTGAACTCGATTTCGGGAATCGAATATTGAGCGTGTTATAATTCTTTTTTTTAGGACCTCATCTCATCGTCTGTCAATCTATTGACGAGTCCGAAATTTCGAGAAAGAAATTATCGGAAGAAAAATCGAAGACCGGAAAATAATAAAACAAGAAAAGGAAAATATTAGAAGTAATTTGAATAGTAGGACTTTTTACTATTTGATTACTTTTTTTATTTTCTTTTTCTCCCCCTTTCTTTTCTTTCTCTCTCTTTCCTCTCTCTCTCCTCTCCCCTCCCCTTCGTGCGGACACCCCCACCGAAACCCCCTTGCCAAATTCAACTTGGCTTCTTCTTCTCTCTCTTCCTTTTTCACTTTTGACTAGTCAAAACACTTATCTTTCTCTCTCTCTTCTCTTTCTTCTTTCCCCCACCCCACGTGACCGAACCCCCTCTCCCTTCTTCTTCTTCGTGAAAACCAGCAAACCGGAAACAGAGGAAGATAGCAGCTCGCCGAGATTGACTAGCCGCCCATTGCCGCCGTCCCACTGCCCGCGCCCGCGCCCGCGCATTCGTCGCTCGCCGCGCGCCCCGCCAGCCCTCGTCCCCTCGCGCCCAGGCGTCCCCCGGGCAACATCTGCCCTTGCCCAGCTCGGCCCGACTCCTCCAGCCGCCACCTAGCTCTGCCCGACTACCGTCTCGACCTCCCTGGTGTCCCCCTCACCCTCTGCCGGCCTCCCCTCACCGTTTGGGCAACCGGAAAAATTCCGGCCAGCCCAAGTTCGCCACCCACCGAGTGGGTTTCTAGCCCTCTTCGGGCTCGCTTTGGGCCGTTTTCGGGCCCCGGACCGAGCCGTGCTTTGGAAGGAATCGATCCTCGCGCCGTGCCCGTCGGATTGATTCGAGTTGTGCGCGATACTAGTGAGTAATCTCACTAATCCTTGCTTAGTGGGCTAATTACACTTATTGGTTGTTTAGTTTTATTTAATTAGGTTTAGGTGGTTAGATTAGTGTTTATTAGTCGATTGAGATGCGATTTAGACAAATTGATTGTGTATTTAGCAAGTAGACATGGTCTACTATTTATTGAGGGTAGCTCAGGATTTTTCTGACCCTTTATCGGGCTTCAATTTGACATTTCGGGTCTAAGTAGAATTTTTGGTATTTAAATATTATTTGTTTCGGAATTAAATTAATTAATTATTTATTTTCTGAAAATTCAATTGGGATGGCCAGTGACCGGAATATTATGGTGATGATAGTGGTTAAGTCCGTTTATTTAATCGGACTTTATTTTGAGCTAAATTGAATTTTTAATATTTATTATTTAATTTTCGAAATTAATTAATCAATTATTTATTTTTTGGAAATTAAGGCGGAGATGGCCGACGACCGAAATCTCGTGCTGATTGTCGTAGTGCAGTCCGTTCATTTATTCGAGCTATACGTTGCATGGAATTAAATAAATTGTAATATTTTAGGGATTTACTCTAAATTGATTGGAATTGATTGAGATTGGAATTATTGATTGGTAGATGGCCAAGTTTGTTTATTCAGCATTCTTATGCTTTGTTGAGTTGTAAAGTGTGTAGAATGGCGAGAGTGAATAAGAAGTACTTTGGGTTGGACCGATCGGGCATGGTGTATGGACCTACTTGGTTTGGTGATTAAGGACATCACTGGCGAAAACGGCACCTTAAAGAACGTACGTATCGGTCTAGTACATATCCCATCATAGGCATACATGGTTCGGTGATTTGGGATATCACTGGCGAAAAGGACGCCTTAAAGAACGCATGTAGCTGTTTAGTGAATACATGGTTATAGGCATGTGTGGTTCGGTGATTAAGGACATCACTGGCGAAAATGACACCTTAAAGAATGCACACAAATGTCTAGTAGATAATTCACCTTGGCAAACTTGACGCCCGAGAGCATTGATGTGACTCTGTGACCGAATGCCCTATGGGAGGTTTTTGGTGTGGAATCAATGACCTATAATAATCCATCTGACATGTAATCAACTAGTTCGGTTGATCAATGATTTGATTGATTGTCCGTTGTGATTTATGAAGCGTTGTATATAACCTTGAATTGCAGGTTGGATCTGAAGCCAAGGTAAGTCCTCTGACTCGTGCTGTGCTTAGGCAACCTAGTAGTGTATTGGTTCCCTAATTGAGTCTTAGTGGGGTAGAATTGCTGAGACATAGTCTCATCTCGGTTGTGGGACAACATTTCAGGCCCCTAGAATGGCAGCACCTCCACCTCCTCGTCCTCGTATGCATTATGGCATCCCTGAGCAGATCTCGGAGTTAGAGACTCATTTCCATATCCACCCCCACCCAGAAGGATTGGAGTACGTACTGTTTCAGTCGATCATCTAGGTTGACGTGGGGGTAGAAACCCTGAGGCCCCACGGGTATCGGGAATATTTTGATGGACGTAGAGAGGGTCCCATACCAGAAGAGGATGTGCCTCACAACATATTGAAAGATGCGTTCGGAGAAGGAACTGCTAATCACCTGGATGGATCGGTAGTAGATCCGAGAGACCCGCAACAGGAGGCCGAGGCTTATACTCCCGTACCCTCGATCGAGGAGAATAATGGGCAGGAAGATAATGGAGGGAGGGCGCAGCAGGAGGTGGATGGACGGATGAGGATGAAGATTGGGGAGCAGTTGAGGAAATGCTTGAGGATGAGCCGGCATCTAAAGCTAAAGAAGAAGCTGAAGAGGAGGAAGAAGGAGAAGAGGAGGAGGATCCAAATGATCCTGAGTATGACCCGGATGAGGATTGAGATCCCATCCTCTTTTGTGAATCCGGTTTTGGTGTGTATAAAGTGGAATAAGAAGTTGTGAAGGGTTGTGAATTATATTGTTTTGTGTTGTATATAAAAGTTTGGTTATGAGTTTCATTATGAAAGTATGGCCCTACTTTTCTATCCCATTATTTTATTGTCGGGGATTTTCTTTATACTTTCACATGCGCATATTAAATGAACAAGGTCGGCGATGCATCCTAGGACGTTGCTATTAATCGACCGGGTGAGGGATATGCACGCATTCGAGGATCGGGGCGTGACATCCCGTTTAAGTGGTACCAGAGCGAAGTTCAAGATTGGAGTGATAAGGAGCGATGGTTCATGGGATAGTAGTAGGATGGCCTTTAAATTCATGCTAGTGCATGTACGTGTTAGCCGAGTGCTAAAATTGTTTGTTGTTTGAATCGCTCTGTTTCTAATTCGGTGTTGAATTAGAAGCGGTGTCGATAGATTAAAGCGACACCATAAGTGATCAGGAGCTGAGAACTCTTAGGCAGAGGACCTTGTCCTCAGTAACTCGGGCTGTAACGCCTACTAGAGGCAATGCCCGAGGCGGTTGTGGTAGAGCACCAGCTGTGGCTAGCGCTAGTGGTGAAACACCACCTCCTGTTGGTGCTGGGGTTGCAGCCCCTAATGATCCAAGGTTGGATGGGATCTTGCGTGCTCTGGAACTGATGGGGAATAGAATGGATCAACAAGCCGCTACAGTTGAAGCCGCCATTTAGGCCGCCGCTACTTGTCGTTCTTTGCCGCCATCGCCGGAGCTGCCCCTGTAGTTCCCCTTGCCCTTGCACCTGCCGTAGCACACGCTGAAGGTCCACCAGGAATAGTGGTCACAGAAAGACCAATTCATAAGTTAGTAGAGTAATTCCTGAAGCTAAATCCACCTCAGTTCACTGGGACTGGAGACACTGAAGCTGCTTTTTCATGGATCCAGAAATTGGAGAAAGCCTTTGCACTGCTAATGTGCAATGAGGCTGAGAAAGTAGTACTTGCAACTTACCAACTGGAGGAAGTTGCAGATACTTGGTGGAAGACAACTCGATGAACCATATTTCCAGAGGGCATTGTTCCAGAGTGGAACGCCTTTTTAGAGGCCTTTAATGTTAAATATTTCTTAGAAACTGCCAGAGAGGTGAAGATGGCAGAGTTTCAATGTCTTCGCCAGGGTTCCCTAACCGTCGATCAATATGAGGCGAAGTTCGCTGAACTTTCACGATATGCTCCTGAGTTAATAGCAAATACAATAAACCGAGTGAGAAGGTTTAGAGAAGGGTTCAGGCTAGACTTGAGGAGTACATTGATTTCCCTGAACCTGAAAACTTATAATGACCTTTATGAGAGGGCTCAGATGATCGAGAAGGATCAGAATGATAGAGCAGCCTCATCTGGATCAAGATTTAATTCTCATAGAGACAACATCCGCCAAGGAAAGAGGCTGATACTTGGAAACATATTCCAGGGCCCGCCTAACAAGAAGGGTAGATTCAGTAGGCCATTACCTAGTAATGTTGGTGTGTGTCGCTTTTGTGGGAGGAGACACGGGACAGCTCCGTGCCCAGCTAGGACAGGAGCGTGTTACGAATGTGGCCAACAGGGTCACATCGCAAGGTATTGTCCGAGAAAGCAAGGAGGACGACTGCAGCTACCACCGCCACCTCTAAGAAGACAAATAAGAGGGTATGCCCCTCAGAACGTGCTGCAAGGAGGACAGCAGAGACCCCCCAGCTCAAGGCACGATTTATGCAATCACACAAGGTCAAGTAGAAGCTGCGCCCGACGTGATCATAGGTATGGTTTCACTCAACGACCAACCCGCTTATGCTTTGTTTGATCTCGGGAGCAACCCACTCTTTTATTGCTAAGCGGTATGTTAAGTGGATAGGAGTCAGTCCTATATTATTGGAGTTGACAATATGCATATCTACACCCTTAAAAGATAAGGTCATTGCTACTTTGGGTTGTTTGGGGTGCAAGTTAGAGATTGGTGAGTGAGTGGGAAAGATAGATCTTTTAGTCCTAGCCATGTATGACTTTGATTTGATAATTGGCATGGACTGGCTTACCAATCAACAAGCTAAAATGGACTACTATTGCAAGACGATTCAGTTTGACCCGTTAGAGGGTAAGAGCTTCGAGTTTGTAGGAAGTTGAGGAGGACCCTCGATTGTCCTGATCTAGTCGCAAGAGACATCTCGTTTGTTAGATGAGGGTTGCCAGGGGTACCTGGCAACTGTCGTGGACACGACAGTTGAGGAACTGAAAGCGGAGGACATTCCAGTTCTGCAAGAATTCCAAGATGTCTTTCCAAAAGAATTGCTCGAATTATCGCCAGAAAGGGAGATTGAGTTTGTGATTGAATTAGCACCAGGGACAGAGCTGATCTCACAAGCACCGTACATGATGGCATTATCAGAGTTGAAAGAACTGAAAGTACAGATGCAAGAATTATTGGACAAAGGATTTATTCGTCCTAGTGCATCACCTTGGAGAGCACCGATTCTATTTGTTAAGAAGAAAGATGGATCATTGCGCCTGTGCATCGACTAACGATAGCTCAACCAGGTAACCATTAAAAACAAGTATCCCCTCCTAAGGATAGATGATCTGTTCGATCAGTTGCAAGGAGCGTCAATATTTTCGAAAATTGACTTAAGAACGGGGTATCATCAGTTGAGAATTAAGAAAGAGGATATTCCTAAGTCAGCATTTCGTACTCGGTATGGTCACTATGAGTTCATAGTGATGCCATTCGGGTTGACGGATGCTCCAGCTGCTTTCATGGATATGATGAATCGAATATTCAAGGAATATTTAGATCAATTTGTTATCGTGTTCATAGATGATATCTTGGTCTATTCGAAGAGTGATGAAGAACATGAGAATCACCTGAGATTAGTACTCAAGACCTTAAGGACGCATAAGTTGTATGCTAAGTTTAGCAAATGCGAGTTTTGGTTGACTCGTGTTCCGTTCCTAGGTCATGTGATTTTCGGAGAAGGAATCTCCGTTGACCCGAGCAAGATAAAAGCCGTGATCAATTGGCAAAGACCGACATCAGTGACAGAAATCAGAAGTTTTCTGGGATTGGCAGGGTATTACAGACGGTTTGTAGAAGATTTCTCAGCATTAGCATCGCCTTAAACTAAGCTCACGAAGAAAGATGAGAAGTTTGTATGGTCGGACAAGTGCGAGCGTAGTTTTCAAGAGCTGAAGGAAAAGCTGACTACGGCTCCTGTACTGACAATTTCATCTGGTCCTAGAGGATTCGAGATCTACAGTGATGCGTCATTCAGAGGACTAGGTTGCGTGTTAATGCAACATGGTAGGATAGTTGCATACGATTCTCGCCAGTTGAGACCTCATGAACCAAACTATCCAACGCATGACTTAGAGCTTGCGGCAATTATCTTTGCCTTGAAGATTTGGAGACATTATTTGTGTGGTGAGAGATTTCAGATCTTCACGGACCATCAGAGTCTCAAGTACCTATTCTCTCAGAAGGAGTTGAACATGAGACAACGCCGATGGATGGAATTACTAAAAGACTACGACTGTGATATTTTATACCATCCGGGGAAGGCGAACAAGGTCGCCGATGCATTGAGTAGGAAGTCTTCTTTAGCCCAGATCTTGATTAAAGAGTGGAACTTAATCGAGAGAGCTCGGGATTCGGAATTCAGATTTGAGGTAGGCCACCTTTCAAGTTTCATGGCCACCCTCAGAATTGAACCGAATGTCCAGGTTAGAATTAAACAACTCCAACCAACAAATCCAGATGTACAAAAGATTCTTCAAGAGGACACTAAGAAAAGAAAGGCTGACTTTCAGATTGCTGATGACGGGACATTAAGGTCCCGAGGACGTTTGGTTGTATCTAACGATGTAGAGCTTAGAGAAGAAATTTTATCTAAAGCACATCGTAGTGGTTACAATGTTCATCCTGGAAGCACTAAAATATATCAGAATCTGCGTCAACACTATTGGTGGTTAGGTATGAAGACAGACGTAGCCAAGCATGTGGCCAAGTATTTGACATGTCAACAAGTAAAAGCTCAGTATTGCAAACCAGGAGGACTCTTGCAACCTCTTACGATCCCAGAATGGAAATGGGAGCATATCACGATAGACTTCGTGGATTTGGACTACCAAGAAGTCAAAGAGGAAGTGATTCAATTTGGGTAGTAGTGGACGGACTGACAAAGTCGGCTCACTTCATTGCAGTTCGAAAGGACCTCAGCCTTGATAGGTATGTAGACCTGTACGTGCGTCAAGTGGTTCGAATGCATGGAGTGCCAGTGACGATAACCTCAGATAGAGACCCGAGGTTTACCGCTGCTTTTTGGAAAAGCTTGCGAGTGCTTTAGGTACAAAGCTTTAGTACAATATGACGTATCATCCTCGGACGGATGGCCGGTCCGAGAGGATGATTCGAGACTCTCGAGGATATGCTAAGAGCTTGTGTAATAGACTTCAAAGGAAGTTGGGAGGATCAGTTGCACCTGGTAGAATTTGCTTACAACAATAGTTACCAGCACAGTATCAAGATGGCTCCATTTGAAGCGTTGTATGGCAGAGCATGCAGAACTTCAGTATGTTGGGATGAAGTCGGAGAAAGGAAGATAACAGGCCCAGAGTTAGTTCAGCAGTCAGTAGATACCGTGGCAGTGATCAGAAACAAATTGAAGACCGCGCAGAGCAGACAGAAAAGTTACGCAGATAAGCGCCAGAGATCTTTAGAATTCCAAGTTGATGATCACGTTTTCCTAAAGGTGTCACCAATGAGAGGAACTTCGTACTTCGGGAAGAAAGGCAAGCTGAGTCAGAGGTACATAGGTCCATTTGAAATTCTTGAGAGAATTGGGACTTTAGCGTATCGTCTTGTATTGCCGCCAAAGTTGGCGCAAGTGCATGACGTCTTTCACGTGTCGATGTTGAGGAAGTGCAAGCCTGACCGGACACACGTGCTCAATTTTGAGGAATTGAACGTGGATGACAGAGTGTCATATGTGGAAAGACCGGTTCAGATTGTAGACAGAAAGGAGCAGGTACTGCGTACAAAGACTATTCCGTTGGTCAAAGTGGTCTGGCAACACCACGGTACTGAAGGAGCAACATGGGAAACTGAAGAGTCGATGAGAGAATTGTACCCCCACCTTTTTGCTTAAGTTTGTAAGGTTTAAATTTCTAGGACGAAATTTTTATAAGAGGGGAAGAGTTGTGACATCCCGAAATTCGACCCCGTTTCGACAAAATGAAATGGGCCTCTTGTCAATATGCCTACGGTCCTTTTTCTTTGAGCTGATCACTCATGAGTTAACTAACCCATTGAGTGAAGCCGTTAAGGGATGTATCTGCGGTAGAAATCCCTAAAAGCTACTTAATTGGTTATATTGGACTAAAATCGCGTCCGATCGATTTTAACCACGGAATTGAACTCGATTTCGGGAATCGAATATTGAGCGTGTCATAATTCTTTTTTTTAGGACCTCGTCTCATCGTCTGTCAATTTATTGACGAGTCCGAAATTTCGAGAAAGAAATTATCGGAAGAAAAATCGAAGACTGGAAAAAAATAAAACAAGAAAAGGAAAATATTATAAGTAATTTGAATAGTAGGACTTTTTACTATTTGATTACTTTTTTTTATTTTCTTTTTCTCCCCCTTTCTTTTCTTTCTCTCTCTTTCCTCTCTCTCTCCTCTCCCCTCCCCCTTCGTGCGGACACCCCCACCGAAACCCCCCTTGCCAAATTCAACTTGGCTTCTTCTTCTCTCTCTTTCTTTTTCACTTTTGACTAGTCAAAACACTTATATTTTCTTTTTACCTTATCCTGCTCTCTCTCTTCTCTTTCTTCTTTCCCCCACCCCACGTGACCGAACCCCCTCTCCCTTCTTCTTCTTCGTGAAAACCAGCAAACCAGAAACAAAGGAAGATAGCAGCTCGCCGAGACTGACTAGCCGCCCGTCACCGCCTTCCCGCCTCCTGCGCCCGTGCCCGCGCGCTCTACCAGCCCCGGTCCCCTTGCACCTAGGCGTCCCCCGCGCGATGTTCGCCCCTGCCCAACTCGGCCTGACGCCTCCAGCCACCGCCCAGCTTCGCTCGGCTGCCATCCGAACCTCCCCGACGTCCCCCTCATCCTCTGCCGGCCTCCCCTCACTGTTTGGGCCACCGGAACAACTCCGGCCAACCCAAGTCCGCCACCCACCAAGTGGGTTTCCAGCCCTCTTCGGGCTCGCTTTGGGCCGTTTTCGAGCCCCGGACCCGAGCCTTGCTTAAGAAGGAATCGATCCTCGCGCCATACCCGTTGGATTGATCCGAGTTGTGCGTGATTCCGGTGAGTAATCTCACTAATCCTTGCTTAGTGGGCTAATTACACTTATTGGTTGTTTAGTTTTATTTAATTAGGTTTAGGTGGTTAGATTAGTGTTTATTAGTCGATTGAGATGCGATTTAGACAAATTGATTGTGTATTTAGCAAGTAGACATTGTCTACTATTTATTGAGGGTAGCTCGGGATTTTTCCGACCCTTTATCGGGCTTCAATTTGACATTTCGAGTCTAAGTGGAATTTTTGGTATTTAAATATTATTTGTTTCGAATTAAATTAATTAATTAATTATTTTTCAAAAATTCAACCGGGATGGCCAAAGTGACCGGACTATTATGCTGATGACCATGGTGAAGTCCATTTATTTAATCGGACTTTATTTTGAGCTAAATTGAATTTTAAATATTTATTATTTAATTTTCGAAATTAATTAATTAATTATTTATTATTTTTCGGAAATTAAGGCGGAGATGGTCGACGACTGAAATCTCGTTCGATTGTCGTAGTGCAATCCGTTTATTTATTCGAGCTTTACGTTGCATGGAATTAAATAAATTGTGATGTTTTAGGGATTTACCCTAAATTGATTGGAATTGATTGAGATTGGAATTATTGATTGATAGATGGTCAAGTTTGTTTATTTAGCATTCTTATGCTTTGTTGAAGCCCAAGTTGGTACCCAAAATCTCGACACATTGGTGACTCTCGGTTGTCGTGAAAATCTTGAGGTTTCAATTAAAGACACAGGGTACCCAAAACGTCAGAAAATCAATGTAGTGCCGATCGGTGAGAATTTTGAAATCAAGTGGAATCACCAACATTCTGATCACATATCTCAGCCAAATCGACCTATCTCTGATCTCTGATCAATTCTGACAATGTCGCAATGATCCTTGTAGATCGACATGATCGAGTAGTCAATTCCTAGTCGAATTCTCAAGTCCATTGCATTTAGATTCATTAATTGTTTCCCCAAATAGACCAGTTATCTCGTGAATGGCCAACTCAGAGAATAGCACTATAGACGCATCGACGAAAAGCCCGATTTATTTAATCGAAACTACTCAGAAAATTTAGGCGGTCACAACTCTTCCCCTCTTATAAAAATTTCGTCATCGAAAGTTAAACCTATTAAATTCCTTAAGCAAAAAGGTGAGGATACAGTCATCTTATAGATTCTTCAGTTTCCCAGGTTGCTCCTTCTGTGCCGTGGTGTTGCTAGACCACTTTGACCAACGGGATGGTCTTGGTATGCAGGACCTGCTTCTTACGGTCCACGATCTGAATCGGGCTTTCAACATACGACACTCGTCGTCCACGTCCAATTTCTCAAAATTGAGCACGTGGGTCGGGTCAGGCTCATACTTCCTCAACATCGACACGTGAAAGACGTCATGCACTTGTGCCAAACTTGGCGGTAATGCAAGACGATATGCTAGGATCCCGATTCTTTCAAGAATCTCAAATGGACCTACGTACCTCGGACTCAATTTTCATTTCTTGCCAAAGCGCGAAGTACCTCTCATTGGTGACACTTTCAGAAAAACGTGATCACTAACTTGAAATTCCAATGGTCTTCGACGCTTATCTGCGTAGCTTTTCTGTCTGCTCTGAGCGGTCTTTAACCTGTCCCTGATAACGGCAACTACATCGACTGACTGCTGAACCAACTTTAGGCCTGTAATTTTCCGTTCTCCAACTTCATCCCAACATACCGGTGTTCTACACGCTCTGCCATACAACGCTTCAAAAGGAGCCATCTAAATGCTCTGTTGATAACTGTTGTTATATGCAAACTCAACAAGGTGAAGCTATTCCTCACAACTTCCCTTGAAATCCAACATGTAAGCTTGCAGCATGTCCTCGAGGGTTTGAATCGTCCTCTCGGACTGGCCATCCATCTGAGGATGATATGCCGTACTGTACTGCAGCTTCGTTCCTAATGCACTCTGCAGACTTTTCCAAAATGCAGCTATAAATCTCGGGTCTCGATCTGATGTAATCATCACTAGCACTCCATGCAGTCGAACTACTTGACGCACATACAAATCTGCGTGTATATCTAAAATGAGGTCCTTTCAAACTGCAATGAAGTGAGCCGACTTTGTCAGTCTGTCGACCACTACCCAAATAGAATCATTTCCTCTCTGACTCCTTGGTAAGCCCGTCACAAAATCCATTGTAATATGTTCCCATTTCCATTCTGGGATCGCAAGAGGTTGCAAAAACCCTCCCGGCTTACAATGTTGTGCCTTCACTTGTTGACATGTCAACACTTGGCGACATGCTTGGCGATATCCGCCTTCATACCTGACCACTAGTAGTGTTTACGTAGATTCTGATGCATCTTTGTACTGCCAGGATGAATGCTGTAACTGCTATGATGTGCTTCTAACAAGATCTCCTCTCTAAGCTCTACATCGTTAGGTACAGCCAATCGTCCTCGGAACCTTAGAGTTTCATCCTCAGAAATCTGAAAGTCAGTCTTCCTCTTCTCGGTATCCTCTTGCAGGATTTTCTGAATATCCGGATCTGTTGGCTGAAGTGTCTTAATCCTTATCTGCACTTCCGGCTCAATTCTGAGGGTGGCCATAAGGTTTGAAAGGTGGTCTACCTCAAATTTGAAAACCGAATCTCGAGCTCTCTCGATTAAGTTCCATTCTCTTATCAGTATATGAGGAACTGAAGACTTCCTACTTAGTGCATCTGCAACTTTGTTCGCCTTTCCTGGGTGATATAGAATGTCACAATCATAGTCTTTTAGGAGTTCCATCCAGTGACGTTGTCTCATATTCAACTCTTTTTGAGAGAATAAATACTTGAGGTTTTGATAGTCTGTGAAGATCTGGAATCCTTCTCTGCACAAATAATGTCTCCAAATCTTCAAAGCAAAAATAATTGCTGCGAGTTCTAAGTCATGCGTTGGGTAATTCAGTTCATGAGGTCTTAACTGACGGGACGCGTATGTAACAACTCTGCCATGTTGCATCAGCACGCAACCCAATCCTCTGAATGACGCATCACTGTAGATCACGTATCCTCCAGGATCAAATGATATGGTCAGCACAGGTGCGGTAGTTAGCTTTTCCTTAAGCTCCTGGAAACTACGCTCGCACTTGTTTGTCCATATGAACTTCTCTTCCTTCTTTAACAGTCGAGTCATAGGCGACGCTAACGTTGAAAACCCTTCTACGAACCTTCTATAATATCCTGTTAAACCTAGAAAACTTCTGATCTCTGTCACTATCGTCGGTCTCGGCCAGTTGATAACTGCTTCAATCTTGCTCGGGTCTACGGAGATTCCTTCTCCCGAGATCACGTGGCCTAGGAAAGCAACACGAGTCAACTAAAACTCGCACTTGCTGAACTTAGCATATAGCTCATGAGTCCTTAGAGTCTGCAGTACCAACCTCAAATGTCCTTCATGCTCCTCTGGGCTTCTTGAGTACACCATGATGTCATCGATGAACACGATCACGAATTGATCTAGGTATGCTTTGAACACTTGGTTCATAGGATCCATAAAAGCAGCTGGAGCGTTCGTCAATCCAAACGGCATGACCGTGAATTCATAATGGCCGTACCGAGTACGAAACATTGTCTTAGGTATGTCCTCCTTTCTTTACCTCAGTTGATGATATCCCGTCCTCAGGTCGATCTTTGAAAATATCGATGTTCCTTGTAACTGATCAAACAGGTCATCTATCCTCGAAAGTGGATACTTATTCTTGATCGTCACTTGATTGAGTTGTCGATAGTCGATGGACAGGCGCAACGATCCATCCTTCTTCTTCACAAAAAAAAAACCGGTGCTCCCCAAGGTGATGCACTGGGATGTATAAATCCCTTATCCAATAACTCTTGCATCTGCACCTTCAGTTCTTTCAATTCTGATAAAGCCATCTGGTAAGGAGCCTTAGAGATGGGCTCTGTCCCGGGAGCTAACTCAATCACAAACTCGATTTCTCTTTCTGGCGGCAGACCTAGCAATTCTTTCGGGAACACGTTTGGAAATTCTTGAACCACTGCTATGTCCTCGATCTTCAGCTCCTCAATTGTCGTATCCATGACAGTTGCCAGATAACCTTGACAACCCTCGTCTAACAACTGGGTTGCCTCTAGAGATGAGATTAGAGTAATTGAGGGTGCTCCTCGACTCCCAATAAACTCGAAACTCTCACCCTTTATCGGGTTAAACTGGATCGCCTTGCGATAACAGTCTAGCTTAGCTCGTTGCTTGGTGAGCCAGTCCATGCCAATTATCAAGTCAAAATCATACATGGCTAGGACTATCAAGTCTATCTTCCCCTCTCGCTCACCAATCGCTAACGTGCAACTAGGACAACCCACTGTAACTAACACATTATCCTTTAATGGTGTCGATATACTAACTATTGACTCCAACAATTCAGGAATCAATCCTACAAACTTAACATACTACTCAGCTATAAATGAATGCATTGCACCGAGATCAAATAAAGCATAAGCAACGTTGTTGTTCAGTGAAACAGTACCTGCAATCACATTAGGCGCATCCTCTGTCTGTCCTCTTGTGATAGCATAGGTCTTTCCTTGCACTGGAGGTTTGAGTAGTCCACATTGATGTGCATTTGGTGGCAAAAGTCCTCGGTTTTGATTCATCTGTGGTGGTGGCGACAACTGTGGCGGTCCCATTGGTCTTCTGGGACAATTTCTGGCCAAGTGACCTTGCTGGCCACACTAAAAACATGCACCCGGCCTAGAGTGGCACGGGGCTGACCCATGTTGTCTTCCGCAGAAGCGACACGCACCATTCTGTCTCTGAGCAGACTTTCCTATTCCACCCTCCCTGTTGGGTGGAATGGGATACCTTCCTCCAGGCATAGGTGTCTTCCCAAACCTATTCCTATCCTGGTTAAAGCCAAACCGCGACCCAGATGCGGCGGCTTGTTCATTCAGATTCTTTTCGATCAGCTGGGCTCGTCCGTATAGTTCATTGTAATTCTTTATATCTAATCGCACCAATGGATTTTTCAACTCCTGTCGGAGGCCATCCAAAAACCTCATTACCTTCTCCTCGGGATCTGCAATCAATCTCGGGGCATACTGTGAAAGCTCGACGAACTTTGCCTCGTACTGGTCCACAGTCATTGAACCTTGACGAAGGCGCAGAAATTCTGCCATCTTTAATTGCTTGGCGCAGTTGGAAAAGTACTTGCCATTAAATGCTCTAACGAAGGTGTTCCACACTGAAACCACACCTTCGGGGAATACCTCTTCTTTGGTGGCTCTCCACCAAGTACTTGCAACCCCCTGCAATTGATATACTGCAAGGGTGACCTTTTCTTCTTCATTGCACCTCAGTAGTGCAAACGCTTTCTTCAATTCTTCGATCCAACGGGTTGCAGCCTCGGGATCTCATGTCCCGGTGAACTTCGGCGGTTGTAATTTCAGGAACTGCTCAACAAGCTTGTGAATAGGTCTCTCGTTCCCCTATGGAACTTCAGCAGGTGCGGCAGCGGCTGCGGCAGCTTGATTCTAGGCCTGCTGCCTCATCAAATTCTCAATTGTTTGGAGCGCTTACATGATCCCATCCATTCTCAGATCACCAGGGGTTGCTACCCCAGCACCAACCGGCGGTATTGGCGGCGGTGCTACACCACTTGCACTGGCCTCAGCCTGCACTCTACCTCGGCCACCTTGGGCATCGCCTCTCATCGACGTCCTCGCCCGAGTCACTGAGGATAAGGTCCTCTGCCTAGGAGTCCTCGACTCCTGATCACTCATGTTGTAGCTCTTCTACAAAACCTGTTTCCAATTCCACACCGAATTAGAAACTGAGTGATCACCACAACCAATTTACCAAACAACTATCAATCACATGCATCAGCATAAAATAAAGGCATTTCCTACTAACTATCCCAAGAAGCCATCGCACCTTATCACTCCAAACTCAAACTTCGCTATGATACCATAAAAAGGGGATGTCACGCCCCGAACCTTGAGCGCGTACCCATCCCTCTCTGGTCGATAAAATTTTGCAACTTCCCAGGACTAGTCGCCGACCCTTTTTATTTTGTTGCACATGCGGAAGCAGATTATAAATCCCCTGACAGTAACCATATTTGGATAGAAAAGCAGGGCAACAATTTCATAAACAAACAAACATACCTTTATAAACATATGCCGAGTCAAGTACAAAAGTCTATGGTCAAAAGACTACAAAAGACTGTTATCCAAAAATAAGCAGTCCTATCCGACCCATACTTTAGATCACCTCCTCTTTGCTCCAGGTCCTCCACTCGATGACCCTAAAAGTGGTTATACAATAACCAATGAGACAATGTCTCAACAAGTCTAAGCTCTAAATTTCGGCTAGGAGGGAAAGACGCTAAGAAGCATCCTAAGCACGCAATCACACAATCAAGGAGACTTTTCTCATCTCAGTTTCACCCTGCAGGTCAGCACAATTCATATCACAAATTAGAGCATCACTCAAGCTCAAATAATTGGAACACAATACTCAATTCATCATGCGTTTCTAGTTTTGATCTCGGCATATAGCACGGCCTACTCTTAGTTCGGCGGTCTTCTGACATTGCCAGGCTTCGTCTCACCCCATTGAGCACGGCACGTCACTTCGTCGACGGCTTTCCCAAAGAAGCATAGGGTCCAGAATCTACTGCGACCGGCTTTCCTTTGACAAGGGGTATCCCATATAGGGGTAACGTCCAGCTCAACAGCCCGAGACGATTTCTCTTAATCATAACACAATCACTCAAATATGGCCCATGACACCGTGCATTGCACTCAAATGCTTCAATTAAAATGGTGAACCTCGCATTTTTTTTCGTATTAGAAATACGCATGAAAATAGTCGTGTGTGGGTACGGTCAACTCGACCCATAAAAATTGACATTCTTCCTTTTTAAAATCCCACTATTTTATATAGTATATAAAACAATTTTGGTGTTAAAATCCGACACCGGGATTTTCTGAGTAAATATTGAAAATTCACAATTTTTGGAATTAAATACCAAAAATCCAATCATCACTCAATTTGCATAATTTAACACTCAATTGCAGAAATTAACCACACCATTGCAATCAGCACGAAATTCCGGTCATCGGCTATCCCGGCCTAATTTCTGGAAAAATAATAAATAAATAATTAAATTCGAAATTTAATTAATTAATTCAATTTAATTTCTAAAAACACTAATCTAGGCCAAAATTATTAAATTAAATACCAATACGGACCCTGAAAAATTCCTGAACCCTTCTAGATAAATAATACAATTAAATTAGGCCTTAGCTAAACCATGCTAACCACCTAACATGCTTAATTAAATAATTAAATCATTAATTCAATCTAACTAACTACCTAATTCCTAATTAAATAAATCTAAACACCACTTAGCATCAAAGCCTACTAAGAAGAGTTTAGAGAATAAACTCACCGGTGTATCGTGAAAACCGGTTCACCGCGATGACGATGCAACGGCGGCCGAAATCTTAATTTTCAACAATGTCGGCGAACTCTCGGACCGGGCCTAAAACAGGCCCAACAAATCTTAGCGCAACTGAGATTTGTTTTCAACTTGGGTTGGGCTTCACTTGATTCGCAGGCTGAATTCGCTGGGCTTTCGAGACTGGGCTTGACTGAAAATGGGCTTGCTTCAAGTATGGGCTGAACTGGACTGCTGATGGGCTGAACTAAATGGGCTCAAAGAAGCTGCTTCTTGGGCTGCAGCGTGGACTAATCGAGCGTAGCTACTAGGCTCAAGAAAGCAGCGAAGATGAAGAAGCAGTTGCTGGCGCGCTTCGGTGGATGTTGCTGATCTTCGTGGCAGCGGCTCCTGGCGTCTCCGAGTCAACTTCAAGGAAAATTTACTGATTTTGTTGACTCGGCCAGACAACCGAGAGTGGAGTAGCTTCGGTCTTCGCTTCGGTCGTTGGTGTTGAGTCGCAGATAAAGGAAAAATGAGAGATCTTCGGACGTGGCAGCACGCCGTGAGCCGCTTCAATCGGCGGTTGGTAGATGGAGTCAACTATGGGGAAGAATTTCCTTTGGTTGACCAAATGAAGACATGGCCTGCAGAGGAGAGTTCAAAGGGAGTGGGGGCTTCGTGGATGTGGAGAACAAAAGATAGTGGGGCAGCAAATGTTTCGGGCGGTTGCAGAGAAAGAGAGACGGTGATGTGCGAAGATGGAGAGAAGACGAGGGAGAGAGAGAGCTGGCGTCAATGGCGCTAAAGAGAGAGACCGGTGGGAATAAGGATAAAAAAAAATCAAGAGAAAGGTCCAATTTTCATAAATGCTTGTCCCCCCAATTGTCTTCATACTTATTCATTTGTCCAAGAATACTTTCCAACAAGTATAAGTCCAAATAAATCCATTTTAATGCAAATAATGCACCCCTCATCCTAAGTTCCGAATTTCCATTTTTGGGACATCAATTTCTTCGACAAATTCCCAAATTCAACGTCCAATTTTGATGTAGAAAAACTCCACAAAATTTCTACAAGTCTCCGTCGTCATATGGCTCAATTTGCAAGTTGAAAATCTTTTCAATTCGGTTGATCCGAATTTTTGTTATTTTTCTACGACGTCCGGATGGATTTTCCGCAAAAATCTCGGAATCTCTCAAAATTTATTGGAAGATGAGTCGACGTCCCTAATATAGCTCGTGACACCACAGAACTTTCAATTTCTGAAATCAGGTTCAAATAAGCGGTTAATTTCAATCTATTGCACTTTTAGCATGACCTAGTCTACCGAGTAACTTTTAAGAATTTTTGGTGCAATTGATCCGTGATCGATTTATCTCGAGTCACATAGTGCATCTTCGACACATTGGCGACTCTCGGTTGTCGTGAAAATCTTGAGGTTTCAATTATGAACACAGGTACCCAAAACGTCAGAAAATCAATTTAGTGCTGATCGGTGAGAATTTTGAAATCAAGTGGAATCACCCACATTCTGATCACATATCTCAACCAAATCGACCTATCTTTGATCTCTGATTGATTATGACAGTGTCACAGTGATCCTTGTAGATCGACACGGTCGAGCAGTCAATTCCTAGTCAAATTCTCAAGTCTATTGCATTTAGATTCCTTAATTGTTTCCCCAGATAGACTAGTTATCTCGTGAGTGGCTAACTCAGAGAATAGCACTATAGACGCATCGATGAAAGGCCCGATTTATTTAATTGAAACAACTCAGAAAATTTAGGCTGTCACAGTTGGCAACCGTTGGCTCCCGGGGGTCTTGGGGATCTTGTGGGTGGATGGAATGGGCAAAAGAAGGGCTGAAATGGGGCGAAGCAGCAAGAAAACGCGAAACAGTGACGGCGGGCAGCTTCCAGACGATCCGGTGAGCGGCAGACTCCAGCGGCCATATGGGACGAACGGCGGCTCTGTTTAGGGTGATTTCGGGCTTGTTGGAACGATATGGATGTCCTCTTCACGCCAATATGTGGCTCGTTTGCTGGTTCATCCGTGAAGTTTACTTTTTACTTGGATCCTTGGCGAGAGGTCAGCTGGAACAGAAACCAGCGGTGGCGCGAGTGGAGGTGTGTGACGGCTACAGCTCCTTCTGCCGGTCTTCTTGCTGGCTTGAGGGCTTCGAAAATGAAGAGGAGAGGGTCTTGGATGGTGGAGAGGTGAGAGAGAGATGGAGATGATAGATATGAGGGAAGAGATAAGAGAGATGAGATAGAGTTGAGGTGAGACAAGGGTCCCATGTGGCCTTATTTTCCATCCTTTTGTCCCCTCAAGTGCTTGCCCTCCAAGCAAGGTTCCATGGCCACCATTGAGCCACCGAGACACTCCATTCAACCTTCCAAGTGGTCCAAAAATGCTAGGGGTAGGGGGAGTTACGAATTTGGCACCATCTCTTTTCAATTGGACTTAAATTCTCTCTTAAATTAATCTCAAATGACCTCAATAAATTCAATTGATCACTCATTGATCATCTCTGCATTTTTCCTCATTCAAGAATCCCTCTTGCATCTCAATTTTTCCATCAAAACCAATCCTCGGCTTTTTCTGCACAAAAACGACCCGGCGACGACTTTTTCCCAAAAAGTGTCGGGTGTCAGAAAAATCTTCTGAGATTGAGTCGACGCTCCTAGAATTTATTGTGACATGATAGAATCTTCAATTTATGAAATTGGACTCGAATTGGCGGTTGATTTCTATTTGACGCATTTTTAACGTGACCTAGACTACCGGCTAACTTTCAGAAATTTTTAGTACAAATGACCCGTGGTCGATTTTCTTCGTGCCACTATGAATCCACTCGACTCATTGGCAACTCTTAGTTGTCGTGAAAATCTCGAGAATTTAAATACGAACACAGGGCACCAAAACGATAGAAAAATCAGTCTAGTGCCGGTCGACGAGAATTTTCTAATTTAGTGGTGTCACCCACGATTAGCCACACATCTCAGTTGAACCGACCTATCTTTGATCTTAAATCAATTTATATCTGTGTCGTGATGACCTCTAAAGATGGACACAGTCGAGAAGCCGATTCTTGGTCGAATTCTCAAATCTATTTGCCTTAAAATTCTTAATGGCTTTCCCAGATAGTCTAGTTATCTCGAGAGTGATCAGCTCTGAGAACAGCCCTATAGGCGCGTCAATGAAATGCCCGATTTATCCAGTAGAAAACAGGGTTGAAATTCTGGAATGTCACAGTGGCGGTCTCTGATCTTCGACCCGGGCTTCGCCAAGTTGCATCTACAGAGGCTTGAGGCAGGGGATTTGATCCCTAGCCAGAGAATCATCACCTGCGGCCACAACTGCCCCCTTTAGACCGTGGACTACGAAGCGCTTGACGGCGGCGGTGAGGGTCGCATGGTGGTACCTCATGCGATCAAATCTTTGGCCTCAGGAATTTTGTCATATATAACAGTTACCAGGATGCTAAAGAGCCAAACAGTTACCAAACATAATTCTGTTTTTTTTTACTTTGATAAGTGGGATCAACGATACAATAGAAAATACCATTGTTTAAGGCAAAAAGAAAGTATGATATTTCTTCCATGAAGATATCCTTATCTAGCTACCTCTGCAAATGGAAAATTCAAGTTACGTGATGACCAAAGGCACTCACCAGTTGGTTGACACAATCTCTTTTGCCCATATAAGGTTTTGAACACGAATGTTTGGTTTGTCCCGTGCAAGTGAACAGGGAACCGTTACTAACAAGAGGCTTTGAATCAAGAAAGAAGACTAAAATAACTCAATCAAGACCGAACAGAAGATGATTACAAATATAATGACAACAAATTCAAGAATGTTATGGATTACCCGACATTTCCTTTTTGCTACAGGTTTTAAGGGGCATTCTAGCATGACACCAAGCACTGCCCCTTGCATGTTGCCGACAATCCAGGTGCATAAGACACCAGCGCCATCACTTGCCATTACTCGCAAGAAGATGGAGTAAAACAAAAGGTTTTGTGTAGCGACTCTCATATAGAAAGCTCTTAAATTTCCCTTCTATCATTCTGTTCAAGGGAAATGCATGACTAGAATCAGGACTTGTTTAGAATTCTGACTTTCCTCTTCTTTTGATTAATTAGTGCCAGCTTTTTTGGGAATAACCTTAATTTTGTGCTTTGCCAGAGCCTATCAAATTGCCAGTGTAAAATCAGAGTGGATTTGTATCGAGACTTTCCCTCATCAATCTGGGACATGTCATCCCTCCTCCTCCTCCTCCTCCTCCTTTCCTCCTTTTTTCTTCTTCGAAATCTTGCATGTCTCTAAACGTAGCCCCCGCCAATATTCTTGTTTTGATTGCAGGTAAAGTGAGGTGCGTTAAGTTCAGTCCAGATTCAAAATACATTGCGGTCGGATCAATGGATCACAATTTGCGAATATTTGGCTCGCCTTCAGAGGACATTGCTACAGTAATTGTGACATTGATGTTTGGTCAGCAATAATACAGGTAGGAATATGGGTTATTAATGCCAAGTGTGCTAGAGGAGAAAATGGATCGTGATAGAAAGCTGTCTTCGGTCATAGTCCCGGAGACATTATATTATATTGATGCTTTATGAAGCCAATACCTTATTTGCTCTTCTATTTGATTGTTTCATCAAAAGGCAGCTGTATCTTGCTTGTGGAGGACACGTGCATTTTTTATTTTCTTGTTTGGAGACATAGATCGAGCAGTGGCCTTTTTTAGTAATTGGAGGTTGACAATGTAGAGCAAGGAAAAGGTGAAAAAGAATTATTGTTTGGGTATGGATGAATCTTTAAAATGAATGACTTGACGATAATCTTCCCCAAAATGCTGTGGTTATCGCGAAATGTTTTGGGTCAACTGTACAATACAATAATTAGCAGCTGGTATAGATAACACTCGTTATATGCCCATGCTCTTGCCCGATTCTTTGAATAGGTTTGATAGACATGGTTTTTCTTTGTTTTCTAGATGATTTGAATTGATCGGGCATCATGCATCCTGCTATCGGATTTATCGACCTACAGGCCAGAATGTATGTTTTCCCCCTTAAGGGTGTCAGGAGATGTTAAAAATGTCTGGCAGCTGGATTTTTTGAAACTCTTTCCTTGCAGAATCTATTTCTTTTTGGTGGCATGTACTATTCATCTGACGTGCTAAGCTACTGAACATGTGAATCTCCTGAGAACTTCGCAGTTCTTTACATGAGGTGGATTGACAATGTATTGCATAGAAGTGCTTTTCTCGTCTGCCAAGTGAAAAGTATTAGGTCCTACTTTTTGAATTGATCAACCGTACATTTTAAATTTCTGCTTTAATGAGGTCACGGGCAGACACCACTGCCAAGTGCTACAATGCTTGAGTGCCCGGGGGCGTCTCAAAATGTATGAAGTAGGGATTCTGTGGAGGCTTGTGCATGCCTCGCCACCTAAATTGTGTCTCCAGTCATAAAGCTGATTAGAGAACCCATAGCAAGTAGAAAGAGAGAAAGAAGGAAGAGAGAAGGAATAGAGAGGAGGAGGAGAAGGAGAACGTAAAAGAAACAAAGAGAGGGCTGTAGTTTTCTGTGTAACAGAAACCCTACACCCATTATGTTTATATTAAATATAAATTGTATATGATCATAATACCCTTATGTAAGTAAAAAAGAAATAAAACTCTGAAAATTAAAAATAACTCAATTAAAGTAACTTAACACTTCCTCTCAAGCTGAAGCATATAGGTCACCCATGCCCAGCTTGGAACAACCAGCAACAAAAGCAGGACAAAATAATGCTTTAGCGAACATATCGGCAAACTAGCAACCAACTTCTGCTTCACAACATCACGAATAAAGTGACAGTCAACTTCTATATGCTTAGTGCGCTCTTGAAAAACAGGATTCCCAGCAATATAAATAGTTGCTTGACTATCACATATCATATCAATAGGTTAATTAATTGAAAATCTAAGCTCTGGAGAAGAGATTTCAACCACAACAATTCGGCCACGGTATGTGCCATAGCACGATATTCAGCCTCCGCACTAAACCTGGCAATGGTAGTTTGTTTCTTGCTTCTCCAAATAACCAAATTACCACCAACAAAGGTGCAATACTTAGTCGTAGACCGTCGATCATACGTTGACCCATCCCAATTAGCATCAGAATAACCAACAAGAGTGGAAGAACCGTTAGGTTTATAAATTAATCCCTCACCAGGAGAGCTTTTAAGATATCGAAGAATGCAATAGACAGCATCCCACTGAGCCTTCTTAGGTGACTCCATAACGGACTCACCACACCAACAACAAAAGAAATATCAAGACGTGTAACAGTAAGATAAATTAGTTTCCCAACTAGACATTGATATTGTAGCTTGTCTTCAATTTCATTTCCATCATCAACTCCAAACTTTTGATTTGGATCCATAGGAGTATCAACTGGCTTGGAAGCTAATGCACCAGTCTTAGACAAAAGATCAAGAACATACTTTCGCTGAGACAAATTACTACCTTTTTTATTTCGTAAAACTTCAATACCTAGAAAATATCTAAGGGTTCCCATGTGACATCCTGAAATTCGAGCCCTTTGAGGAATGAATGGATGTGAATTTCATCAATGCATTGTTGGTTGATCTCACTTGGAATTGATCACTCTTGAGATACTGACCTTGAAGGGAAAGGCTATTGAGGACAGAACTCGTACGACTAAAGGACTCGACCTGGGAAAACGACTTGACCGTGAGACTTGCGTGAGGATGATCCTATAGATAGGCAGGCCGACTCAAAGGACGACTAGAAGTTGATTCACGGACAGAACATAATGGAACGACGGGTGATTCCGTTTATCGTTATCGAACCCGCGAACGATTCTATGTCGATCCTTAGTGATTGTGTACTTTGAAATAAGAATCTATCCTCCGTAATTTCATGCAGTCAAGGACGTCCATGCGTCAAGATGTCTTGAACGTGGTTTGGCACGAGTCGGTTACGCGTGAATCCTCTGAGCCGCCCGTCAGTCTGAGTTATAACCAAAATGGCATTAGGGCGAAATTGACATGGCAAGAGAACTTAGGACTGGACTTCGAATTATCAGGAATGTACGAGACGGACTTTGGATGAGGCTACTTCAGACAGTCGACAGAGCCAGTTAAGCCGAGCAATTGGAAAAGGGGATTTTCAGACCGAGGAAGCAAGCCCGTGAGGACGTGGGCCGGGCCAGGTCAGTGTGGGCCTTAGGCCCAAGTTGGGACAGCCACCAAATGGGCCTCTCCCAACTTGGGCCTAAGTCTAGCAAATGAGCCCATTGGGCCAAACCAACTATTCATCTTCTAAGCCCATGGGCCAAGCCTTAACCATTTCAAAGCCCAATAAATTCCCAAGCCCACTCCTATTCATGGCCAAGCCCATTTCTTAGGCCCATCCACCAATTTCAGCCCAAGGATAGAATGGTAATTTGTGCAAGGTGGAAATGACCAAATTGCCCCTAAAAGCATTTGGATAAGAGCAAAGGAAGAGAGAGAAGATGATGTCATGCATGGGGAATTGAAGTGGCCATTTAATGGCTTTAATGAGGAGTGCAACAGCTCTCCCATCACCCTCTCTCTCCCTCATTCGGTCCCCATCTCGAACGGAGCTCTCTCTCCTCGTTTTCCCTCTATTCCAGTTTCTGCTCCAGCTGACCCTTTGGTGAAGAATCGAGTCAAAAGTGGTCTTCCCGGTTGAATCAGAGAACTAGCCACATATCACCATGACTGGGAGAGACAGACCGTTCCAACGAGCCTGATTTCATCTCGAACGGAGCCTCCGTCAGTCCTGTACGGCCGTCGCAAGCCGCCTGTCGCCGGTCCGTCGGTCCGCCTGCAGCCTGCACTGTTTCGCGTTTTCGGGCATTTTTCTTCCATTCCAGCCTTTCCTCCGCCCATCCTAACCTCCAGCAAGAACCCCAAGACCCCCGGGAGCCGCTGGTTGCCGGAAAACGCCCTCACCGGAGCTCTGGCCAAGCCGTTCAACTCAGTTTCTCCTCCGGCAGGGCTGTTTTTCAGTGTTTTCAGTGGGAGTCCGAGCTGTGGTTGCTGTGTTGAGCTTGGGACCACCTTGGATCATCGTGGTAGAGGTTCCGGTGCGTAGCCACCGTCGTCGCCGCCGCGTCGGTGTCTCCGGCCCGCTTAACGGGTGAGTTTAGCTCCTAATCCTTCGATTAGTGCCTAAACTTGCTTAGGGTTGGTTTAGTTAGATTTAATTATAGTTTATGTGATTTAATTAAGTTGGATTAGCTCTAAAATAGGTGGTTAGATGGATGGATTAGATTAGTTTAGCTTAATCTTGCTTTATTTGCTTAATTGTGCTTATGTGTTTAATTAAGCTTGTTTTGCTTAATTAATTGTTTGATTGTTTTAATTAATGATTTTAATGAATTCTGAGTTTAATTTATCATTCATTAAATTCTGGAAATTTACTGTTCACTCGATACTATTCACGGTTACTGTTCACGAAACATTGTTCACGAGTCACTGTTCACAAAACACTGTTCACCCAAGAATGAAAGGTGTCTCATTTCATGTGGGTTTAATCCTATAAAGTGATTGGATGTGTTATTGCATAAACATCTGCATGAATTGAATGATGATTTGTGCAATTGTGTGGTGATTGGAAAAATTGGATTTTATTTAGAAAATCCCGAGTGTCGGGTTTGGACACCGAAAATGGATTTTAAGTATTATATCAAACAGTGGGGTTTGAAAAAGAAAATATCAGTTTTCTGGTTCGAATTGACGTGTACCCACGCACAACTACTTTCTCAGATGTTTTTAATACGAAGGAAATATGCCAGGATTACTATTTTTATCGGGGCATTTGAGTGAAATGCAAAGTGTCCTGGGCCGATATTGAATTGTCGTGTGTTGGTTAAGAGGAAACCGTCCCGGGCTGTTGAGCTGGACGTTACCCCTATATGGGATGCCCCTAGACAACGGGAAGCCGGTCGCAATAGATTCTGGACCCTATGCTCCTTCGGGAATGCCGTCGACGTAGTGACGAAGCCGTGCTCCACGGGGGGAGACAATGCCGGTCGTAGTAGAGGCTGGGCCGACTAGACCGATGCTCCTTCGGGAATACCGTCAACGTAGTGACGAAGCCGTGCTTCAAGGGGGGAGACGATGCTCCTTCGGGAATGCCGTCAACGTAGTGACGAAGCCGTGCTCCACGGGGGGAGACGATGCCTGGCTAAACGCCAATAGATAGCTGAACTGCGAGTAGGCTATGCTCATGTGTGGCAGTAATTAACAATTGAAACACATGCTAAGTGTTATTGGGTTGAGACCCCTGTGATTAATTGAGTGGACAAGGCATTTCAATTGTCATATGCATTGAGTATATGCATTGTGTTTTTGAACTGTGCCAATGTGCAAGAATGCATGAGAATCATGGCATTTGTGATTTCGATCATACATGAATTAAGCACATTGTTTATGGCACGCACGCACGAATCGATAATGTGCGGGTGTGGCAATGGCTAGGTGAGATCGCTTGTGATGCGACTCGTATGTGATTGATGAAATGTATCATCTAATGGCCATGCGCATTGCGTATATCGTGCTGAATTATAACGTACAGGGTATGGCATACCATGTAAGGTTGTATGCGAATCGATTGTTGGTTGTTGCTTGTGGTGGGGTTGTTCTAGATAGATACTCTGAGTTAAGTTGGTGTACTAACCGGGGCTTAGGGGTGGAACTCACTGAGATTTATATCTCACTGGTTATTGAATAACCATTTTCAGGTCCCTAGTGTGAAGAGCTTGGAGCTTGAAGCGGAAGGGTCAGGAGCATAGGTGGCTTAATAGTTCTTTATGACATAGACATTCTGTATAAGCTTGAAGTGTTTATAAAAGTGTATTTGATTTGAAATTGTTGTTCTGCTTTTCTATCCCATGTTTGTTGAAGTCAGGGGATTAGTAATTCGCTTCCGCATGTGCAATAAAAATAAAGGGTCGGCGACGAGTCCTGGGAACGTCGCAAAATTCTATCGACCACCGAGGGATGTGTATGTGCTCGAGGTTTGCGGCGTGACATCCCAAGTCTTTAATTTGAAATTGTTGCTGAAGAAAGGACTTAACCTTAGAAATGCCGGTCACATCACTACCAGAGACAATTATATCATCAACATATACCACAAGAATGACCATCCCCGATTCCTTTTTGCGAACAAAAACAGAATGATCTGAATAACATTGGTGGAAACCACATCTGGAAATTACTAAACTAAAATTTTCAAACCATGCTCTTGGAGACTGTTTCAACCCATAAATGGCCTTATGTAGCCGACATACTTTACTATGATTCTCTCCTTGAGCAACATACCCAGGAGGTTGTTTCATATATACTTCTTCAGACAAATTGCCATAAAGAAAATCATTCTTGACATCCAATTGATATAATGGCCAATCGAAATTCACAGCAAGAAAAATAATAACACGAACATAATTGAGACGTGCCACAGGGGAAAAAGTCTCAAAGTAATCCACTCCATAAGTTTGAGTAAAACCTTTAGCAACGAGCTGAGCTTTAAGACGCTCAATTGAGCCATCCGAATTGTACTTAATAGTGTACACCCAACGACACTTCACCACATTTTTCCCAAGAGAAAGATCAACCAATGACCACGTTTGGCGAGACACCAGAGCTTCCATTTCCACATCCATAGCTTTCTTCCACTCAAGGCGAGACAAAGCCTCAATGGTAGAAGTAGGAATTGTGTGAGTTTGTAATGATAGAGCAAAGTCATGTAATGGAGAAGGAAGATGTGAGAGGGACACATAATGCTCAATAGGGTAAGCCAAAGAGGATTTTTGTGTGCACGATCGAGTGCCTTTGCAAAGGGCAATCGAAAGATCGTCCGAACCGAGAGACAAGGAGGAAGATTGAACGGAGGGCATGGAAGAGCTGGAGACTGGTGGTGCCGTAGACTGCTTTCGCCGCTGATACACCTGCAAAGGAGGAGGTATTGGAGAAGAACTAGCAGAATCTAGGGGGATAAGTTGTGGGATATGAGGATCAGCTACAATGTTAGTTGAAAACTCTTTACCCTCAGTAGAATAGTATAGTGTGCTCTCGAAAAAAAGTAACATCAGCACTAACATATTGGGTACAAGTTATTGGATCATAACACCGATAACTCATTTGTGTACGTGAATACCCGAGAAAAATACATTTAGTGACACGAGGAGATAGTTTATCAGAACTGAAATGTAGGTTATGAACAAAACAAACATATCCAAAGACGCGTGGGGTAAGAGGGAATAATGAATTGTCAGAAAATATAACACTGATTGGTGACTAATGATTGAGGACAGTGGAAGGCATATGATTTATGAGATAACATGCGGTAAGGACAGCATCACTCCAAAATAATTTTGGCACATGCATATGAAATAAGAGTGAATGAGCAACTTCTAGAAGGTGACGGTACTTTCTCTCGGTCACATTATTCTGTTGAGGGGTGTAAGTATAGGTTGTTTGATGTATAATGCCAAGATTAGAATAAAAAAAACAAAGAAATTAATTTTTGTGTATATTCTAGAGCATTATTTGTTCGCAAAATTTTAAGGGATGAATTAAACTGAATAGTAACCTCACGATGAAATAATTGGAAAACATGTAAAAATTCAGAACGGTCTTGAAGCATATAGAGCCATGTTAAATGAGAATAATCATCCACAAAAGTAACAAAGTACTTAAAACCATTTCTACTAGCAATACGGGAAGGTCCCCAGATGTCCGAATGAACAAGTTCAAGTAAAGTAGATGCACGAGAATCATTACGACTAGGAAAAGAACTACAATGATGTTTCCCAAGTTCACAAGCCTCACACTCAAGAGTAGAAATTGATTTACACTCGGGAATTATTTGTTGTAACTTAAATAAAGATAAATGCCCTAAACGAGAATGCCATAATAGGGGTTAATAGAACTAGTAGCTAGACCATCGGCATCAGTAGTAGAGACACCATTTAGATAGTAGAGTCCATCACGTTCATGCCCTCCACCAATCATCTTCTTTGTCTAAAGGTCTTGAAAAACGCAATAAGATGGGTAAAATATAACTGAACAACTAAGAGCTTTAGTTAAATGACTAACATATAACAAATTTAAAGGAAGTTGGGGAACATGTAAAACAGAGGACAAATATAAGGAAGGTGTAAGTGAAACAATTCTAGATCCAACCACTTGAGTTGAGGAACCATTAGCTAAAATAACTTCTGATGAAGGACTAGAGTTATGGTGGGAAGAAAATAGTTCTTGCTTACCCGTCATATGACTAGAAGCTCTCGAGTCAATGACCCAAGAGGTGCTAGGAGACAAAGTAGAGAAAGAGGCCATGTTACCTGTACGTACAAGAGTGGTACTGGATGAGAAATTCAAAGCCTCTAGTTGTTGGACACGCTTGATGAGTTGTGCAACCATATCATCTCGAGTCGTAGACTTAGAAGAACTACCTCTAGGTGGGATAGATGGGTTCATGTCCCTGTAAGATACATTTCCAGCACTCCCTTCAGACACAACAACATTTGCAGTAATTAATTGTTGAGCCCACTGAAGCTTGCCATGCTTGGCCCAACAAGTGTCAACAATATGACCAAATTTGCCGCAGTATATACATTGACGACTATCTTGATTAGAACTTTGTCCACTACGTCCACCACCATGACTACGACCTCCCCAAAACCACGACCTCTATTGGAAAAACCACCACGACCACGACCACCACTACTAGCCACAAATGCTAAATTGTCTTGTAGATGACGTAGAAGACGGAGGGACAATGCGCTGAATTTGACAAAATGATTCATTCATAGAAGGAACTCTCTCTCCAGCTAGAAGCTGACTCTTCACAGGCTATAAGTCAACATTGAAGCCAGATAAAAACTTGGCCACTTGAAATTCAGCTCGCTATATCTTAAGTCTCTCAAGATCAGTAGTGATGGGCTGATAAAGATTAAGTTCTTCCCACATACCTTTCAAAACACTATAATACTCTTCAAGAGACTTGTCTTCCTGTTTAAAATTAAAGATCTCATATAGTTTATAAACTCTAGACATATTTTTGTCTTGTGAGTAACTCTCCATAAGATCATCCCACACTCCCTTAGCAGTTGTGTGGAACATGACATTAGCAGCGATGGATGGTTCCATGCTATTCCATAACCATACCAAAAGTGTATCATTCTCTCTCATCCAATCACTATAGTCTTTAGAATTTTCAGTAGGAGGGTCTGTAGTAAGATAATGAAGTTTCCCTTTGGCATTAATATAAACCTTCACAGCTTGGGCCCATAACAAGTAATTGGAAGATCCATTTAATTTAATAGTGGTAATTTGGACATTGACACCCTTAGTATCACTCATGATGATAGTCTCAATATAAATATATCTACCACTTAATCAAGAAGGCTGAAACTTTAGTGTAAGAAACAAAACAACAACACTAATGTATAATAAGATGTAATTGGCTCCATCAATTAACCAAAGGGATGTTGAAATCTCATAAATATAGACTGTTGTATAGAAGAAATATTTGACCAGAAATCTTGATTCAAATAATTACATGTTTGACGGAAACCCAGCAAGATCGATCAACCATAATCAATGAAGTACTCTGATTCTTGAATCCACTGATCAGTAAGTGTTGTAATCCATGTTCACAAACTGAACTTGATGAATATGATATCTTCTAATCTTATATGTATCGAGACTCAAAGAGAAAATCGATAAAAATTGTAGCTTTAGGTGGCTGCGCACCAGAGAAGAAATAGGGTTACTAGGGGACTCTCAAAACCAGCAATAGGACCAAGTAATCAGGTAATTAGATCTGCTCTGATACCATGTCACAAAGTTGATTAGAGAACCCATAGCAAGTAGAAAGAGAGAAAGAAGGAAGAGAGAAGGAATAGAGAGGAGGAGGAGAAGGAGAACGTAAAAGAAACAAAGAGGGCCGTAGTTTTTTGTGTAATAGAAACCCTACCTCTATTGTGTTTATATTAAATATAAATTGTATATGACCATAATACCCTTATGTAAGTAAAAAAGAAATAAAACTCTGAAAATTAAAAATAACTCAATTAAAGTAACTTAACATCTCCTACACACAGTTTGCCTATAAAAAATAACCTTATAGTATGTTTCACAATAGGTATCCCAGGAAAAGCACTCGTGGTATGTTTTGCCCGGTGGAAGACTCTTGAAAGGCCTGTGAAAGGCTTAGGAAAGAAAATTTTCTGGTCTTTTTGGCTATTATTATGATCTAGTTTAACCAACACCTGTTCTCCCTTATTTTAATGACTGAAGGACGGGGACACTCAAACTTTCATGACCCTATTATAAGGACAAGGCAATAAATGGTCTTGACAATAGTGAAAAACCAAAGTGATGAGGCTTTCAGGTTGTGTATAGTTGACATTAGGTATTGGTTTGGGTAGGTATTGATCTTCGAATTTCATGCTAGCTTAATGGAAAGAGGTAAAAAAAAAGGAAATTAATGGACAGAATTATTCCTTCATTAGTACTTTATGATGCAATAGGATATGATGCTTCTGTCCATATGTCGTGTTCGTGTTTCTTGAAAGTGTTTTACCTGATTGTTTAAACTCGAGATGGTATAAAATATGAAAAACTATTGTGAACCAAGATTTTCAGTGGTTTAAGTTCTTGATTTGGTTTTGCTCCAAACTGTGAGCTTTGATGAGATAAGTCCAGTTTGGTTTCTTCACGAAGCATTGCAAAGCCAAGGAACGATTGTCCTTGCCCCCATAACTGAACCTCTCTCCCTTGAACCAATAAATCAAACCCAAGAGGAAATATATTATCACAAATCGGCCCTCTTGCATTGTGATACCAAGCACCCCATTGGCTGCTAGTGAGAAGCAGCCTTCAAAAGTATTTGATAATGCTCACATCCTGCATAGGAAAACGAAACACCTCTCATCCGAAAATCTACTTCTCATTATTCTTTCAATGGGATTGATACTTCTTTGGATCGGGACAATATCTTCTCAGGATGAATTATGCTGGCTTCTTGAAAATTGCAAATTTTTGGGACTGAACAAAAATGTGCCATGCCTTCTGAATTAGAGCTTTGTTATAGGACTCATGATTGGACTGCAAAATCCATACTGAATAATGAATATCCTTGTTTCTGTCAACGTCATATGTGTTCTTTGGATGATAATTCTTGTGAAGACTGTATAACTAAATCACGTAATGATGCATTTTGAGCAACTTTGTTTTATGCATATATTGTCTTTCATTAATTTTAACATGAGTTGAACTGCAAACTATGTTTTACTCTTTTCTGCAATGAGATGTGTGATCTTTTTCTGCCCTTTTCCAACATCCTCTTCGTTCAAACTCCTGATTCTGGTGGTGAAAATTGTGCATCGGCATCAAAATGGTTGTGGGTCTGATACTGTGTTGCATGATGGTTGATCTACTGTAATGTTGGTGGCTTTTCAAATTTGCTTATATCATTGTTGTTTCGTTTGAGCTAATATTAAAGAAGTAATTATTGATTGGAGAAGCAGCTTTCTTATTTTTCTAACAATTTTTCCATTATTATATGGGATGGAACCATCTAAATTATGTTGCTGTCATCATGTAGTTAATAGTGATCAACTTCAAATTACTGCAAGTTTTGACTGTGGGTGCTGGTGGGATGCTAATATGGTCATAGATACTGAGAATATGCTGGTGATATCATTAGCAAGTATCAAAGAAACTGTCTGGAAATAAGAATTCTTTTGCCCTAGATTGCGCAATTATGTTGTAAAAAGGTTTTTCTTGAAAATTTATTTGGCAGATTATTATGGCATATCCCCTATTTGTGATTGATGCTTGATGTAAATATTCATCTTTCCAGGTGCAAGCTATCACAGTTCATGCCACAAATAACTACTTTGCAATGGCATCTTGAGATATGAGTTTTCACAGTTTTTGGTGCTTTTATGAGTTTTCACCTGGTTTATGTCTTACTCAGGTTTCGAAACTGTGTGTGTGTGCACGCGGGTGTGTGCACAAGGGTGCGCATGCACTTTTGCATGTACATCGACACAAAACTTGAATCAGTTGTATTATGTGTAATGGATGTTCAGGGAAAAAAACAATTATGCATAACGATTGAGCAGAAAAAGTGCCTGGCTCCTAGAGAAACTGCATTTGTTTTGCACTTACAGTGCTTGTGCAACTTATATATACATATTAACACGTATATTATAGTTCAAGAAAAGCTGATGACATAGAGTAACATCAGTTTATGACACAATTTACTTTGAAAGAATGTTCCTTGTTCAAATAGTCTAAGAACAACCTTCCTTGACTTTTGAAATTCATTACCAGAGTAAATATAATATTCTGAGAACATTGCCTGAAGCATTAACATAGTTTTACTGTTGCTGCAATGCTTTTTTCAAGGTCACAATGCTGAAGTGCTTTTGATTATGAATTGTTGAGGTTTTCTGCTCTCGCTTGTCAAAAGATATTTTAAGATGTCCTTGCTTGCTTTTTCTCCTTCATTCTGCAGATTGAAGGCGCTTCAGGATCTGGTTAAGCTTTTCATTCCGATGGTCTTATCCTGGGTACTGGCACCTCAAATGCTGATGTTATGGGATGTAAAAAGACAGGTATAATGTTCACAATCTGTCTGAGATGGAAAGGGATGTTGTGGCTTTGGCTGGGTCCACAATTGTTTCTTGGTTGAATGGGCATTTTTGCCACACTTGTTTCTTTGTCTTCATACTTCCATGTAGTATAGAATATGATACGGCAATACTGCATCCCACCCTGACGATTTGCATGTACAGTATTCCATGGTCTAATTTCAGCATTTGTTCCTCATGCTTAGTTTAGTTACTATATGCCATTTTGGCATGCTGTTAGAACAAGAAGGGAAGTCGTAAGTGTCAGAACTCCACATGCCATGATTTAACTGGCATCCTCATTTATTTATTCACCAGAATGTTCCATTTAATTTATATTATCATGGTATGGCTCAACAATCTAGCTCAATCGTTTTGAGATAAGTCAATCGCCTCCATGATTCTGCCTGCTGCTCATGCTGTTATTCTTGTGCATTTTTGGGTCCTGTCCGTTTTAGGTTGGGGACATGCTGTTGTAACTGTTACTCATTTTGAAATAGGCAAGTGTTATGACATGTTTTGGCGGTACCGGGGGCATCGCTGCCATATCTTTCTCTGAGAATGAATACTTCCTTGGGGTACATGTCCCTCTAACCTTTCTTTTATTATCAATAGAGATTTAGACATGCTATCTGACTTAGAAATTTATTTCATAGACTGCAGCTCACGATGGGGTTAAGCTGTGGGATCTGTGGAAGTCGAAGCACTCTCGCACGTTTTCAGCATATGACAAAGACACGGACAATTTCTGGTATGACATCCTCTTAAGCCTGCTTGCTGTAGTGAAAGTAGATCTGGATGGCAGTGAGCTTTAGATGCCTTCTGTTTGCTTATTTTTTCTCTGGAGAGTGAATTTTTTCTATAGAACTCCCTCAAAGAAGATTTTACATTTTACTGGTTCTATTTTCTCTTCTTTTTTAAAAGGGGAGAAAAGAAAAGAAAGAGAGAGGGGAAGGAGGGTTGGCTCAGTGTGTGTGAATTATCAGTGAGTAACTATGAGTCTCTCCTATTTTGCAGTTGAATTTAATTATAGTGGATGTTATCTTGCACTTGCTGGCGATGAGTTTCTATAGGGTAGAATTTTGTACTCGACTTGTGAGAATAATAAGGTAAGATAGGATTGTGTTTGTTTATAGAATATTTACGTGTTCTTTATTTTAATTGTATTAGCTAGCCTCTGTTGCTTTCAATTTCTCTGATAGTTGAAAAATATTTTCTGAAAAGTCGGAAAACAATGTGTTTATGATAAGTTGCTTACAAAAAAGTTTCACCAAACGCATAGTCAGTAAGGAAAACATTAAATGTACCAAACGCTCTCGCTCTCTCCCTTCCCTCCGCCTTGCCTCCGCCTAGCTCCCCACGCGACCACCGTCCATGCCGGCGGGACTCCCCTCCGCCCGACTCCGGCGACGGCCTTGGGACCTCTCGAGGACGCCACACCTACGGCCAGTGTCGACCCAACGGACCTCCTCCGAGATTCCCCGAGTAAAAAGCTTCCTCGACTTTGAATTGTCGTTGTTGCGTGAACTCTTGCTGAACACTCGTTTGTATCAGCCTTGCTCGCTCAAAACCTGCCGACGAACAGGCGATTTTGCATAAACCAATGACCGAGAGTATACCCGAGGATATCATCGTCGACATACTCTTGAGGCTACCGGCCAAGTTGCTGGTGCGATTCAAAGGCGTCTGCAAGCGGTGGCAGTCTCTGATCTCCGACCCAGGCTTCGCCAAGTCGCATCTGCAGAGGCTGAAGGCAGGGGATTTGATTCCTAGCCAGAGAATCATCACCTGCAGCCGCAACTGCTGCCTTGAGACCGTGGACTACGAAGCGCTCGACGGCGGTGGTGAGGGTCGCGTGGTGGTACCTCATGCGATCAAATCTTTGGGGAAGCCCTGCATCGTGGGGTCCTGCGATGGCCTCATATGTTTACTTGGCTTCAGAAATTTTGTCATATATAACCCGACCACCAGGGAGTATATTGAGTTGCCCGGTCCTGATGTTGTTAATCAAGTTGAGTTATTCTATGGATTTGGATATGAGTCATTATGCGGATTCGGATATGACTCTCAATCTCATGACTACAAAATAGTAGCAGCAGATGTTTTTAGTGATGAAAATTGGAAGGTGGCAATACTTTCTCTCAAGTCCGGTTCTTGGAGAAGGATACAAGTTCAGTTCCAGGAATGGAAAGTTGAATTTTCTGAACAAGGAGTTTATTGGAAAGGGGCCTTTCACTGGCACGCTTATGTCTGGACGATAGACGATCCGTGCAAAGATGTGATTATGTTATTTGATTTGTCGGAAGAGAAATTTCACCAGGTGCTTCCGGTCCCTGAAGTTGATGAGGAGATAGATCTCCTGGGACTCGGGATTCACGGGGCGAATCTGTTCATATACCACAGCACCGATTTCTTCATTGAGGCATGGCTTATAGATGAGTACAGTAGAGGAGCACTGTGGACAAAATTGTTCAATGTTGATTGCAGTCCCTTCATAAATTGGAATACCCCATTCCAAAGAAACCCATAGCATACACAAGGAGCGGAAAAATCGTTTTCCACATGGATATGAACCCAATGATTCTGTTTAATCCGGAGGATAATTCTTGCAAGGATTATCCCATAGAGGAGGACTGGTGTCTCGGATATGCTATGTATTTGGAAACTCTTGTCTCTCCCTATCTTCGCGGTGAGCCATCAAGAATCTAGAGTCTTTAAGAGCCGTTCTGGTGCTTTGAATTTTACTTTTTTTTTCTAGCTTAATGATCTGCCCATCTTGAGAATTTTGTGGATTTTGTAGAAGAAACAAAGAGTGTTGAAAGTCTATTATAAGATCCGGTCATTCTTTATTAACTTTTAAGTACTCTGTCCACTCCAGATGTAAGGTCAGATCTTTGCTTGATGAATGGCCATTCGATCATCTTTGTTTTGCTGGAATACTCACTTCACTTGCTAATTTGTCCAATCTGATTTGGTGTAATTTCACCAACAATTTACCGGTCTTGTTATGTAGTGAACATTCAACTATAATCATGTGAGTCTTTCATGCATAAGTAGTAGTATTTATTGGCATGCAATGAAGAAAACGAGGTCAATTTTCACCACGCTCGACTTGGGCAGGCCCGGCGTGCCCGCCCCAGTACCCGCGCAGGGCGTGCCACACGTACACGTAGTCCACGCTCCCGAATGAATGGCTCTTTTGTCTTACGTGATTACGGGTGCGTTTGGGAAGACTTTTGGGGAAAGTCTTTAGAAAAATGCAAAGACCTTTGAGTTAAAGGTGTTTTTCAAAATGCAAACTATGTTTGGTAAATTGTAATTTGAAAGCCTTTTGTGAAGTACCTTTGAGCAAAATGGTGTTTGGGGGACAAAAGACTTTTATAATAAAAAAAAATTACCAAAAGAAAAATAAAAAAATTTGACCGGCATGGGTCATAAATACGACATTATGTACTTAAAATTTTAGTTAAATTCACATCAAAATAGTTTATAACTTATAATCTAAAATAAAATCCAAGTTTAGACTGTCTTTTTTTTTAATGAAATTCCAGTAAAAATCAAAGTTTTCTTTTGGTCATTTTCCCAAGTGCCGCACGATGCGCAGCTTCTTCTTCTGCCCACCAGACTCGACCTAGACCCTCACCGGATCCCCAACCTCATCGCCCCCATGCCGCTGCAGCCGCCGGCCTCCGAGCTCCTGTGGCACGTGGCCGCCACCACTGGCTCGCCCTGACCCACTCCCTCCTCGTCGCCTGCTGGTACTCCGACGAGACCAGCCCCTGGACCCTCGACTACCCTCCCTTCTTCGCCTTCCTCGAGCTCCTCCTCTCCTTCCCCGCCTGCGCTGTCGACCCTGTCATCGTCCACCTCCACCGCGGCCTCGGCTACAGCGCCGCCTCGACCTCCGGCGACCCCGGATTTGGGGCGGCGAGCTCGCGCGCGTTGTGTGACGCCGCCTCGACCTCCGGCGGTTGCGCGACCCTGATCGGCCGTCGCCGAGGTTACGCAACCCTCGCCTGAGGTTGGGGGATCTCGGTGAGGGCCGCGCCTAGGTCGTGCGACCTCGATTGGCCGTCGCCGACTTAGATTTGAGCCGTGAGGACCCAGATCTGGGCCGCCGCGACTCGCCGGGGCGGCCCCTCGCCCGACTCTCCGAAGACGATCGCCTAGGTTGTTGCGAGCATGCCGGCGTCCCTCTAGCCGTCGCCGGCCCCTCGCATCAGGAAGAACCAAACTAGCCACCTCGACGGAGAAGATGAACAGTGTCGACTGACAAGAGCAAAAAACATAAAAAACAAAAAGTTTGTAAGGACAATTTCGGGAAAAAAAAATTATGAATAGTGCGCGTGGGCATGCCGAAAAAGCCGAAAGCCCAAGGCAAGTCCTCACCTGCCTTGAACTTTCAGTCTTCACAAGGTTGGCATTTGGAGAATGGGGGTTCAAAATTTTTTACCAAACACCCCTATACTTGGCCTAAAGGCCTTTAGCCCCTCAAAGTCCATTCTAATTTCGAAACGCACCCTACGACTCTTTGTTTTTCTTTTCGAATTTTGCCCTTCTTGAACGCTAAGTCGTGCATACTATCGTCATGAATAACCCATCCTCTGTTCGGGCTACTCTCGCACGGCATGAGAAACATATTATTGGAATCAAAGCGTTTTCGTAGTTTCTTCAAAAGATACGTGTTGCCGTAAAGCATCTGCTTTCCAAATTCAAACAAAAATAGGGAAAGGCATCAAACAAGAGTACCGCGCGCCCTGCCTCACCTGCCCCGATTATACGCCGAACACGTGGACGCGGATACGGCCGGCTACTCTCCCAAAATGTGAAGGCCGGCTACCGGCCATCGCCGACCTAATCGACCTCAATCCGAGAGCTCTCCTGTTTCCATTTTGCCGAAACAATGGCCGAAAGCATACACGAAAATGCCGTCGTCGACATACTCTTGAGGCTGCCGGCGAAGTCGCTGGTGCGATGCAAATGCGTCTGCAAGCAGTGGCGGTCTCTGATCTCCGAACCGGGCTTCGCCAAGTCGCATCTGCAGATGCTGAAGGCAGGGATTTGATCCCTAGCCAGAGAATCATCATCCACGGCCTCCCCTCATGACAGTGGACTACGAAGCGCTCGACGGCGGCGGCGAGGGTCGCGTGGTGGCACCTCATGTTATCAAACCTTTGGGGGAGTCCCGCATCGTGGGGTCCTGCGATGGCCTGGTATGTTTTATTACCCCCTTCAAATTTCTTATATATAACCCGACCACCGGGGAGTATATTGAGTTGCCCGTTCTTGATCTTGATATTCTTCATCAAGCTGAGTTATTCCATGGATTTGGAGATAAGTCATTCTGCGGATTCGGATATGACTCTCAATCTGATGACTACAAAATAGTAGCAGCAGATGTTTTTAGTGATGGAAATTGGGAGGTGGCAATATTTTCTCTCAAGTCCGGTTCTTGGAGAAGGATAGAAGTTCAGTTCCGGAAAGGGAAAGTTAAACTTTCTGGCCAAGGAGTTTATTGGAAAGGGGCCTTTCACTGGCACGGACAGATAGACGATCCGCGCAAAGATGTGATTATGTCATTTGATTTGTCGGAAGAGAAATTCCACCAGGTGCTTCCTGTCCCTGAAGTTGATGGTGGCGTACTTTTCATTGGACTTGGAATTCATGGGGCCAATCTGTTCATATACCAAGACACCCGTAATAATGATTGCATCGAGGCCTGGATAACGAATGAATACGGGAGAGGACGATTGTGGACTAAATGGTTCAGTGTCTCAACTAAAAGAATACCTGGCTACAAATATTGGCAGACGATCCCAGTCGCATACACAAGGAGTGGAAAAATTGTTTTTCTAATTGAAATGGGCAAGATGATTCTATTCAATCCAAAAGATAATACTTGTAAGGATTATCCCATCCGGAGGAGGGATGGATATGTTGAATCTGCTATCTATTTGGAAACTCTTGTTTCTCCCTAACTTGGCTGTGGGCCATCAATAATCTAGTGCCTTTTACAAGTTGTCCTAGTGGATTTGGTTTTACCCTTTTCTTTCAAGTTTGCTTTTTGGGGAGATCTGGCGATCTTGAGCTGTTGAATGATCTTGTGAATTCTGAAAAAGAGAAAAGAGAGTGTCGAGAGTCCATGAGTTATAGTCATTCATCAGTAGCTTAACCATTGTGCCTACTTTTCTGTCCTCTCCAGATGTAAGGTTAGATCTCTGCCTGGTGAATGGCTATTCAATCATCTCTGTTTTGCTTGAATCATGTGAATGTTAAAGCAAGCACATATCTAGTGATTTTGTTACAATGGAACGAGAGAGACACAATTCTAACATGAGAACTGTAAGAGTAGGTTTCCACAAAGCCTTGACCATAATTCAGACGAAAGCAGAAGCTTCAGGTTAAGCACCTATTAGATGACAAGCTAAATCTGCTTATTGACTGAGCAGCAGAGCAGCGAACCTGCTCAGGAATTTATAATGGTCCGATGAGCAATCGTAGCCAAGTCCACAAAATTCCAATCTTGAATACAATTAGCATTTGGATTTAGGATTTTGCTGGGTTCTCGAGCATTCGGAGCTTGTACCTGAAAGTGGATGATAGAGCGCAGTGATTGCAGTGTCCTTGATCCCACGAAGGACTTTCTCCGAGCCCACCGATCTCGGATGGTCGAAGGAGGATTAGGATCTTTCGGCGAGACGTTGAATTCTTCTGCATCCATCTATTGAGATGTAGTGTGGTGAATCATGGATCGAAGATCACAGAGAGCGAGCAGACATTTCAATATGGTGTTTGTGCAGACGTCCCTTACATGATTGTTTATGGACATGACAGAAATCGAATTTGCAGTTTATTAATTTCGTTTAGTTCATCAAAAATGAATTCTATAAGCACTGCTATAATCTCTTCATGGGTGTAACTAAGATCAAAAATCTTTTAGGGGCTCAGTTTGTTTTGGGGAAAATCGATAATTCAAAAGTATATTCCAAATTTGGATCGTTATCATCGCTCAGAAGAATGAGCTCATAAATAATATTTTCATGGTTAGTAACAATCTATGCCTCATCATATTTGATAATAACGAAAATAACTTGCGGTTACAATCAGCATTTGGCCCCATTACATAGTTGGAAGGGTGCCCCATCACAGTTAAAATGGAGAAGTGCTAAAAAAGTCCTAAACCTTTTGCCTTTGTGCCGATTTAGTCCTAAACCTTTTTTTGATGTCGATTCAGTCCTAAACCTTTTTACGTTGTGCCAATTCAATCATTTCCGGCTAATTTTGGCCGGATTTTGCTGACTGGACGCCGGCTGGCTGACGTGGCATGATCAGCGCTGACGTGGACAACTTTTAATAATATTTTAATATTTTTTGAATTTTTATTTTTATTTTTTTTGTCTTCTTCCTCCGGCCGGTCACGGAAGTCCGACGACCGGCCAGAGCCGGAGGCCGGCGAGGGCAAGGCCGACCTCGCCGGCCACCTCGCGGGCAAGGGTCGAGCCTCGCCGGCCATGGGCGAGGCTCGCCTCGTCGATCCGGCGAGGGGGAGCCTCGCCCATGGCCGACGAGGCTCGACCTCGCTAGATCCGGCCATGGGCGAGGCCCGGCCTCGCCGGCCATGGGTGAGGCTCGACTCTCGCCCGCGAGGTGGCCGGAGAGGTCGGCCTCGCCCTCGCCGGCCTTCGGCTCTGGCTGGTCGCCGGACCTCGGTGACTGGCCGGAGGAAGAAGACAAAAAAAATATAAAAATAAAAATAAATAAATAAATAATTCAAAAAATAAAAAAAATTAAAAAATTATTAAAAGTTGTCCACGTCGTGATCGATCATGTCACGTCAGCCGGTTGCCGTCCAGTCAGCAAAATCCGGCCAAAATTGGCCGGAAAGGATTAAATTGGCACAACGTAAAAATGTTTAGGATTGAATCGGCACCAAAAAAAGGTTTAGGACTAAATCGGTACAAAGGCAAAAGGTTTAGGACTTTTTTGGCACTTCTCCCCAGTTAAAACTATCTAGTTGAAAAGTAAGTACAATCGGTAGTCGGAATTAAAGGCCTATGCAAATTGCAGTTCACGCATAAAATCGAGTGCTTCTTTAGAGGGAGTCACTCTCGACATCATCAAGTGATCTGCAATTGAAGGCAGGCATGGAGATTTTAGCTATAGCTACCTCAACATTCTTCAACTCGAACTCTGGGTTGTGAGCCAGACACAAGTTCCTGAATTTTTCACGAGTTCCACCGGTTCCACTTAACCTTTTCGACATAAGACACAAAAGGTAATTAAAACGGACCTCCTGTGTGTGATTGCAAGGATGGACATTGGTAAATATGACAACTTACGCATCTCTTTTCTAAGGAGAAGGTGAAGTCAACGCCATGGCCAAGTGCTACTAAGTCGTTCATGCATATATGTAGTAATACTTATTGCCAACTAGGATGCTAAAGAGTCATATCAATGTGTTTCCAAGAGCTTATTCAACTAGAGGATTTTGAGAACTTGATAATGCTGAATTCAGAACTTCATATCTTGAGGAAACTAGGATGCTAAAGAGTCAACCAGTCCTTTCTTAATAAACATACTTTTGTTCTTTTGTCCTCCTTTTTTACTTGGATTAGAATGATCAATTAGACCATAGACGGGACCAATATTCAAAACAAAAGGATAGTATGATATTTCTTCCTTGAAGATATCCCTTTTAAACAACCTCTGCAGTGGCTAAACTTAAGTTGTGTGATGACCAAAAGTACCGGCCAGTTGGTCGAAACAATCTTTGTTGCCCATCGCAGGTTGCGAATGCGAATGTTTGGTTTGTCCCCTATGAGTAAACAATGAGGCTTCAAATCAAGAAAGAAGACTAAAATATCTCAATCAAGACCGAGATGATTGCGAATACAATGACAACAAAATCAAGAATATTACGGATCATCTCATATTTCCTTTTTGATGTAGGTTTTAAGGGACATTCTAGCATGCCACCAAACATTGATCCATGCATGTCGCCACTAGACTTTTGTCGATCCATCGAGAGAGAAATAAAGTGTGAACGTATGTTGTGGCCCTTCTATGCCATGATGGGACGCTTTGTCTTGCAAAAAACGAGACAACATATCATATAGAGTTAATATCCTGAAAAATCCCAAACTAGTATATATGTGACAAATTTACCCAAAATTATTTTTTTGACCATCAAAAACCCTAAACTGGTATACATTTAACAAATTTACCCTAAACTGGTACACTTATGACAAATTTACCCTATGTTAATTTCGTTAAATTTTACTATCAAATTATTAAGTTAAATGACACGTGATAATTGACCGGTATACTGATTTGAGATTTTATGCGTCGTTTGTCACAGTTTACAATTTTTTTGATTTTTTTGTGGTATTAATTCAATTTAGTGGAGGGTATATTTATTATAAATTTATCAGTTTATGATTTTTTGCGGTCGAATAAATTAGTTTAGGGTAAAATTGTCATAAATGTACTAGTTATGGTTTTTTATGGTCAGTCGTGGTAAATTTGTTATAGGTGTACCAGTTTGAGATTTTTTATGATAAAAAAAAATAATTTATGATAAATTTGTCACAGATGTATCAGTTTAGGGTTTTTCAGGATATTAACCCTATCATATAATATAATAAGGCAGCAATTTCTAGGGTTTCAAAAAATTCAGGAAAGTTGGGAATATGTCCAATTGAAAATTCCACGCCAGCTCTCTCCTCCTCCTCCTCCTCCTCCGCCTTGCCTCCGCCCAGCCGCCGGGCTCCACCGCGCGACCGCCGCCCACGCCGGTGAGTTCCCCCTCCGCCCTTGTCCAGCGGTGGCTTGGGACCTCTCGAGAAAGCCGGCTACGGGCCATCGCCGACCCAATCGACCGCGTCCGAGATCTCTCCTGTTTCCGTTTTGCCCAAACAATGGCCGAAAGTATACCCGAGGATGTCGTCGTCGACATACTCTTGAGGCTACCGGCGAAGTCGCTGGTGCGATTCAAATGCGTCTGCAAGCAGTGGCGGTCTCTGATCTCCGACCGGGCCTTCGCCAAGTCGCATCTGCAGAGGCTGAAGGCAGGGGATTTGATCCCTAGCCAGAAAATCATCATCGGCGGCCGCAACAGCCCCCTCGAGACCGTGGACTACGAAGCGCTCGACGGTGGTGGTGAGGGCCGCATGGTGGTACCTCATGAGATCAAACCTTTGTGGGAGTCCCGCATCGTGGGGTCCTGCGATGGCCTTGTATGTTTACTTGGCCCCTCCAATTTTGTCATATATAACCCGACCACTAGGGAGCATATTGAGTTGCCCGGTCCCGATTTTGTTGATCATGCTACGTATTTCAGTGGAGCCAGATGTGATTCATTCTACGGATTCGGATATGACTCTCAATCTGATGACTACAAAATAGCCCTAATAGGGGATGTTGTTGAAGTTGAAAATTGGAAGGTGGCAATATTTTCGCTCAAATCCTGTTCCTGGAGGATGATGATGATAGAAGTTCCGTTCCAAGAAGACGGAGTCGAATGTTGCGGCCCAGCAGTTTATTGGAAAGGGGCCTTACACTGGCACGTCTATGTCTGGAACACGAATGGTGAGGGCTTTTCTGCGATGATGTCATTTGACTTGTCGGAAGAGAAATTTCACCAGGTGCTTCCAGTCCCTCCAGTCGATGATGGCATACTACTCCTGGGACTCGAGATTCATGGGGCGAATATGTTCATATACAATACTGCCCAAAATCCCCGCACTGAGGCATGGACAACAGATGAGTACAGGACAGGAGCACCGTGGAAAAAATGGTTCAGACGGTTCAGTGTTGATTGCAGTGCCTTAAATACGCCCTTCGAGAAGATCCCCTTGCGTACACAAGGAGTGAAAAAATTGTTTTTTGATGTATAGGAAGTGGATGATTCTATTTAATCCGGAGGATAATACTTGCAGGGAATATCTCTTAGGGACGGACTTTATTACCGAATATGCCATCTATTTGGAAACTCTCGTTTCTCCCTACCTTGGCAGTGGAGCTGTTGAATGATCTTGTGGATTTTGAAGAAAAAAATAGTGTCGAAAGTCTATTCTTTAGTAAGTTTATCGTGCTTTTAGTACTCTGTCCAGATGTAGGGTTAGATGTCTGCTCGATGAATGGCCATTCAGTCATCTTTGGTTTGTTAGAATAATGAGAGACGGTAAGTAGAGTTTGAGTTTTAATGTGCTTGACTGGAATGTGGATACTCGCGCAACTGAATTCGAGAATGAACTATCTTGTAATACTATAGTCAAGATCAGCGACTCTTTTTGAATATTGCCTCCTTGAGTACTCTCTATACTATTGCTGTGCGTACCCTGTTGTAATTAGGGATCTCTTGTTCTTTTGTGATTTGACTTTATGAACAGATTGCTAATTCTAAGTAAAATTCCCACACACAGAGTTCAACAGATTATTCATGCACCTTTGTACATCAAGGTCATCAACCTCCTTAGACAAAACTAATCTGTCAGAAAAAATCAAGTTAAAAGATGTATTTAAGGCCTATGCAAATTGCAAGTCATGCATCAATTCAAACGCTTCATCCGATGAAGTCTATCCTGACAACATAAAGTGATTGCAATTGAAGGCAAGCTTATTTTAGCTTGTTACCTCAACATTCTTCAACTCGAACTTTGGGTTGTGAGCCAAACATAAGCTTCCAAATGTTTCACAGGGTCCACTTGTTCCACTTAACCTTTTCATAACAAGATACAAAAGAGATGATTAAAAATGGACCCCTCCCGTATAAGAAAAATGGAAATTTCTAAACACGACAACTTACAGATCTCCATCTAAGGACAGGGCAAAGTTGCCTCCACCGCCAAGTGCAAGTGAGTCATCTATGCATATGGAGTGATACCTATTGGCACCTAATCAAGAAAACCAGGTCAATTATCTTACTTCGTATCACAAACACGAAGTAATGTATCTGAGAACAAGTATCCCATGTAGAAATTCAGCTGATGCGGTTTCAGATAAGGATCCTGTCTAAGTGGAAATTATGAAGCTCATCACGTGAAGTTATTGTTAATATACTTTTCAATCTCTTAAGACAAAGGTCATGCCCTCGAGTCACGACGCTTAACATCACGAATCCCAAACATCCGCATAATTTCAGTTTAAGGAAAGATAGTTTATAGTCTGTGAAGTTATTATGCTTATACATCTATAGATTGTCATGAGATCACAATATGACGTAGTACTTCTGAGCGTGAGTACCTTATTATCTACCCCTCTCCCACATGCAGTGGAACTGGTTATCCTCTATTTTAATTTGATTATTAAGCTTTTCCTTGACATGTCTTCGGACCAAAAATTGCTAAGAGCATTATCCTAATCCACGCATAATATATGCTTGCTTTGTTAATCTAAAGCAAGAAAAATTAACTGCCTCCCACCCCCCCAAAAAATCTCTCTCACTCTTGTCTTCATATAACCAATCCTTTTGCCACTTCCTGAGCCAATGACATTGCATGATGTAGCAAGGTTTGACTGAGTAACTTTAAACTCACTCTCGATTTATATAGATTCAGCACAGAGATGCTACAATTAGTCCGTGCCGTTGTAGCTGCGATAGCATGTCAAGAAGGGGAACAACGTGTAGCTTCTTCAAGGCAAGGGAAGAGAAGGAAGGGGAGGGGGGTTAGTGATGCTCGGAGACAATAAATATACATTGCCTTGATTCTGTGCGTCAAGCGACAACCCTCTTAGAAGAATCGTGGATGCCACTACTGCAGTAAATTAGAACAGTCTATTGACTTGGATGTCCTCCCCCCAGTTTTCTTAATCAACTACAACGAATCATATCGATAGGTTTCCCAGAGCTTATTCAGCTAGAGAATTTTAAAATCTTGATGATGCTGAATTCAGAACTTCAGATCATGAGGTGCTAAAGAGTCAACCCGTCAATGCATATCAAACAGAATTTTGTTCTTTTATGGTCCTTTTTACTTGGATCAGTATGATCAATTATACCATAGACAGAATTGCTATTCAAGGCAAACAGAAAGTATGATATACTTTTGGTGAATACATCCTTATTCAACGACCTCTGCAGAGGTAAAATTCAAGTTCCATGACTTTACCTGTTGGTCGAAACAATCTTGATTGCCCATATAAGGTTGTGAATACAAATGCTTGGTTTGTCCCTTGCGAGTAAACAAGGACCCGTTACAAAAAGGAACCTTTGAATTAAGAAATAAGACTAACATATCTCAATCAAGACCAAAAATAATATGATTGCAAATAGAATGACAACAAATTCAAGAATGTTATGGATCACTTGATATTTCCTATCCGCTGTAGGTTTTAAGGGGCATTCTAGCATGCCACCAAACACTGCTCCTTGCATGTCGCCAACAATCTAGGTGCATAAGACACCAGCATCAACACTTGCCATTACTTCAAAACAAAAGGTTTGGGTGGCGCCTCATATTGGAATATCTTAAACTTTTCTTCCTAATTATCAATAGAAGAGATTTCTCTAGGGCAAGTATAGTTGAACATTGAAAGTGACATACCAGCAAACAGGGCCAGAAAGGTCAGCAATCTTGCGGATAAGTGTACGCAGTGAGATACCATGTCTTAGCGTACTGCCCTTCATTTAAAGCAATAACTATCAAATTAAAATTCAAAACACGAACATTTATGTCAAAAGTCCATGTGAGACCTTTAGCTTGGTAAAGAGATATGGAAGAACCACTTGGCACAATGTGTCGGGGCTCTCTACAGCAAGAACCATTGGCGACCTTTCACAAGATTTGGAAGGCATGAGTGCAAAAATTCATATAGATCAGGGGAGATAAAAACAGAATCGTCCACCAGATTTTGAAAAGGTTTGTCTGAGCAATGCTTGTCAGTTGCGTCTTCGAACAAGTCAGAACCACTGGTACTTCCTTCATCTTCTTCCTTCGTACTTAGCGATTTCCCGTTCTCACAGACTGAAGCACATTTTTTTTTTTTGAATTTTCACGGCCATCAGCTGTTGCTTTGCTTTTATGTAGAGTAAATTCTACTAAACCTTCCGAAGAAGCATCTTGCCCTCTAGGTTTTTCATCATTACACTCAGCAGGAAGCGATTGATAGAGTTCAACGTCCTGCTCACACTTCTTTGATCTGAGTCCATCAAATCTGCTAGTTGGAACGAAGTAAGAAAAGTAGGAAGAGAGAGACTTTCTTTCTTTAGAACTTGGCCTGGCCTATACAACAATTGAATTGAGTATACAAACCTTGAGTCAATTGTTAGAAATTAAAATATACAACAAGTAACAGATCATTCATCCCCCTGTTCAGAAAAATATGAGAAAAAGTAAAGAGGACGACATATACACATGACCTTTGTGACCTCATGAATGTTTTTTCATAATGACTAAGCTAAACCAGAAGCTTATTATCATCACTATAATAGAGAGCCCAGTTACTTAAGGCCTACACCTTTTCAATAATAATGCATTAGGACAAGAATGACAGGTAATGCTGACACAGAGCATCTGTGGATATGTAAATCATCGGCACAGTATAGCAGGGTGCATTCCTTAACAAAAATGTCATTGCACAGCAAAGGAAAGCCAGCTAAGAAGTACAAAGAAAGCGGTTCTTCATTGCAACGCGAAGTAGAAATGAAGTATTTAGGACAATTTGAGCTCAACTCGCATAGCCACTAAATTTCAAAAGATCCATGGTTTTGGACAATGGTATCAGGCTCTTTGAGGGTGAGAGTGGCGCCTGTACTTCAAGTTGCGGTCTCTGATGTTCGACCAGTCCATTAGAATGAAGGGAAGCAAGAACATTTGTGGAAAGGAAGAGGGCTAGAGAGGAATCAACCTTACTGGCGATTTAGCCCAATTTCAGCTAGATCAACAGGCACAATCAGACTATACAGCTACAGAGCATTCCTACATGTCATCATAACATTTAAATAGGAATGGACATGGAATGGTAAACACGTTGTCACATGACTCATGAATTCCCATGTCACTCCAATATCATAACCAAGTATAGAAATTGGAATTTCCAATATATTCACACTCTTGTTACCATCCTATATTTTCCTCTTTTTTGGTTCCACTCAATCCATTTCTACATACCATTTGTTACTCAGGCCGTCTACTCCAGATAGACCGAGGACAAAGCACAATTTAGATCAAATGAGAAAAAGAGAGCGGTCACCTAAATACCAGCCTAAACTGAGAGAGAGCCCTTGATAGAACTGTGGATCATCTAGGTCAGGCATGTTATGAATATTGGATCGAGTCCTTATCCACCAAGTGACAACGGCCACATCTGTTAGCTCAGAATCCACAGACCACATAGCCCAATGCCACTGCTCAAAAGTGGCTGCTTGGCTCGCCATAAGTATTGGTCAGCAACCTCAGCCCAATTAAGTTCACTAAGCCAAACACTTATCACATGAAGCAATAGTTGTTTCAGAGGTATTTTGCTTGGTAGAAGTTGAAGTGTTTGTGTCTCAAAAGTTGAAGTGTTTCAAAGGATACAGAATTCGATTCTGACGCTGATTCAGAGGGAATCAAATGAAGCAATAGTTGGTAAACTTTGTCTACTTTGGTCTCGCTAAAAAAAAGCCTCAAGTGGGTTTGAGACCATATGAGTAGCATGAGGCTCTGGAAAAGGTTCAGGAGCTGGCTTCTTTTCTTCACTGATTCTTCTTTGCCTTACTATTTCTTTGATATGGTTTCGAAGTGTAACAATATTCCTTTGATACTACCTTGGAGCTTCATCAATAATTGAAGCAATTGATATAATCCTAGAAGGGCCCACATTCTTTGAAATCGTTTGCCAAGGCTAAGAAAATGGATCTGGAGAAGGAATAAATTTTCCAACCTACAGGAGCTTGATTGTCTCCTTAATTTTTCCATTTCAGACGCTTGGTCTTCCAAATAACGATGAGAGACATATCTTCTAGATTCCATTTGCTGAAGTTTTTTTCTAGAATGTCTCAAGCAACTTGTTTGTGACCAAAGCCATTTGATCAACCTTCTAGTCAACATAATCAAGATGGGCTTGGACAGTTGAAAGCTTGGTGTCAATTGTCTTAAGAACATTATTCTCGGGCCAAGGCATTTTCTCGATGCCAATTTAAGACAGCTTCGAAGAATGTAACTTTCTTTTGCCTACCATGGTCGTCAATATTTGTAGGATTCAAGACCTTAAAGATATGATGAATTCGATCATAAACATCTGTAAATTCTTCTAATCCAAGGATGGGGCACTAGAATTAGATATTTCCAAAAGTGGAAAGTTTGAGGATTGGAACACCTAGGCAGATGGAAGAACATGTGCTAGTTCTGGTTTTGGGGAACATGAAGATTGAGGTACTTTGGGCACTTTAAGAAGAAAGGAATTCTTCTTAACCCATTTGTAAATGGATTTACAAAAGGGTAAAACAATTGGCTTTTGGAGTGAGGGTTTATTTTTGGGCGGTGGCGAAGAGGCGGAGGAGGTTCACATGCTTCGGGTTTTTCAGAGGAGGATGTGGATATTTTCCTCCATCTTCACCAAAAGGTCCAACAGTGGGACGCCGTCTAGATACGTATGGTAAAGTTTATCTTTTGACCGTTTCTTTCTTCTCGATGCTCTATCATCTTCTTCGTCATTTGGAGGACTTGTGCAAAGCAAGCACTGACAATCTAGATCCCAGAAATAGTGTCTTATACAGGAATCTTTGTAATAATGAATAGGGCGTCCCTCCTACTCTAAAGATTCAATCGTGGATTTTGGATCTAGATGGCCTTCGTCAGGTGGATCATGGGCAGGGTTGCATCACAAAAATAGTTGGAAAAATAGAAGATGTAGACTCTTCCTTTTCCTTGGTGAATTTGATGACAACCGTGCCATATTTCTTCTTAATGAACTGAGACTCTATGGATTGAATTGGCCTGGAGTTTTGGTGGATTTTTTCATAATTAATTACTCATGTGTCTTGGAGTAACTTAACTAATTGATTTCGAGGGATCTGTCTAGGAACATGGATACAGAAAGTTGGGTCATTATCCACTGAGATGAACAAGGTATCTTCAGAACTAGGAAAGTTGAGGTTAATGGCATGATTTTGGACCCAATAAACCATTTGATAATGTAAAGTGGCAGCAATAGAATCTAGAGTTTGAGGAGCTCTAGTAATATGCAGCTGCACCTTAAGGGCCGAGAAAAGTCGTGGATCCGAGAGAGCCATGTTAAAATATGGAAATAGTGTAACGAACATTGTTCCTACGTTAAGGATAGTTTGGAAAATACCAACGCAAGCATGTTGATAGTCTAAGAATTGGATGTCTAACGAGCCATTCGAGCAACCACGAGTAATCCCTTTCTTCCGTGAAAGGATAAAGCAAGCCTCATGGCACTAAAGTGAAGGTGTGCATAACCTTGCTGTATCCACTAGCATGGAAAATTACAAAGGATTTGGAGGGTGACAAAGTGTTCCTGCTGAGTAGCTAGAATAGGATGCTGGTCGAATTTCGAGAACTGAATAAGCTGTTTGATAGAGTAGAAGAAAGATGATGGTTTAGCAAAAGCAGAATATATATTTATAAGAGGAATATGAGTCTCGGAGATTTTGCTATCTTTATTGAGATAGGAAATCTCATAAAGATAGTCTGTAACATCCCGAAATTCGACCCCGTTTCGACAAAATGAAATGGGCCTCTCGTCGACGAGCCTACGGTCCTTTTTCTCTGAGCTAATCACTCACGAGTTAACTAACCCATTGAGTGAAGCCGTTAAGGGATGCATCCACGGTAAAAATCCCTAAAAGCTACTTAATTAGTTGGATTGGACTAAAATCGCGTCTGATCGATTTTAACCACGGAATTGAACTCGATTTCGGGAATCGAATATTGAGCGTGTCATAATTCTTTTTTAGGACCTCGTCTCATCGTCTCGTCAATTTATTGACGAGTCCGAAATTTCGAGAAAGAAATTATCGGAAGAAAAATCGAAGACCGGAAAAAAATAAAACAAGAAAAGGAAAATATTAGAAGTAATTTGAATAGTAGGACTTTTTACTATTTGATTACTTTTTTTTTTTTTCTTTTTCTCCCTTTCTTTTCTTTCTCTCTCTTTCCTCTCTCTCTCTCTCCCCCCCCTTCGTGCGGACACCCCCACCGAAACCCCCTTGCCAAATTCAACTTGGCTTCTTCTTCTCTCTTTCTTTTTCACTTTTGACTAGTCAAAACACTTATCTTTTCTCTCTCTCTTCTCTTTCTTCTCTCCCCCACCCCACGTGACCGAACCCCTCTCCCTTCTTCTTCTTCGTGAAAACCCAAACCGGAAACCGGAAAGAGGAAGATAGCAGCTCGCCGAGATTGACTAGACGCCCATCGCCGCCGTCCCGCCGCCTGCGCCCGCGCCCGCGCATTTGTCGCTCGCTGCGCGCCCCGCCAGCCCTCGTCCCCTCGCGCCCAGGCGTCCCCCGGGCGACATCTGCCCCTGCCCAGCTCGGCCCGACTCCTCCAGCCGCCACCTAGCTCTGCCCGACTACCGTCCCGACCTCCCTGGTGTCCCCCTCACCCCTCCGCCGGCCTCCCCTCACCGTTTGGGCAACCGGAAAAATTCCGGCCAGCCCAAGTTCGCCACCCACCGAGTGGGTTTCAGCCCTCTTCGGGCTCGCTTTGGGCCGTTTCGGGCCCCGGACCCAAGCCGTGCTTTGGAAGGAATCGATCCTCGCGCCGTGCCCGTCGGATTGATTCGAGTTGTGCGCGATACTAGTGAGTAATCTCACTAATCCTTGCTTAGTGGGCTAATTACACTTATTGGTTGTTTAGTTTTATTTAATTAGGTTTAGGTGGTTAGATTAGTGTTTATTAGTCGATTGAGATGCGATTTAGACAAATTGATTGTGTATTTAGCAAGTAGACATGGTCTACTATTTATTGAGGGTAGCTCGGGATTTTTCGACCCTTTATCGAGCTTCAATTTGACATTTCGGGTCTAAGTAGAATTTTTGGTATTTAAATATTATTTGTTTTGGAATTAAATTAATTAATTAATTATTTTCCGAAAATTCAATTGGGATGGCCAGTGACCGGAATATTATGGTGATGATTGTGGTGAAGTCCGTTTATTTAATCGGACTTTATTTTGAGCTAAATTGAATTTTTAATATTTATTATTTTAATTTTCGAAATTAATTAATCAATTATTTATTTTTTGGAAATTAAGGCGGAGATGGCCGACGACCGAAATCTCGTGCTGATTGTCGTAGTGCAGTCCGTTTATTTATTCGAGCTATACGTTGCATGGAATTAAATAAATTGTGATATTTTAGGGATTTACCCTAAATTGATTGGAATTGATTGAGATTGGAATTATTGATTGGTAGATGGCCAAGTTTGTTTATTCAGCATTCTTATGCTTTGTTGAGTTGTAAAGTGTGTAGAATGGCGAGAGTGAATAAGAAGTACTTTGGGTTGGACCGATCAGGCACGGTGTATGGACCTACGTGGTTTGGTGATTAAGGACATCACTGGCGAAAACGGCACCTTAAAGAACGTACGTATCGGTCTAGTACATATCCCATCATAGGCATACATGGTTCGGTGATTTGGGATATCACTGGCGAAAATGACGCCTTAAAGAACGCATGTAACTGTTTAGTGAATACATGGTTATAGGCATGTGTGGTTCGATGATTAAGGACATCACTGGCGAAAATGGCACCTTAAAGAACGCACACAAATGTCTAGTAGATAAGTCACCTTGGCAAACTTGACGCCCGAGAGCATTGATGTGACTCTGTGACCGAATGCCCTATGGGAGGTTTTATGGTGTGGAATCAATGACCTATAATAATCCATCTGACATGTAATCGACTAGTTCGGTTGATCAATGATTTGATTGATTGTCCGTTGTGATTTATGAAGCGTTGTATATAACCTTGAATTGCAGGTTGGATCTGAGGCCAAGGTAAGTCCTCTGACTCGTGCTGTGCTTAGGCAACCTAGTAGTGTATTGGTTCCCTAATTGAGTCTTAGTGGGGTAGAACTTGCTGAGACATAGTCTCATCCCGGTTGTGGGACAACATTTCAGGCCCCTAGAATGGCAGCACCTCCACCTCCTCGTCCTCGTATGCATTATGGCATCCCTGAGCAGATCTCGGAGTTAGAGACTCATTTCCATATCCACCCCCACCCAGAAGGATTGGAGTACGTACTGTTTCAGTCGATCATCTGGGTTGACGTGGGGGTAGAAACCCTGAGGCCCCACGGGTATCGATCATGGTATCGGGAATATTTTGATGGACGTAGAGAGGGTCCCATACCAGAAGAGGAGGTGCCTCACAACATATTGAAAGATGCGTTCGGAGAAGGAACTGCTGATCACCTAGATGGATCGGTAGTAGATCCGAGAGACCCGCAGCAGGAGGCCGAGGCTTATACTCCCGTACCCTCGATTGAGGAGAATAATGGGCAGGAAGATAACGGAGGGAGGGCGCAGCAGGAGGTGGATGGACCGGAGGAGGATGAAGATTGGGGAGCAGCTGAGGAGATGCCTGAGGATGAGCCGGCATCTAAAGCTGAAGAAGAAGCTGAAGAGGAGGAAGAAGGAGAAGAGGAGGAGGATCCAAATGATCCTGAGTATGACCCGGATGAGGATTGAGATCCCATCCTCTTTTGTGAATCCGGTTTTGGTGTGTATAAAGTGGAATAAGAAGTTGTGAAGGGTTGTGAATTATATTGTTTTGTGTTGTATATAAAAGTTTGGTTATGAGTTTCATTATGAAAGTATGGCCCTACTTTTCTATCCCATTATTTTATTGTCTGGGGATTTTCTTTATACTTTCACATGCGCATATTAAATGAACAAGGTCGGCGATGCATCCTAGGACGTTGCTATTAATCGACCGGGTGAGGGATATGCACGCATTCGAGGATCGGGGCGTGACATCCCGTTTAAGTGGTATCAGAGCGAAGTTCAAGATTGGAGTGATAAGGAGCGATGGTTCATGGGATAGTAGTAGGATGGCCTTTAAATTCATGCTAGTGCATGTCTGTGTTAGCTGAGTGCTAAAATTGTTTGTTGTTTGAATCGCTCTGTTTCTAATTCGGTGTTGAATTAGAAGCAGGTGTCAGTAGATTAAAGCGACACCATAAGTGATCAGGAGCTGAGAACTCTTAGGCAGAGGACCTTGTCCTCAGTAACTCGGGCTGTAACGCCTACTAGAGGCAATGCCCGAGGCGGTTGTGGTAGAGCACCAGTTGTGGCTAGCGCTAGTGGTGAAGCACCACCTCTTGTTAGTGCTGGGGTTGCAGCCCCTAATGATCCCAGGTTGGATGGGATCTTGCGTGCTCTGGAACTGATGGGGAATAGAATGGATCAACAAGCCGCTACAGTTGAAGCCGCCATTTAGGCCGCCGCTACTGTCGTTGCTGCCGCCATCGCTGGAGCTGTCCCTGTAGTTCCCCTTGCCCTTGCACCTGCCGTAGCACACGCTGAAGGTCCACCAGGAATAGTGGTCACAGAAAGACCAATTCATAAGTTAGTAGAGTAATTCCTGAAGCTAAATCCACCTCGGTTCCTTTGGGACCGGAGACACGAAGCCGCTTTTTCATGGATCCGAAATTGGAGAAAGCCTTTGCACTTTGCTAATGTGCAATGAGGCGAGAAAGTAGTACTTGCAACTTACCAACCTGGAGGAAGTTGCGGATACTTGGTGGAAGACAACTCGATGAACCATATTTCCAGAGGGCATTGTTCCAGAGTGGAACACCTTTTTAGAGGCCTTTAATGTTAAATATTTCTTAGAAACTGCCAGAGAGGTGAAGATGGCAGAGTTTCAACGTCTTCGCCAGGGTTCCCTAACCGTCGATCAATATGAGGCGAAGTTCGCTGAACTTTCACGATATGCTCCTGAGTTAATAGCAAATCCAATAAACCGAGTGAGAAGGTTCAGAGAAGGGTTCAGGCTCGACTTGAGGAGTACATTGATTTCTGAAAACTTATAATGACCTTTATGAAGGGCTCGGATGATCGAGAAGGAGTAGCCTAGAGCAGGCCTCATACTGGATCAAGATTTAATTCTCATAGAGACAACATCCGCCAAGGAAAGAGGCGATACTTGGAAACATATTCCGGGGCCCGCCTAACAAGAAGGGTAGATTCAGTAGGCCATTACCTAGTAATGTTGGTGCGTGTCGCTTTTGTGGGAGGAGACACGGGACAGCTCCGTGCCCAGCTAGGACAGGAGCGTGTTACGAATGTGGCCAATAGGGTCACATCGCAAGGTATTGTTCGAGAAAGCAAGGAGGACGACTGCAGCTACCATCGCCACCTCCAAGAAGACAAATAAGAGGGTATGCCCCTCAGAACGTGCTGCAAGGAGGACAGCAGAGACCCCCAGCTCAAGGCACGATTTATGCAATCACACAAGGTCAAGTAGAAGCTGCGCCTGACGTGATCATAGGTATGGTTTCACTCAACGACCAACCTGCTTATGCTTTGTTTGATCTGGGAGCAACCCACTCTTTTATTGCTGAGCAGTATGTTAAGTGGATAGGAGTCAGTCCTATATTATTGGAGTTGACAATATGCATATCTACACCCTTAAAAGATAAGGTCATTGCTGCTTTGGGTTGTTTGGGGTGCAAGTTAGAGATTGGTGAGTGAGTGGGAAAGATAGATCTTTTAGTCCTAGCCATGTATGACTTTGATTTGATAATTGGCATGAACTGGCTTACCAATCAACGAGCTAAAATGGACTACTATTGCAAGACGATTCAGTTTGACCCGTTAGAGGGTAAGAGCTTCGAGTTTGTAGGAAGTTGAGGAGGACCCTCGATTGTCCTGATCTTGTCGCAAGAGACATCTCGTTTGTTAGATGAGGGTTGCCAAGGGTACCTGGCAACTGTCGTGGGACACGCGTTGAGGAACTGAAAGCGGAGGACATTCCAGTTGTGCAAGAATTCCAAGATGTCTTTCCAAAAGAATTGCCCGGATTATCGCCAGAAAGGGAGATTGAGTTTGTGATTGAATTAGCACCAGGGACAAAGCCGATCTCAAAAGCACCGTACATGATGGCATTATCAGAGTTGAAAGAACTGAAAGTACAGATGCAAGAATTATTGGACAAAGGATTTATTCGTCCTAGTGCATCACCTTGGGGAGCACCGATTCTATTTGTTAAGAAGAAAGATGGATCATTGCACCTGTGCATCGACTACCGATAGCTCAACCAGGTAACCATTAAGAACAAGTATCCCCTCCTAAGGATAGATGATCTGTTCGATCAGTTGCAAGGGGCGTCAATATTTTCGAAAATTGACTTAAGAACAGGGTATCATCAGTTGAGAATTAAGAAAGAGGATATTCCTAAGTCAACATTTCGTACTTGGTATGGTCACTATGAGTTCATAGTGATGCCATTCGGGTTGACGGATGCTCCAGCTGCTTTCATGGATATGATGAATCGAATATTCAAGGAATATTTAGATCAGTTTGTTATCGTGTTCATAGATGATATCTTGGTCTATTCGAAGAGTGATGAAGAACATGAGAATCACCGAGATTAGTACTCAAGACCTTAAGGACGCATAAGTTGTATGCTAAGTTTAGCAAATGCGAGTTTTGGTTGACTCGTGTTCCATTCCTAGGTCATGTGATTTTCGGAGAAGGAATCTCCGTTGACCCGAGCAAGATAAAAGCCGTGATCAATTGGCAAAGACCGACATCAGTGATAGAAATCAGAAGTTTTCTGGGATTGGCAGGGTATTACAGACGGTTTGTAGAAGATTTCTCAGCATTAGCATCGCCTTAAACTAAGCTCACGAAGAAAGATGAGAAGTTTGTATGGTCAAACAAGTGTGAGCGTAGTTTTCAAGAGCTAAAGGAAAAGCTGACTACGGCTCCTGTACTGACAATTCCATCTGGTCCTAGAGGATTCGAGATCTACAGTGATGCGTCATTCAGAGGACTAGGTTGCGTGTTAATGCAACATGGTAGGATAGTTGCATACGCTTCTCGCCAGTTGAGACCTCATGAACCAAACTATCCAACGCATGACTTAGAGCTTGCGGCAATTATCTTTGCCTTGAAGATTTGGAGACATTATTTGTGTGGTGAGAGATTTCAGATCTTCACGGACCATCAGAGTCTCAAGTACCTATTCTCTCAGAAGGAGTTGAACATGAGACAACGCCGATGGATGGAATTACTAAAAGACTACGACTGTGATATTTTATACCATCCGGGGAAGGCGAACAAGGTCGCCGATGCATTGAGTAGGAAGTCTTCTTTAGCCCAGATCTTGATTAAAGAGTGGAACTTAATCGAGAGAGCTTGGGATTCGGAATTCAGATTTGAGGTAGACCACCTTTCAAGTTTCATGGCCACCCTTAGAATTGAACCGAATGTCCAGGTTAGAATTAAACAACTCCAACCAACAGATCCAGATGTACAAAAGATTCTTCAAGAGGACACTGAGAAAAGAAAGGCTGACTTTCAGATTGCTGATGACGGGACATTAAGGTCCTGAGGACGTTTGGTTGTATCTAACGATGTAGAGCTTAGAGAAGAAATTTTATCTAAAGCACATCGTAGTGGTTACAACGTTCATCCTGGAAGCACTAAAATATATCAGAATCTGCGTCAACACTATTGGTGGTCAGGTATGAAGACAGACGTAGCCAAGCATGTGGCCAAGTATTTGACATGTCAACAAGTAAAAGCTCAGTATTGCAAACCAGGAGGACTCTTGCAACCTCTTACGATCCCAGAATGGAAATGGGAGCATATCATGATAGACTTCGTGACTGGACTACCAAGAAGTCAAAGAGGAAGTGATTCAATTTGGGTAGTAGTGGACGGACTGACAAAGTCGGCTCACTTCATTGCAGTTCGAAAGGACCTCAGCCTTGATAGGTATGTAGACCTGTACGTGCGTCAAGTGGTTCGAATGCATGGAGTGCCAGTGACGATAACCTCAGATAGAGACCCGAGGTTTACTGCTGCTTTTTGGAAAAGCTTGCAGAGTGCTTTAGGTACAAAGCTTTAGTACAATATGACGTATCATCCTCAGACAGATGGCCAGTCTGAGAGGATGATTCAGACTCTCGAGGATATGCTAAGAGCTTGTGTAATAGACTTCAAAGGAAGTTGGGAGGATCAGTTGCACCTGGTAGAATTTGCTTACAACAATAGTTACCAGCACAGTATCAAGATGGCTCCATTTGAAGCGTTGTATGGCAGAGCATGCAGAACTTCAGTATGTTGGGATGAAGTCGGAGAAAGGAAGATAACAGGCCCAGAGTTAGTTCAGCAGTCAGTAGATGCCATGGCAGTGATCAGAAACAGATTGAAGACCGCGCAGAGCAGATAGAAAAGTTACGCAGATAAGCGCCAGAGATCTTTAGAATTCCAAGTTGATGATCACGTTTTCCTAAAGGTGTCACCAATGAGAGGAACTTCGTACTTCGGGAAGAAAGGCAAGCTGAGTCAGAGGTACATAGGTCCATTTGAAATTCTCGAGAGAATTGGGACCTTAGCGTATCGTCTTGCATTGCCGCCAAAGTTGGCGCAAGTGCATGACGTCTTTCACGTGTCGATGTTGAGGAAGTGCAAGCCTGACCCGACACACGTGCTCAATTTTGAGGAATTGAACGTGGATGACAGAGTGTCATATGTGGAAAGACCGGTCCAGATTGTAGCCAGAAAGGAGCAGGTACTGCGTACAAAGACCATCCCGTTGGTCAAAGTGGTCTGGCAACACCACGTGCATCAAGGAGCAACATGGGAAAGCGAAGAGTCGATGAGAGAATTGTACCCCACCTTTTTGCTTAAGTTTGTAAGGTTTAAATTTCTAGGACGAAATTTTTATAAGAGGGGAAGAGTTGTGACATCCCGAAATTCGACCCTGTTTCGACAAAATGAAATGGGCCTCTTGTCGACATGCCTACGGTCCTTTTTCTCTGAGCTGATCACTCATGAGTTAACTAACCCATTGAGTGAAGCCGTTAAGGGATGTATCTGCGGTAAAAATCCCTAAAAGCTACTTAATTGGTTGTATTGGACTAAAATCGCGTCCGATCGATTTTAATCATGGAATTAAACTCGATTTCGGGAATCGAATATTGAGCGTGTCATAATTCTTTTTTTTAGGACCTCGTCTCATCGTCTCGTCAATTTATTGACGAGTCCGAAATTTCGAGAAAGAAATTATCGGAAGAAAAATCGAAGACCGGAAAAAAAATAAAACAAGAAAAGGAAAATATTATAAGTAATTTGAATAGTAGGACTTTTTACTATTTGATTACTTTTTTTTTATTTTCTTTTTCTCCCCCTTTCTTTTCTTTCTCTCTCTTTCCTCTCTCTCTCCTCTCCCTCCCCCTTCGTGCGGACACCCCCACCGAAACCCCCTTGCCAAATTCAACTTGGCTTCTTCTTCTCTCTCTTTCTTTTTCACTTTTGACTAGTCAAAACACTTATCTTTTCTTTTTACCTTATCCTCTCTCTCTCTTCTCTTTCTTCTTTCCCCCACCCCACGTGACCGAACCCCTCTCCCTTCTTCTTCTTCGTGAAAACCAGAAACCAGAAAAGAGGAAGATAAAGAGCTCGCCGAGACCGACCAGCCGCCCGTCACCGCCGTCCCGCCTCCCGCGCCCGTGCCGCGCGCCGCCAGCCCCCGTCCCCTTGCACCTAGGCGTCCCCCGCGCGATGTTCGCCCCTGCCCAACTCGGCCCGACGCCTCCGGCCACCGCCCGCCTTCGCTCGGGCCGCCATCCCAACCTCCCCAACGTCCCCCTCACCCTCTGCCGGCCTCCCCTCGCTGTTTGGGCCACCGGAACAACTCCGGCCAACCCAAGTCCGCCACCCACCAAGTGGGTTTCCAGCCCTCTTCGGGCTCGCTTTGGGCCGTTTTCGAGCCCCGGACCCGAGCCTTGCTTCAGAAGGAATCGATCCTCGCGCCATACCCGTTGGATTGATCCGAGTTGTGCGTGATTCCGGTGAGTAATCTCACTAATCCTTGCTTAGTGGGCTAATTACACTTATTGGTTGTTTAGTTTTATTTAATTAGGTTTAGGTGGTTAGATTAGTGTTTATTAGTCGATTGAGATGCGATTTAGACAAATTGATTGTGTATTTAGCAAGTAGACATTGTCTACTATTTATTGAGGGTAGCTCGGGATTTTTCCGACCCTTTATCGGGCTTCAATTTGACATTTCGAGTCTAAGTGGAATTTTTGGTATTTAAATATTATTTGTTTCGGAATTAAATTAATTAATTAATTATTTTTCAAAAATTCAACTGGGATGGCCAGTGACCGGACTATTATGCTGATGACCATGGTGAAGTCCATTTATTTAATCGGACTTTATTTTGAGCTAAATTGAATTTTAAATATTTATTATTTAATTTTCGAAATTAATTAATTAATTATTTATTTATTTTTCGGAATTTAAGGCGGAGATGGTCGACGACCGAAATCTCGTTCTGATTGTCGTAGTGCAATCCGTTTATTTATTCGAGCTATACGTTGCATGGAATTAAATAAATTGTGATATTTTAGGGATTTACCCTAAATTGATTGGAATTGATTGAGATTGGAATTATTGATTGATAGATGGCCAAGTTTGTTTATTTAGCATTCTTATGCTTTGTTGAAGCCCAAGTTGGTACCCAAAATCTCGACACATTGGCGACTCTCGGTTGTCGTGAAAATCTTGAGGTTTCAATTACAGACACAAGGTACCCAAAACGTCAGAAAATCAATGTAGTGCCGATCGGTGAGAATTTTGAAATCAAGTGGAATCACCAACATTCTGATCACATATCTCAGCCAAATCGACCTATCTCTGATCTCTGATCGATTCTGACAATGTCGCAATGATCCTTGTAGATCGACATGATCGAGTAGTCAATTCCTAGTCGAATTCTCAAGTCCATTGCATTTAGATTCCTTAATTGTTTCCCCAAATAGACCAGTTATCTCGTGAGTGGCCAACTCAGAGAATAGCACTATAGACGCATCGACGAAAAGCCCAATTTATTTAATCGAAACTACTCAGAAAATTTAGGCTGTCACAATTCTTCCCCTCTTATAAAAATTTCGTCATCGAAAGTTAAACCTATTAAATTCCTTAAGCAAAAAGGTGAGGATACAGTCGTCTTATAGATTCTTCAGTTTCCCAGGTTGCTCCTTCTGTGCCGTGGTGTTGCTAGACCACTTTGACCAACGGGATGGTCTTGGTATGCAGGACCTGCTTCTTACGGTCCACAATCTGAATCGGGCTTTCAACATACGACACTCTGTCGTCCACGTCCAATTTCTCAAAATTGAGCACGTGGGTCGGGTCAGGCTCATACTTCCTCAACATCGACACGTGAAAGACGTCATGCACTTGTGCCAACCTTGGCGGTAATGCAAGACGATATGCTAGGATCCCGATTCTTTCAAGAATCTCAAATGGACCTACGTACCTCGGACTCAATTTTCATTTCTTGCCAAAGCGCGAAGTACCTCTCATTGGTGACACTTTCGGAAAAACGTGATCACTAACTTGAAATTCCAATGGTCTTCGACGCTTATCTCGCGTAGCTTTTCATCCGCTCCGAGCGGTCTTTAACCTGTCCCTGATAACGGCAACTACATCGACTGACTGCTGAACCAACTTTAGGCCTGTAATTTTCCGTTCTCCAACTTCATCCCAACATACCGGTGTTCTACACGCTCTGCCATACAACGCTTCAAAAGGAGCCATCTGAATGCTCTGTTGATAACTGTTGTTATATGCAAACTCAACAAGGTGAAGCTATTCCTCCCAACTTCCCTTGAAATCCAACATGTAAGCTTGCAGCATGTCCTCGAGGGTTTGAATCGTCCTCTCGGACTGGCCATCCATCTGAGGATGATATGCCGTACTGTACGCAGCTTCGTTCCTAATGCACTCTGCAGACTTTTCCAAAATGCAGCTGTAAATCTCGGGTCTCGATCTGATGTAATCATCACTAGCACTCCATGCAGTCGAACTACTTGACGCACATACAAATCTGCGTGTATATCTAAACTGAGGTCCTTTCAAACCGCAATGAAGTGAGCCGACTTTGTCATCACGTCGACCACTACCCAAATAGAATCATTTCCTCTCGACTCCTTGGTAAGCCCGTCAAAAAATCCATTGTAATATGTTCCCATTTCCATTCTGGGATCGCAAGAGGTTGCAAAAACCCTCCCGGCTTACAATGTTGTGCCTTTACTTGTTAACATGTCAAACACTTGGCGACATGCTTGGCGATATCCGCCTTCATACCTGACCACTAGTAGTGTTTACGCAGATTCTGATGCATCTTTGTACTGCCAGGATGAATGCTGTAACTGCTATGATGTGCTTCTAACAAGATCTCCTCTCTAAGCTCTACATCGTTAGGTACAACCAATCGTCCTCGGCACCTTAGAGTTCCATCCTCAAAAATCTGAAAGTCAGTCTTCCTCTTCTCGGTATCCTCTTGCAGGATTTTTTGAATATCCGGATCTGTTGGCTGAAGCGTCTTAATCCTTATCTGCACTTCCGGCTCAATTCTGAGGGTGGCCATAAGGTTTGAAAGGTGGCCTACCTCAAATTTGAAAACCGAATCTCGAGCTCTCTCGATTAAGTTCCATTCTCTTATCAGTATATGAGCAACTGAAGACTTCCTACTTAGTGCATCTGCAACTTTGTTCGCCTTTCCTGGGTGATATAGAATGTCACAATCATAGTCTTTTAGGAGTTCCATCCAGTGACGCTGTCTCATATTCAACTCTTTTTGAGAGAATAAATACTTGAGGTTTTGATAGTCTGTGAAGATCTGGAATCCTTCTCTGCACAAATAATGTCTCCAAATCTTCAAAGCAAAAATAATTGCTGCGAGTTCTAAGTCATGCGTCGGGTAATTTAGTTCATGAGGTCTCAACTGACGGGACGCGTATGTAACAACTCTGCCATGTTGCATCAGCATGCAACCCAATCCTCTGAATGGCGCATCACTGTAGATCACGTATCCTCCAGGACCAAATGATATGGTCAACACAGGTGCGGTAGTTAGCTTTTCCTTAAGCTCCTGGAAACTACGCTCGCACTTGTTTGTCCATATGAACTTCTCTTCCTTCTTTAACGGTCGAGTCATAGGCGACGCTAACGTTGAAAACCCTTCTACGAACCTTCTATAATATCCCGTTAAACCTAGAAAACTTCGATCTCGTCACTGTCGTCGGTCTCGGCCAATTGATAACTGCTTCAATCTTGCTCGGGTCTACGGAGATTCCTTCTCCCGAGATCACGTGACCTAGGAAAGCAACACGAGTCAACTAAAACTCGTACTTGCTGAACTTAGCATATAGCTCATGAGTCCTTAGAGTCTGCAGTACCAACCTCAAATGTCCTTCATGCTCCTCTGGGCTTCTTGAGTACACCAGGATGTCATCGATGAACACGATCACGAATTGATCTAGGTATGCTTTGAACACTCGGTTCATCGGATCCATAAAAGCAGCTGGAGCGTTCGTCAATCCAAACGGCATGACCGTGAATTCATAATGGTCGTACCAAGTACGAAACATTGTCTTAGGTATGTCCTCCTTTCTTATCCTCAGTTGATGATATCCCGTCCTCAGGTCGATCTTTGAAAATATCGATGTTCCTTGTAACTGATCAAACAGGTCATCTATCCTCGAAAGTGGATACTTATTCTTGATCGTCACTTGATTGAGTTGTCGATAGTCGATGGACAGGCGCAACGATCCATCCTTCTTCTTCACAAAAAGAACCGGTGCTCCCTAAGGTGATGCACTGGGATGTATAAATCCCTTATCCAATAACTCTTGCATCTGCACCTTCAGTTCTTTCAATTCTGATAAAGCCATCCGGTAAGGAGCCTTAGAGATGGGCTCTGTCCTGGGAGCTAACTCAATCACAAACTCGATTTCTCTTTCTGGCGGCAGACCTGACAATTCTTTTGGGAACACGTTTGGAAATTCTTGAACCACTGCTATGTCCTCGATCTTCAGCTCCTCAATTGTCGTATCCATGACAGTTGCCAGATAACCTTGACAACCCTCGTCTAACAACCGGGTTGCCTCTAGAGACGAGATTAGAGTAATTGAGGGTGCTCCTCGACTCCCAATAAACTCGAAACTCTCACCCTTTATCGGGTTAAACTGGATCGCCTTGCGATAACGGTCTAGCTTAGCTCGTTGCTTGGTGAGCGTCCATGCCAATTATCAAGTCAAAATCATACATGGCTAGGACTATCAAGTCTATCTTCCCCTCTCGCTCACCAATCGCTAACGTGCAACTAGGACAACCCACTGTAACTAACACATTATCCTTTAATGGTGTCGATATACTAACTACTGACTCCAACAATTCAGGAATCAATCCTACAAACTTAACATACTGCTCAGCTATAAATGAATGCATTGCACCGAGATCAAATAAAGCATAAGCAACGTTGTTGTTCGGTGAAACAAGACCGCAATCACATTAGGTGCATCCTCTCGCCCGTCCTCTTGTGATAGCATAGGTCTTTCCTTGCACTGGAGGTTTGAGTAGTCCACCTTGCTGTGCATTTGGTGGCAGAAGTCCTCGGTTTTGATTCATCGTGGTGGTGGTGGCAACCGTGGCGGTCCCATTGGTCTTCCGGGGACAATTTCGGCCAAGTGACCTTGCTGGCCACACTAAAAACATGCACCCGGCCTAGAGTGGCACGGGGCTGACCCATGTTGTCTTCCGCAGAAGCGACACGCACCATTCTGTCTCTGAGCAGACTTTCCTATTCCACCCTTCCTGTTGGGCGGAATGGGATACCTTCCTCCAGGCATAGGTGTCTTCCCAAACCTATTCCTATCCTGGTTAAAGCCAAACCGCGACCCAGATGCGGCGGCTTGTTCATTCAGATTCTTTTCGATTAGCTGGGCTCGTCCGTATAGTTCATTGTAATTCTTTATATCTAATCGCACCAATGGATTTTTCAACTCCTGTCGGAGGCCATCCAAAAACCTCATTACCTTCTCCTCGGGATCTGCAATCAATCTCGGGGCATACTGTGAAAGCTCGACGAACTTTGCCTCGTACTGGTCCACAGTCATTGAACCTTGACGAAGGCGCAGAAATTTTGCCATCTTTAATTGCTTGGCACAGTTGGAAAAGTACTTGCCATTAAATGCTCTAACGAAGGTGTTCCACACCGAAACCACACCTTCGGGGAATACCTCTTCTTTGGTGGCTCTCCACCAAGTACTTGCAACCCCCTGCAATTGATATACTGCAAGGGTGACCTTTTCTTCTTCATTGCACCTCAGCAGTGCAAACGCTTTCTTCAATTCTTCGACCCAACGGGTTGCAGCCTCAGGATCTCCTGTCCCGGTGAACTTTGGCGGTTGTAATTTCAGGAACTGCTCAACAAGCTTGTGAATAGGTCTCTCGTTCCCCTATGGAACTTCGGCGGAGTGCGGCGGCTGGCCGCGGCAGCTTGATTCTAGGCCTGCTGCCTCATCAGATTCTCGATTGTTTGGAGCACTTACATGATCCCATCCATTCTCAGATCACCAGGGGTTGCTACCCCAGCACCAACCGGCGGAATCGGCGGCGGTGCTACACCACTTGCGCTGGCCTCAGCCTGCACTCTACCTCGGCCACCTTGGGCACCGCCTCTCGTCGACGTCCTCGCCCGAGTCACTGAGGATAAGGTCCTCTGCCTAGGAGTCCTCGACTCCTGATCACTCATGTTGTAGATCTTCTACAAAACCGGTTTCTAATTCTACGCCGAATTAGAAACTGAGTGATCACCACAACCCATTTACCAAACAACTATCAATCACATGCATCAAAGATAAAATAAAGGCATTTCCTACTAACTATCCCAAGAACCCATCGCACCTTATCACTCCAAACTCAAACTTCGCTATGATACCATAAAAAGGGGATGTCACGCCCCGAACCTTGAGCGCGTACCCATCCCTCTCTGGTCGATAAAATTTTGCAACTTCCCAGGACTAGTCGCCGACCCTTTTTATTTTGTTGCACATGCGGAAGCAGATTATAAATCCCCTGACAGTAACCATATTTGGATAGAAAAGCAGGGCAACAATTTCATAAACAAACAAACATACCTTTATAAACATATGCCGAGTCAAGTACAAAAGTCTATGGTCAAAAGACTACAAAAGATGTTCTCCAAAAATAAAAATCCTATCCGACCCATACTTTAGATCACCTCCTCTTTGCTCTAGGTCCTCCACTCGATGACCCTAAAAGTGGTTATACAATAACCAGTGAGACAATGTCTCAGCAAGTCTAAGCTCTAAATTTCGGCTAGGAGGGAAAGACGCTAAGAAGCATCCTAAGCACGCAATCACACAATCAAGGAGACTTTTCTCATCTCGTTTCACCTCGCAGTCAGCACAATTCATATCACAAATTAGAGCATCACTCAAGCTCAAATAATTGGAACACAATACTCAATTCATCATGCGTTTCTAGTTTTGATCTCGGCATATAGCACGGCCTACTCTTAGTTCGGCGGTCTTCTGACATTGCCAGGCTTCGTCTCACCCCATTGAGCACGGCACGTCACTCGTCGACGGCTTTCCCGAAGAAGCATAGGGTCCAATCTATCTGCGACCGGCTTTCCTTTGACAAGGGGTATCCCATATAGGGGTAACGTCCAGCTCAACAGCCCGAGACGATTTCTCTTAATCATCACATAATCACTCAAATATGGCCCAGGACACCGTGCATTGCACTCAAATGCTTCAATTAAAATGGTGAACCTCGCATTTTTCTTCGTATTAGAAATACGCATGAAAATAGTCGTGTGTGGGTACGGTCAACTCGACCCATAAAAATTGACATTCTTCCTTTTTAAAATCCCACTATTTTATATAGTATATAAAACAATTTTTGGTGTTAAAATCCGACACCCGGGATTTTCTGAGTAAATATTGAAAATTCACAATTTTTGGAATTAAATACCAAAAATCCAATCATCACTCAATTTGCATAATTTAACACTCAATTGCAGAAATTAACCACACCATTGCAATCAGCACGAAATTCCGGTCATCGGCTATCCCGGCCTAATTTCTGGAAAAATAATTAATAAATAATTAATTTCGAAATTTAATTAATTAATTCAATTTAATTTCTAAAAACACTAATCTAGGCCAAAATTATTAAATTAAATACCAATACGGACCCGGAAAAATTCCTGAACCCTTCTAGATAAATAATACAATTAAATTAGGCCTTAGCTAAACCATGCTAACCACCTAACATGCTTAATTAAATAATTAAATCATTAATTCAATCTAACTAACTACTTAATTCCTAATTAAATAAATCTAAACACCACTTAGCATCAAAGCCTACTAAGAAGAGTTTAGAGAATAAACTCACCGGTGTATCGTGAAAACCGGTTCACCGAGATGACGATGCGACGGCGGCCGAAATCTTAATTTTCGGCGATGTCGGCGAACTCTCGGACCGGGCCTAAAATAGGCCCAACAAATCTTAGCCCAACTGAGATTTGTTTTCAACTTGGGTTGGGCTTCACTTGATTCGCAGGCTGAATTATTTGGGCTTTCGAGACCGGGCTTGACGAAAATGGGCTTGCTTCAAATGGGTATGGGCGATGAACTAAATGGGCTCAAAGAAGCCGCTTCTTGGGCTGCAGCGTGGACTAATCGAGCGTAGCTACCGGGCTCAAGAAAGCAGCGAAGATGAAGAAGCAGTTGCTGGCGTGCTTCGGTGGATGTTGCTGATCTTCGTGGCAGCGGCTCCTAGCGTCTCCGAGTCAACTTCAAGGGAAATTTACTGATTTTGTTGACTCGGCCAGACAACCGAGAGTGGAGTAGCTTCGGTCTTCGCTTCGGTCGTTGGTGTTGAGTCGCAGATAAAGGAAAAATGAGAGATCTTCGGACGTGGCAGCTTCTGCCGTGAGCTGCTTCAATCGGCAGTTGGTAGATGGAGTCAACTATGGGGAAGAATTTCCTTTGGTTGACCAAATGAAGACATGGCCTGCAGAGGAGAGTTCAAAGGGAGTGGGGGCTTCGTGGATGTGGAGAACAAAAGATGGTGGGGCAGCAAATGTTTCGGGCGGTTGCAGGGAAAGAGAGACGGTGATGTGCGAAGATGGAGAGAAGACGAGGGAGAGAGAGAGCTGGCGTCGATGGCGCTAAAAGAGAGACCGGTGGGGATAAGGATAAAAAAAATCAAGAGAAAGGTCCAATTTTCATAAATGCTTGTCCCCCCAATTGTCTTCATACTTATCCATTTGTCCAAGAATACTTTCCAACAAGTATAAGTCCAAATAAATCCATTTTAATGCAAATAATGCACCCTCATCCTAAGTTCCGAATTTCCATTTTTGGGACATCAATTTCTTTGACAAATTCCCAAATTCGACGTCCAATTTTGATGTAGAAAAAGCCCACAAAATTTTACAAGTCTCCGTCGTCATATGGCTCAATTTGCAAGTTGAAAATCTTTTCAATTCGGCTGATCCGAATTTTTGTTATTTTTCTACGACGTCCGGATCGATTTTCCGCAAAAATCTCGGAATCTCTCAAAATTTATTGGAAGATGAGTCGACGTCCCTAATATAGCTCGTGACACCACAGAACTTTCAATTTCTGAAATCAGGTTCAAATAAGCGGTTAATTTCAATCTAGTGTGCTTTTAGCATGACCTAGTCTACCGAGTAACTTTTAAGAATTTTTGGTGCAATTGATCCGTGATCGATTTATCTCGAGTCACATAGTGCATCTTCGACACATTGGCGACTCTCGGTTGTCGTGAAAATCTTGAGGTTTCAATTATGGACACAGGTACCCAAAACGTCGAAAATCAATTTAGTGATGATCGGTGAGAATTTTGAAATCAAGTGGAATCACCCACATTCTGATCACATATCTCAACCAAATCGACCTATCTTTGATCTCTGATCGATTATGACAGTGTCGCAGTGATCCTTGTAGATCGACACGGTCGAGCAGTCAATTCCTAGTCAAATTCTCAAGTCTATTGCATTTAGATTCCTTAATTGTTTCCCCAAATAGACTAGTTATCTCGTGAGTGGCTAACTCAGAGAATAGCACTATAGACGCATCGATGAAAGGCCCGATTTATTTAATCGAAACAACTCAGAAAATTCAGGCTGTCACAGTTGGCAACCGTTGGCTCCCGGGGGTCTTGGGGATCTTGTGGGTGGATGGAATGGGCAAAAGAATGGCTGAAATGGGGCGAAGCAGCAAGAAAACGCGAAACAGTGACGGCGGGCAGCTTCCAGACGATCCGGTGAGCGGCAGACTCCAGCGGCCGTATGGGACGAACGGCGGCTCTGTTTGGGGTGATTTCGGGCTTGTTGGAACGATATGGATGTCCTCTTCACGCCAATATGTGGCTCGTTTGCTGGTTCATCCGGGAAGTTTACTTTTTACTTGGATCTTTGGCGAGAGGTCAGCTGGAATGCAAAACCAGCGGTGGCGCGAGTGGAGGTGTGTGACGGCTACAGCTCCTTCTGCCGGTCTTCTTGCTGGCTTGAGGGCTTCGAAAATGAAGAGGAGAGGGTCTTGGATGGTGGAGAGGTGAGAGAGAGATGGAGATGATAGATATGAGGGAAGAGATAAGAGAGATGAGATAGAGTTGAGGTGAGACAAGGGTCCCATGTGGCCTTTATTTTCCATCCTTTGTCCCCTCAAGTGCTTGCCCTCCAAGCAAGGTTCCATGGCCACCATTGAGCCACCGAGACACTCCATTCAACCTTCCAAGTGGTCCAAAAATGCTAGGGGTAGGGGGAGTTACGGATTTGGCACCATCTCTTTTCAATTGGACTTAAATTCTCTCTTAAATTAATCTCAAATGACCTCAATAAATTCAATTGATCACTCATTGATCATCTCTGCATTTTTCCTCATTCAAGAATCCCTCTTGCATCTCAATTTTTCCATCAAAACCAATCCTCGGCTTTTTCTGCACAAAAACGACCCGGCGACGACTTTTTCCCAAAAAGTGTCGAGTGTCAGAAAAATCTTCTAAGATTGAGTCGACGCTCCTAGAATTTATTGTGACATGATAGAATCTTCAATTTATGAAATTGGACTCGAATTGGCGGTTGATTTCTATTTGACGCATTTTTAGCGTGACCTAGACTACCGGGTAACTTTCAGAAATTTTTAGTGCAAATGACCCGTGGTCGATTTTCTTCGTGCCACTATGAATCCACTCGACTCATTGGCAACTCTAGTTGTCGTGAAAATCTCGAGAATTTAAATACGAACACAGGGCACCAAAACGATAGAAAAATCAGTCTAGTGCCGGTCGACGAGAATTTTCTAATTTAGTGGTGTCACCCACGATTAGCCACACATCTCAGTTGAACCGACCTATCTTTGATCTTAAATCGATTTATATCTGTGTCATGATGACCTCTAAAGATGGACACAGTCGAGAAGCCGATTATTGGTCGAATTCTCAAATCTATTTGCCTTAAAATTCTTAATGGCTTTCCCAGATAGTCTAGTTATCTCGAGAGTGATCAGCTCTGAGAACAGCCCTATAGGCGCGTCAATGAAATGCCCGATTTATCCAGTAGAAAACAGGGTTGAAATTCTGGGATGTCACAGCGGCGGTCTCTGATCTCCGACCCGGGCTTCGCCAAGTTGCATCTACAGAGGCTTGAGGCAGGGGATTTGATCCCTAGCCAGAGAATCATCACCTGCGGCCACAACTGCCCCCTTTAGACCGTGGACTACGAAGCGCTCGACGGCGGCGGTGAGGGTCGCGTGGTGGTACCTCATGCGATCAAATCTTTGGCCTCAGGAATTTTGTCATAAATAACAGTTACCAGGATGCTAAAGAGCCAAATAGTTACCAAACATAATTCTGTTTTTTTGTCCTCTTTTTTACTTTGATAAGTGGGATCAATAATACAATAGAAAATACCATTGTTTAAGGCAAAAAGAAAGTATGATATTTCTTCCATGAAGATATCCTTATCCAGCTACCTCTGCAAATGGAAAATTCAAGTTACGTGATGACCAAAGGCACTCACCAGTTGGTTGACACAATCTCTTTTGCCCATATAAGGTTTTGAACACGAATGTTTGGTTTGTCCCGTGCAAGTGAACAGGGGAACCGTTACTAACAAGAGGCTTTGAATCAAGAAAGAAGACTAAAATAACTCAATCAAGACCGAACAGAAGATGATTACAAATATAATGACAACAAATTCAAGAATGTTATGGATTACCCGACATTTCCTTTTTGCTACAGGTTTTAAGGGGCATTCTAGCATGACACCAAGCACGCCCCTTGCGTGTTGCCGACAATCCAGTGCATAAGACACCAGCGCCATCACTTGCCATTACTCGCAAGAAGATGGAGTAAAACAAAAGGTTTTGTGTAGCGACTCTCATATAGAAAGCTCTTAAATTTCCCTTCTATCATTCTGTTCAAGGGAAATGCATGACTAGAATCAGGACTTGTTTAGAATTCTGACTTTCCTCTTCTTTTGATTAATTAGTGCCAGCTTTTTTGGGAATAACCTTAATTTTGTGCTTTTTGAGCCTATCAAATTGCCAGTGTAAAATCAGAGTGGATTTGTATCGAGACTTTCCCTCATCAATCTGACTTTCCTCTTCTTTTGATTAATTAGTGCCAGCTTTTTTGGGAATAACCTTAATTTTGTGCTTTGTGAGCCTATCAAATTTGTAAAATCAGAGTGGATTTGTATCGAGACTTTCCCTCATCAATCTGGGACATGTCATCCCTCCTCCTCCTCCTCCTCCTCCTCCTCCTTTCCTCCTTTTTTTCTTCTTTGAAATCTTGCATGTCTCTAAACGTAGCCCCGCCAATATTCTTGTTTTGATTGCAGGTAAAGTGAGGTGCGTTAAGTTCAGTCCAGATTCAAAATACATTGCAGTCGGATCAATGGATCACAATTTGCGAATATTTGGCTCGCCTTCAGAGGACATTGCTACAGTAATTGTGACATTGATGTTTGGTCAGCAATAATACAGGTAGGAATATGGGTTATTAATGCCAAGTGTGCTAGAGGAGAAAATGGATCGTGATAGAAAGCTGTCTTCGGTCATAGTCCCGGAGACATTATATTATATTGATGCTTTATGAAGCCAATACCTTATTTGCTCTTCTATTTGATTGTTTCATCAAAAGGCAGCTGTATCTTGCTTGTAGAGGACACGTGCATTTTTTATTTTCTTGTTTGGAGACATAGATCGAGCAGTGGCCTTTTTTAGTAATTGGAGGTTGACAATGCAGAGCAAGGAAAAGGTGAAAAAGAATTATTGTTTGGGTATGGATGAATCTTTAAAATGAATGACTTGACGATAATCTTCCCCAAAATGCTGTGGTTATCGCGAAATGTTTTGGGTCAACTGTACAATACAATAATTAGCAGCCTGGTATAGATAACACTCGTTATATGCCCATGCTCTTGCCCGATTCTTTGAATAGGTTTGATAGACATGGTTTTTCTTTGTTTTCTAGATGATTTGAATTGATCGGGCATCATGCATCCTGCTATCGGATTTATCGACCTACAGGCCAGAATGTATGTTTTCCCCCCTTAAGGGTGTCAGGAGATGTTAAAAATGTCTGGCAGCTGGATTTTTTGAAACTCTTTCCTTGCAGAATCTATTTCTTCGTGTCCCTAGTACAACATGAACTTTTGGTGGCATGTACTATTCATCTGACGTGCTAAGCTACTGAACATGTGAATCTCCTGAGAACTTCGCAGTTCTTTGCTCTAGTCCCCCTTATGAGAAGGAAGGGGAAAAGAGAAGAAAATAATTAATTCTGGTGAATATTTCCATTTTGCATGCGGTTGGCTCTGTATACGTTGTGCTCTTCATTCTAACCATAATGATTGCAATAGTTTGTTGAAGTAGTTACTACTGTGATTTTGTCGTACTTTCTCTAGATGATTATGTGTTTGATCTGCAGACTGTGTGGGTTTGACAAGGTTCGGAAGATTGGAGCTATAACTGTCGGCATAATGAAAGATCATACTGCTGAGGTACTCTTTGTGACCTTTTTTACTTGATTAAATACCTTCCTTTCAATTATGAAAAGGAAAAGCACATTCCACGTCACATCTGTCTTGGTTGTAGTCATAAACATGCCTTCTCAACAGTTTATGCTGTATTCAAAGCTGAAACATGCTTCCTTGGTATAAACTTTATGTCTCTTGCTTGTATGAAATCCTTCTGCCCATTTTCTTGCTTCATTTGGTATAGTCAACTATCTCAATGATTTTTCCTGTTATCTGAAGCATGGATGTCATTCTCCTACTAGTATTGTTCAGTTATGTACCGAGTCAAAGTAGCTTTGAATACAGTCACGATGCTTAGAAACACATGCAGTCTAGAGAAGTAATAGAATCTAGTCTTTTTATTGGGAACCAAAGACACGACTTTGGTGCACAGTGATGGGTGATGGTAATTTCTTCTTCATTCATGTGGAGTTCAACTGTGCAGCATATTTTCTGCCAGCCTGCTTAAGAACATGTTTATTTATCTTGTGCATCGTCTGATTTAGTGTTTTGATTTAGCGGATATCTTTTGGGAATATTTGTCAGGTTGATCAAAAACACCTGCAATATTAACTGTTTGTGCTTCCACATGTTTCTCCCTCGAATATTAGGGTGATGGTGTGAACATTGTTGAACTTTGCTGTAGCCTTGGCTTAGATTCTTTGCTGCAGTCATCCAAACATTAGAGGTGCAACTGAATAGCTTGTTTCACCTGGTAGATTTGATTTTAAACTGTGTTATCTAAGGTTTGTCATTTCCAGTGAGAATTCAGGTTTTCTAGTTTGGTATACTTTCAATATTTGGTGTTTTAATGCCATAATAAACTTACCAGATAATCAAGGATGACCTAAGACAGTTTCAGTTTTGCGTTTTACATTATAGTGCTATAGAGATGGAGGTATCTGGTAGAACTTAATCCAGGGTCATAGCTTAATGGGACTAGGGGCAATCTTATTGTTGCACCTTTTTTGGTGACGAAGCCACTCACACATCCTACTTTCTAAAATGTGTTTCTTGGATGGGTTTCGTCATTCTTTTCCAGAAAATAGATCATTAGAATAAGGTGCATGCTATGAATTTCTTGATCTGGGAAGTGAATTTTAGTACTCGTGGACGTGCTGCGATCTCTGGAGTTCCGGAGGGGAATTTTCTTGGGAGAATTATTCTAAGCCTAATTATCGCTGTTGTTTTCAAGTGGCAGAATTATTTTATTCCTGAGGTGGTCATGTGTTTGAATAAAAAGACTTAAGAAAAAAGGCATAGCATGATAATGAGAGGATCTGAGATCTTTGAATGTTTTTCTTGCCCCAAGTTTTGGGGCATAATGAGAGGATCTGAGATCTTCTGTCCTTTTGTAAGTTTGGTATTGATTTCCAGTTTACTGCATCCATCTGAATAATTGTGTTACCGTGTATATGTGTGTTTGTATGGAGTTTACTGGAAAAAAACGCTCGACAGTTACAGCAGTTTGGAAGTTTAGAGGGAAGATAGGTAAAAGGTTTTTAAGAAAAAAAATCAATTAATAAGAACATGAGCCTATTTACATGAGATGGATTGACAATGTATTGCATAGAAGTGCTTTTCTCGTCTGCCAAGTGAAAAGTATTAGGTCCTACTTTTTGAATTGATCAACCGTACATATTAAATTTCTGCTTTAATGAGGTCACGGGCAGACACCACTGCCAAGTGCTACAATGCTTGAGTGCCTGGGGGCGTCTCAAAATGTATGAAGTAGGGATTCTGTGGAGGCTTGTGCATGCCTCGCCACCTAAATTGTGTCTCCAGTCATAAAGCTGATTAGAGAACCCATAGCAAGTAGAAAGAGAGAAAGAAGGAAGAGATAAGGAATAGAGAGGAGGAGGAGAAGGAGAACGTAAAAGAAACAAAGAGAGGGCTGTAGTTTTCTGTGTAACAGAAACCCTACACCCATTATGTTTATATTAAATATAAATTGTATATGATCATAATACCCTTATGTAAGTAAAAATAAATAAAACTCTGAAAATTAAAAATAACTCAATTAAAGTAACTTAACACTTCCTCTCAAGCTGAAGCATATAGGTCACCCATGCCCAGCTTGGAACAACCAGCAACAAAAGCAGGACGAAATAATGCTTTAGTGAACATATCGGCAAACTGATCTCTTGAGGCAATGTAAGGAGTAGCAACCAACTTCTGCTTCACAACATCACGAATAAAGTGACAGTCAACTTCTATATGCTTAGTGCGCTCTTGAAAAACAGGATTCCCAGCAATATAAATAGTTGCTTGATTATCACATATCATATCAATAGGTTAATTAATTGAAAATCCAAGCTCCTGGAGAAGAGATTTCAACCACAACAATTCGGCCACAGTATGTGCCATAGCACGATATTCAGCCTCCGCACTAAACCTGGCAATGGTAGTTTGTTTCTTGCTTCTCCAAATAACCAAATTACCACCAACAAAGGTGCAATACTTAGTCGTAGACCGTCGATCATACGTTGACCCATCCCAATCAGCATCAGAATAACCAACAAGAGTGGAAGAACCGTTAGGTTTATAAATTAATCCCTCACCAGGAGAGCTTTTAAGATATCGAAGAATGCAATAGACAGCATCCCATCGAAGCCTTCTTAGGTGACTCCATAAACGGACTCACCACACCAACAACAAAAGAAATATCAAGACGTGTAACAGTAAGATAAATTAGTTTCCCAACTAGACATTGATATTGTAGCTTGTCTTCAATTTCATTTCCATCATCAACTCCAAACTTTTGATTTGGATCCATAGGAGTATCAACTGGCTTGGAAGCTAATGTACCAGTCTTAGACAAAAGATCAAGAACATACTTTCACTGAGACAAATTACTACCTTTTTTATTTCGTAAAACTTCAATACCTAGAAAATATCTAAGGGTTCCCATGTGACATCCTGAAATTCGAGCCCTTTGAGGAATGAATGGATATGAATTTCATCAATGCATTGTTGGTTGATCTCACTCGGAATTGATCACTCTTGAGATACTGACCTTGAGGGGAAAGGCTATTGAGGAAAGAACTCGTACGACTAAAGGACTCGACCTGGGAAAACGACTTGACCGTGAGACTTGCGTGAGGATGATCCTGTAGATAGGCAGGCCGACTCAAAGGACGACTAGAAGTTGATTCGCAGACAGAACATAATGGAACGACGGGTGATTCCGTTTATCGTTTTCGAACCCGCGAACGACCCTATGTCGATCCTTAGTGATCGTGTACTTTGAAATAAGAATCTATCCTCCGTAATTTCATGCAGTCAAGGACGTCTATGCGTCAAGATGTCTTGAACATGGTTTGGCACGAGTTAGTTACGCGTGAATCCTCTAAGCCGCCCGTCAGTCTGAGTTATAACTAAAATGGCATTAGGGCGAAATTGACATGGCAAGAGAACTTAGGACTGGACTTCGAATTATCAGGAATGTCCGGGACGAACTTTGGATGAGGCTACTTCGGACCGTCGAGAGCCGTTAAGCGAGCAATTGGAAAAAGGGATTTTCAGACCGAGAAAGCAAGCCCGTGAGGACGTGGGCCGGGCCAGGTCGGTGTGGGCCTTAGGCCCAAGTTGGGACAGCCACCAAATGGGCCTAAGTCAAGCAAATGAGCCCATTGGGCCAAACCAACTATTCATCTTCTAAGCCCATGGCCAAGCCTTAACCATTTCAAAGCCCAATAAATTCCCAAGCCCACTCCTATTCATGGCCAAGCCCATTTCTTAGGCCCATCCACCAATTTCAGCCCAAGGATAGAATGGTAATTTGTGCAAGGTGGAAATGACCAAATTGCCCCCTAAAAGCATTTGGATAAGAGCAAAGGAAGAGAGAGAAGATGATGTCATGCATGGGGAATTGAAGTGGCCATTTAATGGCTTTAATGAGGAGTGCAACAGCTCTCCCATCACCCCTCTCTCCCTCATTCGGTCCCCATCTCGAACGGAGCTCTCTCTCCTCGTTTTCCCTCTCTTCCAGTTTCTGCTCCAGCTGACCCTTTGGTGAAGAATCGAGTCAAAAGTGGTCTTCTCGGTTGAATCAGAGAACGAGCCACATATCACCGTGACCGGAAGAGACAGACCGTTCCAACGAGCCTGATTTCATCTCGAACGAAGCCACCGTCCGTCCTGTACGGCCGTCGCAAGCCGCCTGTCGCCGGTCCGTCGGTCCGCCTGCAGCCTGCACTGTTTCGCGTTTTCAGGCATTTTTCTTCCATTCCAGCCTTTCCTCCGCCCATCCTAACCTCCAGCAAGAACCCCAAGACCCCCGGGAGCAGCTGGTTGCCGGAAAACCCCTCACGGAGCTCCGCCAAGCCGTTCAACTCGGGTTTCTCCTCGGCAGGCTGTTTTTCAATGTTTTCGATGGGAGTCCGAGCCGTGGTTGCTGTGTTGAGCTTGGGACCGCCTTGGATTGTTGTGGTAGAGGTTCCGGGTGCGTAGCCACCGTCGTCGCCGCCGCGTCTGTGTCTCCGGCCCGCTTAACGGGTGAGTTTAGCTCCTAATCCTTCGATTAGTGCCTAAACTTGCTTAGGTTGGTTTAGTTAGATTTAATTATAGTTTATGTGATTTAATTAAGTTGGATTAGCTCTAAGATAGGTGGTTAGATGGATGGATTAGATTAGTTTAGCTTAATCTTGCTTTATTTGCTTAATTGTGCTTATGTGTTTAATTAAGCTTGTTTTGCTTAATTAATTATTTGATTGTTTTAATTAATGATTTTAATGAATTCTGAGTTTAATTTATCATTTATTAAATTCTAGAAATTTACTGTTCACTCGATACTATTCACGGTTACTGTTCACGAGTACTGTTCACGAAACACTGTTCACAAAACACTGTTCACCCGAGAACGAAAGGTGTCTCATTTCATGTGGGTTTAATCCTATAAAGTGATTGGATGTGTTATTGCATAAATATCTGCATGAAGTGAATGATGATTTGTGCAATTGTGTGGTGATTGGAAAATTTGGATTTTATTTAGAAAATCCCGAGTGTCGGGTTTGGACACCGAAAATGGATTTTAAGTATTATATCAAAGGTGGGGTTTGAAAAAGAAAGTATCAGTTTTCTGGTTCGAATTGACGTGTACCCACGCACAACTACTTTCTCAGATGTTTTTAATACGAAGGAAATATGCCAGGATTACTATTTTAATCGGGGCATTTGAGTGAAATGCAAAGTGTCCTCGGCCGATATTGAATTGTCGTGTGTTGGTTAAGAGGAAACCGTCCCGGGCTGTTGAGCTGAACGTTACCCCTATATGGGATGCCCTTAGACAACGGGAAGCCGGTCGCAGTAGATTCTGGACCCTATGCTCCTTCGGGAATGCCGTTGACGTAGTGACGAAGTCGTGCTCCACGGGGGGAGACGATGCCGGTCGTAGTAGAGGCTGGGCCGACTAGACCGATGCTCCTTCGGGAATGCCGTCGACGTAGTGACGAAGCCGTGCTCCAAGGGGGGAGACGATGCTCCTTCGGGAATGCCGTCGACGTAGACGACGGCCGTGCTCCACGGGGGGAGACGATGCGGCTAAACGCTAGTAGATAGCTGAACCGCGAGTAGGCTATGCTCATGTGTGGCGTAATTAACAATTGAAACGCATGCTAAGTGTTATTGGGTTGAGACCCCCGTGATTAATTGAGTGGACAAGGCATTTCAATTGTCATATGCATTGAGTATATGCATTGTGTTTTTGAACTGTGCCAATGTGCAAGAATGCATGAGAATCATGGCATCTGTGATTTCGATCATACATGAATTAAGCACATTGTTTATGGCACGCACGCACGAATCGATAATGTGCAGGGTGTGGCAATGGCTAGGTGAGATCGCTTGTGATGCGACTCGTATGTGATTGATGAAATGTATCATCTAATGGCCATGTGCATTGCGTATATCGTGCTGAATTATAACGTGCGGGGTATGGCATACCTGTAAGGTTGTATGCGAATCGATTGTTGGTTGTTGCTTGTGGTGGGGTTGTTCGGATAGATACTCTGAGTTGAGTTGGTGTACTAACCGGGGCTTAAGGGTGGAACTCACTGAGATTTATATCTCACTGGTTATTGAATAACCATTTTCAGGTCCCTAGTGTGAAGAGCCAGGAGCTTGAAGCGGAAGGGTCAGGAGCATAGGTGGCTCAGTAGTTCTTTATGACATAGATCTTCTGTATAAGCTTGAAGTGTTTATAAAAGTGTATTTGATTTGAAATTGTTGTTCTGCTTTTCTATCCCATGTTTGTTGAAGTCAGGGGATTAGTAATTCGCTTCCGCATGTGCAATAAAAATAAAGGGTCGGCGACGAGTCCTGGGAACGTCGCAAAATTCTATCGACCACCGAGGGATGTGTATGTGCTCGAGGTTCGCGGCGTGACATCCCAAGTCTTTAATTTGAAATTGTTGCTGAAGAAAGGACTTAACCTTAGAAATGCCGGTCACATCACTACCAAAGACAATTATATCATCCACATATACCACAAGAATGACCATCCCCGATTCCTTTTTGCGAACAAAAACAGAATAATCTGAATAACATTGGTGGAAACCACATCTGGAAATTACTGAACTAAAATTTTCAAACCATGCTCTTGGAGACTGTTTCAACCCATAAATGGCCTTATGTAGCCGACATACTTTACAATGATTCTCTCCCTGAGCAACATACCCAGGAGGTTGTTTCATAAATACTTCTTCAGACAAATTGCCATAAAGAAAATCATTCTTGACATCCAATTGATATAATGGCCAATCGAAATTCACAGCAAGAAAAATAATAACACGAACATAATTGAGACGTGCCACGGGAAAAAGTCTCAAAGTAATCCACTCCATAAGTTTGAGTAAAACCTTAGCAACGAGCCGAGCTTTAAGACGCTCAATTGAGCCATCTGAATTGTACTTAATAGTGTACACCCAACGACACTTCACCACATTTTTCCCAAGAGAAAGATCAACCAATGACCACGCTTGGCGAGACACCAGAGCTCCCATTTCCACATCCATAGCTTTCTTCCACTCAAGGCGAGACAAAGCCTCAATGGTAGAAGTAGGAATTGTGTGAGTTTGTAATGATAGAGCAAAGTCATGTAATGGAGAAGGAAGATGTGAGAGGGACACATAATGCTCAATAGGGTAAGCCAAAGAGGATTTTTGTGTGCACGATCGAGTGCCTTTGCAAAGGGCAATCGAAAGATCGTCCGAACCGAGAGACAAGGAGGAAGATTGAACGGAGGGCATGGAAGAGCTGGAGACCGGTGGTCGTAGATTGCTTTCGCCGCGATACACCCGCAAAGGAGGAGGTATTGGAGAAGAACTAGCAGAATCTAGGGGGATAAGTTGTGGGATATGAGGATCAGCTACAATGTTAGTTGAAAACTCTTTACCCTCAGTAGAATAGTATAGTGTGCTCTCGAAAAAAGTAACATCAGCACTAACATATTGGGTACAAGTTATTGGATCATAACACCGATAACCCATTTGTGTACGTGAATACCCGAGAAAAATACATTTAGTGACACGAGGAGATAGTTTATCAGAACTGAAATGTAGGTTATGAACAAAACAAACATATCCAAAGACGCGTGGGGTAAGAGGGAATAATGAATTGTCAGAAAATATAACACGATTGGTGACTCGATGATTGAGGACAAGTGGAAGGCATATGATTTATGAGATAACATGCGGTAAGGACAGCATCACTCCAAAATAATTTTGGCACATGCATATGAAATAAGAGTGAACGAGCAACTTCTAGAAGGTGACGGTACTTTCTCTCGGTCACATTATTCTGTTGAGGGGTGTAAGTATAGGTTGTTTGATGTATAATGCCAAGATTAGAATAAAAAAACAAAGAAATTGATTTTTGTGTATATTCTAGAGCATTATTTGTTCGCAAAATTTTAAGGGATGTATTAAACTGAATAGTAACCTCACGATGAAATAATTGGAAAACATGTAAAAATTCAGAACGGTCTTGAAGCATATAGAGCCATGTTAAATGAGAATAATCATCCACAAAAGTAACAAAGTACTTAAAACCATTTCTACTAGCAATACGGGAAGGTCCCAGATGTCCGAATGAACAAGTTCAAGTAAAGTAGATGCACGAGAATCATTACGACTAGGAAAAGAACTACAATGATGTTTCCCAAGTTCACAAGCCTCACACTCAAGAGTAGAAATTGATTTACACTCGGGAATTATTTGTTGTAACTTAAATAAAGATAAATGCCCTAAACGAGAATGCCATAATAGGGGTTAATAGAACTAGTAGCTAGACCATCGGCGTCGTAGTAGAGACACCATTTAGATAGTAGAGTCCATCACGTTCATGCCCTCCACCAATCATCTTCTTTGTCTAAAGGTCTTGAAAAACGCAATAAGATGGGTAAAATATAACTAAACAACTAAGAGCTTTAGTTAACTGACTAACATATAACAAATTTAAAGGAAGTTGGGGAACATGTAAAACAGAGGACAAATATAAGGAAGGTGTAAGTGAAACAATTCCAGATCTAACCACTTGAGTTGAGGAACCATTAGCTAAAATAACTTCTGATGAAGGACTAGAGTTATGGTGGGAAGAAAATAGTTCTTGCTTACCCGTCATATGACTAGAAGCTCTCGAGTCAATGACCCAAGAGGTGCTAGGAGACAAAGTAGAGAAAGAAGCCATGTTACCTGTACGTACAAGAGTGGTACTGGATGAGAAATTCAAAGCCTCTAGTTGTTGGACACGCTTGATGAGTTGTGCAACCATATCATCTCGAGTCGTAGACTTAGAAGAACTACCTCCAGGTGGGATAGATGGGTTCATGTCCCTGTAAGACACATTTCCAGCACTCCCTTCAGACACAACAACATTTGCAGTAATTAATTGTTGAGCCCACTGAAGCTTGCCATGCTTGGCCCAACAAGTGTCAACAATATGACCAAATTTGCCGCAGTATATACATCGACGACTATCTTGATTAGAACTTTGTCCACTACGTCCACCACCATGACTACGACCTCCCCAAAACCACGACCTCTATTGGAAAAACCACCACGACCACGACCACCACTACTAGCCACAAATGCTAAATTGTCTTTTAGATGACGTAGAAGACGGAGGGACAATGCGCTGAATTTGACAAAATGCTTCATTCATAGAAGGAACTCTCTCTCCAGCTAGAAGCGACTCTTCACAGCTGTAAGTCGGCATTCAAGCCAGATAAAAACTTGGCCACTTGAAATTCAGCTCGCTATATCTTAAGTCTCTCAAGATCAAAAGTAGTGATGGGCTGATAAAGATTAAGTTCTTCCCACATACCTTTCAAAACACTATAATACTCTTCAAGAGACTTGTCTTCCTGTTTAAAATTAAAGATCTCATATAGTTTATAAACTCTAGACATATTTTTGTCTTGTGAGTAACTCTCCATAAGATCATCCCACACTCCCTTAGCAGTTGTGTGGAACATGACATTAGCAGCGATGGATGGTTCCATGCTATTCCATAACCATACCAAAAGTGTATCATTCTCTCTCATCCAATCACTATAGTCTTTAGAATTTGCAGTAGGAGGGTCTGTAGTAAGATAATGAAGTTTCCCTTTGGCATTAATATAAACCTTCACAGCTTGGGCCCATAACAAGTAATTGGAAGATCCATTTAATTTAATAGTGGTAATTTGGACATTGACACCCTTAGTATCACTCATGATGATAGTCTCAATATAAATATATCTACCACTTAATCAAGAAGGCTGAAACTTTAGTGTAAGAAACAAAACAGCAACACTAATGTATAATAAGATGTAATTGGCTCCATCAATTAACCAAAGGGATGTTGAAATCTCATAAATATAGACTGCTGTATAGAAGAAAATATTTGACCAGAAATCTTGATTCAAATAATTACATGTTTGACGGAAACCCAGCAAGATCGGTCAACCATAATCAATGAAGTACTCTGATTCTTGAATCCACTGATCAGTAAGTGTTGTAATCCATGTTCACAAACTGAACTTGATGAATATGATATCTTCTGATCTTATATGTATCGAGACTCGAAGAGAAAATCGATAAAAATTGTAGCTTTAGGTGGCTGCGCACCAGAGAAGAAATAGGGTTACTAGGGGACTCTCAAAACCAGCAATAGGACCAAGTAATCAGGTAATTAGATCTGCTCTGATACCATGTCACAAAGCTGATTAGAGAACCCATAGCAAGTAGAAAGAGAGAAAGAAGGAAGAGAGAAGGAATAGAGAGGAGGAGGAGAAGGAGAACGTAAAAGAAACAAAGAGGGCTGTAGTTTTTTGTGTAATAGAAACCCTACCTCCATTGTGTTTATATTAAATATAAATTGTATATGACCATAATACCCTTATGTAAGTAAAAAAGAAATAAAACTCTGAAAATTAAAAATAACTCAATTAAAGTAACTTAACATCTCCTACACACAGTTTGCCTATAAAAAATAACCTTATAGTATGTTTCACAATAGGTATCCCAGGAAAAGCACTCGTGGTATGTTTTGCCCGGTGGAAGACTCTTGAAAGGCCTGTGAAAGGCTTAGGAAAGAAAATTTTCTGGTCTTTTTGGCTATTATTATGATCTAGTTTAACCAACACCTGTTCTCCCTTATTTTAATGACTGAAGGACGGGGACACTCAAACTTTCATGACCCTATTATAAGGACAAGGCAATAAATGGTCTTGACAATAGTGAAAAACCAAAGTGACGAGGCTTTCAGGTTGTGTATAGTTGACATTAGGTATTGGTTTGGGTAGGTATTGATCTTCGAATTTCATGCTAGCTTAATGGAAAGAGGTACCGACCAAAAAAAAAAAAAAAAGGAAATTAATGGACAGAATTATTCCTTCATTAGTACTTTATGATGCAATAGAATATGATGCTTCTGTCCATATGTCGTGTTCGTGTTTCTTGAAAGTGTTTTACCTGATTGTTTAAACTCGAGATGGTATAAAATATGAAAAACTATTGTGAACCAAGATTTTCAGTGGTTTAAGTTCTTGATTTGGTTTTGCTCCAAACTGTGAGCTTTGATGAGATAAGTCCAGTTTGGTTTCTTCACGAAGCATTGCAAAGCCAAGGAACGATTGTCCTTGCCCCCATAACTGAACCTCTCTCCCTTGAACCAATAAATCAAACCCAAGAGGAAATATATTATCACAAATCGGCCCTCTTGCATTGTGATACCAAGCACCCCATTGGCTGCTAGTGAGAAGCAGCCTTCAAAAGTATTTGATAATGCTCACATCCTGCATAGGAAAACGAAACACCTCTCATCAGAAAATCTACTTCTCATTATTCTTTCAATGGGATTGATACTTCTTTGGATCGGGACAATATCTTCTCAGGATGAATTATGCTGGCTTCTTGAAAATTGCAAATTTTTGGGACTGAACAAAAATGTGCCATGCCTTCTGAATTAGAGCTTTGTTATAGGACTCATGATTGGACTGCAAAATCCATACTGAATAATGAATATCCTTGTTTCTGTCAACGTCATATGTGTTCTTTGGATGATAATTCTTGTGAAGACTGTATAACTAAATCACGTAATGATGCATTTTGAGCAACTTTGTTTTATGAATATATTGTCTTTCATTAATTTTAACATGAGTTGAACTGCAAACTATGTTTTACTCTTTTCTGCAATGAGATGTGTGATCTTTTTCTGCCCTTTTCCAACATCCTCTTCGTTCAAACTCCTGATTCTGGTGGTGAAAATTGTGCATCGGCATCAAAATGGTTGTAGGTCTGATACTGTGTTGCATGATGGTTGATCTACTGTAATGTTGGTTGGCTTTTCAAATTTGCTTATATCATTGTTGTTTCGTTTGAGCTAATATTAAAGAAGTAATTATTGATTGGAGAAGCAGCTTTCTTATTTTTCTAACAATTTTTCCATTATTATATGGGATGGAACCATCTAAATTATGTTGCTGTCATCATGTAGTTAATAGTGATCAACTTCAAATTACTGCAAGTTTTGACTGTGGGTGCTGGTGGGATGCTAATATGGTCATAGATACTGAGAATATGCTGGTGATATCATTAGCAAGTATCAAAAGAAACTGTCTGGAAATAAGAATTCTTTTGCCCTAGATTGCGCAATTATGTTGTAAAAAGGTTTTTCTTGAAAATTTATTTGGCAGATTATTATGGCATATCCCCTATTTGTGATTGATGCTTGATGTAAATATTCATCTTTCCAGGTGCAAGCTATCACAGTTCATGCCACAAATAACTACTTTGCAATGGCATCTTGAGATATGAGTTTTCACAGTTTTTGGTGCTTTTATGAGTTTTCACCTGGTTTATGTCTTACTCAGGTTTCGAAACTGTGTGTGTGTGTGCACGCGGGTGTGTGCACAAGGGTGCGCATGCACTTTTGCATGTACATCGACACAAAACTTGAATCAGTTGTATTATGTGTAATGGATGTTCAGGGAAAAAAACAATTATGCATAACGATTGAGCAGAAAAAGTGCCTGGCTCCTAGAGAAACTGCATTTGTTTTGCACTTACAGTGCTTGTGCAACTTATATATACATATTAACACGTATATTATAGTTCAAGAAAAGCTGATGACATAGAGTAACATCAGTTTATGACACAATTTACTTTGAAAGAATGTTCCTTGTTCAAATAGTCTAAGAACAACCTTCCTTGACTTTTGAAATTCATTACCAGAGTAAATATAATATTCTGAGAACATTGCCTGAAGCATTAACATAGTTTTACTGTTGCTGCAATTTTTTTTAGGTCACAATGCTGAAGTGCTTTTGATGACATATGGTAACATCAGTTTATGACACAATTTACTTTGAAAGAATGTTCCTTGTTCAAATAGTCTAAGAACAACCTTCCTTGACTTTTGAAATTCATTACCAGAGTAAATATAATATTCTGAGAACATTGCCTGAAGCATTAACATAGTTTTACTGTTGCTGCAATTTTTTCAAGGTCACAATGCTGAAGTGCTTTTGATTATGAATTGTTGAGGTTTTCTGCTCTCGCTTGTCAAAAGATATTTTAAGATGTCCTTGCTTGCTTTTTCTCCTTCATTCTGCAGATTGAAGGCGCTTCAGGATCTGGTTAAGCTTTTCATTCCGATGGTCTTATCCTGGGTACTGGCACCTCAAATGCTGATGTTATGGGATGTAAAAAGACAGGTATAATGTTCACAATCTGTCTGAGATGGAAAGGGATGTTGTGGCTTTGGCTGGGTCCACAATTGTTTCTTGGTTGAATGGGCATTTTTGCCACACTTGTTTCTTTGTCTTCATACTTCCATGTAGTATAGAATATGATACGGCAATACTGCATCCCACCCTGACGATTTGCATGTACAGTATTCCATGGTCTAATTTCAGCATTTGTTCCTCATGCTTAGTTTAGTTACTATATGCCATTTTGGCATGCTGTTAGAACAAGAAGGGAAGTCGTAAGTGTCAGAACTCCACATGCCATGATTTAACTGGCATCCTCATTTATTTATTCACCAGAATGATCCATTTAATTTATATTATCATGGTATGGCTCAACAATCTAGCTCAATCGTTTTGAGATAAGTCAATCGCCTCCATGATTCTGCCTGCTGCTCATGCTGTTATTCTTGTGCATTTTTGGGTCCTCCTGTCCGTTTTAGGTTGGGGACATGCTGTTGTAACTGTTACTCATTTTGAAATAGGCAAGTGTTATGACATGTTTTGGCGGTACCGGGGGCAATCGCTGCCATATCTTTCTCTGAGAATGAATACTTCCTTGGGGTACATGTCCCTCTAACCTTTCTTTTATTATCAATAGAGATTTAGACATGCTATCTGACTTAGAAATTTATTTCATAGACTGCAGCTCACGATGGGGTTAAGCTGTGGGATCTGTGGATGTCGAAGCACTCTCGCACGTTTTCAGCATATGACAAAGACACGGACAATTTCTGGTATGACATCCTCTTAAGCCTGCTTGCTGTAGTGAAAGTAGATCTGGATGGCAGTGAGCTTTAGATGCCTTCTGTTTGCTTATTTTTTCTCTGGAGAGTGAATTTTTTCTATAGAACTCCCTCAAAGAAGATTTTACATTTTACTGGTTCTATTTTCTGGGAAAGGGTTGGTTCAGTGTGTGTGAATTATCAGTGAGTAACTATGACTGAGTCTCTCTCCTATTTTGCAGTTGAATTTGAATATAGTGGATGTTATCTTGCACTTGCTGGCGATGAGTTTCTATAGGGTAGAATTTTGTACTCGACTTGTGAGAATAATAAGGTAAGATAGGATTGTGTTTGTTTATAGAATATTTACGTGTTCTTTATTTTAATTGTATTAGCTAGCCTCTGTTGCTTTCAATTTCTCTGATAGTTGAAAAATATTTTCTGAAAAGTCGGAAAACAATGTGTTTATGATAAGTTGCTTACAAAAAAGTTTCACCAAACGCATAGTCAGTAAAGAAAACATTAAATGTACCAAACGCTCTCGCTCTCTCCCTTCCCTCCGCCTTGCCTCCGCCTAGCTCCCCACGCGACCACCGTCCATGCCGGTGGGACTCCCCTCCGCCCGGCTCCGGCGACGGCCTTGGGACCTCTCGAGGACGCCACACCTACGGCCAGTGTCGACCCAACGGACCTCCTCCGAGATTCCCCGAGTAAAAAGCTTCCTCGACTTTGAATTGTCGTTGTTGCGTGAACTCTTGCTGAACACTCGTTTGTATCAGCCTTGCTCGCTCAAAACCTGCCGACGAACAGGCGATTTTGCAGAAACCAATGGCCGAGAGTATACCCGAGGATATCATCGTCGACATACTCTTGAGGCTACCGGCCAAGTCGCTGGTGCGATTCAAAGGCGTCTGCAAGCGGTGGCGGTCTCTGATCTCCGACCCAGGCTTTGCCAAGTCGCATCTGCAGAGGCTGAAGGCAGGGGATTTGATCCCTAGCCAGAGAATCATCATCCACGGCCTCCCCCTCATGACAGTGGACTACGAAGCGCTCGACGGCGGCGGCGAGGGTCGCATGGTGGTACCTCATGTTATCAAACCTTTGGGGCAGTCCCGCATCGTGGGTTCCTGCGATGGCCTGGTATGTTTTATTACCCCCTTCAAATTTCTTATATATAACCCGACCACCGGGGAGTATATTGAGTTGCCCGTTCTTGATCTTGATATTCTTCATCAAGCTGAGTTATTCCATGGATATGGAAATAAGTCATTCTGCGGATTCGGATATGACTCTCAATCTGATGACTACAAAATAGTAGCAGCAGATGTTTTTAGTGATGGAAATTGGGAGGTGGCAATATTTTCTCTCAAGTCCGGTTCTTGGAGAAGGATACAAGTTCAGTTCCGGAAAGGGAAAGTTAAACTTTCTGGCCAAGGAGTTTATTGGAAAGGGGCCTTTCACTGGCACGGACAGATAGACGATCCGCGCAAAGATGTGATTATGTCATTTGATTTGTCGGAAGAGAAATTTCAACAGGTGCTTCCGGTCCCTGAAGTCGATGAGAACATGGGACTTGGGATTCACGGGGCGAATCTGTTCATATACCACAGCACCCGTCACAGCACCCGTTACCTCATGGAGGCATGGATTACGGATGAGTACGGGAGAGGAGCATTGTGGACAAAAATTTTCAGTGTTGATCGCATTGCATATAAACCCCTTGCGTACACAAGGAGCGGAAAAATCATTTTTCTGATGGATATGAGGCTGACTCTGTTTAATCCTGAGGATAATTCTCGCAAGGATTTTCCCATGGGGAGCTACTGCGATACCGATTATGCTATACATTTGGAAACTTTTGTTTCTCCTTATCTTCGCAGTGAGCCATCAAGAATCCAGAGCCTTTAAGAGTCATTTTGGTGCTTTTAATTTTACCTTTTTGTTTTCTAGTTTAATGATCTGGCCATCTGGAGCTGTTGAATGATTTTGTGGATTTTGTAGAAGAAATAAAGAGTGTTGAAAGTCTATTATAAGATCCGGTCATTCTTTATTAACTTCGTTGTGCTTTAAGTATGCGGTCCACTCCAGATGTAGCTTGAGGAATGGCCATTCGATCATCTTTGTTTTGCTGGAATATTCACTTCACTAGCTAATGTTGTCCGATCTGATTTGGTGTAATTTCACCAACAATTTATTGGGTCTTGTTATGTGATGAACATTTAACTATAATGATGTGAGTCATTCATGCATGTGTAGTAGTATTTATTGGCATGTAGTGAAGAAAACGAGGTCAATTATCTTGCTGCAAATTATAAAGTGAAGAATATATCACAAGATCTGAGAACATGTGTATCCTGTGTGAAATTTAGCTGATGCAGTTTAAGATAGGGATTCTGTCTAAGTGAGGATTGTGGAACTCTTCACGTGAAGTTCTTGTTTAAGATACTTTTTTCAATTTCATAAGAGCCCTTGAGTCATGAATGTCCTGAGATCACAATATGATGAAGTATTTTTGGGCGTGAGTAACTTATCATCTATCTCACTCCCGCATGTAGGGCAACTGGTTATCCTCACTATTTCTGTTCCATTATCAGGTTAATCCTTCACATGCCTTGGGCCCCTACTAAGAGCATCATTTTGGTCCACGCGTAACTTAACTATTTGTTTGCTTTGGTAATCTTAAGCAGGGAAAATTGCCCCTTAGACTGTATATTGGTGGATCATGTTCACTCTTGTCTTCATTTAGCCCATCTTTTGACATTTCTTGAGCCAGTGACACTCAATGATGTGATTAGGTTGAACTGAGTACCTTCAAGCTCACTCTCGATTTGTAAAGATTCAGCACTGAACTAAATGCTACAATTAACCTTCTTGTTGTAGCTGCAATAGTTGATCAGAGACACGTTATACGTAATTAAAATGAGTAAAGTTAGTGTATGAATAAGAGATCCATTGCATTGGTTCCATGTATCTGGCCATTGCAGCAGCAAATTAGAACATTTTATTGAGATCTTATTCAACTATAGGATTTTGATATCTTAACAATGTTGAATTTTAGAACTGCAGATCTTGAGGAATCTAGGATGCTAAAGAGTCAAACCTATCAATGCATATCAAACATAATTTTGCTCTTTAGCTGATAGGGTATATAGGTGAAAACAACTATAGTCTTGGAGTGAAATGTCGACAAATGAAGATTGAGTTAACAAGGCCGCATTGGTATGACTGTGCATGAAGTGGAGATGAAATTATCACCAAGTAATGGAGCCGATAAAATTGAATATAATTGATGGAAATTGATATGAATGCAACCATTAGAGAGATAATTATCATGCGGTAAATATTTAACTAAGTTGCCACTATTAGAAAAGTAATCATCAATTAATAGAACTTACGAACATAAGTGTAACATCAACGGAAATAATTGTCAATGGAAACAGCTTAACTAATAGGCGGTGGAATGGACGATTCCGAATTTGTGAATAAGAATTGTTGAATTACAAGAAGAAGCAAGTAAAACTAGCATTATGTATTACCAATCATTTGTTATCTATAAATTATATAATACATATACTTTTGTATAACTCCCAATTAATTAAAGAACACCAATTGTTTAAATTTATCTTTACATGACTGTTAACGATTGTTCTTGGCCTTTATATTTTTTTGTGCAATAATTAACAAAGTACCCTTCACAATTTTTTTTATCAATTTGCTCAATCCGCATTTCGGAAGCTGACTTATCAATACTTTTCCACGAAACCAGTTTAGAATGACGCGAATTGTATAAATTATGCCACCGGATATTAATAAATAAATTTTCAGCCACGAGAGAGACCTAAAAGTATGAATGTACGTTATCACCCTTCTATGCCGAGACGCGACACCTGTTCTGCGAAGGATATTATGGGAAATGCACAAAGTGAGACGGTATATTATATAATATAAGAAATTCAACGGTACCAATTCCAATTTCTAGGGTTTCATGGAATTAAAAAAAAAGTGAGAATTCGTCCATTTGATAACCTCACACCCGCTCTCTCTTCCTCCCCTTACTCTCCTCCGTTTGCCTCTCCGCCGAGCCACTGCCGCTCGACCCCGCCACATCCGGCGCTGCTGGACTCCAGTCGACCTCATTCCGGCGTCGAGCGTGCCCATGATACGAGATCTCCTGTTTCCATTTTGCGCCCCCCGTGGCAAAAAGATATGGTTAGCCCTCGTCTTGTTCTGTGCTGGGTAAGCTTCTTCACTTAGAATTATTCTTGCGCGACTTTGAGTGAACGCTTCCTTAGATGAACCTTGGCCAGCAAAAGATTAGGCCTCCGTGATGGCAGAAATTTTCACCGAGGATATCCTCATCGAGATACTCCTGAGGCTACCAGCCAAGTCCTTGATGCGATTCAAATGTGTCGGTAAACGGTGGCGGTCTCTAATTTCCAACCAGGGTTTTGCAAAGTCGCATTTGCAACGGCTAATGGCAGGGGATTTAATTCCTAGCCAGAGAATCTTCAAGACCAGCCCATTTGAGAGCATAGACTACGAATTGCATGACGGTGGCATCGGTGGCGATGACGATCTCGCGGTGGTAAAGGTTCATGAGCTGAGAATTGGCGATCCTTACTGGGAGCCTGACCTCGTGGGGTCTTGCCATGGCTTGGTATGTTTACTTGTTCCTGGTAGGTTTTTCTATATAACCCGACCACCAAGGAGTCTAGGAATTTCCCTGCTCTGATCTTGTTCAACAAGATGGGTTAGTCAATGGATTCGGATATGATCCTCGATCTGACGACTACAAAATAGTACAGGCTGGTGGTTCTAAAAAGTGGCAAGAGGCAATATTTTCGCTCAAGTCCGGTTCTTGGAGAAGGATACAAGTCCAACGAGAAAGCCATCCCGCCTATTTCAAGCGAGGAGTTTATTGGAATGGGGCCTTACACTGGTGCCTCTTTGAATTGAGCAGAAACAAGAACGAGACTGCAATTATGTCATTTGATTTGTTGGAAGAGAAATTCCACCGCGTGCTTCCTGTCCCTGAAGTTGATGAAGTTGATGGAGGCGTACTTTTCACAGGACTTGGAATTCATGGGGCCAATCTGTTTTTATACCAAGAAACCTATAATAATGATTGCATCGAGGCGTGGATAACGAATGAATACGGGAGAGGACGATCCTGGACTAAATGGTTCAGTGTCTCAACAAAAAGGATACCTGGCTACACACATTGGCAGACGATCCCCGTCACTTACACAAGGAGTGGAAAAATTGTTTTTCTAATCGATATGGGCAAGATGATTCTATTCAATCCAAAAGATAATACTTGTAAGGATTATCCCATCCGGAGGAGGGATGGATATGTTGAATCTGCTATCTATTTGGAAACTCTTGTTTCTCCCTATCTTGGCTTGGGCCGTCAATAATCTAGAGCCTTTTACGAGTTGTCCTAGTGGATTTGGTTTTTACCCTTTCTTTCAAGTTTATTTTTTGGAGAGATCTGGCGATCTTGAGCTGTTGAATGATCTTGTGAATTCTGAAAAAGAGAAAAAGAGTGTCGAGAGTCTATGAGTTATGGTCATTCGTCAGTAGCTTCACAATTGTGCCTACTTTTCTGTCCTCTCCAGATGTAAGGTTAGATCTCTGCCTGGTGAATGGCTATTCAATCATCTCTGTTTTGCTTGAATCATGTGAATGTTAAAGCAAGCACATATCTAGTGATTTTGTTACAATGGAACGAGAGAGACACAATTCTAACATGAGAACTGTAAGAGTAGGTTTCCACAAAGCCTTGACCATAATTCAGACGAAAGCAGAAGCTTCAGGTTAAGCACCTATTAGATGACAAGCTAAATCCGCTTATTGACTGAGCAGCAGAGCAGCGAACCTGCTCAGGAATTTATAATGGTCCGATGAGCAATCGTAGCCAAGTCCACAAAATTCCAACCTTGAATACAATTAGCATTTGGATTTAGGATTTTGCCGGGTTCTCGAGCATTCGGAGCTTGTACCTGAAAGTGGATGATAGAGCGCAGTGATTGCAGTGTCCTTGATCCCACGAAGGACTTTCTCCGAGCCCACCGATCTCGGATGGTCGAAGGAGGATTAGGATCTTTCGGCGAGACGTTGAATTCTTCTGCATCCATCTATTGAGATGTAGTGTGGTGAATCATGGATCGAAGATCACAGAGAGCGAGCAGACATTTCAATATGGTGTTTGTGCAGTCGTCCCTTACATGATTGTTTATGGACATGACAGAAATCGAATTTGCAGTTTATTAATTTCGTTTAGTTCATCAAAAATGAATTCTATAAGCACTGCTATAATCTCTTCATGGGTGTAACTAAGATCAAAAATCTTTTAGGGGCTCAGTTTGTTTTGGGGAAAATCGATAATTCAAAAAGTATATTCCAAATTTGGATCGTTATCATCGCTTAGAAGAATGAGCTCATAAATAATATTTTCATGGTTAGTAACAATCTATGCCTCATCATATTTGATAATAACGAAAATAACTTGCGGTTACAATCAGCATTTGGCCCCATTACATAGTTGGAAGGGTGCCCCATCACAGTTAAAATGGAGAAGTGCCAAAAAAAGTCCTAAACCTTTTGCCTTTGTGCCGATTTAGTCCTAAACCTTTTTTTTGGTGTCGATTCAGTCCTAAACCTTTTTACGTTGTGCCAATTCAATCATTTCCGGCCAATTTTGGCCGGATTTTGCTGATCGACGGGCCGGCCGGCTGACGTGGACAACTTTTAATAATATTTTAATATTTTTGAATTTTTATTTTTATTTATTTTTATTTTTTTTGTCTTCTTCCTCCGGCCGGTCACCGAGGTCCGACGACCAGCCAGAGCCGGAGGTCGGCGAGGGCGAGGCCGACCTCGCCGGCCACCTCGCGGGCGAGGGTCGAGCCTCACCGGCCATGGGCGACGCTCGCCTCGTCGGATCCGGCCATGGGCGAGGCTTGGCCTCGCCGGCCATGGGCGAGGCTCGACCCTCGCCCGCGAGGTGGCTGGCGAGGTCGGCCTCGCCCTCTCCGGCCTTCGGCTCTGGCCGGTCGCCGGACCTCGGTGACCGGCCGGAGGAAGAAGACAAAAAAAGATAAATAAATAAATAAATAATTCAAAAATAATAAAAAATATTAAAATATTATTAAAAGTTGTCCACGTCAGCGCTGATCATGCCACGTCAGCCGGTTGGCGTCCAGTCAGCAAAATCCGGCCAAAATTGGCTGGAAAGGACTAAATTGGCACAACGTAAAAATGTTTAGGACTGAATCGGCACCAAAAAAAAGTTTAGGACTAAATCGGTACAAAGGCAAAAGGTTTAGGACTTTTCTGGCACTTCTCCCCAGTTAAAACTAACTAGTCGAAAAGTAAGTACAATCGGTAGTCGGAATTAAAGGCCTATGCAAATTGCAGTTCACGCATAAAATCGAGTGCTTCTTTAGAGGGAGTCACTCTCGACATCATCAAGTGATCTGCAATTGAAGGCAGGCATGGAGATTTTAGCTATAGCTACCTCAACATTCTTCAACTCGAACTCTGGGTTGTGAGCCAGACACAAGTTCCCGAATTTTTCACGAGTTCCACTGGTTCCACTTAACCTTTTCGACATAAGACACAAAAGGTAATTAAAACGGACCTCCTGTGTGTGATTGCAAGGATGGACATTGGTAAATATGACAACTTACGCATCTCTTTTCTAAGGAGAAGGTGAAGTCGACGCCATGGCCAAGTGCTACTGAGTCGTTCATGCATATATGTAGTAATACTTATTGCCAACTAGGATGCTAAAGAGTCATATCAATGTGTTTCCAAGAGCTTATTCAACTAGAGGATTTTGAGAACTTGATAATGCTGAATTCAGAACTTCATATCTTGAGGAAACTAGGATGCTAAAGAGTCAATCAGTCCTTTCTTAATAAACATACTTTTGTTCTTTTGTCCTCCTTTTTTACTTGGATTAGAATGATCAATTAGACCATAGACGGGACCAATATTCAAAACAAAAGGATAGTATGATATTTCTTCCTTGAAGATATCCCTTTTAAACAACCTCTGCAGTGACTAAACTTAAGTCGTGTGATGACCAAAAGTACCTGCCAGTTGGTCGAAACAATCTTTGTTGCCCATCTCAGGTTGCAAATGCGAATGTTTGGTTTGTCCCCCGTGAGTAAACAATGAGGCTTCAAATCAAGAAAGAAGACTAAAATATCTCAATCAAGACCGAGATGATTGCGAATACAATGACAACAAAATCAAGAATATTACGGATCATCTCATATTTCCTTTTTGATGTAGGTTTTAAGGGACATTCTAGCATGCCACCAAACACTAATCCGTGCATGTCGCCACCAGACTTTTGTTGATCCATATCGAGAGAGAAATAAAGTGTGAATGTACGTTGTGGCCCTTCTATGCCATGATGGGGCGCTTTGTCTTGCGAAGGATATTATGGGAAATGCACAAAACAAGACAACATATCATATAGGGTTAATACCCTGAAAAATCCGAAATTAGTACACATGTGACAAATTTACCCCAAACTATTTTTTTGACCATAAAAAACTCTAAACTGGTATACATTTAATAAATTTACCCCAAACTAGTACACTTTGTGACAAATTTACCCTATGTTAATTTCGTTAAATTTTACTATCAAATTATTAAGTTAAATGGCACGTGATAATTGACTAGTATACTGATTTGAGATTTTATGTGTCGTTTGTCACAATTTACAATTTTTTGATTTTTTTGTGGTATTAATTTAATTTAGTGGATGGTATATTTGTTATAAATTTATCAATTTAGGATTTTTTGCGACCGAATAAATTAGTTTAGAGTAAATTTGTCATAAATGTACTAGTTTAGGGTTTTTTTATGGTCAGTCGGGGTAAATTTGTCACAGGTGTACCGATTTGGGGTTTTCATAGTCAAAAATATAATTTTGGGTCAATTTGTCACAGATGTATCAGTTTGGGGTTTTTGAGGTATTAACTCTATCATATAATATAATAAGGCAGCAATTTCTAGGGTTTCATAAAATTCAGGAAAGTTGGGAATATGTCCAATTGAAAATTCCACGCCAGCTCTCTCCTCCTCCTCCGCCTTGCCTCCGCCCAGCCGCCGGGCTCCACCGCGCGACCGCCGCCCACGCCGGTGAGTTCCCCCTCCGCCCTTGTCCAGTGGTGGCTTGGGACCTCTCGAGAAAGCCGGCTACGGGCCATCGCCGACCCAATCGACCGCGTCCGAGATCTCTCCTGTTTCCGTTTTGCCCAAACAATGGCCGAAAGTATACCCGAGGATGTCGTCGTCGACATACTCTTGAGGCTACCGGCGAAGTCGCTGGTGCGATTCAAATGCGTCTGCAAGCAGTGGCGGTCTCTGATCTCCGACCGGGCCTTCGCCAAGTCGCATCTGCAGAGGCTGAAGGCAGGGGATTTGATCCCTAGCCAGAAAATCATCATCGGCGGCCGCAACAGCCCCCTCGAGACCGTGGACTACGAAGCGCTCGACGGTGGTGGTGAGGGCCGCATGGTGGTACCTCATGAGATCAAACCTTTGTGGGAGTCCCGCATCGTGGGGTCCTGCGATGGCCTTGTATGTTTACTTGGCCCCTCCAATTTTGTCATATATAACCCGACCACTAGGGAGCATATTGAGTTGCCCGGTCCCGATTTTGTTGATCATGCTACGTATTTCAGTGGAGCCAGATGTGATTCATTCTACGGATTCGGATATGACTCTCAATCTGATGACTACAAAATAGCCCTAATAGGGGATGTTGTTGAAGTTGAAAATTGGAAGGTGGCAATATTTTCGCTCAGATCCTGTTCCTGGAGGATGATGATGATAGAAGTTCCGTTCCAAGAAGAGGGAGTCGAATGTTGCGGCCCAGCAGTTTATTGGAAAGGGGCCTTACACTGGCACGTCTATGTCTGGAACACGAATGGTGAGGGCTTTTCTGCGATGATGTCATTTGACTTGTCGGAAGAGAAATTTCACCAGGTGCTTCCAGTCCCTCCAGTCGATGACGGCATACTACTCCTGGGACTCGAGATTCATGGGGCGAATATGTTCATATACAATACTGCCCAAAATCCCCGCATTGAGGCATGGATAACATATGAGTACAGGACAGGAGCACCGTGGAAAAAATGGTTCAGACGGTTCAGTGTCGATTGCAGTGCCTTAAATACGCCCTTCGAGAAGATCCCCCTTGCGTACACAAGGAGTGAAAAAATTGTTTTTTTGATGGATAGGAAGTGGATGATTCTGTTTAATCCGGAGGATAATACTTGCAGGGAATATCTCTTAGGGACGGACTTTATTACCGAATATGCCATCTATTTGGAAACTCTTGTTTCTCCCTACCTCGGCGGTGGAGCTGGTAAATGATCTCGTGGATTTTGAAGAAAAAAATAGTGTCGAAAGTCTATTCTTTAGTAAGTTTATCGTGCTTTTAGTACTCTGTCCAGATGTAGGGTTAGATGTCTGCTCGATGAATGGCCATTCAGTCATCTTTGGTTTGTTAGAATAATGAGAGACGGTAAGTAGAGTTTGAGTTTTAATGTGCTTGACTGGAATGTGGATACTCGTGCAACTGAATTCGAGGATGAACTATCTTGTAATACTATAGTCAAGATCAGCGACTCTTTTTGAATTTTGCCTTCTTGAGTACTCTATACTATTGCTGTGCAAGATTTCGGGAGTGACCCATCCTCTCATTGGGCTGCATTTGCACGCACAGCTTTATAAACATACCGTTGGGATCAAAGCCCAATGTAGTCTCCAGTTAAAGAAACTGGCGATAATGTTATTCCCTAATTACCAAATAAACTATTGAATCCATGTACCAAGATGCGAGTTATCTATTCAAAGGGATGGTGATGGCAAAATCCCGTGTGATGTGAAATGGTGCGAAAGGTTTAGCCTAGATGAAACTCTTTCGTTGCAATGTTCATAGAACTGTGTACATTCATCGTAATAGTTTTTCATCTCATTGGTTTAACCTTGAATGGCTGCTTCTGTTTCTGTAGTTAGATACTCCTCTACGTACCTTGTTGTAATTAGGGATCTCTTGTTCTTATGTGATTTGACTCTGCATGCCATCGAATCTTCTCTTCTCTATTAATCCACACATTGAAGAAAACAGATTACAGAAATGACCGCGCACACCCACAAGAATTCCTCACTCTTAGAATACAAGCTTCATTTGAAGTTGAAATGAGTTTAAAGAGGAATAAGTCTCAAGTAACCGGTACAATCAGCCGTTTTGCCCCATCACATACCTGGAAGGGTGCCTCAACAAGTAATATAAATAGACCTATCTGGCTACAGAATTCTGAGGATAGATGTGGATATACTAAGGCAAAATTGAAACAATAAAGAATGAAATTCAGACGAGAGCGGCGCGAGCAGGCCTTGTTGCAACTTCAGGTCTTGTAGTATAGTATGATGAGTGAGTGAACCCCCATAACAGCACCACAAACGAGACAATGGGATTGCTAATACGAAATGTAGAGGCTAATCTTCACGGATATAGATGACAAGTGAACATTAGCAGCGGAACTTGCAATTTAGTTAAAGCCTTATTGTCTAAGGTGGTAAGATCCGCATAAAATGTCAAACCTAAAGCAAGCAAGACAATAATTCATAGCCCATTCAACTCCATAGAGATAGCCAATCTAATTCACTTCTCTTTTCCCACATACAGAGTTCAACAGACTATTCATGCACCTTTGTACACCAAGGTCATCAACGTCCTTAGACAAAACTAATTTGTCAGAAAAGATCAAGTTAAAAGATGAATTTAAAGCCTATGCATATTGCAAGTCGTGCATCAATTCAAATGCTTCATCTGCTGAAGTCTATCCTCACAACATCAAGTGATTGTAATTGAAGGCAAGCTTGGACATTTTAGCTTGTTACCTCAACATTCTTCAACTCGAACTCCGGGTTGTGAGCCAAACATAAGCTCCCAAATGTTTCACAGGGTCCACTTGTTCCACTTAACCTTTTCATAAGAAGATACGAAAAAGATTATTAAAAATGGGCCCCCCTCCTTTATTGGAAAAATGGAAATTTGTAAACACGACAACTTACAGATCTCCATCTAAGGACAAGGCAAAGTTGCCTCCACTGCCAAGTGCAAGTGAGTCATTCATGCATATGTAGTAGTACCTATTGGCACCTAATCAAGAAAACCAGGTCAATTATCTTACTTCGTATCACAAAGTGATGTATCTGAGAACAAGTATCCCGTGTAAAAATTCAGCTGATGCGGTTTCAGATAAGGATCCTGTCTAAGTGGAAATTATGAAACTCATCACATAAGTTATTGTTAATATACTTTTCAATCTCTTAAGACCAAGGTCATGCCCTCGAATCACGACGCTTAACATCACGAATCCCAAACATTCACATAAATTCAATTGAAGGAAAGATAGTTTATAACTTGTGAAGTTATTATGCTTATCCAGCTGTAAATTGTTGTGAGATCACAATATGATGTTGTACTTCTGAGCGTGAGTACCTTATTATCTTACCCCACTCCCACATGCAGTGAAACTGGTTATCCTCTATTTTAATTTGATTATTAAGCTTTTCCTTGACATGTCTTCGGACTAGAAATTGCTAAGAGAATCATCCTAATCCATGCATAATTTCACTATATGCTTGCTTTGGTAATCTAAAGCAATAAAAATTAACCACCTCCCCCCTGTTCTCTCTCTCACTCTTGTCTTCATATAACCAATCCTTTTGCCACTCCCTGAGCCAATGACACTGCATGATGTAACAAGGTTTGACTGAGTAACTTCAAACTCACTCTCAATTTATATAGATTCAGCACAGAGATGCTACAATTAGTCCTTGTCGTTGTAGCTGTGATAGTGTGTCAAGGAGGGGAACATGGTGTAGCTTCTTCAAGGCAAGGGAACAAGGAAAAAAAGAAGGGGGGGGGGCTTTACTGATGCTCAGAGACAATAAATATACATTGTCTTGATTATGTGCGTCAAGCGACAAACCCTCATAGAAGAATTGTGGATGCCACTACTGCAACAAATTAGAACAGTCTATTGACTTGGATGTCCTCCCCCGGTTTTCTTAATCAACTACACCGAATCATCATATTAATAGGTTTCCCATAACTTATTCAGCTAGAGAATTTTAAAATCCTGATAATGCTGAATTCAGAATTTCATATCTTGAGGTGCTAAAGTGTCAACCAGTCAATGCATATCAAATAGAATTTTGTTGTGTTATGGTCCTTTTTACTTCAATTAGCATGATCAATTATACCATAGACAGGACTGCTATTCAAGGCAAACAGAAAGTATGATATACTCTTGGTGAACACATCCTTATTCAACAACCTCAGCAAAGGTAAAATTCAAGTTCCATGACTTTACCTATTGGTCGAAACAATCTTGGCTGCCCATATAAGGTTGTGAATACAAATGTTTGGTTTGTCCCCTGCGAGTAAACAAGGACCCATTACAAAAAGGAAATCAAGAAATAAGACTAAAATATCTCAATCAAGACCAAAAATAATATGATTGCAAATAGAATGACAACAAATTCAAGAATGTTATGGATCACCTGATATTTCCTTTTCGCTGTAGGTTTTAAGGGGCATTCTAGCATGCCACCAAACACTGCTCCTTGCATGTCACCAACAATCTAGGTGCATGAGACACCAGCGTCAGCACAAGCCATTACTTTAAAACAAAACGTTTGGGTGGCGCCTCTCATATTGAAATATCTTAAACTTTTCTTCCTAAATATCAATAGAAGAGATTTCTCTAGGGCAAGTACAGTTGAACATTGAAAGTGACATACCAGCAAACAGGGGCCAGAAAGGTCAGCACTCTTGCGGATAAGTGTACGCAGTGAGATACCATGTCTTAGCGTACTGCCCTTCATTTAAAACGATAACTATCGAATTAAAATTCTCAAAACACGGACATTTATGTCAAAAGTTCATATGAGACCTTTAACTTGGTAAAGAGATATGGAAGAACAACTTGGCACAATGTGTCAGGGCTCTCTACAGCAAGATAATAAAAAGACTGACTTGTACAGTAAGACCCATTGGCGACCTTTCACAAGATTTGGAAGGCATGAGTGCAAAAATTCATATAGATCAGGGGAGATAAAAACATAATCGTCCACAAGATTTTGAAGAGGCTTGTCTGAGCAATGCTTGTCAATTGCCTCTTCAAACAAGTCAGAACTACTGGTACTTCCTTCATCTTCTTCCTTCGTACTTAGCGATTTCCCGTTCTCACAGACTGAAGCATATTTTTTTGAATTTTCACGGCCATCAGCTATTGCTTTGCTTTTATCTAGAGTAAATTCTAAACCTTCTGAAGAAAAATCTTGCCACCTAGGTTTTTCATCATTACACTCAGCAGGAAGTGATTGCTAGAGTTCAATGTCCTGCTCACACTTCTTTGATCTGAGTCCATCAAGTCTGCTAGTTGGAAGGAAGTAAGAAAAGTACGAAGAGAGAGACTTTCTTTCTTGGGAACTCAGCCTGGCCTATACAACAATTAAATTGAGTATACAAACCTTAAGTCAATTGTTAGAAATTAAAATATACAACAAGTAACAGATCATTCATCCCCCTGTTCAGAAAAATATGAGAAAAAGTAAAGAAGAGGACATATACACATGACCTTTGTGACCTCATGAATGTTTTTTCTTAATGACTAAGCTAACCCAGAAGCCTATTATCATCACTATAATGGAGAGCCCAGTTACTTAAGGCCCACACCTTTTCAATAATAATGCATTAGGACAAGAATGACAAGCAATGCTGACACAGAGCATCTGTCAATGTGTAAATCATCGGCACAGTATAGCAGGGTGCACTCCTTAACAAAAATGTCATTGCACAGCAAAGGAATGTAAGCCAGCTAAGAAGTACAAATAAAGTGGTTCTTGATTGCAACACAAAGTAGAAATGAAGTATTTAGGCCAATTTGAGCTCAACTGGCACAGCCACTAAATTTCAAAAGATCCATGGTTTTGGACAATGATAGCAGGCTCTTTGAGGGTGAGAGTAGTGCCTGTACTTCAAGTTGCGGTCTCTGATGTTCGACCAGTCCATTAGAATGAAGGGAAGCATGAACATTTGTGGAAAAGGAAGAGGGCTAGAGGGGAATCAACCTTACTGGCGATTTAGCCCAATTTCAGCTAGATCAACAGGCACAATCAGACTATACAGCTACAGAGCATTCCTACATGTCATCATAACATTTAAATAGGAATGGACATTGAATGGGAAACACGTTGTCACATGACTCATGAATTCCCATGTCACTCCAATATCATAACCAAGTACAGAAACTGAAATTTCCAATTTATTCACACTCCTGTTACCATCCTATATTTTCCTCTTTTTTGGTTCCGCTCAATCCATTTCAACCATTTGTTACTTAGGCCGTCTACTCCAGATAGACTGAGGAGAAAGCACAATTTATATCAAATGAGAAAAAGAGAGCGGTCACCTAAATACCAACCTAAACTGAGAGAGAGCCCTTGATAGAACTGTGGATCATCCAGGTTAGGCATGTTATGAATACTGGATTGAGTCCTTATCCACCAAGTGACAACAACCACATCTGTCAGTTCAAAATCCACAGACCACATAGTCCAATGCCACTGCTCAGAAGTGGCTACTTGGCTCGCCATAAGTATTGGTCAGCAACCTCAGCCCAGTTAAGTTCACTAAGCCGAACACTTATCACATGAAGCAATAGTTGTTTCAGAGGTATTTTGCTTGGCAGAAGTTGAAGTGTTTGTGTCTCAAAAGTTGAAGTGTTTTCAAAGGATAAAGAATCCAATTCTGACGCTGATTCAAAGGTATTTTACTTGGCAGAATCAAATGAAGCAATAGTTGGTAAACTTTGTCTACTTTGGTCTCGTAGAAAAAAGCCTAAAGTGGGTTTGAGACCATACGAGCAGCATGAGGCTCTAGAAAAGGTTCAGGAGTTGGCTTCTTTTCTTCATTGATTCTTCTTTGCCTTACTATTTCTTTGATATGGTTTCAAAGTGTAACAATATTCCTTTGATACTACTTTAGAGCTTCATCAATAATTGAAGCAATTGATATAACCCTAGAAGGGCCCACATTCTTTGGAATCGTTTACCAAGGCTAAGAAAATGGATCCGGAGAAGGAATAAATTTTCCATCCTACAAGAGCTTAATTTGTCTCCTTAATTTTTCCATTTCAGATGCTTGGTCTTGCAAATAATGATGAGAGACATATCTTCTAGATTCCATTTGCCGAAGTTTTTTTCGGAATGTCTCAAGCAACTTGTTTTTGACCAAAGCCATTTGATCAACCTTCTAGTCGACATAATCAAGATGGGCTTGGACAGTTGAAAGCTTGGTGTCAATTGTCTTAAGAACATTATTCTGGGCCAAGGCATTTTCTGACTACCAATTTAAGATAGCTTCAGTAGCCGTAACTTTCTTTTGCTTGCCATGGTCGTCACTATTTGTAGGATTCAAGACCTTAATGATATGACGACATCGATCATAAATGTCAGTAAATTCTTCTAATACTGGGAATGGGGCACTAGAATTAGATATTTCCAAAAGTGGAAAGTCCGAGGATTGGAACACACAAGCAGATGGAAGAACATGTGCTAGTTCGAGTTTTGGGGAACATAAAGATTGAGGTACTTTGGGCACTTTAAGAAGAAAGGAATTCTTCTTAACCCATTTGTAAATAGATTTATAGAAGAGTGAAACAATTGGCTTTTGGAGTGAGGGTTTATTTCTAGGTGGTGACTGAGGAGGTGGAGGAGGTTCACATGCTTCGGGATTTTTAGAGGATGATGTGGATATTTTCCTCCATCTTCACTAAAAGGTCCAACAGTGGGACTCCGTCTAGATACGTATGGTAAAGTTTATCTTTTGACCGTTTCTTTCTTTTGGATGCTCTATCATCTTCTTCGTTGTTTGGAGGACTTGTGCAAAGCAAGCACTGACAATCTAGATTCCAAAAATAGTGTCCTATATAGGGATCTTTGTAATAATGAATAGGGCGTCCCTCCTAATCAAAAGATTCAATCGTGGATTTTGGATCTAGATGGCCTTCGTCAGGTGGATCATGGGCAGGGTTGCATCACAAAAATAGTTGGAAAAATAGAAGATGTAGACTCTTCCTTTTCCTTGGTGAATTTGATGACAACCATGCCATATTTCTTCTTAGTGAACTGAGACTCTATGGATTGAATTGGCTTGGAGTTTTGGTGGATTCTTTCGTAATTAATTACTCATGTGTCTTGGAGTAACTTAACTAATTGATCTCGAGAGATCTGTCTAGGAACATGGAAAGAGAAAGTTGGGTCATTATCCACTGAGATGAACAAGGTATCTTCAGAACTAGGAAAGTTGAGGTTAATGGCATGATTTTGGACCCAATAAACCATTTGATAATGTAAAGTAGCAGCAATAGAATCTATAGTTTGAGAAGCTCTAGTAATATGCAGCTGCACCTTAAGGGCTGAGAAAAGTCGTGGATCCGAGAGAGCCATGTTAAAATTTGGAAACAGTGTAACGAACATTGTTCCTGTGTTAAGGATAGTTTGGATGGTACCAATGCAAGCATGCTGATAGTCCAAAAAATGGGTGTCTAAGAGAGCCATTTGAGCAACCACGAGTAATCCCTTTCTTCCGTGAAAGGATAAAGCAAGCCTAATGGCACTAAAGTGAACTTGTGCATAACCTTGTTGTATCCATTAGCGTGGAAAATCAGAAGGGATTTGGAGGGTGACAAAATGTTCCTGCTGAGTAGCCGAAATAGGATGCTGGTTGAATTTCGAGAACTGAACATACTCTTTAACTTCATTAGGAGTATGCTTAATAAGTTGTTTGATAGAGCGGATAGGAGAGAAAAAGGGTGGTTTAGTAGAAGCAGAATATATATTTATAAGCGGAAGATGAGTCTCAGAGATTTTGCTATCTTTCGGAGATTTTGCTATCTTTATTGAGATAGGAAATCTCGTAAAGATAGTCAATCTTAGAGACATTGCAAGTGCAGTGTTCAAGATGGGGACTAAGAGAAACATGAGCATTTTCTGGTATAGAGCCATGTCATTCTTCAGCACATTTCTAGTTTAAAGTAACCATGACTGAATGCTTTGAAATTTCTAGACAAAAGTAAGAAAAACAAAGAATGTCCATACTTTACCAAAAAAAAAAAAAAAACAAAGAATGTCCATAAAACTCATAGAAAGATCATGGGAGGACAAGTCAAAGTAATTTGAGTATTTGATATACTAAGATGTGACACTTTGTTTTGTGAATGATAGTATGGGAAATTCATAGAGTATCGATGAAATAATCTCTACGCAAAATGCTGACATGAATTGAAAATGGAATATTCAAATAGTATCCACTAATATCATGAAAAATATTGTTAAATACTATCAAGAGAAGGTTTTGTTAAAAACTTGAGGAAGCGTGAGGAAAACATCAAATGTTTTTTAGTTTTACCCTTACGACATAGAAGGAATAGGTGAGTATCCTATTGCAATATTTAAATTTAGAATATATATACATATATAAAAGAAATTCTATGGTACCAATTTCTTGGGTTGGTGGAATTCCACCTCACGCTCCCGCTCTCTCCCTTCCCTCAGCCTTGCCTCCGCCCATCTCCCCACGTGAACGCCGTCGCGCTGGCGAGACCCCTCCGCCCGGCTCCGGCGACGGCCTTGGGTTCTCTCGAGAAAGCCACACCTACGGCCAGTGTCGACCCAACCGACCTCCTCCGAGGTTCCCCGAGTCAAAAGCTTCTTCGACTTTGAATCGTTGTAGTTGCGTGAACTCTTGTTGAACACTTGTTTGTATCAGCCTTGCTCACTCAAAACCTGCCGACGAGCAGGCAATTTTGCCGAAACTAATGGCCAAGAGTATACCCAAGGATATCATCGTCGACATACTCTTGAGGCTACCGGCCAAGTCGCTGGTGCGATTCAAACGCGTCTGCAAGCGGTCGCGGTCTCTGATCTCCGACCCGGGCTTCGCCAAGTTGCATCTGCAGAGGCTTGAGGCGGGGGATTTGATTCCTAGCCAGAGAATCATCACCTGCGGCCACAACCGCCCCCTTGACACCATGGACTACGAAGCGCTCGACGGCGGCGGCGAGGGTCGCGTGGTGGTACCTCATAGGATCAAACATTTGTGCGAGCCCAGCATCGTGGGGTCCTGCGATGGCCTCATATGTTTAATTGGCCTCAAGAATTTTGTCATATATAACCCGTCCACCACGGAGTATATTGAGTTGCCCGGTCCTGGTTTTATTAATCAAGCTCCGTTATTCTATGGATTTGGATATGAGTCATTTTGCGGATTCGGATATGACTCTCGATCTGATGACTACAAAATAGTAGCAGCAGATGTTTTTAGTGATGACTCTCAATCTGATGACTATGATGAAAATTGGAAGGTGGCAATATTTTCTCTCAAGTCCGGTTCTTGAAGAAGGATACAAGTTCAGTTCCAGAAAGGAAAAGTTGAACTTTCTGGCCAAGGAGTTTATTGGAAAGGGGCCTTTCACTGGCACGCTTATGTCTGGATGATAGGCGATCCGTGCAAAGATGTGATTATGTCATTTGATTTCTCGGAAGAGAAATTTTACCAGGTGCTTCCGGTCCCTGAAGTCGATGAGGAGATAGATCTCCTGGGACTCCGGATTCACGGGGCGAATCTGTTCATATACCACAGCACCGATTACTGCATTGAGGCATGGTTTATGGATGAGTACGGTGGAGGAGCACTGTGGACAAAATTGTTCAGTATTGATTGCAGTGCCTTCATAAATTGGAATACCCCCATTCCAAAGAAACCCCTCGCGTACACAAGGAGCGGAAAAATCGTTTTCCACATGGATATGAACCCAATGATTCTGCTTAATCCGGAGGATAATTCTTGCAAGGATTATCCCATAGAGGAGGACTGGGTTACCGGATATGCTATGTATTTGGAAACTCTTGTTTCTCCCTATCTTCGCGGTGAGCCATCAAGAATCCAGAGCCTTTAAGAATCGTTCTGGTGCTTTGAATTTTGCCTTCTTTTTTATTTCTAGCTTAATGATCTGGCCATTTTGAGCTGTTGAATGATTTTGTGGATTTTGTAGAAGAAACAAAGAGTGTTGAAAGTCTATTATAAGACCTGGTCATTCTTTATTAACTTCATTGTGCTTTAAGTACTCTGTCCACTCCAGATGTAGGGTCAGATCTCTGCTTGATGAATGGCCATTCGATCATCTTTGTTTTGCTGGAATACTCACTTCACTAGCCAATTTGTCCAATCTGATTTGGTGTAATTTCACCAACAATTTACCGGTCTTGTTATGTAGTGAACATTTAACTATAATCATGTGAGTCATTCATGCATAAGTAGTAGTATTTATTGGCATGTAATGAAGAAAACCAGGTCAATTATCTCACTGCAAATTATAAAGTGAAGAAGATATCATAAGATCTGAGAACATGTGTATCCTGTTTTTAAGTCAGCTGATGCAGTTTAAGATAGGGATCTTGTCTAAGTGCGGATTGTGGAACTCTTCATGTGAAGTTCTTGTTTAAGATACTTTTCAATTTGATAAGAGCCCTTGAGTCATGAATTGTCCTGAGATCACAATATGATGAAGTATTTATGAGCGTGAGTAACTTACCATCTATCTCACTCCCGCATGCAAGGCAACTGGTTATCCTCACTATTTCTGTTCCATTATCAGGTTAATCCTTCACATGCCTTAGGCCCTTGCTAAGAGCATCATTTGGTCCATGCATTATTTAACTATTTATTTGCTTTGGTAACCTTAAGCGGGGAAAATTACCCCTTAGATTGTATATTGGTGGATCATGTTTGCTCTTGTCTTCATTTAGCCCATGCGTTGCCATTTCTCGAGCCAGTGACACTCAATGATGTGATTAGGTTGGATTGAGTAGTTTCCAGTTCACTCTCGATTTGTACAGATTCAGCACTAAATTGAATGCTACAATTAGTCCTTCCCGTTGTAGCTGCAATAGTTGATTAGAGACACGATAAATGTAATTAAGATGAGTGAATTTAGTGTAAGAATAAGAGATCCGTTGCATTGATTCTGGGCGTTTGGCCACTGCAGCAGCAAATTAGAACAGTCTATTGAGATCTTATTCAACTAGAGGATTTGGAGATCTTAATAATGCTAAGTTTGAGAACTGCAGATCCTGAGAAATCTAGGATGCTAAAGAGTCAAACCTGTCAATGTATATCAAACATAATTTTGCTCTTTTGTCATCCTTTTTACTTGGATCGATATGATCAATTATACCACATACATACCATGATTCAAGGCAAAAGGAAAGTATGATATTCTTCCGTGAAGATATCTTACTCCAACAATCTCTGCAAAGGTAAAATTCAAGTTGCATGATGACTAGTGGGTACTTATCAGTTGGTCGAAACAATCTTGGTTGCCCATATAAGGTTTTGAATGCAAATGTTTGGTTTGTCTCCTACAAGTAGACAAGGACCCATTACTAATGGGAGGCTTCAAATCGAGAAAGAAGACTAAAATATCTCCATCAAGACCAAACAGAAGATGATTGCAAATACAATGACAGCAAATACATTAACTTCTCCTTTTCGCTGTAGGTTTTGAGAGGCATTCTAGCATGCCACCAAACACCGCTCCTTGCATGTCGCCAACAATCTAGGCGCATATGACACCGTCATAGTCACTTTCCATTACTCTTTAGAAGGAGTAAAATAAAAGTTATGTGCGGCAACTCTCATGTAGAAAGCTCTTAAACTTCTCCTATCCTTCTATCCAGTGGAAGAGCATGACCTGGATCAGGACCGGCTGTAATTCTGACTTTCCTCCTCTGTCGTTTTAGTAATGCCAGCTATTTTGGGAGCTGTAATTTTGTGCTTTACCTGAGTATATCAAATTGCCATTGTAAAATCAGAGTTCACTTAAGCTTTGTGATAGCTGAATCTGAGTTGGACCATCTTGTACTACTGTAATTAACCTCGATGGCTCTGCATGCCTAACATGATTATCACTCTTTTTTTTCCCCTTTTCTTTTTGAATTGAGACTTCTTGAATACCCTGTATACTATTACTATACAAGATTTCAGAAATGACCCTCTCATCATGCTACACTCACACAACTTGACAAACATACTATTGGCATTAAAGCGCATTGTAGTCTCCAATTAAAGAAAGTGGTGATAATGCTATGTTAATCCCTAATCGATTACCGAATAAACTATTGAATCCACATACTATTGGCGTTATTTAACTATTTGTTTGCTTTGGTAACCTTAAGGAGGGAAAATTGCCCCTTAGACTATATATTGGTGGATCATGTTCACTCGTCTTTATTTAGCCCATGTTTTGCCATTTCTTGAGCCAGTGACACTCAATGATGTGATTAGGTTAGAATTGAGTAGCTTCAAGCTCACTCTCAATTTGTAAAGATTCAGCATTGAACTGAATGCTACAATTAGTCCTTCTTGTGGTAGCTGCAATAGTTGAGACGTAATTAAGATGAGTAAATTTAGTGTATGAATAAGAGATCCGTTGCATTGATTCCATGCATCTGGCCATTGTAGCAGCAAATTAGAACAGTCTATTGAGATCTTATTCAACTAGAGGATTTTGATAACTTAATAATGCTGAATTTCAAAACTGCAGATCTTGAGAAATCTAGAATGCTAAAGAGTCAAACCTGTCAATGCATATCAAACATAATTTTGCTCTTTTGTCGTCTTTTTTCCTTGGATCAATATGATCATTTATACCATAAACGGACCACTATTCAAGGCAAAAAGAAAAGTATGATATTCTTCCGTGAAGATATCCTAATCCAACAACCTTTGCAAAGGTAAAATTCAAGTTGCATGAAGACCAACGGGGTTCCTATCAGTTGGTCAAAACAATCTTGGTTGCCTGTATAAGGTACCTATCAAACTAAATTCTAAATTTTAGATAAGTAAAAATCTGATATATTTTAGGGGCTTGGTTTGTTTTATGAAAAATCGATAATTCAAATGATATTTTAGAGATTCAGATTATTATCACCCCTCAAAAGAATATGCTAAATAAAAAATGTTTTCACGATCAGTAATAATTTATTTTTCATCAATTTTGTTGATAATGAAAGTAACTTTTAGTTATAATGCCCCATCACATCAATGGAATGGTGCCCCGGTTTAAACAAACTAGTAAAAAAACACAATCTGCAGTCCAAAGATGAATTCATAGCCTATGCAAATTGCAATCAATCCATAAAAATCGAATGCTTCATTGGAGAAAGTCACTCCTAACAACATCTAGTGATCTTCCACTCGAAATTTGGGTTGTGAGCCAAAAACAAGTTCCCAAATGTTTCACAAGACAATCTGGACAAGATCATCAGATAGTGAAAAAAAAATAATTGACTCAAGAAGTCAAAATCATCATGTAGTGAAAACAATTGACTAGGATGCAATTATTGGAGAAGTAATCAACAAGTGATAAAACTGACGAACTTATGTGTGACGTCAAATGATGTAATGAAAGCATAACCCATAGATGGTAATTTACGATCCCAGATATGTGATAAGGAATGTTGGATTGATTGAAACACATAGAACTAGCATTGTTTCTTCTTACCCGTTTGTTAACCATAGATTATACATATAAATACTTGAATTGCAATTTATATGACTGCCAATCAATCAAAAAATGCCAAAATTTTAAATTTATCAACCTGTTTATTTGGATATTCCAGGTATCTTTACATGGCCGACAATGATAATTCTAAATCTTAAGACCTTTAGTTTTCTTGTAGTTGAAAATTTGTGTCCAAGATCATCGAAATGTGTCATTCACAACTTTTGTCGATTTACTCGTTGGTCCATATTGAGAGAGAGAGAGAGTGAATGTACGTTATGGCCCTTCTATGCCATGATGGGATGCTTTGTCTTGCGAAGGATATTATGGGAAATACACAAAACGAGACAACATCTCATATAATATAATAAGGCAGCAATTTCTAGGCCATCAGTTGCCTGGGTCATGTGACCCAAGTGTCGCCTGAGGTCCGGCGATGGTTGCCGGGGTCAGGCGACCCTCAGGCGGCGGTCGCCGGCTCAAGGTTTCCGGTGAAGGAGTTTATTGGAACGTGGCCTCACATTGGTGCGTCTTTGACCAAAGCCTAAATCATAGGACCAAGGTTATGTCATTTGATTTGTCGGAAGAGAAATTCCACCGGAAGAAACAGCTTAAAGAGTTGATGCGAGACTTGGTTAAAGAAGCTTTAATGCAAGAGGCCATAACACAAGACCAGAGATTTCACGACACTCATCTTACCAGTGAAGAAAGTGTTAGTGGAAATACTTTAGAGCGTGAAGACAGAGAACCAGGTAGTCCAGCCACGCCAGCGTCTTTAGACACTATCGCAGAGCATAACCTGGACACCCAAGCAGAATCCAGGAGGAACTTTTTCTTTTCTTCTCCCGCAAGGGAATTTTGTAATCTTTATTCTTTTGAGATGGCTATATAAGCCATACTCCGGCATTAGTTGTAGGCACCGGTTTTCAGAAGCTCACAAGCATCCTTAAGCTGTGATCTTCCCCAAACCACCCTTGTAATCACTCCCATCCTATAAATTTTCCTTTTTGCAATAAAGAAGTAAGTTCAGCCCAAGTTCTCCGAGTTCTTGCAAAAGTTTCTTTGCTTAGTTCGGGGCCTTCCCGAAAGGGAACGGCTATCTCTTCCAATGTAAGTTTCCAATTACTTAAAGCCTATATAGGCTTGTTCTATATCCAAATTTTCTTCCATGTTATCATGCTCAGTATTTCATTCCCGAATGAAACTATTATCAACCCGTCTGATAATAGTTAGGATTTTGAAACACCCAAAGTTATTCCAAAGGTAGCCCGGAGGTCCTCGAAGGGGAAGAAAGTACGCAGGAGGCGGAAGAAAGTACCCGTTTTGACCGTAGGCAAAGAGAGGAGGAAGACAGGGTGGGGGATATCCTTGTCACAGTAGACAGCCTGCAGGAACAGAAGCGCTGATCCATTATAACCTGGAAAGTAGGTTGGATATAAGAACATAAGGGTATAGGTCTTTGATTAGGTGGAAACTTAGCTTGGAAATGAAGATGAGCCTAGTACTGAGTAGGATTTAGTCTCATTAAATTAACTCCCATAAGCACCCGCTCTTGCATGACATCTCACTGTCCTCTATACATTCATTGCATAGTAGCAGAACTAATAGAAGAGCTCACATATAGTTTTAATTCTTTCACATTAGGCCAGGTTAATTACCCAGAATTTTTAGATAATATCCAGATTAGTCTAGAACATTTTAATACTTAGTTTGCAGCTAGACATCAATATTGCTTACATGGAGGACGTACTTGTATTTCTAGAAGAGCTCATAATACACGAAATAGTGGTCCAGATAATCCTTTTGATTTTTAGACTCTTAGCACTAGACCTAGAAGGAATTTTATGATTTTTATTTCCTTTCTTGCAAGCTTTGTATTATTGTGCTATTTTATTCCTAAATAGTTATTTTATTAGAAATTAAAGGCATAATTTATTTTTAGAACAGATTTTAAAAGTTTAAGTGAACCGGCATTTTTGCCGGCGCAAACTCCCACAAAAAAAGGTTGGTGGAGCTGTTGAATGATCTTGTGGATTTTGAAGGAGAAACAAAGAGCATTGAAAGTCTATCCTTTATCAACTTAATTGTGCTATTAGCACTCTGTCCGCTCCATACGTAGGGTTAGATGTCTGCTTGACGAATTGCCATTCAATCATCTTTGTTTTGCTAGAAGAGATAACAAGTAGAATTTGAGTTTCAATTTGCTTCACTGGAGTGTGGATACTGTCGTACTTAAGCTTTGTGCGAACTGAATCCGAGGATGAACCATCTTATAATTCTGTAGTTAACATCAGTGGCTTTTCATGTCTAACATGATTATCACTCCTTTGCTTTTCTTTTTCTTTTCCATTCTCTTTTCGAATTTTGTCTTATTGAGAACTCTGTATACTATTGTTGTACAGGATTTCGGAAATGACCCATCCTCTCATCGAGCTGCATTCGCACAGCTTGATAAACATACTATTGGTATCAATGCGCAGTGTAATATCCATTCAAAGAAAATAGTGATTATGCTATCCCCTAATTGATTACCGAATAAACTATTGAATTCATGATCCGATTATGTGGTGAACATTCGACTAACTCATGTGAATGTTAAAGCAAGCACACGGCAATCTTATCTAGTGATTCGAGAGCAGCGGAACGAGAGAGACTCGTTTCTAACAAGGATTTGAATGGAGCAAACATTTCTATATGGTGTTTGTGCATGGCTTCCTTACGTTGTCGTTTATGGACATGCTAGAAACCTAATCTTTAGTTCATTTATTTTGTTCAACTGTTCGCAAATGAATTTTATAAGCATCGCTATAATCTCTTCGTAGATGTAATTAAAAATCTAATATCTTTTTGTTTTGCGGAAAATCGATAATTCAAAAGTATTTTAGAGTTTCGGATCATTATCACCGCTTAAAAGAATAAGTTAAATAAAAAATGTTTTCATGATTAGTAAGAATTTATGCTTCTTCATTTTTGTTGATAACAAAAATAACTTTCGGTTACAATGCCCCATCACAATGGAATGGTGCCCCTTTGTGGTTAAAACTAACTAGTTGAATAACACAATTGGTAGTCGAAAGATGAATTCATGGCCTACGCAAATTGCAATCCATGTATAAAAATCGAGTGCTTCATTTGAGGGAGTCACTCTTGACAACATCTAGTGATCTTCAACTCGAACTCCTGGTTGTGAGCCAACACGAGTTCCCAAATGTTTCACAAGACGATCTCGACAAGATCATCAGGTAGTGAAAAAAAAAATGACTTGGGAAGAGAGAATCATCATGTAATGAAAACAATCGACCAAGATGCAATTATTAGAGAAGTAATCATCAAGTGATAAAATTGACAGACTTAAGTGTGATGCCAAAAGAGGTAATCGTCGGTGAAAGGAGTATAACCCATAGATGATGGAATCTACAATCCCATATATGTGAAAAAGGAATGTTAGATTGACTAAAGCACATAGAACTAGCATCGTTTCTTCTTACACGTTTATTAATTGTAGGTTATATATATAAATACTTGAATTATAATTTATATGATTCTTGATCAATCAAAAAACGCCAAATGTTTAAATTTATCAACCTGTTTATTTGGATATTCCGAATATCTTTACATGGCTGACAACGATTATTCTAAATCTTAAGATCTTTAGTTTTCGTGTAGTTGATATTTCGTGTCCAAGATCAACGAAATGTGCCATTCACAACTTTTGTCGATTTACTCGTCGGTCCATATATAGAGAGAGATAAAGTGTGAATGTACGTTATGGCCCTTCTATGCCATGATGGGACGCCCTGTCTTGCGAAGGATATTACGGGAAATTCACAAAACGAGACAACATATTATATAATATAATAAAGCAGCAATTTCTAGGGTTTCATAAAATTCAGGAAAGTTGGGAATATGCCCAATTGAAAATTCCACGCCAGCTCTCTCCTCCTCCTCCTCCGCCTCGCCTCCGCCAAGTTGGCGGGCTCCACCGCCCGACCGCCGCCCACGCCGGCGAGTTCGCCCTCCTCCCGTGTCCGGCGGCGGCCTTGGGACCTCTCGAGAAAGCCGGCTACGGGCCATCGCCGACCCATTCGACCTCGTCCGAGATCTCTCCTGTTTCCATTTTGCCGAGACAATGGCCGAAAGTATACCCGAGGAAGTCGTCGTCGACATACTCTTGAGGCTACCGGCGAAGTCGCTGGTGCGATTCAAATGCGTCTGCAAGCGGTGGCGGTCTCTGATCTCCGACCGGGCCTTCGCCAAGTCGCATCTGCAGAGGCTGAAGGCAGGGGATTTGATCCCTAGCCAGAGAATCATCATCGGAGGCCCCAACAGCCCCCTCAAGACCGTGGACTACGAAGCGCTCGATGGCGGCGGTGAGGGTCGCATGGTGGTACCTCATGGGATCAAACCTTTGTGGAATTCCCGCATCGTGGGGTCCTGCCATGGCCTTGTATGTTTAATTGACCCCTCCAATTTTGTCATATATAACCCGACCACCAGGGAGTATATTGAGTTGCCCAGTCCCGATTTTGTTGATCCAGCTACGTTATTTAGTCGAACCAGAAATGGTTCATTCTACGGATTCGGATATGACTCTCAATCTGATGACTACAAAATAGCCCTAGGGGATGTTGTTGGAGTTGAAAATTCGAAGCTGGCGATATTTTCGCTCAAGTACAGTTCCTGGAGGATGATAGAAGTTCCGTTCCAGGAAGAGGAAGTCGAATTGTGCGGCGAAGGAGTTTATTGGAAAGGGGCCTTACACTGGCATGTCTATATGAATGATGAGGGGAACGTATATGATGAGGGCGAATCTGCGATTATGTCATTTGACTTGTCGGAAGAGAAATTTCACCAGGTGCTTCCATTCCCTCTAGTTGATGAGGACATACAATTCCTGGGACTCCAGATTCATGGGGCAAATCTGTTCATATTCAAAGGCGCCCGTGATCACTGCCTTGAGGCATGGATAACAGATGATTACGGGATAGGAGCACCGTGGGCAGAATGGTTCAGTATTGATTGCAGTGCCTTCATAAATTGTAATATGCTCTTTGGGATGATCCCCCTTGCGTACACAAGGAGTGGAAAATTTGTTTTTTGGATGGATAGGAAGCGGATGATTCTATTTAATCCGGAGGATAATACTTACAAGGATTATCACTTAGGGATGGACCGTGTTACCGAATATGCCATCTATTTGGAAACTCTTGTTTCTCCCTACCTTGGTGGTGGAGCTGTTGAATGATCTTGTGGATTTTGAAGAAAAAACATAGTGTTGAAAGTCTATCCTTTAGCAAGTTTATCGTGCTTTTAGTACTCTTCTTTAGTAAGTTCATCGTGCTTTTAGTATTCTGTCCAGATGTCTGCTCGATGAATGGCCATTCGATCATCTTTGTTTTGCTAGAATGATGAGAGACGGTAAGTAGAGTTTGAGTTTCATTGTGCTTGACCGGAATGTGGATACTCGTGCGCCAAGCTTTGTGTCAACTGAATTCGAGGATGAACTATCTTGTAATACTATAGTCAGCATCAGTGACTTTTTGAATTTTACCTTGTTGAGTACTCTCTTTACTATTGCTGTGCAAGATTTCGGGAATGACCCATCCTCTGATTGGGCTGCATTTGCACGCACAGCTTTATAAACATACCGTTGGGATCAAAGCACAATGTAGTCTCTAGTTATAGAAACTGGCGATGATGTTATTCCCTAATTACCAAATAAACTATTGAATCCACGTACCAAGATATCTATTCAAAGGGATGGTGATGGCAAAATCCCGCGTGATGTGAAATGGTGCAAAAGGTTTAGCCTAGATGAAACTCTTTCATTGCAATGTTTATAGAACTGTGTACATTCATCGTAATAGTTTTTCATCCCATTGGTTTAACCTTGAATGTCTGCTTCTGTTTCTCGAGTTAGATACTTCTCTACGTACCCTGTTGTAATTGGGGATATCTTGTTCTTTTGTGATTTGACTTTATGAACAGAGTGCTAATTCTAAGTAAAATTCCCTCTGGGCAAACAAGAACCACTCAGGTATATTACTTTGCATGCCATCGAATCTTCTCTTCTCTATTAATCCACACATTGAAGAAAACAGATTACAGAAATAACCGCGCACACCCACAAGAATTCCTCACTCTTAGAAAACAAGCTTCATTTGAAGAAAACAAGGTTTGACTGAGTAACTTTAAACTCACTCTCGATTTATATAGATTCAGCAGAGAGATGCTACAATATGCTACAATTAGTCCTTGTCGTTGTACCTGCGATAGCATGTCAAGAAGGGGAACAAGGTGTAGCTTCTTTAAGGCAAGGGAAGAGAAGGAAGGGGGGTGGTTTACTGACGCTAAGAGACAATAAATATACATTGCCTTGATTCTGTGCGTTAAGCGACAAACCCTCATAGAAGAATTGTGGATGCCACTACTGCAGTAAATTAGAAGAGTCTATTGACTTGGATGTTCTCCCCCCAGTTTTCTTAATCAACTACACCGAATCCTATTGATAGGTTTCCCAAAGCTTATTCAGCTAGAGAATTTTAAAATCTTGATAATGCTGAATTCAAAACTTTAGATCCTGAGTTGCTAAAGAGTCAACCAGTCAATGCATATCAAACATAATTTTGTTCTTTTATGGTCCTCTTTACTTGGATAAGTATAATCAATTATACCATAGACAGGATTGCTATTCAAGGCAAACAGAAAGTATGATATACTTTTGGTGAACACGTCCTTATTCAACAACCTCTGCAGAGGTAAAATTCAAGTTCCATGACTTTTCTCTGTTGGTCGAAGCAATCTTAGTTGCCCATATAAGGTTATGAATACAAATGCTTGGTTTGTCCCCTGTGAGTAAATAGGGACCCATTACAAAAAGGAACCTTTGAATCAAGAAACAAGACTAAAATATCTCGATCAAGACCAAAATTTATATGATTGCAAATAGAATGACAACAAATTCAAGAATGTTATGGATCACCTGATATTTCCTTTCCGCTGTAGGTTTTAAGGGGCATTCTAGCATGCCACCAAACACTGCTCCTTGCATGTCACCAACAATCTAGGTGCATAAGACACCAGCATCAACACTTGCCATTACTTCAAAACAAAAGGTTTGGGTGGCGCCTCTCATATTGGATTATCTTAAACTTCTCTTCCTCATTATCAATAGAAGAGATTTCTCTAGGGCAAGTATAGTTGAACATTGAAAGTGACATACCAACAAACAGGGGCCAGAAAGGTCAGCAAATCTTGCGGATAAGTGTACGCAGTGAGATACCATGTCTTAGCGTACTGCCCTTCATTTAAAACAATAACTATCAAATTAAAATTCTGAAAACACGGACATTTATGTAAAAAGTCCATGTGAGACCTTTAGCTTGGTAAAGAGATATGGAAGAGCCACTCGGCACGATGTGTCAGGGCCCCCTGACTGACCTGTACAACAAGACCCATTGGCGACCTTTCACAAGATTTGGAAGGCATGAGTGCAAAAATTCATATAGATCAGGGGAGATAAAAACAGAATCGTCCACAAGATTTTGAAGAGGCTTGTCTAAGCAATGCTTGTCAGTTGCCTCTTCAGACAAGTCAGAACTACTGGTACTTCCTTCATCTTCTTCCTTCGTACTTAGCGATTTCCTGTTCTCACCGACTGAAGCATATATATATATATTGAATTTTCACGGCCATCAGCTGTTGCTTTGCTTTTATCTAGGGTAAATTCTACTAAACCTTCCGAAGAAACATCTTGCCATCTAGGTTTTTCATCATTACACTCAGCAGGAAGCGATTGATAGACTTCAACGTCCTGCTCACACTTCTTTGATCTGAGTCCATCAAATATGCTAGTTGGAACGAAGTAAGAAAAGTATGAAGAGAGAGACTTTCTTTCTTTAGAACTCAGCCTGGCCTATACAACAATTAAATTGAGTATACAAACCTTGAGTCAATTGTTAGAAATTAAAATATACAACAAGTAACAGATCATTCATCTCCCTGTTCAAAAAAATATGAGAAAAAGTAAAGAGGAGGACATATACACTTGACCTTTGTGACCTCATGAATGTTTTTTTCATAATGACTATAATAGAGAGCCCAGTTACTTAAGGCCTACACCTTTTCAATAATAATGCATTAGGACAAGAATGACAGGCAATGCTGAGACAGAGCATCTATGGATATGTAAATCATCGGCACAGTATAGCGGGGTGCACTCCTTAAAAAAATGTCATTGCACAGCAAAGGAAAGCCAGCTAAGAAGTACAAAGAAAGCGGTTCTTCATTGCAACACGAAGTAGAAATGAAGTATTTAGGGCAATTTGAGCTCAACTAGCATAGCCACTAAATTTCAAAAGATCCATGGTTTTGGACAATGATAGCAGGCTCATTGAGGGTGAGAGTGGTGCCTGTACTTCAAGTTGCGGTCCCTGATGTTTGACCAGTCCATTAGAATGAAGGGAAGCATGAACATTTGTGGAAAAGAAGAGGGCTAGAGGGGAATCGATCTTACTGGCGATTTAGCCCAATTTCAGCTAGATCAATAGGCACAATCAGACTATACAGCTACAGAGCATTCCTACATGTCATCATAACATTTAAATAGGAATGGACATTGAATGGGAAACACGTTGTCACGTGACCATGAATTCCCATGTCACTCCAATATCATAACCAAGTATAGAAACTGAAATTTCCAATTTATTCACACTCCTGTTACCATCCTATATTTTCCTCTTTTTCGGTTCCACTCAATCCATTTCTACATACCATTTATTACTCAGGCCGTCTACTCTAGATAGACTGAGGACAAAGCACAATTTAGATCAAATGAGAAAAAGCGAGCGATCACCTAAATACCAGCCTAAACTTAGAGAGAGCCCTTGACAGAACTGTAGATCATCCAGGTCAGGCATGTGATGACTACTGCATTGAGTCCTTATCCACCAAGTGACAACAGCCACATCTGTCAGCTCAAAATCCACAAACCACATAGTCCAATGCCACTGCTCAAAAGTGGATGCTTGGCTCACCATAAATATTGGTCAGCAACCTCAGCCTAGTTAAGTTCACTAAGCCAAACACTTATCACATGAAGCAATAGTTGTTTCATAAGTATTTTGCTTGGCAAAAGTTGAAGTGTTTTCGAAGGATAAAAAATCCGATTTGACACTGATTCAGAGGTATTTTGCTTGGCAAAATTTAATGAAGCAATAGTTGGTAAACTTTGTCTACTTTGGTCTTGCAGTAAAAAGGCTCAAGTGGGTTTGAGACCATATGAGCGGCTCTAGAAAAGGTTCAGGAGCTGGCTTCTTTTCTCCATTAATTCTTCTTTGCCTTACTATTTCTTTGATACGGTTTTGAAGTGTAACAATATTCCTTTGATGCTACTTTGGAATTATTGAAGAAATTGATATAACCCTAGAAGGGCCCACATTCTTTGGAATCGTTTGCCAATGCTAAGAAAATGGATCTAGAGAAGGAATAAATTTTTCACCTGTAGGAGCTTGATTTGTCTCCTTAATTTTTCCATTTCAGACGCTTGGTCTTCCAATTAATGATGAGAGACATATCTTCTAGATTCCATTTGCTGAAGTTTTTTTTGGAATGTCTCAAGCAACTTGTTTGTGACCAAAGCCATTTGATCAACCTTCTGGTCAACATAATCAAGATGGGCTTGGACAGTTGAAAGCTTGGTGTCAATTGTCTTAATAACATTATTCTAGGCCAAGGCATTTTATGACTACCAATTTAAGACAGCTTAGTAGCCGTAACTTTCTCTTGCCTGCCATGGTTTTCAATATCTATAGGATTCAAGACCTTAAAGATATGATGAAATCGATCATAAACATTTGTAATTTCTTTTAATGCCAGGAATTGGGCACTAGAATTAGATATTTGCAAAAGTGGAAAGTTTGAGTATTGGAACACACAAGTAGATGGAAGAACAGGTGCTTGTTCTGGTTTTGGGGAACATGAAGACTGAGGTACTTTGGGCACTTTAAGAAGAAAGGAATTCTTCTTAACCCATTTGTAAATGGATTTATTAAAAAAGGGTGAAACAATTGGCTTTTGGAGTGAGGGTTTATTTTTGGGTGGTGACTGAGGAGGTGGAGGAGGTTCACATGCTTTAGGTTTTTTCGGAGGAGGACGTGGTTATTTTCCTCCATCTTCACCAAAAGGTTCGACAGTTGGACTCAGTCTAGATATGTTTGGTAAAGTTTATCTTTTGACCATTTCTTTCTTCTAGATGGTCTATCATCTTCTTCGTCATTTGGAGGACTTGTGCAAAGCAAGCACTGACAATTTAGATCCCAAAAATAGTGTCCTGTACAGGGATCTTTGTAATAATGAATAGGGCGTCCCTCCTAATCAAAAGATTCAATTGTGGATTTTGGATTTGGATGGCCTTCGTCAGATGGATCATGGGTAGGGTTGCATCACAAAAATAGTAGGGAAAATAGAAGATGTAGACTCTTCCTTTTCCTTGGTGAATTTGATGACAACCTACCATCTTTCTTCTTAGTGAACTAAGACTCTATGGATTGAATTAGCCTGGAGTTTTGGTGGATTTTTTCATAATTAATTACTCACGTGTCTTGGAGTAATTTAACTAATTGATCTCGAGGGATCTGTCTAGGAACATGGATACATAAAGTTTGGTCATTATCACCACTCAAAAGAATAAGTTAAATAAAAAATGTTTTCACGATTAGTAAGAATTTATGCTTCATCATTTTTGTTGATAACGAAAATAACTTTCAGTTACAATGCCCCATCACAATGGAATGGTGCCCCTTTGTGGTTAAAACTAACTAGTTGAAAAACACAATTGGTAGTCGAAAGATGAATTCATGGCCTACGCAAATTGCAATCCATGTATAAAAATCGAGTGCTTCATTTGAGGGAGTCACTCTTGATAACATCTAGTGATCTTCAACTCGAACTCCCAGTTGTGAGCCAAACACAAGTTCCCAAATGTTTCACAAGACGATCTCGACAAGATCATCAGGTAGTGAAAAAGAAAATGACTTGGGAAGAGAGATTCATCAGGTAATGAAAGCAATCGACCAAGATGCAATTATTAAAGAAGTAATCATCAAGTGATAAAATCGACAGACTTAAGTGTGATGTCAAAAGAGGTAATCGTCGGTGAAAGGAGTATAACCCATAGATGGTGGAATCTACAATCCCATATATGTGAAAAAGGAATGTTAGATTGATTGAAGAACATAGAACTAGCATCATTTCTTCTTATCCGTTTATTAATTGTAGATTATATATAAAAATACTTGAATTATAATTTATATGACTACCGATCAATAAAAAAAAAGCCAAATGTTTAAATTTATCAACCTATTTATTGATATTCACAACTTCTGTCGATTTACTCTTTGATCTTTATGGGGGAAGAGAGAGACAGATAAAGTGTGAATGTACGTTATGGCCCTTCCATGCCATGGTGGGATACTTTGTTCTGCGAAGGATATTATGGGAAATGCACAAAATAGACAATATATTATATAATAAAAGAAGGTACCAATTTCTAGGTTTCATAAGATTCAGGAAAGTTGTAAATATGCCCAATTGAAAATTCCACGCCAGCTCTCTCCTCCTCCTCCTCCTCCTCCGCCTTGCCTCCGCCCAGCTGCCGGGCTCCACCACCCGACCGCCGCCCACGCCGGCGAGTTCCCCCTCCGCCCGTTTCCGGCGGCGGCCTTGGGACCTCTCGAGAAAGCCGGCTACGGCCATCGGCGACCCAATCGACCTCGTCCGAGATCTCTCCTGTCTCCATTTTGCCGAAACAATGACCGAAAGTTTACCCGAGGAGGTCATCGTTGAGATACTCTTGAGGCTACCGGCGAAGTCGCTGGTGCGATTCAAATGCGTCTGCAAGCGGTGGCGGTCTCTGATCTCCGACCGGGCCTTCGCCAAGTCGCATCTGCAGAGGCTGAAGGCAGGGGATTTGATCCCTAGCCAGAGAATCATCATCGGTGGCCCCAACAGCCCCCTCAAGACCGTGGACTACGAAGCGCTCGACGACGGCGGCGAGGGTCGCGTGGTGGTATCTCATGGGATCAAACCTTTGTGGGAGTCCCGCATCGTGGGGTCCTGCGATGGCCTCGTATGTTTAATTGGCCCCTCCAATTTCGTCATATATAACCCGACCACCAGGGAGTACATCGAGTTGCCTGGTTCCGATTTTGTCGATCAAGCTACGTTATTCAGTGGAGCCAGATATGAATCCTTCTACGGATTCGGATATGATTCTCAATCTGATGACTACAAAATAGCCCTAGTAGTAGGCGATGTTGGAGTTGGAAATTGGAAGGTGGCAATATTTTCCCTCAAGTCCAGTTCCTGGAGGATGATAGAAGTTCCGTTAGAAGTTCCGTTCCAGGAAGAGGGAGTCGAATGTTGCAGCCCCGCAGTTTATTGGAAAGGGGCCTTACACTGGCACGTCTATGCCTGGAACATGAATGAGGAGGGCGAATCTGCGATTATGTCATTTGACTTGTCGGAAGAGAGATTTCACCGGGTGCTTCCAGTCCCTCCAGTCGATGAGCACACACGACTCCTGGGACTCGAGATTCATGGGGCGAATCTGTTCATATACAACAGCGCCCATGATCCCTGCATTGAGGCATGGATAACAGATGAGTACGGGATAGGAGCACCATGGACAGAATGGTTCAGTGTTGATTGCAGTGCCTTCATGAATTGGAATACCCCCTTCAGGAAGATCCCCCTTGCGTACACGAGGAGTGGAAAAATTGTTTTTTGGATGGATCTGAAGCGGATGATTCTGTTTAATCCGGAGGATAATACTTGCAAGGATTTCCTCTTAGGGACGGACTGTGTTACCGAATATGCCATCTATTTGGAAACTCTTGTTTCTCCCTACCTTGGCGGTGGAGCTGATGAACGATCTTGTGGATTTTGAAGAAAAAACATTTAGTGTTGAGAAGTCTATCATTTAGTAAGTTTATCGTGCTTTTAGTACTCTGTTCAGATGTAGGGTTAGATGTCTGCTCGATGAATGGCCATTCAATCATCTTTGGTTTGCTAGAATAATGAGAGACGGTAAGTAGATACTCGTGCAACTGAATTCGAGGATGAACTATCTTGTAATACTATAGTCAAGATTAGCGACTCTTTTTGAATTTTGCCTTCTTGAGTATTCTCTGTACTATTGCTGTGCAAGATTTCGGGAATGACCCATCCTCTCATTGGGCTGCATTTGCACGTACAGCTTAATAAATATACTGTTGGGATCAAAGCACAATTCTCCAGTTAAAGAAACTGGCGATGGTGTTATTCCCTAATTACCAAATAAACTATTGAATCCACATACCAAGATGCGAGTTATCTATTCAAAGGGATGGTGATGGCAAAATCCCGCTGTGATGTGAAATGGTGCGAAAGGTTTAGCCTAGATGAAACTCTTTCGTTGCGATGTTCATAGAACTGTGTACATTCATCGTATTAGTTTTTCATCCCATTGGTTTAACCTTGAATGCCTGCTTCTGTTTCTGGAGTTAGATACTCCTCTACGTACCCTGTTGTAATTAGGGATCTCTTGTTCTTTTGTGATTTGACTTTATGAACAGATTGCGAATTCTAAGTAAAATTCCCTCTGGGCAAACAAGAACCACTCAGGTATATTACTCTGCATGCCATCGAATCTTCTCTTCTCTATTAATCCACACATTGAAGAAAACAGATTACAGAAATGACCGTGCACACCCACAAGAATTCCTCACTCTTAGAATACAAGCTTCATTTGAAGTTGAAATGAGTTTAAACAGGAATAAGTCTCAAGTAACCGGTACAATCAGCCGTTTGGCCCCATCACATACCTGGAAGGGTGCCTCAACAAGTAATATAAATAGACCTATTTGGCTACAGAATTCTGAGGATAGATGTGGAAATATTTAGGCAAAATTGAAACAATAAAGAATGAACTTCAGACGAGAGCCGGGCGAGCAGGCCTTGTTGCAACTTCAGGTCTTGTAGTATGGTATGATGAGTGAGTGAAGCCCCATAACTGCACCACAAACGAGACAATGGGATTGCTAATAAGAAATGTGGAGCTATTCTTCACAGATATAGATGACAAGTGAACATTAGCAACGGAACTTGCAATTTAGTTAAAGTCTTATTCTCCAAGGCAGTAAGATCCACATAAAATGTCAAACCTAAAGCAAGCAAGACAATAATTCTCAGCACATTCAACTCCATGGAGATAGCCAATCTAATTCACTTCTCTTTTCCCACACACAGAGTTCAACAGATTATTCATGCACCTTTGTACATCAAGGTCATCAACCTCCTTAGACAAAACTAATTTGTCAGAAAAAATCAAGTTAAAAGATGTATTTAAGGCCTATGCAAATTGCGGGTTGTGCATCAATTCAAACGCTTCATCCGATGAAGTCTATCCTGACAACATGAAGAGATTGCAATTGAAGGCAAGCTTGGACATTTTAGCTTGTTACCTCAACATTCTTCAACTCAAACTTTGGGTTGTGAGCCAAACATAAGCTTCCAAATGTTTCACAGGGTCCACTTGTTCCAATTAATCTTTTCATAACAAGATACAAAAGAGGTGATTAAAAATGGACCTCTCCTTTATTGGAAAAATGGAAATTTGTAAACACGACAACTTACAGATCTCCATCTAAGGACAGGGCAAAGTTGCCTCCACCGCCAAGTGCAAGTGAGTCATTAATGCATATGTAGTAGTACCTATTGGCACCTAATCAAGAAACTAGGTCAATTATCTTACTTCGTATCACAAAGTGATGTATCTGAGAACAAGTATCCCATGTAGAAATTCAGCTGATGTGATTTCAGATAAGAATTCTATCTAAGTGGAAATTATGAAACTCATCACGTGAAGTTATTGTTAATATACTTTTCAATCTCTTACGACAAAGGTCATGCCCTCGAGCCTGGACGCTTAACATCACGAATCCCAAACATTCGCATAACTTCAGTTTAAGGAAAGGTAGTTTATAATGTGTGAAGTTATTATGCTTATACAGCTATAAATTGTCGTGAGATGACAATATGACGTAGTACTTATGAGCGTGAGTACCTTATTATCTAGCCCACTCCCACATGCAATGGAACTGGTTATCCTCTATTTTAATTTGATTATTAAGCTTTTCCTTGACATGTCTTCGGACCAGAAATTGCTAAGAGCATTTTCCTAATCCACGCATAATTTAACTATATGCTTGCTTTGGTAATCTAAAGCAAGAAAAATTAGCTGCCTCCCCCCAATCTCTCTCACTCTTGTCTTCATATAACCAATTCTTTTGCCACTTCCTGAGCCAATGACACTACATGATGTAGCAAGGTTTGACTGAGTAACTTTAAACTCACTCTCAATTTATATAGATTCAGCACAGAGATGCTACAATTAGTCCGTGTTGTTGTAGCTACGATAGCATGTCAAGAAGGGGAACAAGGTGTAGCTTCTTAAAGGCAAGGGAAGAGAAGGAAGGGGGTGGTTTATTGACGCTCGGAGACAATAAATATACATTGCCTTGATTCTGTGCGTCAAGTGACAAATCCTCATAGAAGAATTGTGGATGCCACTACTGCAGTAAATTAGAACAATCTATTGACTTGGATGTCCTCTCCCCAGTTTTCTTAATCAACTACAACGAATCATATCGATAGGTTTCCCAAAGCTTACTCAGCTAGAGAATTTTAAAATCTTGATAATGCTGAATTCAAAACTTCAGATTCTGAGTTGCTAAAGAGTCAACCAGTCAATGCATATCAAACAGAATTTTGTTCTTTTATGGTCCTCTTTACTTGGATCAGCATGATCAATTATACCATAGACAGGACTGCTATTTAAGGCAGACAGAAAGTATGATATACTTTTGGTGAATACATCCTCATTCAACAACCTCTGCAGAGGTAAAATTCAAGTTCCATGACTTTACCTGTTGGTCGAAACAATCTTGTTTACCCATATAAAATTGTGAATAAAAATGCTTGGTTTGTCCCCTGCGAGTAAACAAGGACCCATTACAAAAAGGAACATTTGAATCAAGAAATAAGACTAATATATCTCAATCAAGACGGAAAATAATATGATTGCAAATAGAATGACAACAAATTCAAGAATGTTATGGATCACCTGATATTTCCTATCCGCTGTAGGCTTTAAGGGGCATTCTAGCATGCCACCAAACACTGCTCCTTGCATGTCACCAACAATCTAGGTGCATAAGACACCAGCATCAACACTTGCCATTACTTTAAAACAAAAGGTTTGGGTGGTTCCTCTCATATTGGAATATCTTAAACTTTTCTTCCTAATTATCAATAGAAGAGATTTGTCTAGGGCAAGTATAGTTGAACATTGAAAGTGACATACCAGCGAACAGGGGCCAGAAAGGTCAGCAAATCTTGCGGATAAGTGTACGCAGTGAGATACCATGTCTTAGCGTACTGCCCTTCATTTAAAACAATAACTATCAAATTAAAATTCTGAAAACACGGACGTTTATGTCAAAAGTCCATGTGAGACCTTTAGCTTGGTAAAGAGATATGGAAGAACCACTTGGCACAATGTGTCGGGGCACTCTACAGCAAGATAACAAAGAGACTGACCTGTACAGCAAGAACCATTGGCGACCTTTCACAAGATTTGGAAGGCATGAGTGCAAAAATTCATATAGATCAGGGAAGATAAAAACAGAATCGTCCACAAGATTTTGAAGAGGTTTGTCTGAGCAATGCTTGTCAGTTGCCTCTTCAAACAAGTCAGAACCACTGGTACTTCCTTCATCTTCTTCCTTCGTACTTAGCAATTTCCCGTTCTCACAGACTGAAGCACATTTTTTTGAATTTTCACGGCCATCAGCTGTTTCTTTGCTTTTATCTAGAGTAAATTCTACTAAACCTTCCGAAGAAACATCTTGCCATCTAGGTTTTTCATCATTACACTGAGCAGGAAGCGATTGATAGAGTTCAACGTCCTACTCACACTTCTTTGATCTGAGTCCATCAAATCTGCTAGTTGGAACGAAGTAAGAAAAGTACGAAGAGAGAGACTTTCTTTCCTTAGAACTCGGCCTGGCCTATACAACAATTAAATTGAGTATACAAACCTTGAGTCAATTGTTAGAAATTAAAATAAACAACAAGTAACAGATCATTCATCCCCTGTTCAGAAAAATATGAGAGAAAGTAAAGAGGACGACATATACACATGACCTTTGTGACCTCATGAATGTTTTTTCATAATGAGTAAGCTAAACCAGAAGCTTATTATCATCACTATAATAGAGAGCCCAGTTACTTAAGGCCTACACCTTTTCAATAATAATGCATTAGGACAAGAATGACAGGCAATGCTGACACAGAACATCTGTGGATATGTACATCATCGGCACAGTATAGCAGGGTGCACTCCTTAACAAAAATGTCATTGCACAGCAAAGGAAAGCCAGCTAAGAAGTACAAAGAAAGCGGTTCTTCATTGCAACGTGAAGTAGAAATGAAGTATTTAGGACAATTTGAGCTCAACCAGCATAGCCACTAAATTTCAAAAGATCCAAGGTTTTGGACAATGATAGCAGGCTCTTTGAGGGTGAGAGTGGCGCCTGTACTTCAAGTTGCGGTCTCTGATGTTTGACCAGTCCATTAGAATGAAGGGGAGCATGAACATTTGTGGAAAGGAAGAGGGCTAGAGGGGAATCAACCTTACTGGCGATTTAGCCCAATTTCAGCTAGATCAACAGGCACAATCAGACTATACAGCTACAGAGCATTTGTACATGTCATCATAACATTTAAATAGGAATGGACATTGAATGGGAAACACGTTGTCACATGACTCATGAATTCCCATGTCACTCCATTATCATAACCAAGTATAGAAACTAAAATTTCCAATTTATTCATATTCTTGTTACCATCCTATATTTTCCGCTTTTTGGGTTCCACTCAATCCATTTCTACATACCGTTTGTTACTCAGGCCGTCTACTCCAGATAGACTGAGGAAAGGGGACAATTTAGATCAAATGAGAAAAAGCAAGCAGTAAGCTAAATACCAGCCTAAACTGAGAGAGAGCCCTTGATAGAACTGTAGATCATCCAGGTCAGGCATGTTATGAATACTGGATTGAGTCCTTATCCACCAAGTGACAACAACGACATCTGTCAACTCAGAATCCACAGACCACATAGTCCAATGCCACTGCTCAAAAGTGGCTGCTTGGCTCGCCATAAGTATTGGTCAACAACCTCAGCCCAATTAAGTTCACTAAGCCAAAAACTTACCACATGAAGCAATAGTTGTTTAAGAGGTATTTTGCTTGGCAGAATTTGAAGTGTTTGTGTCTCAAAAGTTGAAGTGTTTTCGAAGGATAAAGAATCCGATTTTGACGCTGATTCAGAGGTATTTTACTTGGCAGAATCAAATGAAGCAATAGTTGGTAAACTTTGTCTACTTTGGTCTCGCAGAAAAAAGCCTCAAGTGGGTTTGAGACCATATGAGCAGCATGAGGCTCTGGAAAAGGTTGAGGAGCTGGCTTCTTTTCTTCACTAATTCTTCTTTGCCTTACTATTTCTTTGATACGGTTTCAAAGTGTAACAATATTCCTTCGATACTACTTTGGAGCTTCATCATTAATTGAAGCAATTGATATAACCTTAGAAGGGCTCAAATTCTTTGGAATCGTTTGCCAAGGCTAAGAAAATGGATCCGGAGAAGGAATAAATTTTCCATCCTACAGGAGCTTGATTTGTCTCCTTAATTTTTCCATTTCAGATGTTTGGTCTTTCAAATAATGATGAGAGATATATCTTCCAAATCCCATTTGCTGAAGTTTTTTTGGAATGTCTCAAACAACTTGTTTGTGAGAAAAGCCATTTGATCAACCTTCTAGTCGACATAATCAAGATGGCCTTGGATAGTTGAAAGCTTGGTGTCAATTGTGTTAAGAACATTATTTTGGGCCAAGGCATTTTCTAACTACCACTTTAAGACAGCTTTAGTAGTCATAACTTTCTTTTGCTTGCCATGGTTGTCAATATTTGTAGGATTCAAGACCTTAAAGATATGATGAAATCAATCATAAATATTTGTAAATTCTTGTAATACCGGGAATGGGGCACTAGAATTAGATATTCCAAAAGTGGAAAGTCTGAGGATTAGAACACACAGACAGATGAAAGAACAGGTGCTAGTTCTAGTTTTGGAGAACATGAAGATTGAGGTACTTTGGGCACTTTAAGAAGAAAGGAATTCTTCTCAACCCATTTGTAAATGGATTTACAAAAGGGTGAAACAATTAGCTTTTGGAGTGAGGGTTAATTTTTGGGCAGCGACTAAAGAGGTGGAGGAGGTTCCCATGCTTCGGGTTTTTTCAGAGGAGGATGTGGATATTTTCCTCCATCTTCACCAAAAGGTCCGACAGTGGGATGCCGTCTAGATACGTACGGTAAAGTTTATCTTTTGACTATTTCTTTCTTCTGGATGCTCTATCATCTTCTTCATCGTTTGGAGGACTTGTGCAAAGCAAGCACTGACAATCTAGATCCCAGAAATAGTGTCTTATACAAGAATCTTTGTAATAATGAATAGGGTGTCCCTCCTACTCTAAAGATTCAATTGTGGATTTTGGATCTAGATGGCCTTTGTTAGGTGGATCATGGGCAGGGTTGCATCACAAAAATAGTTGGAAAAATGGAAGATGTAGACTCTTCCTTTTCCTTGGTGAATTTGATGACAATCGTGGCATATTTCTTCGTAGTGAACTGAGACTCTATGGATTGAATTGGCCTAGAGTTTTGGTGGACTTTTTCATAATTAATTACTCATGTGTCTTGGAGTAACTTAACTAATTGATCTCAAGGGATCTGTCTAGGAACATGGATACAAAAACTTGGGTCATTATCCATTTAGATGAACAAGTTATCTTTAGAACTAGGAAAGTTGAGGTTAATGGCATGATTTTGGACCCAATAAACCATTTGATAATGTAAAGTAGTAGCAATAGAATCTAGAGTTTGAGGAGCTCTATAACCAGCACCTGTACTTGAAGGGTTGAGAAAAGTCGTGGATCCGAGAGAGCCATGTTCAAATTTGGAAATAGTGTAACAAACACTGTTCTTGCGTTAAGGATAGTTTGGATGGTTGTGATATCCTGATTTTCAGGTTCTGATTTCAATCGGATAAGTTGGGCTTTCATTGATGTCACCTATAGTGCTTTTCTCAGAGTTGGCCACTCGTGAGATAACTGGCTTATCGGGTGAAGTCGTTAAGGGATTTTAACGCAATAGACTTGGGAATTTGACAAGAAATCGACTGCTCGACCGTGCTAGTTTGCAAGAGTCATTACGACATTGTCAAAATCAATCACAGACTGGAGATAGGTCGATTCAACTAAGATGTGTGATCAAAGTGTGGGTGATTCCACCTGATTGCAAAATTCTTGTCGATTGACACTAAATCGATTTTCTGTCATTTTGGATACCTTGTGCTCGTAATTGAAACCTCGAGATTTTCACGACCACTGAGAGTCGTCAATGTGTCGAAGTGGTACATGTGGTTCGAAGAAAATCGACCATGGGTCAATTGCACCAAAAAGTTTTATAAGCTACTCATTAGGCTATGTCACACTAAAACAACGTCTAATTGAAATTAATCACAAAATTGAACTCGATTTCAGAAATTAAAAGTTCTGTCATGTCACAATTCATTTTAGGAACATCGACTCATCATTTGAAGAATTTTCGGAGATTTTGAGATTTTTATGGAAAATCAATTCGAATGATTCGAAAAATGAATGGAAATTTAGATGGGCTTAATTAAAGGAAATTTTGACTTCCGGACTGAGCTATTGGTTAAAGGGGACTTATAGAAATTTTGTGGGTTTTTCCCTTGGCAAAATGAGATGTCGATTTGGGGAATTGAGTGAGGAAATTTAAGTTCATTTTGGTTAAATTCGGAGATATGAAAGGAGGCTGTATTTTTGGCATCAAAAGTGGATTATTTGTGATTAATTGAGCAAGAAAGGATTATGGGGGACCATACGATAAGCATGAAGGTTTTTGGTCTAAGGAAATGATGGAATAGATATTTTAGTCTTGACTTTTGCCCCCCCCCCTTTTGGTACCTTCTCCAGCAAGTCAAGACCGCCACCCTCCTTCTTTGTGCTTCTCAATCCGTCAACCCCTCCTATTTCTGTTTTCATTTTCCTTTTCTTCATGGCACCATTTCCTTCGAAGCTTCATCCCTTTCGTTGCCAGCATATCCCCCAACCTGCCAGCATCGTCCACGTATTTGCCCACCAATGCTGATTCCATTTCTTCCTTCGCTTTTCTCAACGTGCATCACCAGCACCTGTCCCCCACCTCACGCCAGCACACACCACCCACATCCCACCGAAGCTCCTTCCATTTCCTCTCGCATCCATGCGACTGCAGCAAATCGAGTCCACCCCCTCTCCCTCTCATTGACCACTACCAGCATACCTCTTCACGCCCCCAGGAGTCTGTTGTTCCACCAAATTCTTCCCCAACTGCCAACATCGTCACTCTTGGTCAACACCACAACAACATCTTCAACGCTAGCCTTCCATTGTTGACTCCTCACTGGGTTCATCTCCATGTAGCAACTCCTTCTCGGGTTCTTGTTTGGCCCAACTTCTTCAACGCAAGTCCAGCAGCCCATCTTCACCTGCTAGCAGCCCAAGAAACCAGCTCGGCTCGCAATTTGTTCAGCCTAGTCCACTAGAAGCCCGCGAAGCAGCCTAAGCCCAGGACCAAGCCTAGCATTTGTTGTGGGCTTGCATGGCCTTTTTGGCGTGGTCCAAGTGCCTGTTAACGCCACCGAAAGTTCGAGTATCGGCCGCCGTCGCGTCCCCGCTGTTTTGGTCTGAGCAGATTGCAAATTAAGTGAGTTTAACTCACTAATGCTCGCTTAGTAGGTTAATCACGCTTATGGGTTGATTAGATTAAGTTAAGTATGATTAGGTGGTTAGTTAGATTAGATTAGTGAAATTTAATTAATTGTCGATGCATGTTAGGTGGTTATTTAGTGCAATTGGGGCCTAGACAAGCTTTAGTATTTATCTAGAGTTATTCAGAAATTTTCCGGGTCCGTTTCAGCGTTCAATTAGGCTTTTTCAGGCCAAAGTTGATTTATTAGCATTTATTTAATATTTTCTGTAATTAATTAATTAATTAATTAATTAATTATTTTTTGGAAATTAGATCGAGATACTCGGTGATCGGAATTTTATGTTGATTGTTGTGGTGTGGCTCGTTTATTTATTTGAGCTCTAATTTGTGCTAAATTAATTTAATTGTGATTTTAGGATTTTATTCCTAAATTAAGAAATTTTGGTAATTGTTTGGAAAATAATCGAGGGTCGGTTTACAGCGCCAAAAATATTTTGTTGAACTATATAAAATGGTGGGAATTATAAAAGTGAAATTATGGTATTTTGGCTGAGGCCACTGTGTACCCACGCACGAGTATTTATTTTTATCGGGTATGATAAAAATGATGAATTTGTTGTATGGTAGAAGTGGTATACTATATTTGTCTGGGAGCCCTATTTTATCAGCTTTGGGCGAGCATATAAATAGTATACCATAGTATTAGCTTTGGCCGAGCAATTTATTATCAGCTTTGGGTGAGCATATATAATATACTATATTGGCCTGGGGGGCTTTAAATTATCAGCTTTGGATGAGCTATACTATCTATTATCTGCTTAAAGTGAGCAGTCCTGGATTATGATCGGACTTATAGATAATATTGAATGGGCCGACGAAGAGATGATCATGATGACATGTAATCGACTAGGTCGATTGATCGATGATTTGATCTAAATGCTGGATTTGATGTGATGATGTGATTCAATGATTGTATGAATTGAATTGACTTGTAGGAAGGAACTGAGGTCAAGGTAAGTTCTCCGACTCATGAGTGTGCTTAGGCAGCCCTTAGGGCATATTTTTTTCCTAGTCGGATTTTAGGGGGTTGAACTTGCTGAGACATTATCTCACTGGTTATTGTATGACCATTTTTAGGTCCTGAGATGATATTGGTGGAGGACCAGAAGCCCCAGAGTTTGTGAAGGTGGAGACCGAAGAGTCAGCGAACATGTCTAACTAGAGGATCATAGGACAGTTCCCTTTTTGTTAAGACAATATTTTTGTAAGCAGCCTGACATAGTATATAAACTTGTATGTTTATAAAAATGCTTGTTTTGGTTTGAAAAATTGAAGCCCTATTTTTCTGTCCCATTGAATTGTTGTCTGGGGATTATTTATCCACTTCCACATGTACATTTAAAAATGAATGGGTCGGCGATGCATCTTGGGATGTCGCTATTTAATCGACTAAAGAGGGATGGGCACGTGCTCGGAGGATCGGAGCGTGACATCCCCGTTTAGTGGTATCATAGCGGGTCTGTGTTCCGAGTGAGAAGGTGCGATGAGTTTTAGGATAGTTAGTAGGAATGACCTTTATTTCATATTGGTGTATGTGACTGATAGCTGATTGATAGCCTGTTTGTATGGGTCACTCAAATTCTAATATGGTATTGGAATTAGAAAACGGGTTTCTATAAAGATTTTGTAGTATGAGTGATCGGGAGCTGAGAACTCCTAGTAAGAGGGTAGTAGCCTCTGTGACTCGGGGTAGAACGCCACCAAGGATCAGTGCTTGAGGTTATTGTGGTAGAGCGCTGGCTTAGGCCAACGTGATTGTAAGAGTACCGTCGTAGGTCGATACTAAGAGTGTAGCAGCACCGAGCAATCCTAGGTCCGATGGGATCGTTCAGGCGCTAGTGTTCCTTGGAATTGGTTGAGCCAGTAAGCTCAGGACCGAGCCGCCGCTATTGCCACTTTCACTGCCGCCGTCAATGTCATCACGGTTGTTCCCACCTTTGCTAAGATCCAACCTGGATTTTTGATTAGGGAACAGACTACAGTTGAGTCAAGATTTAGTTCAGGCAGAAATGGAGATCGGTCAGGGAAAAGACCGATGTCAAGAAAAAATTATTCTATCCCGCCCAATAAGAAGGGTGGGATAGTTAGGTCAGCATCGAGTTAAAATGAAGCATGTTGTTCCCGTGTGTGACGATGGAGATTGGCCTTATGTCTTTCCTAGGACAAGAATTTGTTTTGAGTGTAGCCAACATGGTTACCTGGTTAGAAACGGTCCTAGAGGGCCGATGGGATAGATGAGAAGGAGTGCGCCATAGAATGCGTCGTGGGGTTTTTGGAACAGGCCCCCAATGGAAGTAAGTGTGCATGCCATCACTTGACAGGAGATAAATGACTCATCAGGTGGGTGCCAAAAGTATGGAAGGACTGCATGGATCATTCTTGTGTTGGTATAACTGGAATGTGCTATGCATGTGGCCAGCAGGGTCCTCAAGTGAGAAACTATTCATGTAGGTCTGAAGGAGCACATACACCACCACCGCCACCAGGCCGCCACTAGAATGGCAAAAGGGACAAGAATAGAACCGACCCTGCACCAATTAGAGGAGGAATGTTCTTGGGGAGATTTTATCAAAGTAGCGCAACAAAATTTTGGTTAAGTTCGGGGAACTCCAGTTTGTTGAAATAAAGCGGAAGAACGGGAAATCACTAGCTATAGTCGTGCTCGACTAGTTGTTGAGGTATAACTTTGACGTTACAAATGAACAAAGTTGACGCAAGGAGCCTCTTGTAGTGGTGGATTGTTGACGTGAAATAATCCAGTCTAATCCGTTGGCATGTGAAAGTGTTGAGTTCATTGGGAGTCGAGAAGGACCCTTAATTTCATTAATCTCGTCGCTTGAAGGCAACCCGTTTGTTAGATGGAGGTTGTCTAGGTTACTTGGCGATTTTCATAGATAAGATTGATTGAAGAACTAAAGATTGAGAACATCTTGGGAGTCCAAGAATTTCTAGATGTGTTTCCACTGGAATTGTCAAGCCTGTCATAAGAGAAAAAGATAGAATTAGCGATCGAATTAACACCTGAGACAAAGCCACTCTCTAAGGCTTCTTACCAAATGTCGTCTGAGTTGAGAGAACTGATGGTGTAGATGCGAGAATTGCTGGGTAAGGGATTTATACATACCAATGCATCGCTTTAAGAAGCACCAGTTTTGTTTGTGAGAAAAAGAAAGATGGTTCGTTGCGAGTATGCATCAACTATCGTCAACTCAATCAAGTGATGATCAAGAACAAGTGGTCACTGCCGAAGATCGACGAATAGTGTGATCAGTTACAAAGAGTGTCGATGTTTTCAAAGGTCGACTTGAGAACATGTTATCATCAGTTGAGAACTAGGAATGAGGGTATACTGAAGACAGCATTTTGTACTCAATATGGCCCTTATGAGAGTAATGTAACGCTGTTGGGTCTGACGAACGCTCCAACTGCTATCATGGATTTGACAAATCTTGTGTTTAAAGAATATCTAGATCAGTTCGTGATCGTGTCCTTCAATGATATTCTAGTGTATTTAAGGAATGCTGAGGAGCACGGGAGTTATCTGAGATTGGTACTTTAGACCCTGATGATCCATGGATTGTATACTAATGTGACATCCTAGATTTTCAATCATGTTTTCTATTGAATAAATCGGGCATTTAATTGACGCGCCTATAGGGCTGTTTATAGAGGTGATCACTCTCAAGATAACTAGACTATTCAGGGAAGCCATTAAGGAAGTTTAATGTGATAGACTTGAGTATTCGACCAGGAATCAACTTTTCGATCATTCTCATCTTTAGAGGCTATTATGATGCGGTTAAAAATTGATTTGAGATAAAAAAAAAAAAAATAGGTCGGTTCGACTGAGATGTGTGGCTAATTGTAGGTGACACCATTAAATTGGAAAATTCTCGTTGGCCGGCACTAGACTAATTTTTCAATCGTTTTGGTATCCTCTGTCCGTATTTGAATCCTCGAGATTTTCATGACAACCGAGAGTCGCCAATGTGTCGAGTGGGTTCATTATGGCTCAAAGAAAATCGATCACGGGTCATTTGCATTAAAAGTTTTTGAAACCTACCCGGTAGTTTAGGTCAAGCTAAAAACGTGCCAGATTGAAATTAACTACGAATTTGAGTCCGATTTCAAACATTGAAAGTTCTGTCATGTCACAATAAATTCTAGGAACGTCGACTTAGTCTCAGAAGAATTTTCTGCAACTCGAGACTTTTTGGGAAAAAGTTGGCATAGGACCGTTTTTGTTCCAAAAAAGATAGTCGTTTTTTATCACAAATTTGAGAATCAAGTGGATTATATGGGGAGGAAAAATGCTGAGATGATCAATGGTGGGTTGATTGATTTTACTGAAGCCGTTGGTGTTGATTTAATAAAGAAAAGTGTCCAATTGAAGCCAAATCACTTGAAATTCGTATGTCCACCTATGCCTATGGTTTTTGGACCATTTCAATGTTGTAAAGGGAGGCATGGGTGGCTGAATGGTAGCCAAGGAAGTGCTGGTGGTTGAGGATGAGGTCAAAGGGACAAGATAGGAGAAAACAAGAGCCAAGTGGCCGCATCTTGCCTCTCTCTCCCTCCAAGCTGCCATCCACCCTCATTGTTGTCTTCATTGTGCTTTGCAAGCTTCTAGCAAGGAAGTGCTGGTGGCTGAGGATGAGGTCAAAGGGACAAGATAGGAGAAAACAAGAACCAAGTGGCCCCATCTTGCCTCTCTCTCCCTCCAAGCTGCCATCCACCCTCATTGTTGTCTTCATTGTGCTTTGCAACCTTCCAACAACCAGCAGAGAAGCCGCCGAAGCCCCTCAGCCATGTCGGACCGCCCTCGACACCACCACACACCCGCCAGAGCAGCCAGCTTGCCGTTGCGCGTTCGCTCGCACGTGCTGCCTGTCCACGCGTCCTAGCCCATCGTTCACCTCTGTCCATGCGTCCAAGAGGTTGTCCAGCCACCATGAGTAGCCATGGAAGCCAGCTGAAGCCACTGTTTAGCCCGCCGAGTGCTTGTGCAACCTTCGCCGATCCTTGCCGCCCCTTTCAGCTTTGGTTTCTTTCTTTTGCAGCTCAAAATAGAGAGCAAATATGTGGGTTTCCAACAAGCTTGTTGGCACGTTTTGAGGTGGTCTCGGGCCTTGAAAGTTAGGCTCGCTTTGGAGAAAGTCGGTCCTCATTGCGTTCCCGACGTTTTGAACTGGACAAATTGCAAATCAAGTGAGTTTAACTCACTAATCCTCGCTTAGTAGGCTAATGATGCTTAGGGGTTGATTAGATTAATTAAGCATGGTTTAGGTGGATATATTAGATTAGATTAGTTAATTTAATTATCTGCCAATGCATGTTAGGTGGTTAAATAGTGCCATTAGCGAGTTTCCGGGTCTTTTCGACGTCCAATTAGGCATTACGGGCCTAAATTGGATTTATTGCATTTATTTAATATTTTTCAGCACAATTAGGCTAGGATAGCCGACGATCAGAATTTACGCTGGTTATTGTGGTGCAATCTATTTATTTATTTGAGCTCCAAATTGTGCTGAATTAAATTAATTGTGATTTTAGGATTTTATTCCTAAATTAATTAATTTCAGTAATTGATTGGGAAATAATTGAGCGTTGGTTTACAATGCCAAAATTTGTTTGGTGGACTATATAAAATGGTGGGATTTGTGGAAGTAAAATTATTATATTTTGGCTAAGGCCAACCGTGTACCCACACATGGCTATTTGTGTCAAGAATGATAAAAAGATAGAATGGATTATATGATTGGGATGGTATACTATATCGGCCTACGAGCGATATGTCAGCTTAGCAGAGAGTAGTATACCGGTATACTATATTAGCCTATGGGCGATATGTCAGCTTAGCAGAGAGCAGTATACCCGATCATCTCAGAAGTGAGCTATACTATCTATCTATCAGCTTAGCAGTAAGCAGTCCTAATATGGATGGAATTATAGATAATATGAGATGAGCCGACCAAGAAAGGGTCAAGATGACATGTAATCGACTAGGTCGATTGATCAATGACTTGATCTGATGTTATGAATTGATTGATTGATATGATTTGAGACATTTGTAAATGATACTGATTTGCAGGGTGGAACTTGCTGAGACATTGTCTTATTGATTATTATATAACCATTTTCAGGTCCCTAATTGATATCAATGGAGGACTCGAGGCCTGAAGTTAAAAGGTGAAGCCCGGAGAATCGACGAGCATGTCTGACTAGTTAGTCTTAGGGCATTTCTCTTTTGTTGAAAGCCAATTCCTTTTTATAGGCTTCTATGTATAAACTGGTGTGTTTATAAAAAAAGGTCTTTTGTGAAAAATTGGTCCTACTTTCCTATCCTATTGTTTTATTGTTTGTTGATTATTTATATGCTTCCGCATGCATATTAAAATAAAAGGGTCGGCGATGCATCCTGGGACGTCGCTATTTAATTGACCAGTTGAGGGATGGGCGCGTGCCTAAGGATCGGGGTGTGACAACTAAGATTAGCAAGTGCGAGTTTTGGTTGATTTGTGTAGCATTCCTAGGTCACGAGACCTTAGGCAAAGGAATCTCCGTGGACCTGACCAAGATCGAAGTAGTTATCAGTGGACCAAGACCGACAACAGTGATAGAGATCAGAAACCGTTAGGGTTAGACAGATTACTATAGAATGTTCGCAATAAGATTTTCAGCATCAGTGTCGCCGTGGACTCGACTTTTGAAGAAAGAAGAAAAATTCGTATGGGTAGACAAGTGCGAGCATAGTTTCCAAGAACTTAAGTAGAAGCTGGCTACCGCACGTGGGCTGATCTTTCCATATGGTTTTGGAGGATGCGAGATTTATAGTGATGCGTTGATTAGAAGACTAGGTTGCGTGTCAATGTAACATGATAGAGTGTTGCATACGCGCCCTGTTAGTTGAGACCTTATGAGTTAAATTATCTAGCGCATGACTTGGAACTCACAGCATTAATTTTTGCACTGAATAGTTGGAGATGTTAGTTGTGTGGGGAAAGATTATGGATCTTCACTGACCAACAAAGTCTCCATTATTCATTCTTTCAGAAAAAATTGAATATGAGATAGCGCTGTGAATCAGAACTTTTGAAGGATTAGGAGGGTGGTATCTGGTATCACCCTAGAAGGATGAATGAAGTCACTGATGCGTTGAGTTGAGAGTCTTCATTTGTGCATATGCTTGTTAAAGTATGGGACCTTACTTGAGAAAGTTCAAAATTCGGTTTTCAAATTTGAGGTAGGCCATCTTTCGAATTTTATGGCCACCCTTAGAATTGAACCGGATATTCAGATTAGAATCAATGCACTTCAATTGACAGACCCTGATGTTCATAGGATAATGCAAGAGGATACTGATAAAAGAGAAGTTGATTTTCAGATTTTCGAAGATGGAACACTCAAGTTTCGAAAGTGATTGAGTGTACCTGACAATGTAGCACTCAGGGAAGAGACCTTGTTAGGAATTCACTACAGCGGTTGCAGTATCCGACCAGACAATACAAAGTAGGTCAGAATCGACGCCAGCTTGATTGATAGACCGATATATAAATAGATATCACCAGACAGGTTGCAAGTGTCAGATGTGCTAATAAGTAGAAGTTCAGTAATGCAAGCCGAAAGGACTATTGTAACCTCTCGAGATCCCTGAGTGGAAATGGGATCGTGTTACAATGGACCTTGTGACAGACTTATCAAGGAACTAGAGGGCAATGATTCCATTTTAGGATAGTGGTCAACAGATGGATGAAGCCAACTCACTCAATGCAGTATGAAAAGATCTCGATTTGATTAGGCATATAGAAGTGTATGTGTGCTAGGTAGTTCGTCGACAAGGAGTGCTAGTGATGAATTTATATCATATCAAGACCCAAGGATTCCTAGTTTCAACTGAACAGTTAGAGGTTTCTTTTGAAGTAGTGCATAGCAGAGTGTGCAGAACTTCAGTTGCTGAGATGAACTTAGGGAAAGAAAGATTAGGCCTAGAGTCAGTTCAGCAATCAGTGATTGCAGTTGCCAGGATCAAAATCAAATTAAGGACCACTCAGAACCGTCTGAAAAGTTGTATCATTGAGCATCGAAGGCCCTTAAAGTTTGAAATTGGTGAATACATCTTTCTGAAGGTGTCACCAATAAGTAATACCTTGTGCTTCAACAAGGAGGGAAAACCGAAACCGAGGTACATAGGTCCCTTTGAGATTCTAGAAAGAATTGGGATCCAAATGTGTCGCCTTGCATTTCCGCCGAGGTAGGCGCAAGTGCATGACGTCTTTCACGTGTCGTGGTTTAGGACGTATGCGCTTGACCTAACCCACATGCTAAATCTTGAAGAATTAGACGTAAACGACGGAATGTCGTCATGGGAAGCCCGATTCAGTTGGTGGTTTAGAAAAAGCAAATTTTGTGTATCAAGATGCTTCCCTTGGTCAAAGTGGTCTGACAACACCACGGGACCAAAGAAGCAACGTGGAAAAGTGAGACTCGATGAGACAACAACACCCCCACCTTTTTTTATTGAGGATTGGTAAAGGTTTAAATTTCGAGGATGAAATTTTTATAAGAGGGGAAGAGTTGTGACATCCTGATTTTTAGGTTCTGATTTCGATCGGATAAGTTAGGCTTTTCATCGACGCGCCTATAGTGCTCTTCTCAGAGTTGGCCACTCGTGAGATAACTGGCCTATCAGGTAAAGCCGTTAATAGATTTTAATGCAATAGACTTGGGAATTCGATCAGAAATCGACTGCTCGACCGTGCTAGTCTGCAAGGGTCAATATGGCATTGTTAAAATCGATCATAGATCGAAGATAGGTCAATTCAACTGAGATGTGTAATCAATGTGTGGGTGATTCCACCTGATTGCAAAATTCTCGCCGATTGGCACTAAACCGATTTTCTATCGTTTTGGATACCCTGTGCCCGTAATTGAAATCTCGAGATTTTCACGACCACCGAGAGTCGCCAATGTGTCGAAGTAGTACGTGTGATTCAAAGAAAATCGACCATGGGTCAATTGAACCAAAAATTTCTAAAAATTTCTAAACCGTGTCTAATTGAAATTAATCGCGAAATTGAACTCGATTTCAGAAATTAAAAGTTCTGTCTTGTCACAATTCAGTTTAGGAACGTTGACTCATCCTCCGAAGAATTTTCGGAGATTCCGAGATTTTGAGGGAAAATCGATTCGGACGATTCGGAAAACGAATGGAAATTCGGATGGGCTCAATTAAAGAAAATTTTGACTTCCAGACCAAGCTATTGGTTAAAGGGGACTTAAAGAAATTTTGTCGGCTTTTCCCTTGGCAAAATCGGACGTCGATTTGGGGAATTGAGTGAGGCAATTGAAGTTCATTTTGGTTAAATTCGGAGCTATGAAAGGAGGCTGTTTTTTTGGCATCAAAAGTGGATTATTTGTGATTAATTGAGCAAGAAAGTATTATGGGGGACCATACGATAAGCATGAAGGTTTTTGGTCTAAGGAAATGATGAAATAGATATTTTAGTCTTGACTTTTGGCCCTCCCTTTGGCAGCTTCTCTAGCAAGTCAAGACCACCGCCCTCCTTCTTCATGCTTCTCAATCCGTTGACCTCTCCTACTTCTGTTTTTGTTTTCTTTTTCTTCACAGTGCCATTTCCTTCGAAGCTTCATCCCCTTCGTGCGCCAGCATATCCCCCAACCTGCCAGCATCGTCCACGTATCTACCCACCAACGCTGATTCCATTTCTTATTTGCTTTTCTCAGCATGCATCACCAACACCTGTCCCCCACCTCACACCAACACACACCGCCCACATCCCACCGAAGCTCCTTCCATTTCCTCTCACATCCATGCGACTGCAATAAACCAAGTCCACTCCCTCTCCCTCTCATTGACCGCCACTAGCATACCTCCTCACGCCCCCACGAGTCTACCATTCCACCAAATTCTTCCCTAGCTGCCAGCATCGTCGCTTTTGGTCAACACCACAACATCTTCAACGCTAGCCTTCGATTATTGACTCCTCACGTGGGCTCATCTCCACGTAGCAGCTCCTTCTTGGGTTCTTGTTCGGCCGAACTTCTTCAATGCAAGTCCAACAACCCATCTTCACATGCTAGCAGCCCAAGAAACCAACCCAGTTTGCAATTCGTTCGGCCCAGTCCACTTGAAGCTCGTGAAGCAACCCAAGCCTAGGACCAAGCCTAGCATTTGTTGTGGGCTTGCAAGGCCTTTTTGGCCCGACCCAAGTGCCCGTTGACACCACCGAAAGTTTGGGTATCAGCCACCGTCGTGTCCCCGCCATTTTGGTCCGAGCGAATTGCAAATCAAGTGAGTTTAACTCACTAATCCTCGCTTAGTAGGTTAATCACGCTTAATGGTTGATTAGATTAAGTTAAGTATGATTAGGTGGTTAGTTAGATTAGATTAGTGAAATTTAATTAATTGCCGATGTATGTTAGGTGGTTAGTTAGTGCAATTGGGGCCTAGACTTGCTTTAGTATTTATCTAGAGTGACTCGAAAATTTTCCGGGTCCGTTTTGGCGTTCAATTAGGCTTTTTCGGGGCTAAGTCGATTTATTGGCATTTATTTAATATTTTCCGTAATTATTTAATTAATTAATTATTTTCCGGAAATTAGTCCGGGATAGCCGGTGACCGGAATTTTATGCTGATTGCTGTGGTGTGGTTCGTTTATTTATTTGAGCTTTAATTTGTGCTAAATTAATTTAATTGTGATTTTTGGATTTTATTCCTAAATTTAGAAATTTTGTTAATTGTTTGGAAAATAACTGAGCATCAGTTTACAACTTCAAAAATATTTTGGTGGACTATATAAAATGGTGGGAATTGTAAAAGTGAAATTATGGTATTTTGGCTGAGGCAGACCGTGTACCCACACACGAGTATTTATTTTTATTGAGTATGATAAAAATGATGAATTGGTTGTATAGTGGAAGTGGTATACTATATTGGCCTAGTGGCCTTAATTTATCAGTTTTGGGCGAGCATATAAATAGTATACCATAGTATCAGCTTTGGGCGAGCAATTTATTATCAACTTTGGGTGAGCATATATAGTATACTATATTGGCCTGAGGGCCTTAAATTATCAGCTTTAGGTGAGCATATATATAATATATTATATTATCAGTTTTGGATGAGCTATACTATCTATTATCAACTTAGAGTGAGCAGTCCTGGATTATCATTGGATTTATAGATAGTATTGAATGGGCCGACCAAAAGATGGTCATGATGACATGTAATCGACTACGTTGATTGATTGATGATTCGATCTAAATGTTGGATTTGATGTGGTGACGTGATTCAATGATTGTATGAATTGAATTGACTTGTAGGAAGGAACTGAGGCCAAGGTAAGTCCTCCGACTCGTGAGTGTGCTTAGGCAGCCCTTAGGGCGTATTTTCTTCCTAGTCGAGTCTTAGGGGGTTGAACTTGCTGAGACATTGTCTCACTGGTTATTGTATAAACATTTTTAGGTCCTGAGATAATGTTGGTGGAGGACCAGAAGCCCTAGAGTTTGGGAAGTTGGAGATCGAAGAGTCAGCGAACATGTCTGACTAGAGGATCATAGGACAGTTCCTTTTTTGTTAAGCCAATATTTTTGTAAATAGCCTGGCATAGTAAATAAACATGTATGTTTATAAAAAGGTTTGTTTTGGTTTGAAAAACTAAGAACCTACTTTTCTATCCCATTGAATTGTTGTCTAGGGATTAATTATCTGCTTCCACATGTGCATTTAAAAATGAATGGGTCGGCGATGCATCTTGGGACGTCGCTATTTAATCGACTAAAGAGGGATGGGCACGTGTCCGGAGGATCAAGGCGTGATAATGGTACCAATGCAAGCATACTAATAGTCTAAGAAATGTGTGTCTAAGAGAGCCATTCGAGCAACCATAGGTAATCTCTTTCTTCCGTTAAAGGATAAAGCAAGCCTAATGGCACTAAAGTGAAGGTGCGCATAACCTTGCTATATCCACTAGTGTGGAAAATCAGAAGGGATTTGGAGGGTGATAAAGTGTTCCTAATGAGTAGCCGGAATAGGATGCTGGTCGAATTTCGAGAATTGAACATACTCTTTAACTTCCTTAGGAGTATGCTTAATAAGCTGTTTGATAGAGTGGATAGGAGAGAAAGAGGATGGTTTAGCAAAAGCAGGATATATATTTATAAGGGGAAGATGAGTCTTGGAGATTTTGCTATATTTATTGAGATAGGAAATCTCGTAAAGATGGTCAATCTTAGAGACATTGCTAGTGCAGAGTTCAAGACGAGGACTAAGAGAAACATGAGCATTTTTTGGCATGAGAGCCATGTCATTCTTCAGCACATTTCTAGTTTAAAGTAACCATGACTGAATGCTTTGAACTTTCTAGACAAAAGTAAGAAAAACAAAGAATGTCCATAAAGCTCATAGAAAGCTCATGGGAGGACAAGTCAAAGAAGTACGAGTATTTGATATACAAATATGGGACACTTTGTTCTACAAATGATAGTATGAAAATTCACAAAATGCCGATAGAATAATCTCTAAACAAAATCTTGACATAAATAGAAAAAGGGAATATTCAAATAGCATCCACTAATATTATGGAAAATATTATTAAAATACTATTAAGAAAAGGTTTTGTTAAAAACTTGAGGAAAGGTAATGAAAACATCAAATGTTATTTTGTTTTAACCCTAAGACATAGAAGGAATAGGTAAGTATCCTATCTGACTTTTTTTTTTAAATTTAGAATATATATATATATGATATATATATTTATATAAAAGAAATTTCAATGGTACCAATTTCTTGGGTTGGTAGAATTCCGCCTCCGGCTCCCGCTCCCGCTCTCGCTCTCTCCCTTCCCTCTGCCTTGCCTCTGCCCAGCTCCCCACGCGAACGCCGCCCGCGCTGCCGAGACCCCCCTCCGCCTGGCTCCAGCGACGGCCTTGGGTTCTCTCGAGAAAGCCACAACTACGGCCAGTGTCGACCCAACCGACCTCCTCCGAGATTCCCCGAGTAAAAAGCTTTTCGACTTTGAATCGTTGTTGTTGCGTGAACTCTTGCTAAACACTTGTTTGCTTGCTCGCTCAAAACCTGCCGACAAGCAGGCGATTTTGCCAAAACTAATGGCCGAGAGCATACCCGAGGATATCATCGTCGACATACTCTTGAGGCTACCGGCCAAGTTGCTGGTGCGATTCAAACGCGTCTGCAAGCGGTGGCGGTCTCTGATCTCCGACCCGGGCTTCGCCAAGTCGCATCTGCAGAGGCTTGAGGCAGGGGATTTGATTCCTAGCCAGAGAATCATCACCTGCGGCTGCAACAGCCCCCTTGAGACCGTGGACTATGAAGCGCTTGACGGCGGTGGCGGCGAGGGTCGCATGGTGGTACCTCATGCGATCAAATCTTTGGGGAAGCCCTGCATCGTGGGGTCCTGCGATGGCCTCGTATGTTTAATTGGCTTCAGAAATTTTGTCATAGATTACTCGACCACCAGGGAGTATATTGAGTTGCCCGGTCCTAATGTTGTTAATCAAGTTGAGTTATTCTATGGATTTGGATATGAGTCATTCTGCGGATTCGGATATGACTCTTGTTGGGATCGTCGGATCCCCAAAAACGGATTCGACACTTAAAACCGAACCCCTAAATCAATGCGGAAGACAAGCCCGGGAAGAAATCATGTATCACCGATCGTAAAGCACACCACGGATTCGAGCGTACCTTGTTAGCCACATATTAGACACCGATGCTGTAAAGAAGAAGAGAATCTAGCCCTGTTCGATCCGAAGACGCCAGTTCGCCGTAGGAAGTTGTCGTTGCTTACTGTCGTCACTTGGAGAGAGAGAACCTTGGAAGAGAGGGAGAACGTACGTACTAAAATGCCAAAAGGTGTGTTCTCCCTCTCTCTCATCCCTTTTATATGTTCCTCCTTCCACGGGCCTTATTCCCGTGGGCCAGGCCTTTAGGCCCATCGTGGCGGGGCCAACTTAGGCCCATATAATTAAATCCATCATCTCCCACTCGCAAATGGTGGGCCAAAACCAACATGGGCGGATAGACCCATCTTAGGTCCATCAACTCCCACTTGCATGGTGGGCCGAACAGAATCCTCTTTTCCTCTTTCAACATTCATACCGGTGAATAATCTGTGCGACCAGCATACTTTGAGAGCTCGTTGCTATACATCTGTTAGGAATATATAGCAGCTCATATTGGGCATCACTTTCCGAGTAAATTTAGTATGCAGTACCCTAGATCGATCGATCACATTTATCTCTCTTGATCTCTTTTGTACAATGATATATTTATTGTATTCACAATTATGATTATCCCAAATACAGTCATAATTGGTTGACCTATGAATACAAAACCACAATGTGATTCTACAAATCCGATCTTCCTCTTTCCTTCAAACTCTCAATTTCAATTCAACTTGCTTTTCTAGAAATGTCCCATTAGATCGAATCAACTCATGACCATTGGCAACATTCTAAGATAGCAAACACTAAATAAAAATCTTGAGAATAAGTAAGAATCATGAAGGCACTAAAATTGAGGAATCCAATTCCTCAAGAGTCTCACACGTCATAAAAGTTGAGATCAAACTTTTGCCACTCTTATAGGTCGCCTCATACATACGTAGTATGAAATACGTATTACGGTATTAACTCATTTCCCATGGAGCGTATGTCTATACCATCAATACCGTACAGATGATAGTTCAGACATACCCAATGTCTAACTTGAGTTAACGTATTTACTCATTCACAAAATTCATCAGAACTCACATTTGGCATCTTAGACAAATAAAGTAAAATGTGTGGGTTATTTTACTTTTGGACATTGTAAGTATTATGTCATCATCTTAACACTCAGTTAAGGCGACATATTTATTTTAAGCTTAAGCTCTCGATTATCACCTAGATAATAAGCTTAAAAACAGTCTCATCTCTATCTATCACATAGTAAATAGAGGCGATTACCCGTGTGAGTGGGCTAATCTCTTATCTGTCCGACATACTTTCTCAACATAATATAATGCACTAAGCATTAAGATGCATAAAGATCAAACAAAGACTCATAGGCATTAATGATGAAAACACAAATTCATTAAATGTGAACAGCTCGGGAAATTACAATATCCGGTACATCGGACTCTACGCAATCCTAGAGATTTTACATGACCACAAAACACATCTCTAGGTATTGGCTTTGTCATAGGATCTGCTACCATTCTATGCGTAGTAGATATGTACCGCAAGTTCACATCCTTTCGTGCAACCATATCTTTGACAAAGTTATACTTGGTATATATATGTTTGGTCTTGCCATGATATTTTGGATCTTTAGTGTACGCTATAGCTGCTTGGCTATCACAGGTTAACCAATAACGGATGTGCAGCTTTCTCAATAACACCTAAATGATCCAAAAATCTCTTAAGCCAAACTCCTTCTTGTACTGCTGCTGATAATGCCACGAACTCAGCTTCCATCGTGGATAAGGCTATACACGTTTGCTTCTTTGCTCCATGATATGGCGCCATTGTTTAGTAAGAAAGCAAATCCCAGGTAGATTTTCTTTCATCTAAATCTCCTCCCCAATCAGCATCTGAATAGCCTTCAAGTCGCAGATCCTTTCCTTGGTAATTCAACTTGAAATCAGCGGTTCCCTTCAGATACCTCAGTATTCTCTTAATGGCTTTCCAATGTCTTTGGACTGGATTGGATTGGTATCTACTCACCATTCCAACTGCAAAACATATGTCGGGTCTTGTACACATCATAGCGTACATTAAGCTCCCAACCGCACTAGCATAAGGAACATGTTTCATTTGTTCCTTTTCTTGTGGAGTCCTCGGACACAGTCTATGGCTCAATCCTTCACCTTTTGCAATAGGAGTGTCTATGGGTTTACAATCTTGCATACGAAATCGTTCAAGAACTTTATTTATATATGTTTCTTGCGAAAGAGACAACGATCTCTTCGAACGATCTCTTGAAATCTTAACTCCAAGAATGTATGCAGCCTCACCCATATCCTTCATCTCAAAGTTGGAAGACAACCAACTCTTAACGGTATGAACAAACTCCATATTGCTTCCGGCAATCGTATATCATCAACATATAATGATATGATCACAAATTGATCATTGGATCTTTTGATATATACACAATGATCCTCATCAATCATTGTAAAATCATATGCCATTATGGCATTATGAAAACGTATATACCATTGTCTCGATGACTGCTTAAGGCCGTATATCAATCTCAAAAGTCGACATACCTTTTCTTCTTGGCCTTTCACTATGAAACCAGTAGGTTGTTCCATGTGAATTTCTTCCTCTAATTCTCCATTAAGGAAAGCAGTCTTTACATCCATCTGATGTAACTTAAGATCCATACTAAATACTATTGCCAGAATAATGCGAATCGAGGTAAATCTCACTACAGGAGAAAACGTATTTTCATAATCAATTCCTTCATGTTGATTATACCCCTTCGCAACAAGGCGAGCCTTATGCCTTTCTATTGAGCCACCAGCCTTTCGCTTTATTTTGAGAACCCACTTGTTCCCAATAGCTCTGCGTCCTTTTAGAAGATCAACCAGTTCCCAGACTTGATTTGATTTCATTGACTCCATTTCCTCTTCCATTGCATGAATCCATTTTTCCTTACTAGGGCAATTCAGAGCCTCATTAATATTTCTAGGCTCATCCTCATCTTGTGGAGCAACCATAAAAGTTTCCCCTTCAATGTCAAAACGTCGACGGGGAATACTTTGGCGACTTGTTCGCCGTATGGGAGTTGTATACTTTGTACATCATTCCCCATTATGCTCTCACTTGGATTAGATAATGATGATGTCGTCTCATTATGTGGTTGCAATTGAGAATGAGTTGAATTCAATTCATCACTTCTCATATTACTCCCACTTGGACGAACTCCACTAAGATCATTATCTTGATCCGAGGTTTTAAATAGGGAGTTGTCTTCCCCTATTTCGCCCTTCTTAGGAAATTCATCCTCTAAGAATGTGATATCCCGTGATTCAAATTCAGTTATACTCCCACTTTCCTGCTCACCTATGAACACATACCCTTTCGAGTGTTCCGAGTATCTTATGAAAATAATCTTCTTTCCTCTGGGACCAAATTTCCCAAACTTGTGAGAGGACTCATGTGTATAGGCAGCACAACCCCATGGCTTAAGAAAACTTAAGTCCGGTTTTCTACCTGTCCATAACTCATATGGAGTGGAAGTAACTCGATTTGGAAGGCACTCGGTTAAGTATATAGGCAAATTAACAACGCATCACTCCAAAAGGTGATAGGTAAGTTAGCATGCGCCATCATGGACCTAACCATTTCCAGTAGGGTTCTGTTTCTTCTCTCCGCAACACCATTTTGTTGAAGAGTATATGGAATAGACAACTGTCTTTCTATTCCTTTTTCATCACATAATTTTCTGAACTCATCAGATAAATATTCTCGACTTCGATCGGATCTCAATGCTTTTATTTTCTTGTCTAATTGATTCTCTACCAGGTTCATAAACCTTTTGAAACAACTTATTGCTTCAGATTTATGAGAAATCAAATAGACATATCCGAATCGAGTATAATCATCTATAAAAGTGATGAAATAAACAGCCCCATGCCTTCCTCTCACATTCATTGGACCACAGACATCAGAATGGATTAAATGCAAAGGAAATTCAGCTCTTATACCTTTTCCAAATGGTTTCCTTGTCGTTTTCCCTTCTAGGCAATGCTTACATATGAGCAAATCGACTTTTCCAATGTTGTCCAACAAGCCCTCTTTGGCTAGTCTATTCATACGCTGTTGGCCAATGTGACCAAGTCTAGCATGCCATACATTCACATAATTATCATATGTATTAGGAGACGTGAGAAGAGAATAACAAACATTTGTATTAACATAATCAATATCTAATACAATAAAACCATCCAGAAAATAACCATGACCATAGTAGTTTGTATCCAAATACAAATCTACACCTTTATTATGGAAGTTCACATTAAAACCTAATTTAACCAACACTAAAACAGACACTAAATTCCGACGAATCTCCAGAGCATACAACACATCATGTAGGAATAAAGTGCGTCCACCACGCATATTCAGTTGGCATGTGCCAATTCTTTTCACTTCAGCTCTAGAGTTGTTTCCCACATAGATCCACTTAGTTCCAGTTGGTACTCGTCGGAATTCCACGAAGGATCCTCTATCCTTCGCTACATGGTCTGTCACTCCTGAATCCACAGTCCACAAAGGATTAGATTCAGTCAAGAATACAGAACTTGACACATATGCAAAGTTCCCAATTGTATCAAGGGTGTGTACCTTCTTTGGCTCGCGACAATCGCGGGCATAGTGACCCCCTTCGGTCACGGTTGTAACACTTCACCCTTGAGATATTCTTCACATGAGGACATTTTCCTCTCTTTTGTTGGTTAATTCTTGGTTTCTTGCAAGAAGGACTTGATCCCTTGCTTTCCCACATATTGAACGAATCAATGCGCTTGTGCTTAGAGCTTGAAGCCCCTTCTGAGCTTAAAGCAACACGGCAAATATCTGTATCCTGCTCAAATGCCTTGAGGCGTAGATCAGCTAGCTTAAGGTGGCGCACAGCATCCTCTAGATCTTCCATAACATGGTCAAGAGCTTTTAGTGCTTCTTGCTTTTCCAGCACATATTGAATTCTCATATTCAATATTTCACAATTCTCGCCGTTCAATTTGTCCTCTTTATTCAAATCAGCAATGATGTTCTTATTTGCTGAATCCATGGATCTCGAACATATCGACACATATGCACGAAATATTAATGCCTATCACTTATGCATCTATTTTGCACAAACCCATCATATTAATTAATAATTTTAAGTAAGATTTCAAAATCAAAAGGTCACTATGTTTCCAATCATCCTCCAAAAATCCTAACCTAAAAAATTATCATTAATATGATTGTCATATGCAAAATCAATTTTATGAAGTTACAAAAAATTCTATAACTACCCATAACTAACTACCCACAGCAACCAGCAATCACAGAAAGCAATAGATAATTGACATACAATATAATAAAAAATGCTTTCACATAATAAGGCTAACATATAGATTGCTACAACAACAACAATCAGGTAGTTAACTTTATATAAGATGTCCACCAAGAACACTAAATAAAGACCAGCCATAACATCTAAAAACGAGGCATCATACAACTAATAGGGAAAGCAGCTACATGGTTCAATTTCATTTGCTTTTTCTCTGTAAAATTTTCAGGCATTCTCGATAGCCACGGAAAAACAGATGAATATCCCTTAGGATTTCTCCTACGCACATTCATTCCTGGCCTAATCGAAGTCATTCCTTGGGTCGCAGTCTTTGTGGCTCCAACCTGATGATATTCATCCACAAATTCCATTACTAGCGCCTTATAGCTAGTAAATCCTTTGACCTCCCGTAGGCGATTCAACACTCCTTGCCATTCTAGCGGAAGAGTGTTCATAACGAATCGCATCATCTGAATATTTGGCATGGGATAACCGTTCCAAATGACTTCTTGAATTTTGTTGTTGACCACTATGACATGATCAATTATGTCGTCACTCTCCCATCGATAACCATTCAAATCGGCTATCAACCTTGAAAGCCTTTTCTTTTGTTCATCTGACATTGTGCGCACAGATGTGCGCAGCATACGGGGAGGCATTGTTCCTGCAACAAATGTAGAACAAAAAATGGATTACATATAATCCACATAGACATAATTGAAAAAGAAACACATTCTTTTCCTTTTTTTTTTTGGTCAACGGTCAACGGTCAACGGTCCTCGGTCAACGGTCAACTGTCAAGTCGTCGGACCGGTCGGGCCGGTCGGATGGACCGACTGCACGTGCCGCGCGCGTGCGTGGGCTGACGTCACACAGACGTCATCCCGCACGTGCCGCGTACGTCGGGCCTTCACGGGCGGGTCGGGTCGGGTCGCCGGCCAGCGACCGGCCGGCCAACCGAAGTCGGCGCTGATGTCATGATGACGTCAGCACGCGTCGGTCCGTGGACCGGCGCGTGCCGGTTCACCCACCGGTGGCGCGCATGCACCGGTTCGCCGACCGGTGCGTGCGCCGCACGCGCGGGACGAACCAGCGCGTCTGGGCGCATCGCGCCCACGCGCAGCGCCTTCTGGCCGCGCGTGTGGGCACGTGCGGCGTCCCCCGGCGGCGTGCGACATGTCGCCGGACTCGTCTCGACGTCGCCTTCCTCCCTATGCCATCAGATTTTGATTTCGACTTACGAAAACTCAGAAAAAATGGCGAACAACGCTCGGGTGTCAGGATTTCTCGCCCCGATCCGTACAGCCAAAATGCTTTTGCGAAAAATCAATCATAAACATCAAATTGGTCGGGAAAAACGTGAACTAAGGCTCTGATACCAATGTTGGGATCGTCGGATCCCCGAAAGCGGATTCGACACTTAAAACCGAACCCCTAAATCAATGCGGAAGACAAGCCCGGGAAGAAATCACGTATCACCGATCGTAAAGCACACCACGGATTTGAGCGTACCTTGTTAGCCACAGATTAGACACCGATGCTGTAAAGAAGAAGAGAATCTAGCCCTGTTCGATCCGAAGACGCCAATTCGCCGTAGGAAGTCGTCGTTGCTTACTGTCGTCACTTGGAGAGAGAGAACCTTGGAAGAGAGGGAGAACATACGTACTAAAATGCCAAAAGGTGTGTTCTCCCTGTCTCTCATCCCTTTTATATGTTCCTCCTTCCACGGGCCTTATTCCCGTGGGCCAGGCCTTTAGGCCCATTGTGGCCGGGCCAACTTAGGCCCATATAATTAAATCCATCAACTCTCAATCTCATGACTACAAAATAGTAGCAGCAGATGTTTTTAGTTATGAAAATTGGAAGGTGGCAATATTTTCTCTCAAGTCCGGTTCTTGGAGAAGGATACAAGTTCACTTCCAGGAAGGGAAAGTTGAACTTTCTGGCCAAGGAGTTTATTGGAAAGGGGCCTTTCACTGGCACACTTATGTCTGGACGATAGGCGATCCGTGCAAAGATGTGATTATGTCATTTGATTTGTCGAAAGAGAAATTTCACCAAGTGCTTCCGGTCCCTGAAGTCGATGAGGAGATAGATCTCCTGGGACTCGGGATTCACGGGGCGAATCTGTTCGTATACCACAGCACTGATTACTGCATTGAGGCATGGCTTATGGATGAGTATGGTAGAGGAGCACCGTGGACAAAATTTTGCAGTGTTGATTGCAGTGCCTTCATAGATTGGAATACCCCCATTCGAAAGAAACCCCTCGCGTACACAAGGTGTGGAAAAATCGTTTTCCACATGGATATGAACCCAATGATTCTGTTTAATCCAGAGGATAATTCTTGTGAGGATTATCCCATAGAGGAGGACTGGTGTCTTGGATATGCTATGTATTTGGAAACTCTTGTTTCTCCCTATCTTCGCGGTGAGCCATCAAGAATCCAGAGCCTTTAAGAGTCATTTTGGTGCTTTGAATTTTACCTTTTTTTTTTCTAGCTTAATGATCTGGCCATCTTAAACTGTTGAATGATTTTGTGAATTTTGTAGAAGAAACAAAGAGTGTTGAAAGTCTATTATAAGACCTGGTCATTCTTTATTAACTTCATTGTGCTTTAAGTACTCTGTCCACTCCAGATGTAGGGTCAGATCTCTGCTTGATGAATGCCATTCGGTCATCTTTGTTTTGCTGGAATACTCACTTCACTTGCTAATTTGTCCAATTTGATTTGGTGTAATTTCACCAACAATTTACCGGTCTTGTTATTTAGTGAACATTCAACTATAATCATGCGAGTCATTCATGCATAAGTATTTATTGGCATGTAATGAAGAAAAACAGGTCAATTATCTCACTGCAAATTATAAAGTGAAGAAGATATCATAAGATCTGAGAACACGTGTGTCCTATTTTTAGTTCAGCTGATGCGGTTTGAAATAGGGATCCTGTCTAAGTGTGGATTGTGGAACTCTTCACGTGAAGTTCTTGTTTAACATACTTTCAATTTCATAAGAGCCCTTAAGTCATGAATTGTCCCAAGATCACAATATGTAGTTTTTTTTAGCGTGAGTAACTTATCATCTATCTCACTCCCACATGCAGTGCAACTGGTTGTCCTCACTATTTCTGTTTCATTATCAGGTTAATCCTTCACATGCCTTAGGCCCTTGCTAAGAGCATCATTTGGTCCATGCATTATTTAACTATTTGTTTGCTTTGGTAACCTTAAGCGAGGAAAATTACCCCTTAGACCGTATATTGGTAGATCATGTTCACACTCGTCTTCATTTAGCCCATGTGTTGCCATTTCTCGAGCCAGTGACACTCAATGATGTGATTAGGTTGGACTGAGTAGCTTCAAGTTCACTCTCAATTTGTATAGATTTAGCACTGAATTGAATGCTACAATTAGTCCTTGTTGTTGTAGCTGTAACAATTGATCAGAGACATGGTAAATGTAATTAAGATGAGTAAATTCAGTGTAAGAATAAGAGATCCATTGCATTGATTCTGGGCATCTGGCCACTGCAGTGGCAAATTAGAACAATTTATTGAGATCTTATTCAACTAGAGGATTTGGAGATCTTGATAATGCTGAGTTTGAGAACTGCAGATCCTGAGAAATCTAGGATACTAAAGAGTCAAACCTGTCAATGTATATCAAACATAATTTTGCTCTTTTGTCGTCATTTTCACTTGGATCAATATGATCAATTATACCACATACAGACCATAATTCAAGGCAAAAGGAAAGTATGATATTCTTCCGTGAAGATATCTTACTCTGACAATCTCCGCAAAGGTAAAATTCAAGTTGCATGATGACTAGTGGGTACTTATCAGTTGGTCGAAACAATCTTGGTTGCCCATATAAGGTTTTGAATGCGAATGTTTGGTTTGTCTCCTGCAAGTAAACAAAGACCCATTACTAATGGGAGGCTTCAAATCAAGAATGAAGACTAAAATATCTCAATCAAGACCGAACAGAATATGATTGCAAATAAAATGATAGCAAATACATTAACTTTTCCTTTTAAGGGGCATTCTAGCATGCCACAAAACACTACTCCTTGCATGTCGCCAAAAATCCAGGCGCATATGACACCGTCATAGTCACTTGCCATTACTCTTTAGAAGGAGTAAAATAAAAGGTCTGTGCGGCAACTTTCATGTAGAAAGCTCTTAAACTTCTCCCATCCTTCTATCCAGTGGAAATGTATGACCTGGATCAGGACCGGCTGTAATTCTGACTTTCCTCCTCTGTTGTTTTAGTAATGCCAACTATTTTGAGAGCTGTAATTTTGTGCTTTACCTGAGTATATCAATTTGCCATTGTAAAATCAGAGTTCACTTAAGCTTTGTGACAGCTAAATCCGAGTTGGACCATCTTGTACTACTGTAGTTAACCTCGATGGCTCTTCATGCCTGACATGATTATCACTCTTTTTTTTTTCCTTCTCCTTTTGAATTGAGCCTTCTTGAATACTCTGTATACTATTACTATACAAGATTTCAAAAATGACCCTCTCGTCGTGCTACATCACACAACTTGACAAACATACTATTGGCATTAAAGCACAATGTAGTCTCCAATTAAAGAAAGTGGTGATAATGCTATGTTAATCCCTAATTGATTACTGAATAAACTATTGAATCCACATATTAGTGGCGTTATTTAACTATTTGTTTGCTTTGGTAACCTTAAGCAGGGAAAATTGCCCCTTAGACTATATATTGGTGGATCATGTTCACTCTTGTCTTCACTTAGCCCATGTTTTGCCATTTCTTGAGCTAGCGACACTCGATGATGTGATTAGGTTGAATTGAGTAGCTTCAAGCTCACTCTCGATTTGTAAAGATTCAGCACTGAACTGAATGCTACAATTAGTCCTTCTTGTTGTAGCTACAATAGTTGATCAGAGGCATGTTAGACGTAATTAAGATGAATAAATTTAATGTATGAATAAGAGATCTGTTGCATTGATTCCATGCATTTGGCCAGTGCAACAACAGATTATAATAGTCTATTGAGATCTTATTCAACTAGAGGATTTTGATATCTTAATAATGCGAAATTTTAGAACTGCGGATCCTAAGAAATCTATGATGCTAAAGAGTCAAACCTGTCAATGCATATCAAACATAATTTTGCTCTTTTGTCGTTCTTTTTACTTGGATCAATATGATCGATTATACCATAGACATACCACTATTCAAGGCAAAAAGGAAAGTATGATATTCTTCCGTGAAGATATCCTAATCCAACAACCTCTGGAAAGGTAAAATTCAAGTTGCATGGAGACCAACGGGTACCTATTAATTGGTCGAAATAATCTTGGTTGCCCGTATAAGGTACCTATCAAACTAAATTCTAAATTTTAGATAAGTAAAAATCTGATACATTTTAGGGGCTTAGTTTGTTTTGCAAAAATCGATAATTCAAAAGATATTTTAGAGATTTGAATTATTATCACTCCTTAAAAGAATAAGTTAAATAAAAAATACTTTCATGGTCAGCAATAATTTATTATTCATCATTTTTGTTGATAACAAAAGTAATTTTTAGTTATAATGCCCCCATCACATCAATGGAATGGTGCCCCATTGTGGTTTAAACTAACTAGTTAAAAAACACGATGGGCGGTCAAAAGATGAATTCATAGCCTATGCAAATTGCAATCAATCCATAAAAATCGAATGCTTCATTGGAGAAAGTCACTCCTTACAACATCTAGTGATCTTCAACTCAAACTCCAAGTTGTGAGCCCAACACAAGTTCCCGAATGTTTCACAAGACGATCTTGACAATATCATCAGATAATGAAAAAGAAATAATTGACTTAGGAAGTGAGAATCATCATGTAGTGAAAACAATTGATTAGGATGCAATTATCGGAGAAGTAATCATCAAGTGATAAAACCAATAGACTTAGGTGTGATGTCAAAGAATGTAATCGTCGGTGAAATGAGCATAATCCATAAATGGTGGAACCTATGATCTTGGACATGCAAATAAAGAATGTTGGATTGATTGAAGCATGTAGAACTAGCATTATTTTTTCATACCTGTTTGTTAATGATAAATGATGCATATAAATACTTGAATTGTAATTTATATGATTGCCAATCAATCAGAGAATGGCAAATGTTTAAATTTATCAATCTATTTATTTGGATATTCTGGTATCTTTACATGGCCAGCGACAATTATTCCCAATCTCAAGACCTTTAATTTTCTTGTAATTTATATTACCTATCCAAGATCAACGAAACGTGCCATTCACAACTTTTGTCGATTTATTCGTAGGTCCATATCGAGATCGAGAGAGAGTGAATGTACGTTATGGCCTTCCATGTCATGATGGGACACTTTGGTCTTGCGAAGGATATTATGGGAAATGCACAAAATGAGACAACATATTATAGAAATAAGAAGGCACCAATTTCTAGGGTTTCATAAAATTGAGGAAAGTTGGGAATATGCCCATGTGAAAATTCCACGCCCGCTCTCTCCTCCTCCTCCGCCTTGCCTCCGCCCAGCTGCCGGGCTCCACCGCGCGACCGCCGCCCACGCCGGCGAGTTCCCCCTCCGCCCGTGTCTGGCGGCGGCCTTGGGACCTCTCGAGAAAGCCGGCTACGGGCCATCGCCGACCCAATCGACCGCGTCCGAGATCTCTCCTGTTTCCATTTTGCCGAAACAATGGCCGAAAGCATACCCGAGGATATAGTCGTCGACATACTCTTGAGGCTACCGGCGAAGTCGCTGGTGCGATTCAAATGCGTCTGCAAGCGGTGGCGGTCTCTGATCTCCGACCGGGCCTTCGCCAAGTCGCATCTGCAGAGACTAAAGGCAGGGGATTTGATCCCTAGCCAGAGAATCATCATCGGTGGCCGCAACAGCCCCCTCAAGACGGTGGACTACGAAGCGCTCGACGGCGGCGGCGAGGGTCGGATGGTGGTACCTCATGGGATCAGACCTTTGTGGGAGCCCCGCATCGTGGGGTCCTGCGATGGCCTTGTATGTTTAATTGGCCCCTGCAATTTCGTCATATATAACCCCACCACCAGGGAGTATATCGAGTTGCCCGGTCCCGATTTTGTTGATCGGGCTGAGTTATTCGGTGGAGTCACATATGAGTTATTCTGCGGATTCGGATATGACTCTCGATCTGATGATTATAAAATAGTAGCAGATGTTTCTAGTGATGAAAATTGGAAGCTGGCAATATTATCGCTCAAGTCCGGCTCTTGGAGAAGGATAGAGGTCCCGTTCCAGGAAGAGGAAGTCGAATTGTGCGGCCAGGGAGTTTATTGGAAAGGGGCCTTGCACTGGCACGTCTATGCCTGGAGCATGAACGATCAGGGCGAAGATACGATCATGTCATTTGATTTGTCGGAAGAGAAATTTCACCGGGTGCTTCCGGTCCCTGAAGTCGATGAGGACATATGTCTCCTGGGACTTGGGATTCACGGGGCAAATCTGTTCATATACAACAGCGCCTATGATCCCCGCATCGAGGCATGGATAACAGATGAGTACGGGAGCGGAGCATCGTGGACAAAATTGTTCAGTGTTGATTGCAGTGCCATCATAAATTTGAATAGGCGCTTTGGTCCGACCCCCCTCGCGTACACAAGGAGTGGGAAAATTGTTATTTGGATGGATATGAAGCGGATGATTGTGTTTAATCCGGAGGATAATACTTGTAAGGATTATCCCTTAGGGACGGCCTGTGTTATCGAATATGCCATCTATTTGGAAACTCTTGTTTCTCCCTATCTTGGTGGTGGAGCTGTTGAATGATCTTGTGGATTTTGAAGAAAAAACGAAGAGTGTTGAAAGTCTATTCTTTAGTAAGTTTATCGTGGTTTTAGTACTCTGTCCGGGTTAGATGTCTGCTCGATGAATGGCTATTCAATAATCTTTGTTTTTCCAGAATGATGAGAGACTGTAGGTAGAGTTTGAGTTTAAATGTGCTTGACCGGAATGTGGATACTAGCACACTTAAGCTTTGTGCCAACTGAATTTGAGGATGAATTATCTTGTAATACTATAGTTAACATCAGTGACTCTTTTTGAATTTTGCCTTCTTGAGTACCCTGTGTCCTATTGCTGTGCAAGATTTCGGGAATGACCCATCCTCTCGTTGGCCTGCACTCGGACGCTCAGCTTGATAAACATATTATTGGCATCAAAGCGCAATGTAGTTTCCAGTTAAAGAAACTGGCGATAATGTTATTCCCTAATTACTGAATGAACTATTGAATCCACGTGCCAAGATGCAAGTTATCTATTCAAAGGGTTGCTGATGGCGAAATCCCGCGTGATGTGAATTGATGCGAAAGATTTAGCCTAGATGAAAGTGTTTAATCACAATGTTTATAGAACAGTTTACATTCGTTGTTATAGTTTTTCACCCCGTTGGTTTAACCTTGAATGTCTGTTCTGTTTCTGGAGTTAGATACTGCTCTACTTACCTTGTTGTAATTAAGGATCTCTTGTTCTTCTGTGATTTGACTTTATAAACAGATTGCTAATTCCAAGTAAAATTCCCTCTGGGCGAATGAGATACACTCAGGTATATTACTTTGCATGCCATCGAATCTTCTCTTCTCTATAAATCCACATTGAAGAAAACAAATTACAGAAGTAACCGCGCACACCCACAAGAATTCCTCACTCTTATATAAGTGGAGGTCGAATCAGAAGTTTTACAAGAATTGAAAACAAGCTTCATTTGAAGTTGAAATGAGTTTAAACACGAACAAGTCTTAAGTAACCGGCACTATCAGCCGTTTGGCCCCATCACATGCCTGGAGGGTGCCTCAACTAATATAAATAGACCTATCTGGCTACAGAATTCTGAGGATAGATGTGGATATACTAAGGCAAAATTGAAACAATAAAGAATGAACTTCAGACGAGAGCGGCGCGAGCAGGCCTTGTTGCAACTTCAGGTCTTGTAGTATAGTATGATGAGTGAGTGAAGCCCCATAACTGCACCACAAACGAGACAATGGGATTTGCTAATACAAAATGTAGAGGCTAATCTTCACAGATATAGATGACAAGTGAACATTAGCAGCGGAACTCGCAATTTAGTTAAAGCCTTAATTCTCTAAGGTGGTAAGATCCGCATAAAATGTCAAACCTAAAGCAAGCAAGACAATAATTCATAGCACATTCAACTCCATGGAGATAGCCAATCTAATCCACTTCTCTTTTCCCACACAGAGTTCAACAGATTATTCATGCACCCTATGTACACCAAGGTCATCAACCTCCTTAGACAAGACTAATTTGTCAGAAAAGATCAAGTTAAAAGATGAATTTAAAGCCTATGCAAATTGCAAGTCGTGCATCAATTCAAATACTTCATCTGATGAAGTCTATCCTCACAACATCAAGTGATTGCAATTGAAGGCAAGCTTGGACATTTTAGCTTATTACCTCAACATTCTTCAACTCGAACTCCGGGTTATGAGCCAAACATAAGCTCCCAAATGTTTCACAGGGTCCACTTGTTCCACTTAACCTTTTCATAACAAGATACAAAAAAGATTATTAAAAATGGGCCCCCCTCCTGTATTGGAAAAATCGAAATTTGTAAACACGACAACTTACAGATCTCCATCTAAGGACAGGGCAAAGTTGCCTCCACCGCCAAGTGCAAGTGAGTCATTCATGCATATGTAGTAGTACCTATTGGCACCTAATCAAGAAAACCAGGTCAATTATCTTACTTCATATCACAAAGTGATGTATCTGAGAACAAGTATCCTGTGTAAAAATTTAGCTGATGCAGTTTCAGATAAGGATCCTGTCTAAGTGGAAATTATGAAACTCATCACGTAAAGTTATTTTAATATACTTTTCAATCTCTTAAGACCAAGGTCATGCCCTTGAGTCACGATGCCTAACATCACGAATCCCAAACATTTGCATAATTTCAGTTGAAGGAAAGATAGTTTGTAACCTGTGAAGTTATTATGCTTATACAGCTGTAAATTGTTGTGAGATCACAATATGATATAGTACTTCTGAGCGTGAGTACCTTATTATCTACCCCACTCCTAAATGCAGTGGAACTGGTTATCCTCTATTTTAATTTGATTATTAAGCTTTTCCTTGACATGTCTTCCGACCAGAAATTGCTAAGAGCATCATCCTAATCCATGCATAATGTAACTATATGCTTGCTTCGGTAATCTAAAGCAAGAAAAATTAACCACCCCCCCCACCACCCCCCACTTTTCCCCTTCTCTCACTCTTGTCTTCATAACCAATCCTTTTGCCACTTCCTGAGCCAATGACACTGCATGATGTAACAAGGTTTGACTGAGTAACTTCAAACTCACTCTCAATTTATATAGATTCAGCACAGAGATGCTACGATTAGTCCTTGTGGTTGTAGCTGCGATAGTGTGTCAAGGAGGGGAACAAGGTGTAGCTTCTTCAAGGCAAGGGAACAAAGAAAAAAAGAAGAGGGGGGGCTTTACTGATGCTCAGAGACAATAAATATACATTGCCTTGATTCTGTGCGTCAAGCGACAAACCCTCATAGAAGAATTGTGGATGCAGCAAATTAGAACAGTCTATTGACTTGGATGTCCTCCCCCCGGTTTTCTTAATCAACGACACCAAATCATATTAATAGGTTTCCCAGAGCTTATTCAGCTAGAGAACTTTAAAATCTTGATAATGCTGAATTCAGAACTTCAGATCCTGAGGTGCTAAAGAGTCAACCAGTCAATGCACATCAAACAGAATTTTGTTCTTTTATGGTCCTTTTTACTTCAATCAGCATGATCAATTATACCATAGACAGGACTGCTATTCAAGGCAAACAGAGAGTATGATATACTTTTCGTGAACACATCCTTATTCAACAACCTCTGCAAAGTTAAAATTCAAGTTCCATGACTTTACCTGTTGGTCGAAACAATCTTGGCTGCCCATATAAGGTTGTGAATACAAATGTTTGGTTTGTCCCCTGCGTGTAAACAAGGACCCGGACCCATTACAAAAGGGAACCTTTGAATCAAGAAATAAGACTAATATATCTCAATCAAGACCGAAAATAATATGATTGCAAATAGAATGACAACAAATTCAAGAATGTTATGGATCACCTGATATTTCCTTTTTGCTGTAGGTTTTAAGGGGCATTCTAGCATGCCACCAAACACTGCTCCTTGCATGTCACCAGCAATCTAGGTGCATAAGACACCAGCGTCAACACAAGCCATTACTTTAAAACAAAAGGTTTGGGTGGCGCCTCTCATATTGAAATATCTTAAAGTTCTCTTCCTAAATATCAATAGAAGAGATTTCTCTAGGGCAAGTACAATTGAACATTGAAAGTGACATACCAGCAAACAGGGGCCAGAAAGGTCAGCACTCTTGCGGATAAGTGTACGCAGTGAGATACCATGTCTTAGCGTACTGCCCTTCATTTAAAACGATAACTATCAAATTAAAATTTTCAAAACACTGACATTTATGTCAAAAGTTCATATGAGACCTTTAACTTGGTAAAGAGATATGGAAGAACCACTTGGCACAATGTGTCTGGGCTCTCTACAGCAAGATAATAGAGAGACTGACCTGTACAGCAAGACCCATTGGCGACCTTTCACGAGATTTGGAAGGCATGAGTGCAAAAATTCATATAGATCAGGGGAGATAAAAACAGAATCGTCCACAAGATTTTGAAGAGGCTTGTCTGAGCAATGCTTGTCAGTTGCCTCTTCAAACAAGTCAGAACTAGTGGTACTTCCTTCATCTTCTTCCTTTGTACTTAGCGATTTCCCATTCTCACAGACTGAAGCACATTTTTTTGAATTTTCGCGGCCATCAGCTGTTGCTTTGCTTTTATCTAGAGTAAATTCTAAACCTTCTGAAGAAACATCTTGCCATCTAGGTTTTTCATCATTACACTCAGCAGGAAGTGACTGATAGAGTTCAACGTCCTGCTCACACTTCTTTGATCTGAGTCCATCAAATCCGCTAGTTGGAATGAAGTAAGAAAAGTACGAAGAGAGAGACTTTCTTTCTTTGGAACTTGGCCTGGCCTATACAACAATTAAATTGAGTATACAAACCTTAAGTCAATTGTTAGAAATTTAAATATACAACAAGTAACAGATCATTCATCCCCCTGTTCAGAAAAATATGAGAAAAAGTAAAGAGGAGAACATATACACATGACCTTTGTGACCTTATGAATGTTTTTTCTTAATGACTAAGCTAACCCAGAAGCCAATTATCATCACTATAATAGAGAGCCCAGTTACTTAAGGCCCACACCTTTTCAATAACAATGCATTAGGACAAGAATGACAGGCAATGCCGACACAGAGCATCTGTCGATGTGTAAATCATCGGCACAGTATAGCAGGGTGCACTCCTTAACAAAAATGTCATTGCACAGCAAAGGAATGAGAGCCAGCTAAGAAGTACAAAGAAAGTGGTTCTTGATTGCAACACAAAGTAGAAATGAAGTATTTAGGCAAATTTGAGCTCAACTGGCACAGCCACTAAATTTCAAAAGATCCATGGTTTTGGACAAAGATAGCAGGCTCTTTGAGGGTGAGAGTGGCGCCTTCACTTCAAGTTGTGGTCTCTGATGTTTGACCAGTCCATTAGATTGAAGGGAAGCATGAACATTTGTGGAAAGGAAGAGGGCTAGAGGGGAATCAACATTACTGGCAATTTAGCCCAATTTCAGCTAGATCAACAGGCAGAATCAGACTATACAGCTACAGAGCATTCCTACATGTCATCATAACATTTAAATAGGAACGGACATTGAATGGGAAACACGTTGTCACATGACTCAAGAATTCCCATGTCACTCCAATATCATAACCAAGTATAGAAACTGAAATTCCCAATTTATTCACACTCCTTTAACCATCCTATATTTTCCTCTTTTCGATTCCACTCAATCCGTTTCTCCATACCATTTGTTACTCAGGTCGTCTACTCCAGATAGACTGAGGAGAAAGCACAATTTAGATCAAATGAGAAAAAGCGAGCGCTCACCTAGATACCAGACTAAACTGAGAGAGAGCCCTTGACAGAACTGGATCATCCAGGTCAGGCAAGTTATGAATCCTGGATTGATTCCTTATCCACCAAGTGACAACAGCCACATCTGTCAGCGCAGAGTCCACAGACCACATAGTCCAATGCCACTGCTCAAAAGTGGCTCCTCGGCTTGCCATAAGTATTGGTCAGCAACCTCAGCCCAGTTAAGTTCACTAAGCCAAACACTTCTCACGCCCATATATTCACTATCGTACGCCCTTTCCTACTTGACTTAAGCATGAATCAGCTCATCCGGGCCTCAATCACCGATGCCTCAAGTTCTACAACATGCAGATCAAGCTCCATTTTCTTCCATTGAATCCGCCTTTCACACAATCTCACTCTCCTTCAAAACACCAATTCTTTTTTTAATCTCATAATAACTTCTGATCCCATTGACAGCATCCCAAGCCGTCTGGACGACAATCAAGACCCTACTTTGACACCTATACGCATGCTAAATCCCGCGGACATAAAAAGGGTCCAGAACGCGATCAACCGCAAATCCCAATAAAAATCAAGCAAAACACATCAAACTAAACGATGCAAACAAGCACACGAATACAAACGTAGATACCCATATAAAAAAGAAACAAGAAAAGTCACCTGGGGTTGGTTCCCATGGTCGCTGGATTGTGGAGACGGAGAGGGAGGAGGAGAAGATCCCGGGGAACGAGCAAAGAGACGCGAAAACTTCTCCGAGACCCTCCCCTTCAACGCATTCATCATCTTTTCTCTATCCTCGATGCTTTCTTGCTTCTCCGAGGCGTCCTGTGATGCGCATCTTCTCGAAAGGTCATACATAGATTCCCTTCCTCCTGCGAACGCTTGTACAAGCGGATTTCTTTCCTTTTTCTACCTGGGTTCAAAGCCTCGTGCGATGGGCATCTTCTTGAATGATCATAAATGGATCTCCTTGCTTCCTTTGAATTCTCTCGCGCGAGCTGATTTCTTTCCTCTTTTTTCTTTCCTGGGGATCAATTAATGAACGTCAGGCGCGACCCGCGAGTGGGCGTGTTCGTTTTGGGCTGCGTTTCCTCGTCGAATTCGTGGAGATCAAGAAGAGCAAGAAGAGTCCTGTCGGTGACCCCACGGCTGATTTCGGAAGAGCGGAGCGATGCGCGGAATTTGAAGGGTAGGTGCGCGAGAACTTTCAGCGCCTGGACAAAACTTTCTGGACGAAAGAGAAAGAGGGGAGGAGGCGTGGCGCGGGGCCTCTGAAGGTGGAAAGTGCTTTACGCCACGGATCGCACGTTCGTCTCCCTCGTTCGACACGCACGCGTCTAGTTGGCATTTGCATCCGCATGTGAGTAGAAATGCTCATGTGACGGTACTTTCTGGTCGCGAGAATGCAACGGTTGCCATTATTAACCTTGAATTGCTGATAGGAAGAGGGTGTATAGAGTTCGTCGAGGGCTGAATCAGCCCGGGGCCGGAGAGGCGATGGTTTACCTTGTGGCGGGGAATAATTATAGATTCTTGAATTATGGATCATCGGGGAACATTCCACCACACAGAATAGATCTATCCAAGATGACTATACTCAAGCCAAGAATTAGGGCTTGAGCCCGATCATTGCTTTGAATCTAGAATCGTCTTCTCAGAAACCTGACTATCTGGCGAGGGAGGTTTTAGCAAGCGGGTAAACCGATGATGACTAGTAAAAACTTAATTTCATGCGGGTGCAAGTTGATTGGGGCATCGGGGGAATTCTACTCCACCGCTTGCAAAACCGTTCTGGATCGGAGCGCCTATACGGGCCAAGAATCTTGACTTGACGGGTTAATGGGACTAGTAGGTTGCTCTGTGACTTCCGAGTAGTTAAGATCGTGTCTTTAGATTATTTAAAACATCAATCTTTTTCATTTTTTTTTTCTGTGTGTAAATATGTTAATATCATTAAGTAGATGAGGTACGAAAGCTTAGGGAATTACCTAACATTATGGAGTCATTTTAAATGAAAATAAGTTATTGTGAATCTTCTAAGCTCGTCATAGATGGCATGGTTTTTACTAGATTGAGAGATAGATTTAGTCTGATATGTGAAAACTAATTTGAGATATAATTTGATCGCTATTACAAAAGAAGGGGAAAAATGGCGTGTGTGCCAGTTTGCTTCAATTTGGCCTAAGATGCAGTAGAGTTCACCGCAAGAGTAATTTCGAGGCCTAACAGGGGCAAAAGGTACAACTGTAAAAGACTTTTCTTGGTTATTTAGGCATAATATATTAAGGTAACTCATCAGTGAAGAATGGTGAAATCTAGTGGGATATTCGTGAGATAAATCAAATACAGTTTAGTGTGTGACTTATGCTCACCAAATAATTTCTCATGAATTGGCAATTGGCAATTAGCTATTGTGATTAATTTTAAGGGAAGCATGGGCAATCATGAAATCTCTTGAACAAAAAATTTTTGAGTTTAAAAAGGAACCTCTGAGTTTGCTATGTATATGAGCAAGAATGCGTATGTCGCATCTATGCAAATTTAAGATGTAAAGGATATTGCGCTTTATTATGAGATTTTTTAATTACTAATTGTCGACACATGTATGTGAAGAGAGAAAATATTTTAGGATTGGAAATTTTTTCTTTAAAATTTATATAAAAATAAAAAAAGATTCAAATTTTAAAAAATATTAATTTACGCTTGTCCATCGATAGACTATTCATCATATAACTAACTGATAATATTTTCGGAAAATAAAATATATATTGTGATCCTTTAAAGTTTGAAATCCTCTGTGCAGTATACAATAGTTAGACGATGGAAATAAACAATCTTAAAATACATATTCTATATACTAATATCGTGAATAAAATTTCGTTACTAAAAATAAAGAACTATATATTAAGTGACTATTTTGCATTTTCTTCGTGATGTATTATCCTGTGATGTATTATCCTATGCTGCATTAGAATTGTACCCAAGGAAGAAATTTTCAAATTTCCTATTTTTCTTTCAATAATCAACTGTTAGTCAAAAGAGCTTAAGCATATCATAGACATTGATGCTGTTTCAAATTCCTAGCAAGAGTGGATTATGACCTCATCTTTTAAGTCTTAAAAAACTACATATCCCAAGATGCATATACTTACTAGTTATTACAGGAAACCAAATCCTAATTCTGTTACAAACCCTACATTATAAGTTGAGATGCATTTGGTTCGGTTTTCCTAATGGGCTTTCAGTCTTGAAATCCCCTTAGGGAAATGTTTGGGTGTTTGACAACCCATCCTAATGGGCTTTTGACTAAATGCTAGCCTTAGAAAAACTGAAAGCCTAATGCTAATAAGGATTAACATTGGGCTTTCGGCTGAAATTAAATTTCTTCTTCCAAAACTATCTTCACCAATTTTTAATTCTCTAGTTTTGTCCACATTACTGTTCATCTTTTCTTGAGAAAGGGCAACTAGCAAGGGCGGCCGTTGAGGGTGGCCAGCGAGGGTTGATCAGGTTGGGCCGGCAAAGGGTTGACAAGAGGTTGGCAAAGTTGTGTGATGGCCACTTGGGTTGCGTGCTTGAGGTCGTGCGAGCCCAATCAACAAGGCCTATGGTCGTACAAACCTAGGTAGTCATCACCAAGGTCGCATGAACAAGGCGACCATCACTCGGGTTTGCGCGACCCAAGAAATGATCATTAGGGTGGCACAACCTCGGCAACAGCCGCCTGGGGTCGCATGACCATCGTTGAGGTCACACAACCTTTGGTGATGGCACCGGCGCTAGCCAAATCTCACTAATGGCCTTAGCCCTTCGTCGGAAGGTTTTTATTTTTAAAAAAAATAAAAATTAGACTCAAAAGCCCTTTGCAAAAATTTTTTTGCCAAACATTATTTAGGACAAAGTAGCTTTGTAAAAGATCTTTTACGAAAACACAATTTGCATTTTCTCAATGGGCATTAGATCAAAGGCATTTACATTTCCCCAAAGTTCATTTGCAAAATCGAATGAAACACACCCTATATGTACTTACACTAGATGAATTGCAATTTGCCTTTTTTTAGTTTCCTGCAATTATTCTCTCTAGCCTAGTGAGTTTACTGAAATTTCCGAACATTCAAATAGGAAAAAAAATGTTGATAAGTTTGCGATTAGTGGAGCGGTTAACCACGGCTCGAAAAGGATACTTTCGAGTATATGTGGATGAAGAGGAGAAAGGCTATTCCGTCCCTTTGGCATATTTAGATTGCAAGATCTTCCAAGCTTTGCTTAATAATTTTGAAGACCAAATTCGTTCAGAGCACAGGCGTGTCAAGCTACTGTGCTCGCAATGGTTGTTCGAGAGAGTGATTATTCTTGCCAAGACGAAACGTGAAGAGGCTAAGCACGTGTCACGCAATAAAGGTTTTTGGACCTGCTAGAACTTCGATAAATTTATTTTTTTGTAAATGTAGAATCTGAATAGAATTTATAATATATTTCTTTTCCCATCCCTTTCTTTTTGTTTAAGTTATTCTATATGTGTGGAAATTTATGGATATGTAAGTAGTAATTTAGTCGATAGAAAATATATTTAGTATTTCTCGTAAAGATTTTGTAGCTATATTTTGTCCAGATAAATTTTTCTCTTCCTAAAGTTTTTATTTGCCCACTCAAAATCAAATAATTTCCGTAGGTGATATTGGTTATTAATACTGGGTTTATCTTTAGTGCATGGTGGCCTCAGTATTCTTTTTCGTGCACAACCTATGTAGCATTGACATGCGACACACGACACGCGGCACGACACGACACGACACGACACGAGACACGTCATTTCTCAAAAAGTAGAGAATTTTGACACGTTCCGACACATTAAATATTAAATAAATATTTTTATTTTTAATTAATTTGATTTAAATTCATAAATAATTAATTAATTAAAAAAGAGCCTATAATGAATTCACACTAATAATATTAATAAATTAATTCATTGGAAATTCAAAAACATATTCATAATTAATACATATCCATGTTTGGAAATTAGAATCAACTCATTTAAATAAATCTATGATTTTTTACAATGATCAAAATTTATTATCATTTAAAATTCAATACTTTTATTTTTTAAAATTATTTTTTAATTTCATTTATTTATTTTTTCCGATTAAAAAAAAGTTTCCCCCACTCCCAAATTTATTTCAATTTTTCCCTCCCTCCCCCATGAGAGACTATTCCCCCTCCTAAATTTATTTCAATTTTTTTCCCTACCTTCCCACGTCAGACTATTTCCCCCACCCCAAATTTATTTCACTTTTTTCCCCTCCCCCACCCACGTGACAGGCTGTCACCGACTCACTTCACCCCATTGAGTTTTCAAAACCCTAGCTATTGAAACACTTTTTTCCCCTCGCCGCACGACCTCGCAACCCCTTTCTCTCCTCACTTTTTTCCTCTCGTCGCATGGTCTTCCTCTCGATCCATCTCCATCTCCTCGCCGGACAACCTCCATACGACCCCCTTCATCTCCTCTTCATCTCCTCTTCCTCTCGATCCTTCTCCTCCTCCTCCGCCTCGCCTTCAGCCCTTCCTCACTTGCAGTTGCAGCCTTGTCGCCGATCCCGCACCATCACTGTGGCCACCCTTGCCTCAGTCTCTACTCTTTCTCTGGCGGTTTCTCGCCGTTACGGGCTCGCCGTTGCTCACGGCCTCGTCTCTCCTCCCTCGCCCTCGCTTCCATCCGATACGCGTGTCGAGACGAGTTGAAAAAAGTTGACTATGTGTCGAAAAACTGGACACGCGTTGACCGCGTGTCCGAGCGTGTCGACGTGTTCGATACGCTTCGACACGTGTCGGACACGACATGGAAGCACGGACAACGTGTCGGTGCTTCATAGTGCACAACTCACTTTCATCAACATTGATTTTTTCCCTTCGGACGAAAAGGTAGGTCGCGGTAAAGTAGTAGCGAATTTTGAATTCCAGCAAAACAATCATGATTTGACTCAAACGACAAGCCAATATGGAGATGATGAAAATATTTCTCGAAATTGAACCCATAAAGAAAATTCCATCCAAGTAGGCTTCCTAACTTGTGTAGGTTTCCTACATTGGATCCAAATTTTTCATCATAAGAGGTAGACCTTCTTTGTGAAGAGCATCCAAGAAACAACTTCTTTGTGAATTACACTTTGAAGCAATCCAAGAGGAGCTTTTAGTATTTGAGTCAAGCAAAGCATTGTGGGTAAAATTTGTGAATTCTTTTGTAAGATTGAGAGATTATTTATTGAGGAATTGAGTGCTAAATACTATGTGAATGTAATTAGGAATTGGGGCACACTTAGAGTATTTGAGTGCCTCGAGTGTGGTTGTAATCTCGGTTTTATCACTTAATTTATAGTAGGCTGTAATCTTGGTTTTATCACTTAATTTATTGTAAAATCATGTGCTGCTTTCCTTTTGTTTTGTTATTGTTTGTTTTTGCAACGATGATGAGTAAGTTATTGGCCAACTATACACGCAATAAGATGCACAATTAAGTTAAAAGTGTCCATATTCCAAGCTTTCTGAACTCAAGTTAACAAGTAATGATTGAGTGAACAAAAGCGTGCCTATAAGCTAAGAAGCACCGACACTCTCTGGAAGCCTTCGTGTCGTGTCCAACACTGCGACACGTGTCCGATATGCTCTGACACACTCCGACACGTTTCGACATGTAGTCAACGAGTGTCAGAAAATCCAACACGTGGTCAACTCTTCTCGACATGCAAGTTCAAAATTCCAACACGCGATTCCAACACGCCATGTGGTCAATTTTAAAAATTTCAATACTTGAGGGGTCAAAATGTAAATATATGAAAAATAATGCAAATAACAAAAATAAAGGGGATAGAAGAAAATTCTTACTTTCGAGTTTTTCACTTATAAGTTTTGATCTTCCCGTGAGTGACGATGGAACGCCTCTTTGCTTGTTGGCGTCGTTCCGTTGCCCCCACATACTTAAAGTTATAATTTTTTTTGCTTCTTTCTGCCTCTCGCAAGTATCACTTGCGAGTTATCTCTTTTGGTCTATGTTATTGGTTTGTGAGTTATCTCTCACATTTTCAGTGGCGAATTTAGTAATTTCCTTTCCTTTTGGTCATACTTCAAGGGTTCTTGTCTTGGATTTTCATTTTTCTTGAACCTTGTTTTGCAGAGGAGCTCCAAGCTAATCTATATCATGAACTCCGAACTCTATTTAGGACTATAAGAAATCTCACTAATCTCCGAAAAGTATAATAAAACAAGACATGTTCCTTCAAATTGACTCTTTCATGTTTGCAATTTTTGAATTTCTCGTTCAATCTTTGTCAAAATAAAACAATGAATGATATTAACAAATGTTGGATTAATATTTTTAGTATGAATTAATTTGGCAAGGGATGGATCCAATCATGGGTTGATCTCTCGGCCTCTTCGAGAAGGCCATTCCAAGGGATGGAGTCGAGTTTGGGCTCCTAGTAAGCGGGCCCCAAGCAAGCCAGCAAGCTCTTCCTGGCCGCCCCAAGCCCAGTCGTGGGCCAACATGGTGCGGTTGGCCACAAAGGGCTACGAGCTATCTTATGTTCCTCCTGCTGCCGTGGGAGAGAAAGTGGTAGTTAATATGATGGGAGATGAGCTGCAGGCCTCGGATCCCAAATGGAATGAGTTCTTGGTAGGGTTTTTGTTGGGAAAAGGCTTCCTTTTCAGATGACCGAACAGACTTTGAAGAATACTTGGGGCACGAAGCTAGTTGATATGCTGGCCAATGACCAAGGGTTCTTCTATTTCCATGTCCTGGATTCGATGTTCCGGAAGAAGATCCTAGAGGAGGGACCGCTCACTGTTGCTCGTGTTCCCCTTATTTTGCAGCGATGGAAGCCCCTTTTGGAGTTGAAGAAGGCTAAGCAATCCTCCGTTCCGGTGTGGATAAGACTCAAGAACTTTCCCCTCGACCTTTGGTCCGCATTGATGATTAGTGCAATAGTTAGTTCCATTGGGAAACCCCTTCATGTGGATCAACGAACCGAGAGCACGAGGATGGTTTCCTTTGCTAGAGTGTGCGTGGAGATCCAAGCTAATCAGCCGAGAGTTTCGACGGTTGAAGTGAATGTTGATGGGGTCTCTAGGTTCATTGCTGTGGACTATGAATGGACGCCCGTTGAATGCTCTAAGTGCGGCGTCTTTGGTTATAAATGTGATGCTGCCCCAACCCCTACTTGGCCTCTCGTGTCCCCTTCAAAAGGCCATTTTGCTCCTGCTCCTTTGGTCACTGCTCGACCCCCCGGCCAAGCTTCGGAGGCTCCTGTTCCTCCTCCTTTAGACGTTGCTCGACCCCTTTGGCCAAGCTTCGGAGACTCCTGTAGCTCCAGAGCAAGGTTGGAAGTAGGTTAAGAGCAAGAAGAAAAAGGCCCTCCAACCTTTGGAGGTGATCTCGTCTAGTTCGGTTAGCCCGAGCAATGAAGGGAGGTCTTTGAAGCTCAAGACCGCGGTTGTGGAGAAGAGGCTGCCTAGTAACTATTCACGCAGGCCTCCTAGGGGGCCTTTGTTCATTTCGGAGCAGGTTGAAGCTGTTCCAACTACTTCGGATGAAGTTGTCACCCCGTTGGAGCCGTTAGACACCGCGGTGCCCTACCCGGTCGAGGTTGCAGGGGGCTTAGACGTTTGATTTTTGGATGATGACCTCCTCTCCCCTTGCTCTTCACCAAAGGCATCCTTAGTGGATAAGAGGCCTGCTATGGCACCAGATCCTCCTCCTTCGACTATGCAGGACAAGCTGCTTGCTCTTACTTCGAATCCTCCTCCTTCGATGACTTGAATAGCTCCGCCTTCTACTCAGTGAAGCTCCTCTAAAAAGAGGTAATGCTCCTTCCTTCTCCTTTTGTATATATATGTACATAGGTTGTTGGAACATTAGGAGGCTTGTTGCGCCTTTTAAACAAGTGGAAGTGAGGAATTTTGCCTTGACGAATTGGTTGTCTTTGATCGGGGTAGTAGAGACTAAAGTTCCCCACAATCTCTTCAATGCCATTTTTGGGAATTTGATATTGAATTGGTGCTAGAGGGCTAATTCTGAGGGTGCGGATGATAAATTTTCTACTTCTCTATTTCTCTATTTCTCTGTTCCGCGAAACAGGTTTGGAACAGAAATTCGTTTAGTAACGTAATTTAATTTTTCTATTTCTAGAATAGATTTTTATTCCATAAATAGATTTGAAGAATAAATCATAAGCTAAAATGTTTAACTTCTCAATTCCTGGCCAGAAATCAATTTCTGTTTTAGAAATTTTGTCATGGTGCCTAAGTACTCCAACCGGGGTAGGATTTTGGTTGGTTAGGATCCTACTGCGGTTTCCTTTGAATTTTTATCGGTCTCGGATTAGGTGATTCATGGGAAGCTTCGCTAGTTGTAGACAGGAGTGGCCTACTGTGTCTCTTTCATTTATGCCGAGCATTCCTTTTCTACGTGTTGACCTCTTTGGGAGGATTTGGTGTCTAGAAGTTCTTCTTTGCAGGACGTGCCTTGGCTTGTTTTGGGAGACTTTAACGCTATAAAGGATCCCTCGGACAGACTGGGTGGTTCGAACCTTTGGTTGCCGTGCTTCGACGAATTTGGACAGTGTCTAGATCAGGCGAAGCTGAAGGACCTTCGTTATGTGGGGTTTCGATACACTTGGTCGACTTTTTCAGGTCCCTCTCGAAAGGTGAGAAAGATTGATAGATTCCTAGTAAACCCTTGTTGGAGCCAGGTTTTTTCCTTTTCGAAGACGTCCTTCCTTGCACTTGGGATTTCTGACCACTCACCTATGGTGGTTAAGGTGGGGAACCCGATCCTTCGGAAAAGGCCGTTTAAATTCTTCGACTTCTGGATGCAGCACTCGGATTTTGACTCAATTGTGAAGCAAGTTTGGGAGAATCCGGGTTTAGGGGTGCCTATGTTTAGGCTGGTCAGCAAACTGAAGGCCTTGAAAGGTTGACTCAAGCAGTTGAATAGAGATTCCTTTGCCAACATTTCCGTAAGGACTTCTGAAGTGAGGGAAGCTTTAAAGTAAACTCAAGTTGGCCTCCTTAATGATCCCACTAGCGTGGTCCTCGCGAACTTGGAGAGGGTTCAACGGCGTGCCTTAGTGGAGCTTCGATCTCAGGAGGAGTCATTCTTTAGGTAGAAAGCTAGAATAAGATGGCTCAAGGAAGGTGATTGGAACACAAAGTTCTTTCACATTACATTAGCAAGAGACAAATGAGAAACATAATTCTCTTTGTTGTGGATTCCTCAGGCAACCAAATCACTAAGCCTCAGCTGGTCTAGCAGAATTTTGTGAAAAATTTTCATGATCTCCTTTTTCCATGGATGGAGTTGGATACTCCTCAAGTATCGAAGATTCGGGAGGTTATCCGCTCTCAACCGAATGATGACCAGATCACCTTTCTTGCCTACCCCGTGGCTGATATTGAGATTTGAGATACTTTTTGTCCCCTTGCTAGGGGGAAGGCACTAGGGTCAGATGGCTTCACGGTTGAGTTCTTTAAGGAGAATTGAGATACGGTGGGTCAGCTGGTCACGGAAGCAGTGAAGGACTTTTTCACCTTGAGGAGGCTCCTCAAGGAAATTAATAACACCATTTTGGTCATGGTTTCGAAGGTTCCCAATGTGACTATCGTTGACGACTACAAGCCTATTATTTGTTGTAACATGGTGTACAAGATTATGACCAAAGTGTTGGCGAATAGGGTTGCCGCCGTGCTAAAAGACCTTGTAAGAACATCTTAGAGTGCCTTTGTCAAGGGACGACGAATCATGGATAATATTCTCTTAGCGCAGGAACTTTTCTCTAGGTTTCATATTGAACCATATTCTCCCAAGTGTGCTATCAAAGTCGACTTTAGAAAGGCATATGATACCATGGACTAGCGGTTTCTTGAGAGTGTTCTTCTTGCCTTTCGGTTTCCTGTTCGGCTGGTTCACCTCATCATGACTTGTGTGAGGACTCCTCGGTTTTCCATTGCATTGAATGGGGAGCTACATGGTTTCTTCCCTAGTAGGCATGGCTTGCGACAGGGAGATCGCATCTCTGTACTTATTCACGTTGGTTATGGAGGTACTCTCTAGGATTATTGAGAGGTGCTCGTTACAGCCGGATTTCAGATTCTACTGGAGATGCAGGTCTACTTGCCTCTCGTACTTGTTCTTTGTGGATGATGTTTTCCTATTTTGCGAAGGCCACCTGCCATCTGTGAAACTTCTCAAGGAAGGTCTCCATCTGTTTTCTTCTTGGAGTGGACTTCTTCCAAACCCAAGAAAAAGCGAGGTGTTCCTCTCAGGAGGCTTGCCGGCCTTAAGGAATCAAATCCTCCTAGAGCTTGGTTTTGTTGAGGGCAACCTTCCAGTCCGTTATCTTGGGGTTCCAATCATCACGTTGAGGCTCTGGAAAGTAGATTGTGTTGATCTTGTGAGGCGCATCACCTCTAGGTGCAGTCATGGACTCATCATTTTCTTTCTTATGCTGGCCGTCTTCAGCTAATCAGGTCAGTCCTCCATGCCATTCAGGCCTATTGAGCAAGTGTCTTTATCATTCCTGTAGGTATGCTAGACCAAATAGAGCATATTCTTAGACAATTCTTTTGGAAGGGACTTGAGTTGGGCAGAGGGGGTGCCAAAGTCTCCTGGGAAGATGTTTGCCTGCCTAAAGTGGAGGGAGGTCTTGGTATCCGGAGATTGTGTGAGTGCAATAAGGCGGCTATGCTCAAACATATCTGGAATTTATTTTCAGATAAAGAGTCGTTATGGTGCAAGTGCCGACTTGTTGCTCTTGGGCTTGGAAGAAAATTCTACAACTCAGGACAAAAGTCTGGCTTCACTTCCACTAGAGGATAGGCGATGGCTTATCAGCGTCACTTTGGTTTGATAATTGGCATCCCGGGGGTCATTTGAATTTATTTTTCATGGATTCCCTCATCTATAGCTCCAGTCTCTCTAGGCAGGCTTTGGTTGCTGATCTCTTCTCTGAGGATGGACTGGCTATCAAATTAGAGATTGAGTCTTGGGGTTCGCCGCTTCCCTCCTTGTTTGGAATCCAAGATTGGTTCTATTGGATGGAGGACTCGATGGGCTTGTTCTCGGTGGCCTCGGCTTGGGAATCCATAAGGCAGAAGAAGGCTAGAGCCAATTAGCATTGTTTCATTTGGGGTAATGCCATCCTGCCTCGATACCAACTGAACCTGTGGCTCATCACAAAGTGGAGGTTGCCTACGCAGTCTCTTCTCATGTCTTGTGGTAGGATTGATGCTGCTTCTTACTCTTTTTGCAACGAGATGCCCGATTCTATCGATCATCTCTTTTTTGGATGTCGCATTACTTCAAGTATCGCCTTCTTTTGGGCTACTAGATGCAATCTTCCCTGGACCAACAGGACTTGGGAGGAGACTCTCAGTTGGGCCATTACCTTGCTCTCCGGCAAGGAGTTTTACAAATGTGTTGCCCGTTTTTCCTTTGGGGCGCTTTGTTACATCATCTGGAAGAACAGGAACAATATTCTTTTCAGGGGGAGCCATTGTCTATTTTGGCCATGAAGAAGCATCTCCTCAAGGTCGTCAAAGATAAGGCTCTTACCTTCAAGAATGTTGAGGACTCTGCCAACAACAGGAGGATGCAATGCTCGTGGGATGTGGACCCCATTATCTTTTATTCCACTGAGCGTAGTCCGATTGGTTAGGTATCTCGTTGGTTGCTAGGTTGCTTTTTGCCAAGCGTTTTTTGCCGTTGGCCTTCTGTTGGTCATTTTGTTTTTGCCGCTTGGCTTTTTCCGCGGCTTCCTTCCACTCATAATGAGTACGTTCATCTTGAGTGCAAGTTTTTGGAGTTGTGTTGCTTGTACAGTTTGACCTCCCCAATATGTTGCTTACTTTTATAAAAAAAATAAAAATAAAAATTCTATGGTCTTATTATTTATTTATTTATTTATTTATTTTTGCATTTATATATAAAAAAATTTATTTAATATATAACGTGTCGGAACGTGTCGGAATTCTCTATTTTTTGGAAAATGATGTGTCGGCGTGTCGCGTCGTGTCGCGTGTCGCGTGTCCGTGTCGGTGCTACATAGCTTATAACCCGCGAGAGGGAGGTGGCTTGAGTAAAAGAGATGGTAAAATACACACACACACACACACACACACACACACACACACACACGGATAAGACTATTTTTTGAAGAAGTAATGGTACTTAATCCTTAACACTTACCATATTTTTGTGGAATTTATTGGTCTAAGTTTGAGGTTAAGACTTATCTTTTATGGGTTTGCTATACTATGTAGAGAGAGCATACTTAATGGTCAAAGAATAGCTCACAAATTCAATTAATGCACTTCCTCTTTTCCCTTGAAATCATTTCGCGGCTATAATTTTTCAGTTTGTTTTCCTGTCTATTATCATCAATTTGGTTTGAATACATTCATGTCCTATCTTACATTTTTAGGGCACTAGTTATATGCAAAGAGAATTCTGAAAGAATTAGACATACAGTAGGCCGATTTCATTATTTAAGTTCTTTACAGAAACATATAAAAATTGGTACAATATACCTTATGCAACTTCCAAGTCAAAAGTATTTAAGACGTGAAAACGCAATCCCACGATCTCAATAACTAGAACAAGAATATATATAACTGAGTAAAAAGATTAACATACATGTTTTGGAATCCATCTGCTTAATGTGGAAAACTAATGATTCAGGCATAAGTGTTTCTCCTCTATCGCTCTATGTATCTTTGGCTCAATAAGACCGCCCCTCCTTTAGCGTTTGGTAAACACTCCTTATATGAGGATAATTGTGTGTGTTAGGGTTAGAAAAAAGACTTGATTACTATTTATACAATTTTCAATCAAGCCGTTTAATTATGAGCTGAGCTCAACTCGACCCGCACTAGCCAATTTCATATTAGGCTAATTAAGAAACTTTTTGTCTTACCTTATTATATCAATCTCGTGAAACGATAAATTGCAATATCAATTAATGTTGCCCACATTATAAAAACTCTTACATTCTCCCACTTGAGCTATATTAATTAAAATTATATTGTATGTACACACCTTGGTCTACAGATAATTCTTGATAGTCAATCATATCCCGTAAAGTTTCACATACCAAACCATGGTGGTAGCTACATATATACACATAGAACCTTTCATGATCACAAGTGCTTTTAACTCTATTGATATAGATTCAATATAATAATGTGGCAAATGGATACTGCCTCACATAGAGAATAATACCTTATGTGTTATCATTTTTATCAGTTACCATTATCTTATCTTAAGTGTCACAAAAGTTTGTTGTTGCGACCTCTCTTTTGCCGTCAAGGAAAAAGGAAGAGGTTTAGGGGTATTGCCTAAAGAGGCGAACCAATGGTCTTGGATTTCTGGCACGGCTCTCCCAAGCTCATACCTCGCATGACGTTGGATTTCGTATTTTAGTTCTTAACAACTTAAATATTTTTAGGAGTCCTCACTAGCCTATTGAGGTTGACTAGAAACCAATCGAGACACGTGAGTGTTGTCTCGATTCCTATGTAACCAGAGATTTCCAGGAATGGGGACTTGTTTACGCTAATATTTCTATTAGCGTCCTTACAGTACCACTAACTTGAAAGTTTGTTGATCTAAATGGCTACACAATATTGATTACAAATTATAATCCTTATGAAATCACTAAGCGTCCATGCAAATGTTTATGTAGGTTTGTTTTCCTTAATGTCTAGACTAATCATAACCTAATTTAGAAGAGAAATTTGCACTCAAATTAATGAAAAGCGATGCGGTAAGTAAACATCCAAAAAATTGAAATGACTTGAAAATAAATGTAGAAAAAGAAAACTTGATACAAGTTGGGTAAATAATATTACATGGCCTTATTATCATGGCCCGAGACAGGACTCCCATGAGCAAAATGGGAATTTATGTATACATGAAATTACTCTAAATGCATGTGACTACTCTAAATAATTTTAATCTATGCAATATGGATTATTTACAAAAATGATTATAAAATACCAAAATAGCATTAAATTAAGAAAAATGACCTTATAAAATTAAGAAAATTTCATAGATGTCATTTCTACCCTAATTTAATATCATCCAACTTTTTTATTTTTATTTTTGAAATTTTCATATTTTTTAATTTTTATTTAAAAATAATTCCCTAAACCAATATATGTTTATTTACACCAATGTGGAACAACCCAATATATGAATATCACAATAACTGAGCTCAAATCAGTCGTCTCAAGTTTGCAACTTGGTTTGAGCATTTTATCAAACATTTGGCGTGCATCAATCACCCCAAAGTAGCTTCCTTGGGCCATGTTCTTGGCCTTCAATATCAACTTATAAGCAATCTCACATGGAACTAAAGTATCAAGGTTATATTACTACATGCAAATAATAGGTTTATGTATAAATCACAGCCTAAAACACACAATAACCAAATTGAAATCAATCTCCAATGTGCGGGTTTGAGCTATTTTTTGCAATTATGGGTTTTAAACCAAGTCAAACAAACATGTTGTATGCCCAAATTTAAGCCTTGACACTCATCACATGCGTGATCCATAAGAAACATCACTCATCTGAGTAAAAATAGGTAATATGGACTTTCAAATGCAATAAACATCATAGAGAACGATCAGTCGGACACATCGAAATGAACTCTCCAAAATGCATAAATGCATGATCTACGTTGGCTAACCATATCTCAATGTGGATTGGCTTGGTTTTTTACTCAAGTTGTAAACGATCTCATGGTTCACATGGAGTTTTAAAGACTAAACGGCACTGACCTAAGCATCATTTGTACTCCCATATAACATCCATCAAAGTCACGAAGACAAGTAATGCATGAAAATGTGGCATAACAAATCAAACATGCAAGACTCTTGAAGAGATTTCAGCACTTGGAAAAAATCCAGCATCAAAATAAGTTTTCTGGATGGATTTTCCTCTTGCTTTTTCACATTTAAAACATATTTAAATTTGACCAAAAATACATCTAGGATTCTTACATTGCTTTCTAGTTTCTTTTGCAAGTGGGTCTTAGCCGAGGAAACCAAGAAATTATTCTCTATAGGCATGTGGAAATTCGCTCTTTCAAATTGGAAAATGAGATGTGCAGAGAAAAAATTGACAACAAAGGTTTTTGTTGGTCTCTAAAATTAGATCTTGAGACCTCTTTTATTGGCCAAATTAAAACCGAGCCAAACTATATGTATTCGAGTTTGGTTTAAAATCACGGTTTTCCTAATTTGTCTCTCACTTTTTTCAAAAATACTCGCTTTCCTTCCACCGTGACCAACAAGACCCAACACTTTAGAAAAATTTTCAAACTTTCTTCACCCGGTGGGAGAGTATTTTTCAGGAGGGTTTAGGAGGCCTTCTTGATGTCCATTTGGGACATATGACCTATGGTTGCAAAGATTTTGAATGAAGTTTCACTCTCTAATTGAATATTTTGGCTAATTTTGGTTGTAAGTTTGTGAAAATTTCACTTTTCTCTCCGAGGGTCAGTTTGAAATTGGTTTTTTTTTTCTTGAGTTGCTTGTGGGGGTGTTTTTAGAGAATGATTGTGAGCTCTCCCTAGTGCTTCTTGTCTCCAACTTTTTATTCCTCAAAAGAGCTTACTTCATATATCTTATCCACTAAATTTAGTAATCTCTTGGTCGGTTTTTGCCCCTTATCAAGCCTTCTAACTGAGTTAGTTCACCCACTTTCTAACTTAGCCAAAATTTTCAATTTTCGCAATTGTTGAGTGTGCGGATTTTGCTGCGATTTTTACGTGCTTTCAACAGCTTATCCCTATCCAATTTTCGTCCACTTGCACTCCTAATTATGGTGTTCCACCATGTGCAGAGATTAGGCTGATTGGGTAGCTGAGGGGGATATAGTGGGGCCATTAAGTTGTTTACTCAACAGCTTCAAATTGAGAGCAACTCATGGACTGAGTTTTGGCAGTTGGCTTGAGTGCTTTAATCCATCAATTTGGCTGTGATTTTTGATCAATTAGCAAGCCTATATAAAATAATTTAAGATTTTAATGAATTTTCACAATTGTCCCCACCCAATTTTGCAAGAAAGTTCCTCAAAGTTGATCATCTTCTTGCTTGAGAATGCCCAATTCAATGCAATTTGGTCATTTTTGCCCGATTCGATTAATTAGACCTAACCCAAGTTCAATTTCTACTCAATTGGGGGCCAAGATGATGATTTAAGGGCTCGGGTGAAATTTTACAAAATTTGCGAATTGATCCCTCAAATTTTGGAAATTGCATTTTGGCCCCAACTTGCCTTTTTAATTCCAATCTAACATCTTGGGCTTGGCAAGCCACATTTACATCATCAGCTCCAACTTTAATTTTCTCTCTCTTTTTAAATTTTTATCTTTTTTTTTAAAAAAATTTTAAATTTTTTAAATTTTGATTTTTTTCATAATCAAAAAATAAATGCATTTAAAAACTATACCACATGCCTAGGTAATATTTATACAATAATTTGACAAGAAATATTTTTGCAGAAAAATAAGTTCCCATTTTTTTGGAAATTATTTTTGGGCAAAAAATTTAAGTGTCAACATCTATGATACTAGAGAATGTTTTTATGATTTCAATGAACCCGCATATGTCTTGTACGTATGATTAACCTTTCTTTATGTGTAACAAGACATATACTCAAGGTTAATAATTGGATGCTTCTAACTTTTACTTAAGATTTATACAATACCTTGAGATTCTATATGTATTCAATTCGATGACAATGCATTCGGAATCACTTTATCAAATGTTAAGGAGTTGGCATATATCACAATGTTACTAAATGTAACAAACACATATATAAACTTTATGAGAGCAAAACTAAAACAGCTCCCACTAAAAAAGAACATCCCATGATGTTCCTGAGTCTTAGTTAATGACATGTCATTCAAGAACACAAGGGCGAATGCCATCAGTTAATGAATCTACAACCATATCATATGTGGAAATGTGCTCTACTATAACATCACCATTTTGTACCATTTATTTATAATTAAAAACTTGACAACATATATTTAGACCCCCTTAAGACATCTATTGTTGTTAATACACATCACTAAAGAGTTATTGTCTCAATACAACCGTATGAGTTTATCTACAAAATCAAATAGGATCAACTCTTTAACAAGATTTTGTAGCCAAATAACTTTGGTAACAACTAAAAAGCATGCTACAAGCTCTGTTTACATTGTAGAGGATGACATAAATTTATGTTTTTCCCTTTGCCATAATAACGCATCTCCTACTAACATAAAGATATATCTCGTTGTCGACTTCATGTCATCCTAACGGCCAACAAAGTCTGCATTTGAGTACCTTATTAGTTGCAAGACCTGAACATGTGTGTAAATTAGCATATAGTCTTTTGTCCTCTTTAAGTATCTCAAAACCTTTTTGGCAATAACCTAAAAATTGTGTCTAGGATTTAACTAATATCTATCTAAAAGTCTTGTAGTTAAAGCAATATTTGGTTTAGTGCAAATTTGGGCATACATAATACTTTCAAGTGTACTAACACAAGGTACATTCTTCAATTGGGTTTTTTCAATGTCTAAATGAGGACGTTATGATAGATTCGGTTCATCACCTTTAATAACATGAGCAATTCCTAACTTGTAGTGATTTATGTTGAGTCTTTCCAAAATAGGATTGACAAATGTCCTCTTAGATAAATCCAATATGGCAAGAACAATTCTTATGGATGTCACTGCCAAGGATAAAAGACACCTCACTAAAGTCTTACATGTCAAAATTTTCGATAATATCCACTTTGTTTCATATAGTAATTCACAATCACTGCTTACAAGCAAGATATTATGTATATGAAGTGTGAAAAAATAAATTTCCTCCCATTGATCTTGTAGTATATACATTGATTTACATTGTTTTCAACAAAATTAAATGAAGTGACAACACTATAAAACTTCAAGCACCATTATCTAGAAACTTGCTTGAGGCCATAAATAAGACTTTTTAGTCTACACATAAGCTTACCTAAATCATCTCCTGCAAAACCTTTGGGTTGTATTATATAGACTTCTTTATCAAGGTATCTATTTAGAGAGACAGTTTTAACATCCATTTGGTGAAACTTTATATCAAAATGAGGCCATTTTCAGTCTGAAAGAATCTTTATAAGAGACTAGAAAAATGTTTCTTCATAGTCCACTCATCCTTTTTAAGTGAAATACTTGTCTACCAGTTTGGTTTTAAACCCCTCAATCTTTCTTTGGAGTCCCTTTTAGTCTTATACACCCATTTGTAGCTAATGAGCTCCTGACCTTCAAGGAACTCAACAAGTTCCCAAACACTATTTTGTTCTATAGATTGTATCTCATCTTTCATCGCATCTAACGACATATATAATTGAGGACAAGAAACAACATTTGCATAAGTCACTAGATCAACCATATATAAAATATCGTAGTCATGTTCTCACAGATAGAATATTTAGTCTAGTGATATAACTTATCATCTCTCCTTAGCAAATCTCCTGAGTTGAGCTATAACCACTTCATTTTGCACTTGAGAGGCTTGATAAATTTTATCAAAAACCGTCTCAATAATAGTACCCTAAATCTCAATAAGCTTAGTTCGTGATATAGGAGACTCTATAATTAACTGTAAAGCAAAGATAAAGATATAGTGGTCTCCACCTTATTATTATCCTTAACAGTCTGAGTGCAGCTATCTTTTGCGGCTACATCGAACTCTAAAAACTTTATTGGATGTGATTTCACAATTCTTGTACCTTTATCAGGGTTATAAAATTGACGCCCCTTCAAATGATCTAGGTAAGAAACGAAATAATAGCAAATGATTCTAGATTCCAGCTTACTTAACGTTGGATTTATATAACCTCAATTCTGTAGACTACCTGAAACCTTAAGAAGTTTCAAGTTAGGCTTACGTCAAGTCTATCACTCAAAGAGAGTTAATGGAACAATCTTGATAGAAACACGGTTTTGTATGTGAAAATGTTGTTTTCAAAGCATCAGCCCACAGAAAAATTAGGTAAATTAGTCATACTAATCATACTCATTATCATGTCTATTATGGTGCGATTACACCTTTCAATTACATCATTTTATTCAAGATTTTCAAGTATAATAAATTAAGTTACCATTCTAGAATCTTTCAAGTATTTGACAAATGGCTCAATAAACTATCCATCATTGCTATATTTCCCTAAATATTCACCACCATAGTCAGGTCTGATAACCTTTAAGACTTATCCCAACTGTTTTTTGATTTTAGTTCGAAAAAATCTTGAATTCATCTAGAGATTCAGACTTTTCCTTAATCAAGTATAGAAGAAATAGTCGTCCATGACTATATCAAAATAAAAGTTTTACACAACATTACTATATAGGATCTACTAAGGTTAATGTGAATGACCTCTTAGAAGTGAAAATTTCAAACTGTAATTTTATTCTTCATCTTAGTTATCTTTCTTCTACAACAGTCTACGCAAGTCTTTAAATAATTTTTAAGTGTAGACAAAATGTGAACTTTGTCAGCTTTTCTATTCTTTCTTTAGATGTGTGATCAAGATATTAATGTATAAGACTGTCCTTTAGGTAGAAGTCTTTTGAAAACGACATTTTCAACCATATACGCGATATATATCATTAAGAGTTAAACACAATCTATACAATCAATTAAACATAATGTAATACTCAACCTTATATGAATTAATAAACATAAAAATAACATTGTTTTTTTTTTTAATTTAAAAAAAAGTAGCTACATATGTTCAAATATGATACGGAAACTAACTTTCGTCTCGAATGAGATATATAAAATTGTTTCTTATTAAAATCAGAATCTAAAATTAAAATGATATCTCTCATGAACTTAATGTTAACTTTACCGTTGTCTTCCACGATGAGCTATGATTCATCTTGATTTGGCTTCCTTAGATTTATCTATGACATTCGAAATTTCTATATTAGTAATTATGTAATATTTGAAAATTCTCGAATGTGATAATAATACTTAGGATTTAAGCTAAGTATTATTTGCCTCATTATTCGGATGAGTATGTGAAAATTTTAGTCAAATCGTTAATTTCGGAAGACACTATGAGTAATTCTCATAAACGTACGTTGTCTCGAGTCTGACGTGTGAAGTGAATTATGCGTATGCTAATGTTATTGTGGTATTAATTAATTTATTGTAATCTTAGTAGGGACGGTTTATATTAATTGTACAATTTTTTATTAATTAATAATAGGGATAAACGCTTTGGAAGTCCTAAAATTTTTCATGAAAATGCAATTAAGTCCTAAAAATTTCAAAAATTACAATTAAGTCTTAAAACTTGTCACAAAGTGGAATTAAGTCCTAAAACTTTCAAAAAGTGCAATCAAGTTCTAAAACTTGTCAAAATGGTTCAATCGAAGTCCTTCTATTGATTACACTTTTTTGAAATTTTTAGGACTCGGTTGCACTTTCGAGATAAGTTTTAGGACTTTGTTGAACTTTTTGAAAGTTTTAGGACTTGATTGAACTTTCGTGACAAGTTTTAAAACTTAATTGCACTTTTTGAAAATTTTAGGACTCAATTGCATTTTTATAATAATTTTTAGGACTTCTAATGCACTTATCCCTTAATAATAATAGTGAATAATTTGTGTTAATTACAAGAAATTAAATTCTTAATTAATTTGAACAAAACTCATTTTATCTTGCCAAAGACCCATTTTTCGTTCCTTCCAAAAACTCAAACAGAAGCTGCATGTGCGTTAATTCCACTTTTCAATCCAATAATTTGGATAGCAAAACTTCGTATTCAAGAGTAATTAAGGTGGTAGAGACAATCGGTAGCTCGTGATTTGCGGTTGTGTCAAGGTAAGTGGAGTTTCTAGTGTTAAGTTAGCTTAAATTTACTTAATTACTTCTATCTTGGTTAGTTGAATGAGAAATGAAGCCTTGATATGTGTATGGTGGTTATTAAGTGACTAATAAATTCTTGCAAATTCATTATATTTTACTTTGGTTCATTTTGGTTCGTTCTGTGTGCTTCTGGGTACTCAAGATATGGTCATTCTGTTATATTTATCTTAAAGATCTATTGTATGTTGGTTCTACTTTTTTCTGCTTCATTATGAGTAGTTAGAATATGTCATTTTGCTATATTTGCCTTGAAAATCCATTGCATGTTCGTTCTACTTATTTCTGCCTCATTCCAGATAGTTAGAATTGTTCATTCTATTATATTTGCCTAGAAAATCCATTACTTGTTCTCTCTACTTCTTTCTACTTCATTATGAGCAGTTATAATTTGGTCATTCTGATATGTTTGTCTTGATTTTTCATTGCATATTCGTTCTACTCTTTCTACTAGAATTCTACAAGTCTGAATCTATTCGTTTCACTTGTTTTTGCTGAAATTTCCTATGATAGAACCTATCTATTTATGAATCTACTCATTTGATCGAATCTATTCATTTGTGAATTTGTTCGCTTGCTGAATCTATCAACTTGTGAATTTGTTTGTTGATAAGTCTGTTTATTAGTTTGGACAGACTTTACTAGATATGATATATTCCTTGTTGAATCCATTCATTTGTCGATTATGTTCATTACTAAATCTGTTCATTTATAAATTAGTTAATTATTGGATATGTTCTTTTGTTTTATAAGCTTTTTATCAAGCCAAAATTTACCCTTTTAATTGTTCAAATTTTATGACCAAAATGTACTTGTTTGTCTAGGCTCAGAACATACCCATTTTATTTATTATATTTTAATGTCCATAACCTACTCAATATTTAGACTCAAAATATACCAATTTGATTTACTTGATTTTAATGCCCAGAATCTTCTCAACGTCCAGACTCATAATGTACTCATTAAATGTCTATACTTTGACAACCATAATATGATTAAATGTTATTAGAGATGTGGTTATTTGGTTAATGCATTAAATTGAGTTGAAATATGTGCAATATACTTGTGAGTATGCATATATCGTGGTATGAATGAGATTAATGTAATTCCATTACTCGTATAACAGTGATAGATGATGCCCCAAGAAGTGTTTTGAGATGCCTCGAGAGTTGAGATGCACCTATGATGGGGATACCATATGGTGGAAGTTTGCATAATGTTAGTTGAGTTCACTCCTATGTAGAGAAAGCCCAATGAGTTGTAAGCCCAAAAAGGGCTTGAGCCCATATAATAAGTTATATAGAGAAATAAGGTTTCTTACTATCTTCAGAGTGATAGCCGCAAAAGACGTAGTAACAAGAGAAAAAGATAAAGCAGAAAATATAGGGGTTGGGGCAATATCTGATTTACATCAAGCTGGCATCGGAGGTTGATTCGTGGTCCTTGAGCTGAAATTTTGTCAGAATGTTCGTGACGCAATCTTCTCGTATCTAAACGGTTTGATTTTCGTTTGAAGCTCCCTACATCAGGTTTTTCGTGGATTGATCAAAACCTGCATTTTTGGTCAGATTTATCATTGATCTCTTGTGAAGTTCATGTGTATTGCCAAGAATTATGTTCTTGAGGTCTTTGCTACTATGCACCTCTAGTATTTGCTAGAGAAGAACATTGTTCACCCAATTTTGTTGATAGTGAAGATTTTCAGGTGGACTCTAGTCCCGTGGTTTTTTATCTCCTCACATCGAGGAGGTTTTCCATATAAAAAAATCGTCTTGTGTTCGCGTGCTTGGTATTTATTTTATTCTACTATATCGATTCCTATTAAGTTTACATAAGAGGGGAAATTATTTTATTCCGCTATGTTAATTCAATATTGTTCGAATTGTTACCATTCTCCCATCATAGTGGTATTAGAGCATCTAGTTATTGCTTGATTTTTCTGCCTTATGTTAAACAATGGAAACGAATATGAGTAGAATGGTTACACTAAATGGTTCGAATTATTATATTTGGAAAGGGAAGATGGAAGACCTTTTATATTTGAAAGATTTTTATTTACCTGTATTTGCCAAGGAGAAACGAGAGAATAAAACTGATGCTGAATGGTCTATATTTCATTGTCAAGTGTGTGGTTATATCAGGCAGTGGGTGGATGATAATGTTTTGAACCATATTATTGAGGAAACACATGCATGCAGTTTATGGGATAAGCTTGAACAATTATATGCTCGAAAGACTAGGAATAATAAGTTATTTTTGATTAAAACAGATGATGGCTCTGAGATATCATGATGGTACTCGTTTGACTGATCATTTAAATTCTTTTCAAAGAATTATAAATCAGTTGGCTGCGATGGGAATCAAGTTTGATGATGAGATACAAGCACTATGGTTGCTTAGTACTTTGCCGGACTCATGGGAGACGTTCCGAACATCTTTATCTAATTCTGCGCTGGATGGTACGATTACCATGGATTTGGCCAAGAGTAGTATTTTGAATGAAAAGATGAGAAGGAAGACACAATGATCATCCTCTTCACATTCTGATGCCTTGGTTGTTGAGAAAAGGGGAAGAAGTAAGTCTCGAGGTCCAAGAAATAGAGATAAAAGCAGAGGTAAGTATAATAAATTGGCTAATGTTGAGTGCCATTATTGTCATCAGAAGGGACATATTCAGAGGTTTTGTCGCTAGTTAAAAAGGGAGAAACAAAAGGAGAAAGGTAAAGAAAAGAAAAATAATATTAACAGTGATGACAATCGTGTTGCTGCACTTAAAGAAGACTTTCTCATTATTTTTATGGTGATGTGGTGAATTTTGTATCTCATGAGACCAATTGGGTAATTGATATTGGTGCATCTATTCATGCTACGTCTCGTAGGGATTTCTTTACATCATACGGGTTAGGAGACTTCAGATTTGTGAAGATGGGAAACAATGGGCTAGTTCAAGTTGTAGGCATCGGTGATGTGTGTCTAGAAACCAGAAATGGCACAAGGTTAGTATTAAATAATGTTAAACATATACCTGATATCCGCTTGAATTTGATTTCTACAGGCAAGTTGGATGATGAGGGGTATTGTAGCACATTGAATAATGGTCAATGGAAGCTCACCAAAGGTTCTCTTGTTGTGGCTAGAGGTGAAAAATATTATTCGTTGTATATTATGCAGGCAAAGTTGTCCAAAAACAAAATTAATGCAGTAGACAACGAAGATGCAGTTGAGTTATGGCATAAGAGGCTCAGTCACATCAGTGAGAAGGGTTTGTCAATATTGGCCAAGAAGAAGCTCCTTTCAGGATTGAAAAGTTCAGCGCTAAAGAAGTGTGCTCACTGTTTAGCAGGAAAATATAATAGAGTTGTATTTAAAAGCTCCCCTCCTTCAAGAAAGTTAGGTATACTGGATTTAGTGCATTATGATGTTTGCGGTCCTATGAAAACAAAATCACTTTGTGGCTGTCTTTATTTTGTTACCTTCATAGATGATTTTTCAAGGAAAATTTGGATTCATACCTTGAAAACTAAAGATCAAGTATAGATGCTTTTAAGCAATTTCAGGCTTCAGTTGAGAGACAAGTTGGAAAGAAATTGAAATGCATCAGAACTGATAACAGGGGAGAGTATATTGGACTTTGATAAATATTGCAGACAACAAGACATTCGACATCAAAAGACACCTCCCAAGACGCCTCAATTAAATGGCTTAGCTGAGAGAATGAATAGAACATTGGTTGAAAGGGTAAGATGCTTACTTTCACAGTCAAAACTACCTGGATCCTTTTGTGGTGAGGCTTTAAGTACAGTTGTGCACGTATTAAATCTTACTCCATGCGTTCCTTTAGAGTTTGATGTTCCTAATAGAGTTTGGACAGGCAAAGATGTTTCTTATGATTATTTGCGTGTCTTTGGGTGCAAAGCATTTGTGCATATTTCCAAAGATGAGAGGTCTAAACTCGATGTGAAAACACGACAGTGCATATTTATTAGTTATGGACAGGATATGCTTAGCTACAAATTTTATGATCCGGTTGAAAAGAAAATTGTAAGAAGTAGAGACATTGTGTTTATGGAAGATCAAACAATAGAGGATATTGAGAAAGTAGAGTTGATTTTAGCACCATAGGTTAGTGATAATTTGGTTGATTTGGATCCAGTTCCTCTTACAAATATTCCTACACAGGTTGATGAAGAGCAGCAGGAAGTCAATGCTCCAAATAACGCATATGTTCCTGAACATGTTGAAATAGATGATACTATTCCTGAACTAGAGGATCAATTAGATGTTCCACTGGATGTTCCAGTCCGGATATCCATTAGAGACCGACGACCTTCCATAGGTATTCTGAAGATGAGTATGTATTATTAACTGATGTAGGTGAACCAGAGTGCTATGCAAAAGCAATATAAGATGAGTACAAAAACAATTGGTTTGATGCTATGCGAGATGAGATGCAGTCACTTTATGATAATCATACTTTTGAGTTGGTGAAGTTACCTAAAGGTAAAAGAGCTTTAAAGAACAAGTGGGTATATAGGTTGAAGCAAGATGAACGTACTTCACAACCACGGTACAAAGCTAGATTGGTTGTTAAGGGATTCAGTCAGAGAAAGAGTATTGATTTTGATGATATATTTTCTCTGGTAGTGAAAATGTCTTCTATTTGTGTGGTACTAGGCTGGGCAGCTACCCTAGATTTGGAAATTGAGCAAATGGATGTCAAAACAGCCTTCCTACATGGTGACTTGGAGGAAGAGATATACATGGAACAACCTGAGGGTTTTAAAGTGAAAGGGAAAAAGAATTATGTGTGCAAATTGAAGAAAAGTCTTTATAGCTTAAAACAAGCACCGATGCAGTGGTATAAAAAGTTTGCGTCAATTATAACATAACAGGCTATAAGAAGGCTTCAGCAGATAACTATGTGTTTGTCCAAAAAAGTTTATGATGATGATTTTATTATTCTCTTGCTTTATGTTGATGATATGCTGATTGTTGCATGAATGCTTCAAGAATTAAGTTATTAAAGAAACAATTGAGCAAGTCTTTTGCCATGAAGGACTTGGGCTCGGCGAAGCAGATTCTTGGCATTAGAATTACCCGAGATAGAGATGCTAAGAAGTTGTTTTTGTCGCAAGAGAAATATATCGAGAAGATCCTTCAGAAATTTTACATGGACAAGGCAAAAGTGGTTAGTACTCCTCTTACTGCCCACTTTAAGTTAAATATGAAGCAAAGTCCTACGACTGATAAAGAGAAGAAAGATATGGAAAGTGTTCCATATAGGAAACTTAATGTATGCAATGGTATGTACACGCCCAGACTTGGCGCACGCAGTTGGCGTTGTTAGTCGCTATTTATCAAATCCAGGCAGAGAGCACCGGAATGCAGTGAAGTGGATTATGAGGTATCTTCGGGGAACTTCAAATTTGAAACTCAGTTTCGGGACCGAGAAACTTGAGTTAGTTGGATACACAGATTCTGACTTGAGAGGAGATATTGATACTCGTAAATCTACTTCTGGTTATTTGATTTCTTTTGCGGGTGGAGCTGTGTCATGGAAGTCAAAATTGCAGAAGTGTGTTGCACTTTCTACAACCGAAGCTGAATTTATTATAGCGACTAAAGCTAGTAAAGAGATGCTATGGATAAAGAAGTTCTTAGAAGAACTTGGGTTCAAGCAAAAGAGGTATGTGCTATTTTGTGATAATCAAAGCGCAATTCATCTTGGTAAAAATTCATCTTTTCATTTTAGATCGAAACATATTGATGTTAGATATCATTGGATAAAGGATATTCTAGATGAAAAGTTGTTGGAACTTGAGAAAATTCATATGGATCATAATGGCTCTGATATGATGATGAAGACTCTACCAAGAGAGAAGTTTGAACATTACCAATTGATAGTAGGGATGGTGAATCCCTCCACATTGTCGTGAATGGGAGATTTGTTAGCTGGGTTCACTCATATATGGAGGAAGCCCAATGAGTTGTAAGCCCAAAAAGGGCTTGAGCCCATATAATAAGTTATATGGAGAAATAGAGTTTCTTACTATCTTCATAGTGATAGCCGCAAAAGACGTAGTAACAAAAGAAAAAGAGAAAGTAGAAAATCTGGGAGTTGGAGCAATATTTGATTTACATCAAGCTAGCATTGGAGGTTGATTCGTGGTCCGATTGAGCTGAAATTTTGTCAACATGTTCGTGGCGCAATCTTCTTGAATCTGAACGGTTTGATTTGCGTTTGAAACTCCCTACATCAGGTTTTTCGTGGATTGATCAAAACCTGCGTTTTTTGCTAGATTTATCATTGATCTCTTGTGAAGTTCATGTGTATTGCCAAGAATTATGTTCTTGAGGTCTTTGCTGCTATGTACCTCTAGTATTTGCTAGAGAAGAACACTGTTCACCCAATTTTGTTGATAGTGAAGATTTTCAAGTGAACTCCGGTCCCGTGGTTTTTGATATCCTCACATTGAGGAGGTTTTCCATGTAAAAAAATCGTCTTGTGTTCGCATACTTGGTATTTATTTTACTCTACTATATCGATTCCTATTAGGTTTACACAAGATGTGAGATTATTTTATTCCACTTTGTTAATTCGATATTGTTTGAATTGTTACCGTTCTCCCATCACATAATACCTTGAAGTTGAGATGCCCTTGTGGTTGGGATGCCTCGTAAGTCGGGATGCCCCGAGAGTATTCGGGAGGATGAGATATTAAAGAATAAAATGCATTGTCATGTGTTAAACCAAAACATTTGTGTGAATAATGATGTGCATGTGCATAAGTCTAGATGGATGTACCGTTGGTTGATGACTTTTGTGATAAATAAAAATGGGAAATGTAAACTCTATTTATGTTTGTATCATATTTATCGGATGATTATATACTCATTTTCTATATATTAGGTGAAGTGATAAGAGGATTTTTCTAACTTAAAACTAAAAATTTCATTTGTTGGGCTTTGGCTCATCTCTTTTATTTTTCAGACTGTAAGTTGGATACCCCTCAACCTTTGCGCTATGGAGCCCTTATGTATAATGAAGCTTTTTATAAAAGTGTGCTTAAACCGAAGTCTGAAATGTATTCCTTTTCGGTTCGTTGCCTGATACTGGAACCTTTACAGTGAGTTAGTTGGTCCTTTGAATGGCTTTGATCTAAACGATAGAGACATAGCAGATGGAGAGGTTATCAACCCATGACTTCAGTTTGAACATTTGTATAGGTAGGCTTTTGGAAATATAGTATAGTATGGAGATAGGTCTGCATACCTTTACTCAAACTTTTGTCCCCTACCCCTACCTAGACTTCTATCTTTTGCTCGAAATGTAATGAAGTTGTGTGAACTGAAATGTGGCATAAATAAAAGAAGCATAAGTATGTTAGTTATATTTGTAAGGCTTGAATTGTTAAAAGAATATTTGTAAATATTTATTTTCACTTTTGCACGTTAAAAGAAAGTAATAATATGATAAACACATGTCGAGTGATGTTCCAGGATGTCACATTATCAATCCCCTTATGGTAAATAACATATTTGCTAACTGCTATCTAGCCATAGTGAACTAGACGAGCTTATGATAGGTATTGGATTTATAAATAATGCGAAAGAATCATTAATTACAGACTCACGCTTGGATAACTAAGTTTTATATATTTGCTGCAATTTATGTTTATGTGACATTTCTTTCTAAAAAGAAGTAACAATCATCAATCCTTCTTGAAAGGTTCTATCTTAACACCCAAATTGCAAAATGATTAGTGATTTCATGAGTTCTTTTATGAGTATGATTTTTGGACATCATATGTAGCATTCTTAGGACGTAAGCCTAACCCAATAAGTACCATAATACCTTACGTTGAAAAGTCTTTGTAGATGTGTCCTAATTTCGACATTAAACAAGACACAATTTTAAGCCATCAAGGATTCCATCATCACTTTAGCAGTGCAGTCGGCTAGTAAATCACTTTTCAAGTCTTCTTGAATGGAAAATTTTATAGATAATAAGCAAATCCGATTGCTATCTTTCCAAACAATAAAATGTGCTTTCTCGAATTTTGTACCGTTAGGTGTGATCTACCTGCCTATCCTTTAAAAGATCAATTTGAACTTCTACCAACTCCATCTCAAATAGAAAATCCTCTTTCCACTACTTAAAGTTTGAACCTCAATAGTTATAGAGCTATTGATTACAGATAATGTGACTAAAAAAACAAACAATGTATATGATTAGTATTATGTGAGAACTATGCGAGTTGAAATTGTACAAGTACACATCCAGAGAGTTATATACATTATCACATAATAATCTTTCAACATAATACATAATATGCAATTATGTACTTTCTACATGACAATGGCCATGAGAACTTGTTCCAACATTTGTGAATTTATCACCTTTTGGGTGTATGAATCATTAGGATCAGCTATTCCTAAATCATTTATTGTACATGTATCCCTCCATGAACTAATACACAATCACTTCTTTTGGGATTATAACCATGCATTAGTATAGTAGACATCCCTTTATTATATGAGACCGATATTTCTCAACCCTAATCAAATATGCCACTTTGGCGGTCATAACTCAATTGAATCATTGAAACTCTCTCATACTAGTGATATAAACTTTATGTCTCACATTTACTGTATACATGTAATTTTAGATATGATGATAGAAGAAATTTGTCACTAAAATCACATGTCATGCTAATTACATTACTCAATTCATTGACACATGTTGAACTTTATCTGTGTTATTAATGAATCAATGTTTTACGCATTTTTTTTTTTTGTGATGATATTCATATGAGCTAGCACTTGTATTTCCAAAAGCATAGAAAAATACAGGAAAAAAAAAAAAAAAACCATAAAAAAGTGTATTTAGAATTCCGTATGTATTTTACATCCATAAAATTATCAACACACACATCACAATATAGAATATCTTCGTATGAGCACACAACCATCGACCACAAACCGATTGGAGGCCGCAAGCGCTCGCACGCGGCACCTAAGTGTGCAGCACGTGCGAGCACTCCTAGGCCTATTTTCTAGTCTGAGCGGTAACAATTCGACCGGTTGACCGGCCTGATCAAGGGTAAACTGGTTCGGGTGGATGAATGGGTCAGATTTCGAGTTAAGTAGTTGGATTCGGGTCGCCAGATTGCTGACGTCATCATGACGTCAACTCTAGTGCGTGTAGTGTATGCACTAGCTTTGCTCGTGCGTGAGGGTGCGTTGGGGTGTGTGCTTGATGCATGTTGCCACCTAGTGGCGCCTAGTGGCGCCTAGCCACGCGCGGCTTCCCTGAGCCATGCGCCACCTATGGTTTTTTTCTCATCTTGATGAGCTCTTTCTATTTATATAATTAAAATTGATTTTTGCTGTACAAAAAATCACGAAAAAAGGGCAAAAACTATACATCCATGTTTTAGTCATAGAAACTCTGTCACCACATGTAAGATGTGAAAACACAATCCCACGATTTCCATAGTTAGATAATAATACATATAATCGAGTAGAAATATTAATGCATTTGTGTTGGAATCCATCGTTCTTGATGCAGAAAATTGACGATCTAAGCACAAGTACTTCTCTTCAATTCCCCTTGCATCACTGGCTTAACTAGACTAGCCTTCATTTTTAGCATTTAGTAAGCACTCCTTATGTAAGAATAATTATGTGTATTGGGGTTAGATGAGAGACTTGAACATTATTTATAGAGTTTTCAATGAGACTGTCTCATTACGAGCCGAGCTTAATTCGGCTTACACTAGCTAGTCTCATATTTATCTATTTAAGAATTTTCTATCTCATCTTATTAGACCAATTCCGTAAAACGGTAAGTTATTATATCAATTAATGTAGTCCACATTAGAAAAACTCTTACAAAGTAGTCATGTTGTTTTTGTACAAGGTTAAGCCATTTTTATGTTAAATCTCTACCCATCATTCAACTGGTTATTTCCCATTTAAAATCTGAATATAACACCAAAAACTTATGTCCTAACCCTTTTCCTTGGCCACAACATAACATAGGGAAAGATTGAGAAGAAAGTAGCACAACGGAGAACTGGAATATCATACAACATGCAACGCATATGATATAGCAGTTAATTTCTAAAGAAACCCATTATTTTTCATTAAATAATCACATACTTCAATACCAAATTGACTGATATTTTTACACACACCCAGCAGAACCGTGTCCTGAGGAACTGAAGAATAACATTTTGGGACATGAGACCTAACTGAACTAGAATTGACAGGACTTACATAACACAGCTTCGACATTCTATTTTGAAGTATTTAGGCTTTTGGCTCCTCATTCTGAAAACCATGGCCGACACCGGGGCTGTGACCCTTGCCTTCGATATCATCTGGTGTCCTTGTAACGATTAGCGTTTCCCTCGGAGCTTTCGGTCGAACAGCTTCCTTCTTTAAGCCAATGAAATAATGGCCCAATCCGGGGCTGCTCCCAGGGGTTGCGGGGAGGAAATCATCCTTGAACAGTGCTTCAGACTTGCCCAAACTGGCCGCCTGATCATGTGCACTAGGCGACGGAACCATCTCCTCCCCCTCATCAAAATGATCATCGTTCGTAGGAGACTGACTCGGAGTGAGAAATTGTGCTGCTTGTTTGTGCATTTGGTCGTAATTAATTGCACGGAGTTCGTCCTCCCATGCTGATTTTATCGACCTTCCCTCAGAAGTTAGAATTGCATCGAACGCAATGAAGGTGAAAATTATCACAAATATCGATATGACTCGGAGATCAGCCATAGCCAGAGAAGTGTGGAAAAGGAAGTTTGATTTTCTACTTTGAAGCAAGCAATGAGAAGAAGTAGGTAAGACAGAATATAGTCGACGGAATGAGAAGCACTTGAAATCCGCATTGCTATTTATAGGCCTGAGAGAGTGAGATTTTGAGAATCTTAACCACTGACCAAACATGTAAAACTATGTACGTGGACTTCATCGCGGTTCTTCTTCTTCGTGGATGGTGATAATTGCAATGTGATCACTCAAAGCTAATCACTCGTATATATTATGTTAATGTTATTGCAAGATCAATATATGTATTTCTTTTAATTTAGAAGATCTCTCTCTCTCTCTCTCTCTATCTCTCTCTCTCTATCTCTCTCTCTCTCTCTGTGCTGTGTGTGCCTTTTTACACTTTGCCACTTCCATCATTAATGAAGACCCGAACGGAAAGGAGCTCGCCCCACCTTTGATGATTTTGGCATACCATTGTAAAATTTCCAACTAAAACTGGCCACTGCTCGCTTTGACCTTTCGATTGTGGTGAAGAAAACTCCTCTCTAGCTTTGAATGAGCCATTTAATATGACAACGACTATTATTGGTTGACCTCGTCTCATGGTTTCGAAAAGAATTTTGAGTGCTTAGATAGTAACCACGAATTATAGCTAATAATTACCGCTCTATCATGGAATTAGGTTGTGAGAAGGATACGTCAAGTTCAAGCACGCGTTGAAATGATCTTGCACATTGCTCTTAACTTGCCCTACTATCAAATGCTTCATCTGACTAAATTAAGAGAAGAGTCCTTGATGATATATTATGGATCAGGCGTGACATGACCAAGAAAATTTAATTGCACTTTCCTTCGAAGGTTGACCCAATTAAAAGGTTTGTGACTTTATTCATTTTCATACAGTAGGTTTGGAACTGATCGTACAATTTTTTCTCATGAACTTATTATATGTGTATGCTAGTTGATTTGATGATTTCTTTGGAATTCTTGTTAAAGAGACTCTCCTTTTAATAAGGAGGAAATATCAAGAGATGAAGGGTTTAGCATACAGATGACCACATGATGAGGTCACCACAATCCACATGCACCAAACATTTAGGGATTCTCTTTACTCTTTTTTTTTTTTTTTTGGTCATTCATACTCTAATCCTACTCTAACACTTCACTTGGAGGAGAAAGAAATCTTATAAAGAAGGTGGGGATTTGACGGCTCAAGTGTGCAAGCTCAATGGTATTCTCAATAACTTTGGTCGACAAAGTGAAATACCAAATGTCTCTGTCCTTTGTTGTTTGACCCTTCAATTTCTCCATGGTTGTCACATTAAGCTTTAAAAATTGGTTTAGAATGGGCATGCTTAGCCGCCCAAAAGGCACATAAGATTCTTTTGTTTCATTGCTAATAAAATAAGGATGGTCTTACCGACTGTTTTTGGGACACATAAGACCCTTCAATTTCTTGATATATTTCTCCATACGTCGATGCACATCAAAAGTGGGCTACCAACAATCGCCTAATCTAATATCACTAGTTTGGTCATGTAGCAAAAGTAAAATACCTTCACTTGAATAGATCATTACATAGGAACTCAAGTTTGATCCCATCAATATATCTATTTGGATTCACATTTACACATTAGATGAATGTGGTCAAAGTCTAATTGATAGGGTTAATGAAAGAGTCTATCTACATTTTATTAAATCAATATAATTAATTGAACATTTTAGAGATTTTAAGAGCCAATTTCATTTGAGAGAATTTCAAAAATGATAAAGAATTGATTCTAAATTTATAGCGTCAAAATGTTTAGTTCTCTTTTTGACCCTTGTCACGTAAAAGTTTGAGTTTCCAAACTTTCTTTTCTTAGTTCAATTGATTACTTGAGGATTATCGACCCTTGTTAAGTACTCTTGTTCATTGTTTATCTATGGTAATTGACAAAAAAAAAAAAAAAATCCGATTGCATATGAGAAATAGAACTCTTGCTTTTCAATAGACCAACTTTCTTCAGAAGAATTTCCCAAAAATATGAGAAAAAGCTGCCAAAATAATATCACGGATGCACCTCCCGCAATCATTTTGCAAAATCTAATAGGTACGGCAGATCTCCAGGAAAACAAAAGGTCAAAGGCCAAATGCACCACAACCATCAAACTTTCGAAAGGAAAACCCCACCACTTGTCTTTGTCACAATCAGATCAAAGTTGTATTTTGTTAAGTCCTTCACAACTTAGTGAAATGGACCAAATGATGAGCCTCCAAATTGGTATTCTCTTGCCCCTGGCAACCCTCCAATCAAAATGGAACATCGTTTGTCCATTTAGCAAATTGACATTTTTTTTATTTAAATAATTAAAGAATCTGACTAAAGAAAATGGCGTGGTTGGCTCCTACACCGGCGGAACCCTCCCAACTGCCTCCCACTAACATTTTATAATCAACAAATTGGAGACAAAAACAATTTCATTTTGTTGATTTGTCAGTTAAGTGCGCATGGAATTTCGGTGGAATTAATTAAACTGTAATAGAGTCGTCCAGGACTGGTTTGATGATGACCTTTTGACTCTTCAAGACAGAATTTTCTAGAGAATCTATGAGTTGTTGACCGATTGTCCCACGGACAGCATTCTCAGGGCCAGTTGAAATTAAGAAGGGCAAATTATGATTTTTGTTTTCGAAATATGAGCACAAAAGTTGAATTATCTTAAAATTTATGAAATCTCTGTAAATTTTATGAATCGGTTAAGTTCAGATCTTAAGATTGTGTTGATGATCCTTATTACAGAACAATTTGCAAGGTGTGGTTTAATTGACAATCTCTAAATCCTGAGCCAAAAATCCCTTGACACCTAATCAACTACAGCAACCCTGAAAGATTGGCAATAAAAAATAATTCAATCATGATAAAAAAAAAATATAAATTTCATGTGTTTAGTATGGGGTCTTCCAAAACCCTTTAATGATTTTGTGCATGATGATTGACTTCATTTATCATAAAGAGTTGGGATAACATCCACTGAATACTAATTTTATGCATTTTGCTGATACTTTGGTCACAAAATGTCCATGAGTGTCTATAATTGTCCTTTTCAAGAAGAATTGAAGAAGTAAAAATGAAAGCATGGAGATGATAGAATTGTTGGCACATAAAAATACATATTAGCTAAAGGCCAATTTCTAAGTAAGGACGTATTTCAGAAACAAAATATTACTATTGTTATTGTTGTTGTTGTTTTATATGTGTTGCCATTGATAAATTTTATAGCAAGCAACACGATCAGTTTACAATTCCAATTAAAAGCCAAAATATGATGATTACTCGCAAATGCGGGAGCAGTCATTGCTATTAGATATTCCGTCAGTATATGGTGAATAAGCAGTTATCTGTGAGTATGTATAAGTTGTAGTAGAGAGGAGAAGAAAGACACGGACAGCATATCAGCCATCTCTGTTTTCCACGATTTCCTGATATCAACTTCACGAACCCAATATTGAGTGGTGATTATTTTTTCTCGATTGTTAGTCGTCTTTTCATGATGACTGTTATTGTTTGTTTCAAGTTCTTCGGAAAAGCTAGAGCAATCAAATTGGAAAGAATAGAATCTCTCAATTATCTCTGAGGAGATATGGCCATCTTCAGTTATTTTTTCTTTCCTCTAGGTTGAAATTAATATAGAGTTCCATCGTGCGAGGCAACATGAACATTAAATTAAGTTGTTTGTTTTATGCCCCAATTCACTGATTTAATTGCCAAAATGCCTCGCAAGAATGAATGGAGATCATGAGGGTAAAATAAAATAAAATACACCGTGGAGCCAATGTTCACCTGTTTGGGAACGTAACAAAATGGTCTGATTGAAAGCCAAATCATGTCGCGCTACTTGATTGAACAAAAAACAAAAAAGCCATTGACCTACATGAAATGAGGAATACATTTACCTCGATTCAGTGCATATGCAACAGTGAAAGTGAGCACAACCCAATTACTCAAAAAGATTAACTTGAACATACTTCATTCTGGTTCCATTAGGCTTGCTTACTTGTTCAGCTGAAAAAATTATTTCTCAGTTTATATTGAACACAGAGAAAGATATGTTGTGTTTACATCGCCAACATATAGTAATTCATCAGGTTTCCTGAAATATGTAGAGTGTCTCAAATGCAGCACGAATTAATTAATTCAAATTAGGGTTGTTAAGCGAGGACTAACCTGGAAAGTTTTTTCATTACAGAAACAATTGGTAACCAAAGAACTACAACCAGTATTTGCATTATCCTTATTACGATGCATGTTTCATGTATATACACTATTACTGACACTCTTTACTCCAGCAGTAGCTAGAAAATATAACCTTGGCCATCACATGAACTATAAGACGCGCGCGTGTGATATGTAGCAGAAGAGGATCATTTGGTGAGCAATGTCCTGTGAGTTGCACTGAACTTAACAAAACCCTAGTTATGAACCCCACGTCTGACGCTCGGGCTGTGGCCTGGACACGTGGACCCTAGACTGTTCGGAGGCAATGGCTGTGAGTCTTGTGACGCCGCCCCAACTTTGCGCGCAAGAGGATTTCGCCGACGTTCTCGATCAGGCAAAAGTAGAGCGTGAAGAGGTGAAGCATGTGTTGCGGAGGAAAAAGCGATGGGATTACGTACTTCTCAATTAAATGAATAGAGTATGAACGACAAAAAAAAATAAAAAAATTAAATGAATTGTTTTAGAGCCTATGGAGAATATGAATAGCTTCAGTACCTCTATTAATCTATTTGATTGAATAGCAGATTCAATTTAGTATGTAAATTATGTGCACCGAATAATTTTCCATGAATAATTTCCCATGAATTGGCTATTGGCTATTATGATTAAATTTAAATGAAGCATGGGCAATCACAAAATTTCTTAAAGGAAAATGTGAGCTTGAAAAGCAACCTCTGAGTTTGATATATATATATGAGCAAAAGTGCATATGTTGCGTCTATGCAAACTTAACATGTAAAAGATATTGCGCTTTATTATGAGATTTTTGAATTACTAATTAATATAGAGTAATTATTGACGCATGTGTGTAAAAAGAGAATATTTCAAGATCGGAAATTTTTTTCTTTAAGGTTTTCTATAAGATAAAAAAGATTGAAATTTAAAACTGGAGTACCTTCGAAGTGAAGTAAAAAAATATTAATTCACCCTTGTCCATGGATAAAATATTCATAACATAACTAACTGAGAATATTTTGGGAAAGAGCCAAAAATATTTGTGATCCCTTAAAAGTTTGAGATTGTCGTTGCGTTATACAATAATTAGATGACGGAATTAAGCAATCTTAAAGTACAAATCTATACACTAATATACTGAATGAAATTGTCATTACTAAGAATGAAAAACTATATATTAAGTGACTATTTTGCACTCTCTCATCGTAATGTATTATCTTACGCTGCTTTAGAATTGCAGCCAAGGAAGAATTTTTCGAATTTCCTTTTTTTTTTCTTTAAATTATTTATTGTTATTCAACGAAAGAGCTTATCAATATCTCTAGTTAGAGTAGATTAAGACCTCATCTTTTAAATCTTGAAAAACTACTTATCCCAAGATGCAAATATTAACTAGTTATTATAGCAAACCAAATCCTAATTCTTCTGCAAACCTTTCATTTTAAGCAATCTATATATAGTTAAGGTAGATGAATTGCAATTTGCTCTTTTCTAGTTTCTGCAATCAATCTCTCTAGCCTAGTAAGCTTACTGAAATTTTCCAGCATTCAAATTGGAAAAAAATGCAGAAAAGTTTGAGTTTAGTTGAGTGGTTAAGGGTGGCTCAAAAGGGATACTTTCAAGTATATGTGGATGAAGAGGAGAAAGGTTATTCGGTCCCTTTGGCATACCAAGTTTTGCTTAATAATTTTGAAGACCAGATCCATTTGAAGCATAGGCGCATCAAGCTACCATGCTCGCAATGGTTGATCCGGAGAGTGATCGATCTTGTCAAGGCGGAACATGAAAAAGCCAAATAAGAAAGGTTTTTGGACCATGCTAGAACTTTGATGAATTTATTTTTTGTAGATGTAGAGTATGAATACAATCACCAATATATTTCTTTTCCATTCCTTTCTTTTTGGTTATGTTATTCTATATATGTGGAAATTTATGGATATGTAACGAGTAATTTAGTTGATAGAAAAATTTATTTAGTATTTCTCGTGAAGGTTTTGTGGCTATATAGTGTCCAGAGAGATTTTTCTCTTCCTAAAGTTTTTATTCGCCCACTTAAAATCTAATAATTTCTGTAGGTGATATGGGTTATTAATATTGGGTTTATCTTCAGTACATTGTGGTCTCATTATTCTTTTACATATACAACTCACTTTCATCAGCACTGATTTCAGCAAAAAGTACTTCTTAGGAATTACCGAAGTAATTATCCAAATCGATAGACAATGACTATGTTTTAAAAAAGAAGAATTTAAAGGAAAAGCTATAGAATTTGCCGAAGTTCGGAAGTTATATTTCAATGTGAAAACACTATGTATCCTTAACCATCATATGGTACAAAGCTTTAAAATAATAATAATAATAATAATAATAATAATAATAATAATAAAATAATAATAATAATAATAATAATAATAATAATAAATAAATAAATAAATAAATAAATAAATAAATAAATAAATAAATAAATAAATAAATAAATAAAGCGGCCTAGCTCGTCCCTTGAGAAAAATTTCTTCATCAATCTCTCCCTCTACTCTATGCATGAAAGAAACTAGATCATGTTGAGTCATTAGTATTTTTCCTTTATAAAAATTTATGCTTTTTTAAATAGTAGAAACCTAGGTTTTAATCTTCAGTTATATATTTATTTATAAAAGTTTGTGTTTTAGAATAGGACGACAAGCATAGCAAACAGGAAATGTGATTGATTTATCCCACAACCTCAGTTGTTCGACCAACACATAAAGTACTTTTCTATAATCCAAGCACATGTTAATTCTATGTCCATGGATGAAAGCTATTTGGTCAAATCCTGCTTTGCATATCAGAATCACAAGATAGGGGGAAACCAGATTAAATGAATGACTATTGCATTTCAACGACAATCCAAAGAACTCAACTTCGTTCGAACTTGTTGCTTTGGTTCTATGGCTCATATTATAAACTAAAAACCACTTTGTCTTAAGAAAACAGAACCCAGGTCCAAACCACCTTGTGGAGGTAGCAATTGCAATGAATATAACCCTCACACACTAGACGAGGAAAGTGAAAAGGAATAAAGGCCATGAAACGGACTTACCTCAACGGTGCAAACCCCTAGCACCACGTACTCCCAAAATCAACATCGGCAAATCTTTTACCGAGGAATCATGAAATAGAGCAATTGCTTGTATCTGTCGAGACTACACAGGCTGCCTAGTGTTTGTGGTTGAGGATGTCTATGGTCGAGGAGGTTATGTTTGAGAATCTTTGTGGAGTAACTAAAGGTGCAGATGGAGTTGGTGTTTTAATGAGACCTCAGTTATAGTGACGTTCCAGCCTGACTTGGCCTTGGACTTGCAAGTTTTCTCTCGCGGTTGATCCCATGAGAGGATGTGGGAAGAGTAGCAATGAAGTTTGAATTCCAGCGAAACGATTGTGACTTGACTCAAATAACAAGCCAATATGAAGATGTTGAAAATTTTTCTCAAAATTGAACCCATAAAGGAAACTCCATCCAAGTAGGCCTCCCAGCTTGTGTAGGTTTCCTATATTGGATCCAAAATTTTTCATTAGATGAGATAGATTTTCTTTGTGAAGAGCATCCAAGAGATGACTTCTTTGTGAATTACACTCTGAAGCAATCCAAAACGAGCTTTAAGTATTCGAGTCAAGCAAGATCTTGTGGGTAAGATCTGTGAATTCTTTTGTGAGATTGGGAGATTGTTTCTTGAGGAATTATGGGTGCTAAATACTATGTGAATGTAATTGGGAGCTGGGGCACATTAAGTGTGTTTGAGTGTCTCAAGTGTTGTTATAATCTCGATTTTATCACTTAATTTATAATAAAATCACGCGTTGCTTTCCCCTTTGTGGAATAGGTTCTACTGACTGAATCGTATAAATCGATTGTCTAATTTATTTCCTTGTTTTATTATCATTTACTTTTAGAACGATGATAAATAAGTTGTCGGCCAACCATACGTGCAATAAGATGCACGATTAAGTTAAGTGTCCATATTCCAAACTTTCTGAACTCAAGTTAATAGCAATGATTGAGTAAACAAAAGCGTGCCTATAACCGGCGGGAGGGTGGCGGCTTGAGTAAAAGAGATGGCCATAAAAAAAATATATGGATGAGACCAATTTCCGAAGAAGTAACGGCACTTAAAACTTACCATAACCCATATAGGCTTTTTATGGAATTTATTGGTCTAAATTTAAGGTTGAGACTATCTCTTTTGGGTTCGCTTTACTGTGCAGAGAGATTATGTATATGGTCAAAGCATCGCTCACAAATTCAATTAATGTGCTTCCTTTTTTTCCTTTACATCATTTCGCTGCTATTACTATTCGGTTTGTTTTCCCGTCTATTATCACCAATTTGATTTGGATACATTCATGTTCTATCATACATTTGTAGGGTACTAGTTATATGCAAAGAGAACTCTGAAAGCATAGATGACGTAGGCCAGTTTCAATATTTAAGTTCTTTACAGAAACATATAAAAATTGGTACGGTATACCTTATGCAACTTCCAAGTCAAAAGTGGTCAATGTCGTTTTCTGTACGAGGTTTAGCCATTTTTATGTTTAATCTCTGCCCATCATTCATGTGGTTATTTCACATTTAAAATCTGAATATAACACAAAAAAACTTGTCTTAATACTTCTCCTGGCCTCAACATAACATTGGGGAAGATTGAGAAGAAAGTAGTACAACGGAAAAGTGGAATATCATACAACATCCAATGTGTATGATATAGCAGGTAATTTCTAAAGAAACCTCGTTATTATTCATTAAATAATTATATAGTTCAATACCAAATTGACAGATAATTTTACACACACCAAGCAGAACCATGTCCAGAGGAACTGAAGAATAACATTTCGGGACATAAGACCTAACTGAAGCAGAATTGACAAGACTTACATAACACAGCTTTGACTTTCTATTTTGAAGTATTTAGGCTTTTGGTTCCTCATTCTTAAAATCATGGCCAACACTGGGGCTGTGACCCGGTCTTGTGCCTTCGAAATCATTTGGTTGACCCGCAACGGTTAGCCTTTCCTCATCACCACTCGGAGCTTTCGGTCGAACAGCTTCCTTCTTTAAGCCAGTGAAAGAATGGCCCAATCCGGGGCTGCTCCCAGGGGCTGTGGGGCGGAAATGATCCTTGTACACTGCTTCTGACTCGCCCAAACTGGCCGCCTGATTATGTGCTATAGGCGAGGGAACCATCTCCTCCCCCTCATCAAAATGATCATCGTTCGTAGGAGACTGACTCGGCAGGAGAAATTGTGATGCTTGTTTGTGCATTTGGTCGTAATTAATTGCACGGAGTTTGTCCTCCCATGCCGATTTTATCGACCTTCCCTCGGAAGTTAGAATTGCATCGAACGCAATGAAGGTGAAAATGATCACAAATATTGATATGACTTGGAGATCAGCCATAGCCAGAGAAGTGTGGAAAAGGAAGTTTGATTTTCTACTTTGAAGCAAGCACTGAGAAGGAATAGGTAAGACAGAATATAGTCGACCGAATGAGAAACACTTGGAACTCCGCATTGCTATTTATAGGCCTGAGAAAGTGACTTTTTGAGAATCTTAACCACTGACCAATTACATATAAAACTATGTACGTGGACTTCATTTTGGTTCTCCTTCGTGGATGGTGGTAATTGCCACTATTAATATTTATGACGACCCGAATGGACAGGAACTCGCGCCAACTTTTTTGATTTTAACATATCATTGTAAAATTTCCAACTAAAAATAGGCCACTGCTCGCTTTGACCTTTCGATTGTGGTGAAGAAAACTATTATAGTTTTGAATCATGCATGTAATATGACAACGACCGTTCTTGGTTGACCTCGTTTAATTGTTTCGAAAATTATTTTGAGTGCTTACATAGCAACCACAAAGTATGGCTAATAATTACCACCCTACCATGGAATTAGGTCGTGAGAAGGATACGTCAGGTTCAAGCACACGTTGAAATGATCTTGCCCACTGCTCTTCACTTGCCCTACTATCAAATGCTTCGTCTGACTTAATTAAGAGAGGAGTCATTGATGATATATTATGGATCGGGTGAGACATGACCAACAAGATTTCATTTCACTTTCCTTCGAAGGTTTAAGAATACATTGATCCAATTAAAAGGTTTGTGACTTGATTGATTTTCATATAGTAGGTTTAAAACTGATCGTGCAACTTTTCTCATGAACTTATTATATGTGTATCCTAGTTGTTTTGATCATTTCTTTAGAATACTTGTTAAAGAGACCCTCCTTATAATAAGGAGGAAATATCAAGAGATGAAGGGCTTAGCATATAAATGACCATATGATGAGGCCACCACAATCCACATGCACCAAATATTTAGGGTTTCTCTTTACTCTCCACTTGGAGGAGAAGACTAAATGTTGACGGCTCGTGTGCAAGCTCGTACCATTATCTTTGGTCGACAAATTCAAGTGAAATACCAAAGGTCTCTGTCCTTTGTTGTTTGACCCTCCAATCTCTCGATGGTTGTCACATTAAGCTTTTAAAATTGGTTTAGAATGTGCATGCTTAGCCGCCCAAAAGGCACATTAGATTCTTTTTTTTTCATTGCTAATAAAAAAAAAGGATCGTCTTGCCGAAATGTTTTTGAGACACCGATCAAGTATACTTAATTGAGTTTCTTAATGAGTGTGTCCCAAGAGTACATTTACAAAACTGATAAAATAAAAAATTATGCTTGGTATACTAAAATTCATTTGTTAAGTTGTGAGGCGATGATAGCATTTAAGTAAATGGGTGGTTCATATATAATATCCGACAAAACTCTGTCGCATCACTTTGTGTACTGTTTAGTAGACCATTCTTAGTAAATCCAGATTTATTCTAACAACAGAAAACTTTTCTAGCAGTGGTAATCGTGACTCAATATTCGTTTTGACAGGTTCCGGCAGTGAGTCACATTTAAAGGACATTTCAGTTGGAAAATCTATTCTAAATAACAATTTTTGTTCCAGAAATAAATTTTTCTACTTCTATTCCTTGGACGAATTTCTGAGCAAAAATACGTGTTTGATAACGATACAAAATTTATATTCATATGTTTGAAATAGTATGTTTGTTCTTTCAAGGAAATTTTTTGTTAGGCACTATCATCTCTTACAACAAAGCAAACTTAACATCATTTTCAACTTCAAACTTTGCCCAATATTCTAGTAATATCTATTAGTGTAATGACCATACCACATAACAATGATATGATTGAACAAATTTCTTGTAGATTTTAAAATTTTGAATTATATCTCCCACATCTTACGACTGCTTAAATTCATTTCGTCAAATAAGTCAAATTCTTTTGCTAGTCATAAACACAAGATTCGTGTTTCCAAGATAGTAACACCAAATGAAATGTGTTAATTTTATGTACTTCACACCAGAAGTCCATCTTCACACATTTCCCAATTGCATTTTTTTACTTAAGCAAGCACTTCAAGGAAACAGCTTAATGTTGTCTGAATATGTTCATTTCATAATATATCATGTAAGATGATGGATATAACAATTGTTAATACATATTGAGTTCTACAAAATTATGTTGTGATCTCGTACGATCCTATGAGTTCGGTCCGATTCCATGGTCAACCGGGGTCCAATCGATTATTTATTATTTCATTTTTTGTTTTCCTTAAAAGAACAAACATAATATTACAAATTACATACTCATCAACCATGCTACATTGAGCAACCAAACTATGAACACCAATATATATCAAACATAAATATAAGATAAGATAAAATAGAAATGTACACTTGCTAAAAGCAACAAACTAGAAAAAAGAATATGCAAGGCGAGGGAATAAAGGCGAGTGGCAAGGCGAGTTAAGAGAGGTTGGCCGCGAGGTGAGCAAGCAAGTGAGGTGAGTGGAGAAGTTTTCTTTCTTTTCTTGGTCGAATTAGGGTTAGGTTTCGTTCTACTTTCTAATTTATACAGCAAAATCACTGGGGTTTGCCCTAATGACCACCCTTCTAATATGGAAGGAGGAGGTGGGGGGTTTGAATCCCAACCTTCTCAGAGTGGGTTGGGGTGGGGACGAATTAGTTTCAGGAGTGGGTTTCGACTCCCACGCCCTGCAAGGAGGTAGGGCAAAAGTCTGAGAGTGAGAGTTAGAATAGGAATAGAATAGGACTGACTAAAAAAATAAATTTACATAGCAAACTGAGTTGAGAAGAGAATATGGGAAGAGGTGCATGGGTTTAGAGTAGACAAAAACTTATAATATATAATATAGAATACATCTAATATATTATATAATATATAAAAATGTATAGGGTTGGTCTGAGTTAGACCAACCCTAAACTCCTATGACCAAGGATCAACTCCTAGGACTAAGGATCGACCCAGTGCCCTTTGGAACTAGACAAAGACCGGCTGAGTTGAGCTAGTCCAAGGCTGGTCTAGGGTTAACCCTGGACTGATGCTCACTCTAACTTGTTGTTTCCCTTTTTGACTGTATGACTTTAGGCCAAGTTTTCTCCAATTTATAGAACTCCACTTCGAAAGTTGCACATGATTCAAGTAGGCGTTATGTCATCTAATTCTCTCCATAAAAATCTTGGCAAAGAACATGTGTAGAATCTTCCCTCAAACTAGGCTATTAATCAAATTTTCTATTGGTTATCTTTTATTAATGGCAAGTTCTCGTCATGCCATCTCACCAATTTCTTGAGTGAATTAGGCTAAATAATCTTGGAATGATACCTTTTTGTTTTGAGATGGGTCTTCAATTTAGGGTTTGCATGGTAACATTTCTGTTCCTCCGGATTTCTATTCTTTTGTTCCCTGGAACAAAAAAAGAATAGAAATCCGTTTGGTAAAACATTTGTTCCCGGGAACAATTTCTCTATTTTTTTGTTCCTGGGAATAAATTTGGAATAGAAACGAAAAACAAAAAAAAGTTGCTTATTGTTCCCAGAAACAATTTCTAGAATAAAAAACGAATAAATACAAAAGAGAAATTGTTTCGTATCAAACACCTTATTTTACTCAGAAATTGTTCCCCGGAGTAGAAATAGAAAAGAACTATTTTTGAAAAGAAACTGTTCCTCAACCAAGAAGCATTACCATGTGCACCCTTAGAAACTCCAATGATCTTCAAACCTATTTATGAAAAGTGCCCGTTGGTTAGGTCCGATTGTTTTGCAGAACCAAGATTTTGCTTTCAAACTCTTTCTTTTGTAGATTTACACACTTTTGTGAAATTTAGCTCAAATGCTTGTACAATCAAAACTAAGTATCAACATGATTAAGATGTGATCCTCAACACATTTAAATGAACTCGTTAAATATTTGGAAAAAGTTTACCTATCAAAAAAATCCACTACGGATATATTCCAACATTAACAAGGCCTGACAAATGACAATATACACATGTAATATAGGGTCGTCTTTTGTTTATTGACATATGGCATTTTCCATATGTATTGTGTAAATTTCCTCAAGAATATGAGTAGTGCTAAAGAGTGTTTTAAGGGCACTTATTAGGAATACTCAGTAAGGGAAATTCTGGCTTACTATCTGTTGCCCATATTACAAAAGTGTTGCTATATTGAAAGATGCAATATTGTCTTATTTGAATACTGAACTTGTGCACATTTTCTATTTCAAGAAAGTTTAGTTTCAATGAGGTTTAGAGCTTTGAAATAATCTAATTTATTAGTAATAGTGTCCATCTTTATTATAAAAGAACTTCATAAAGTTCGGAGAAAATGTTGAGGGCCATAATTTATTTTAGAAGGAAGAACTTTCAAATATAGAAAAATAGCTCTAGTTATGTCAAACACATGTCTTGCGAGGTTCAGAGTCTTCAAATCATCTATTAGTAAGCATTCAAAAAATATATATGCAAAAGATGGATGCGCTTTTAATACTATTAAGTTTTTAGAATTCTACTACAATTGTCCTAAAGGTTCAGAATTTATCCCGCCTTAAGGAGTTCAGACCCATTTCATGCTGCAATGTCCTATACAAGATTATAGCTAAACTACTTGCAGAGTATATATGTTGTATGCTTCCTTCGATTGTTGGCCTCAACTAAATTGTTTTTATCACTGAACGACATGTCTTAGAGAATATCCTATTGTGCCAAGATCTATTACACAACTACCATAAGGGGGACAAAGTAAACGTTTGGCCATAAAGATTGATCTCATGAAAGCCTATGACATGATTAAATGGGTGCAGTCATCAAGGTCCTAAAAGCCCTAAATATACCGTAGTACTTGCTTCATTGCTCAATTTTGCTTTCACTTTTAAGACTTAACACTGTTTTTTTATTCTAGACAACAAATTGAAAATAGGATCTGGAAAGAACTACCAAGAGAGTGTAAAGTCCCCCACCAAAAACCAATTTAAAAAGAAGCATATATTACTATTAGCTAATTGCAAGCATGTGGCATCTTTTCTACCGTCATGTATGCCTTTTCTTGATTGCCAAAGACAGTTGACGGAGCTATCATAGCTCCTTTCGGAAAGATTATGCTTGAAATTGTACCAAAGAGGCAGAAAATCTCATTCTTCAAAAGAATTATTAAGATTTAATTGCACAGAAAGATTAGTAGATGTCTGGGTTAGTAAAATAGAGGAGATCCATTTGAGTATTGCGTGCATGTTGTGATTATATGAAGCTATTCCTTCCTAAGAAACTTTTTGATGGATTCTCATATTCTTCTTAATAAAGTTGAGCTATCTTAGATTGATGTATTGGTACTGAATGAAAATTCTAGCCAAGATTGATGATGCAAAAGATATGCTGTAAACCGTTGGCCAAATATGATTTGTTCTCTCAACCCATCAAAACAGGTGCGCAGCCCATGGTTCGACTATTAGAAAAGGATGTAAATGGTATATATGTATCAGAATTATAAGACCGCATAACACATTAAATGACATTAAACAAACAGTTTCGGAAAACATATAGGTTGTTCTAATAGCGGTATTCAAATAGCCGTCAAAACCAATACGGTGAGAAAAATGAATTTTGTGAAAATGATTGGACAACATATGTATCCCACAAGAGTCCTTAGACAATTGGAGAATTTTGTGGTATGTGATTTACATTTTGAGGTGATAAGTACATATCCAAGCTACCGATATTTCTGATAAATGTAATTATAGACAACAGTAGAAGGACATTAAAGGGTTAGTGCAAGAGTCAATTAAAAAACCGCCCGACCTACTACCGTCACCCAACGAACGGCTTATGTGACAGCCGGAATTTGACCAAATCTCCAACATTTGATAGCCACTGAGTGTCCTCTTCAACCTTTTTGCTTTTCAAGATCATGTATCCTCTGTGGACCTTGGTACTATGATCATATATTTGACTTCTCCGATTCGGCCCTCCACTGATAGAATTAACGTCCATTATGCAATGAATGGACCTCTGATGAGAGGGGCAATATATGTGTGTGTGTGTGTGTGTGTGTGTTAGAAAAAGCTTCCAAAACGGCATGGAATATTTAACTGGATATTCCGAAGGCATGAATTTTGACAATCCCATCTTTCTTGAAATTCGATACTTGAGCTTCTTGAGCTTGACAAGTACTTGGCCAACTTGAGTAGTCAGTTGACCGTGCTCTTGAGGTAGATTCCATGGAGCTTGGCCTAGTTCAATGCATCTTGTAGTTCAGTCACTAAGATCAAGCTTATTTATCGTTTCTTCTCCTCTTCGTATATTCCTCATGTATATATATGCATCCTAACATTCGCAAATCACCCATAAACAAAAGTTTCAAGTTTAGATCCTATATTTAGTTTTATGATATTATGAGACATGATCCATGATGATATAAAAAATTATTGGTTCTGGCAATAAAAACTTGATACCTTCACTTAGGAAGGTCACCAAAAGGGAGTTTAAGTTTGAGCTCATTAATGTATCCAACTAGAACAATCTTCATTTAAAAGTTTAACCCAATAATTATTGTTCAACTATAATATATTAACTATTTCACTTTACACCACATCTCCGATGTGAAACTTTTTTGGCCAAACACCCTCAAACGTGCGCTTAAAAAAACCCCTCCCTCGCTTGTGAGCCATCTCAATTCGAATCTCCACTTTAACTCGGCCTGATATGGTAGATGTTGGTGACCAAAACATCTACCCTTGACTCTACTTCAATCACCTTGGACTAGCCATAATCAATTGGAAGCGAGGGATGCCATCCATTATTTCAATTGGGGAGTTACATCCAAGATTCATCTTTTGATATATTTTTCCAAATGTTGATGCACATCAAAAGTGGCCTACCAACAACCGTCTACTCTAATATCACTAATTTGATCTCATAGCAGAAGTAAGATACATTCACTTGGAGAGATCATTAAGAGGAATTCATGTTCGACCCGGTCAACATATCCATTTGGATTCACATTTATACATTATATGAATGTGGTCAAGGTCCAATTGATAGAGATAATGAAAGTCTATTTACATTTTATTAAATCAAAAGAATTAATAGAACATTTTAGAGATTTTAAGAGTCAATTTTGTTTGAGACAATTTCATAAATTATAACTAATTTATTCTAAACTTTTGGTGTGAAAATTTTTAAGTTCACCTTCTGGCCCTTCTCAAGTGTAAGTTTGAGTTTCCAAACTTTCTTTTCTTAGTTCAATTGATTACTCGAGGATTATCAACCCTTGTTAAGTGCTCTCATTCATTGTTTATCCATGGTAATTGACTTAAAAAATTCCAATTGCATATGAGAAATTGAACTCTTGCTTTTCAATAGAGCAACTTTCTTCAGAAAAATATCCCAAAAATATGAGAAAAAAGATGCCAAAATAGTATCACGAAAGCACCTTCACAATCATTTTACAAAATCTAATAGGGACAGCAAATCTCCAGGAAAGGAAAAGGCCAAGGGTCAAATGCACCGCAGCCATCAAACTTTCAAAAGAAAAACCCCACCACTCCTCTTTGTCACAACAAGATCAAAGTTCTATTTTGTTTAGTCCTTCACAACTTAGTGAAATGGACCAAATAATGAGCCTCCAAATCGGGATTCTCTTGCCCCTAGCAGCCGTCCAATCAAACTGGAACTCCACTTGTCCAGTTAGCAAATTGATATTTTTTTATTTAAATACTTAAAGAATTTGACTGAAGAACATGGCGTGGTTGGCTCCTACACCGGCGGAACCCTCCCGACCGCTTGCCACTAACATTTTATAATCCACAAATTGGAGACAAAAACATTTTCGCTTTGCTGATTTATCAGTTTAGTGCGCACGGAATTTCGGTGGAGTCAATTAAACTATAGTAGAGTCGTCCAGGACTGGTTTGATGGTGACCTTTGACTCTTCAAGACAGAATTTTCTAGAGATTCTATCAGTTGTTGACGGATTGTTCCACGTGTAGCATCCCCCGGACCAGTTGAAACTAAGAAGGGCAAAAGCAGGATTTTTCTTTTCGAAATATGAGCAAAAAAATCGAATTATCTTAAAATCTATAAAATACTATGTAAATTTCATAAATCAATTAAGTTCAAGTCTTTAAATTGTGTTGTTGATCCTAATCACAGAACAATTTGCAAGGCGTGGTTTAATTGATCATCTCTAAATCCTATGCTGAAAATCCCTTGACATTTTATCAACCACACCAACTCTGAAAGATTGACAATAAAAAATAATTCAATTATAATACAGGAAACATATAAACTTCATCTGTTTAGTATGAGGTCTTCCAAGGCCCTTTAATGATTTTGTGCATGGTGCTGGACTTCATTTATCATAAAGAGTTAGGGTAACATCTACTGAATACTAATTACATGCATTTTGCTGATACTTTGGTGACAAAATGTCCCTGAGTGTCTATAATTGTCCTTTTCAAGAAGAATTGAAGAAGTAAAATTGAAAGCATGAAGATGACAGAATTTTATAGCAAGTAATAAAGTGTCACGCCCCAATCCTCAGGCACGCGCCCATCCCTTACATGGTTGATTAATAGTGACGTCCCAAGACGCATCACCGACTCTGTCGTTTTTATTACGTATGCGGAAGCATATAATAAGAATCCCCTGACAATAAAGCAATGGGATAAAATAGTAGGACTAAATTTCAAACTTTTAAAAACATTCACTCTTATATACATTGCAAACCAGTGCACATATATATACAAGGTGAACTATTAAGTCAAATTCAACTTAAGCCAGTTTAAAACAAGGTCTACAAGCAGGAGTGGGGTTCTACAAACTACGGGTCCTCGTCCTCCTCTTCATCATCCTCCACACTCCAACTGGAGCCTTCAGCAGACTGCACCGGACTTTCGAGATCTTCAAAATCGAAGTCTGCTGCATCTAGGGACCTTAAATGGTTATTCAATAACCAATGAGACAACGTCTCAGTAAGTTCTACCCCCTAAGACCCGATTAGTAAACCAATACACCTTAGGGTTGCCTATGCATGCACAGGTAAGAGGACTTACTTGGCCTCAAATCCCACCTGCAAGTCAGTACAATACACAATAGGCACCCAACAATCTCAACAGATTGAAGCATCGATCAATCGACCTAGTCGATTACTTGGCAGCCGGACCAACTCTTGGTCATTTCAATCAAATACTGTCCATTCTCTAAAATAACCCATCGGGTTACCAAGCCAGCATTTTAAACGATTCATTATCTGAAATGACATTATAAGTTACCAAGTATAATCATCATAACGTCCATTCTACAAAATGACTTATTGAGTCACCGAGCCGTTATGGCATGTCATCCATTCTACAAAATGACTTATTGTCACCGAGCCGACATGGTATACCGAGTACATTCATCATAACGTCCGTTCTACAAAATGACTTATTGAGTCACCAAGCCGTTATGGCATGTCGTCCATTCTACAAAATGACCTATAGGGTCACCGAGCCGACATTTGCATACCGTCCATTCTACAAATGACCTATATGGTCACCGAGCAGGTATTTCGCGTGATACTTCAAACGTATAATCAATTTGTCCATTTTTTATTATTTTCTGACAAAAGTACACGTGCGTGGGCACACGGTTGGCCTTGGCCAAAATATAATATTTTTCCTTTCCATAACTCCCACATTTTCTGTAGTCCACTCAAATCTTTTTTTGGCATTATCAACCGATGCCTGGTTATTTTTCAATTAATAACAAAAGATTATCCAATTAAAGAATAATTCCCATTTTCACAAATAATTCAATTCAACACAAAATAAAGCTCAATTAAATAAACAGACTATGGCACGACAATCAGCATAAAATTCTGGTCATCGACTATCCCTGCCTAATTTCTGGAAAATAAATAAATAAATAATTAATTTAGAAAATTAATAAATAATTACTAAAAATCCAATTTAGGCTTGTATTGCCTGATTGGATGCCAGAACGAATCGGGAAAAATCCCGAGATACATTCAATAAATAATAAAAGCTCTCTACTAGCTAATGACTAAGTCTAACCACTTAACATGCGTCATTAAGTCACTAATTTAATTTATCTAAGCTAATCTAACCACATAATTGCACTTAATTAAATCTAACCAACCCGTAAGCATAATTAGCAAACTAAGAAAGCATTAGTGAGCAAAACTCACTTGATTAAAAACGGAGACCGAGACACTATGTCGAAATCGAGCTTTCGACGACACTAACGGGCTTGGAACGGGCCTAGAATAGGCCCAACAAATCTTAGCCCAACTGAGATTTGTTCTTGCACTGGATTGGGCTCATTCTTGGGCTTTGGCTTGGCTGCGATTTGGCTTTCTTCGCAGGCTGGACTTTGTCGATGATGGGCTTGAAACAAAACTGAACTGGGCCGGGCTTCAAGTGGCTGAGCTACTAGATTTTTGGGCCTAGCTAGACTGAAATTCGCTAGGCTTGGAGATTGCAAATTTAGGCCGAGCAAGAAGCAGAAAAGGGCTGCCGACTGAAGAGCTGGGCCAAGCTTCGCTGGAGAAGACCACGCGTGGACTGGGCTAAAGAATTGCTAGATTGATGGGCCACTTGATTGCACGTGTGCAACTTCGTGCAGTTGATGGCGAAGACATGCGGATTGGTGAAGCAGCAAGGGCACAAGCGCAGTCAACGATAGAGACTTCGACTTGGGGATTTGACCGAAGCACTAAGATGCGTTGATTCGGTTTGCTAGACGAGTGGATGTTCTTCTTCAGTGGGTGGTGTCGCTGGCGACTGATCCGTGGCATGCCTGGGCTGATGCAGTCAGCCAAGAGCTTTAGTTGATGCTGCTGTTGACCGAACCAAGAGTAGACGCTGCCAAGTGGCAGCAAAGCCAAGTTGCTCGGTCAACCAAGGAGTCTCGGTGGGGATTCAGTGGAAAGCAGCGTCTTCGGTGATGACTAGAGCAGCGAAGTGGAAGAAGGACGCGTGGACTGAAGCTTCGTGAACTGAAGACGTGTGGGCGAAAGCTGCTGCGGCGTTGGATCGATGAAGACACACGAGCTAAGGTTCGGTGGAGAGTCAGTAAGGAAGAAGCAACAGGTTTCTTCAGCTTTGCTGCGGGGTAAACAACGAGGGTTTCTGCTGGTGCTGGCGTCGATCAAGGTTGGGAGAGAGAGAGAAAATGGAGGTGGGCGGTGGAGTGAGGGTGAGGATAGAGATGAATGAGAGATGGATAGAGATGAGAGGTGAGGGTCTCCACTTGGCTTGATATTTTGTAAAATATCTTCCAAAAATCATTCTAGGCCATGTATAAACACTTGGCCTTCATTAGGCCATTAAAATGTCCCTCATAACCTCTCAAGTGGTTCATTATTGTTAGGGTGTGGGGATGTTACGAATTTTTGCAAGAATTGGCTTCAATTGGCCAGTTGATCCACATCAAATCCATCTCAATTGGCCTCCATAAAATCAACCAACGCCTCAATGTCTCAATTGCTATTTTTCCTCATCCAATCACCCATCTTGCATCTAAATTTTCTAATCGAAACCACCTTTAGCCTTTTCTGCACAGAAAAGGACTAGCAACGACTTTTTTCCAAAAAGTCTCGATTGTTAGAAAAATCTTCTAAAACTGAGTCAACACTCCTAGAATTTATTGTGACATGACAAAAACTTCAATTTATGAAATTGAACTTGAATTCACATTTAATTTCACTTGGCGCGTTTTTAGCGTGACCTAGGCTACCGGGTAACTTTTAGAGATTTTTCAGTGCAAATGACCCGTGGTCGATTTTCTTCAAGCCACAATGAACCCACTCGACACATTGGCGACTCTTGGTTGTTATGAAAATCTCGATGATTCAAATATGGACACATGGTACCAAAACAATAAGAAAATCAGTCTAGTAGTCGGCCGACGAGAATTTTCCAATTTATTGGTGTCACCAACAATTAGCCTCATATCTTAGTCGAACCGACCTATGTCTGATCTCAAATCGATTTATATCTGTGCCGTAATAACCTCTAAAGATGAGCACGGTCGAATAGTCGATTTCTGGTCAAATTCTCAAGTCTATTTGCCTTAAAATTCTTAATGGCTTCCCCAGATAGTCCAATTATCTCGAGAGTGATCAAATCTGAGAACAGCCCTATAGGCGCGTCAATAAAATGCCTGATTTATTCAGTAGAAAATAGGACTGAAAATCTAAAAATGTCACATAAAGTCAGTTCACGATTCCAAGTAAAGGCTAGAATATGATGATTACTTACAAAGGCGAGAGCAATCATTACTTTTTTAAATTCCTGTCAGTGTATGGTGAATAAACAATTATCTGTAAGTACGTACAGATTTGGGATGAGAGGTGGTAAATGAGTTGTAACAAAAGGAGAAGAAAGACACACAAAGATAGCATATCAGACATCTCTATTTTCAATTGTGGCTTTTCCTACAATTTATGTTTCCTTTGTATTTTTGTTTGATTTAGTTCAATTAGTTCAATTTTCCACAATTTCTTGATATTAACTTAACGAACCCAAAATTGAATGGTGATTATTTCTAAGATAGTCAGTCGTCTTTCCAAAATGACCATTTTGTTTGTTTTGAGTGCTTCAGAAAAGTTAGAGCAATCAAATTGGAAAGAGTAGAACCTCCCAATTATCTCTAAGGAGATATGGCTATCTTCAGTTTTTTTTTTCTTTCCTCCATGTTGAAATTAATCAATTTCCATCGGGTGAAGCAATATGAACATTAAATTAAGTTGTTTGTTTTATGCCCCAGTTCACTGATTTAATTGCTGAAATGCCTCGCGAGTATGAATGGATATCGTGTGGTAAAAAAAAAAAATTACTACAACGCCATTATTCATCTGTTTGGGAATGTAACAAAATGGTTTGATTGAAAGCCAAATCATGTCGGGCTACTTGATTGAACCAGAAAAAAAAAATTACATTGACCTACATGAAATGAGGAATACATTTACCTCGATTCGGTGCAAATGCAACAGTGAAAGTGAGCGCAACCCAATTACTCAAGAAGATTAACTCCAACGCACTTCATTCTGGTTCCATTAAGCTTGCTTACTTGTTTGGCTGAAAAAAGGCTTTCTCGGTTCATATTGAACTCAGAGAAAGATATGTCATGTTTACATCGACAACATATAGTAATTTATAAGGTTTTTTGAAATACATAGAGGGTATCAAATGCAGCACGACTTAAATAATTCGGACAGACTGATGTCAAAACTCACAAATTTGATTCTTCTTGTAACATTCTATTATTCCTTCTTTACGAGACAATATAAGATTTTTTTGTCACCAGTTTTTTCTTACCAATTTTTATACTTCAGATTAGCATTGTCTTTATATGAGATAGTTTCTTCAGGTCAGCTTTGGTCCTCTCATTGATAGCTCAGCTTGCTTAATTACAATGATTTGATCTATTATGATGAATTGATTGATTAGGTGCCTATTTGAATTATATTGTATTGTAGGTGGAATCTGAGATCGAGGTAAGTCCTCTGACCTGTGTTGTGCTTAGGCAACCCTTATGGTGTATTGGCATTCTATCGGGTCTTAAGGGGTAGAACTCACTGAGACGTCGTCTCACCCCGTTGTGGGATAATATTTCAGGTGCCTAAATGGCAGCACATCCACTTCCTTGTCCTCCTATGCATTATGGTATACCCGAAGATATCACCGAGATAGAATATCACTTTCCTATACACCCTCACCCTGAAGGCTTGGAATATGTACTGATGAAATCCACGATCGGAGTTGACGTGGGTGAACCCAATAATGTGCTCCTTGAGTACCGGGCGTGGTATCGTGAGTATCACGATGGTTGAAGATAGGGTCCTGTGCCGGAAGGTGATGTACCCCTGTTCGTTTTAAAGGAAGCATTTGGGAAGGGGACGGCAGATCCTAAGGATGGATCGGTAATGGATGCAAATGATCCCAAGCTCGGCGATTCTAAATCTCTGGTATATTCTGATGTGAGTTCCAAATGAAGTGTCGAAGAAGGAGTAATCGAGGAAAAAGAGGAGGAACCCGAAGAGGAGGAATCTGAAGAGGAACCAGAGGAGAACTTTAAGGATGATCCGGAGTATCACCCGGATGAGAACTGAGACCCCACCCTATTTTGCAAACCTAAGTTGTGAACCTATGTATGATAGATCCAACTTTTGTTAGTAGTATTGTATTATATACTATGAGGTTTGCTTTGTATAAAAGTGTGGTTGTGGTTTTTTCAGTTGTTAAAAATATGGCCCTACTTTTCAATCCCAATGTTTTATTATCGGAGGATTTTCTATATGTTTCCGCATGCGTATTAAAATGAATGGGTCGGCGATGCATTTTGGGACGTTGCTATTAATCAACCAAACAGGGATGGGTGCGCAGCCGAGGATCGAGGCGTGACATCCCTGTTTAAGTGGTATCAGAGCGAAGTTCAAGATTTGAGTGATAAGGAGCGATGGTTCATGGGATAGTAGTAGGAAAGGCCTTTAAATTCATGCAAGTGCGTGTCTATGGTCATTGGGTGATAGACTTGCTTGTGTTTTAGATCGCTCTATTTCTAATTTAGTGTGGAATTGGAAGCAGGTGCGTTGATAAAGCTGAGTTATGAGTGATCAGGAGCAAAGAACTCCTACAAAAAGGACCGTTCGTGCTGTGACTCAAGGTAGAACGTCGATCAAGGTTGGTACCCGAGGAGGTCAAGGTTGAGCGCTAGCTTCGGCTAGTGCATGTCACGCCCCGATCCTCGGACACGCACCTATCCCTCACCTTGGTCGATTTAATAGCGACATCCCATGATGCATTGCTACCCTTTTGTTTAATATGTGCATGCGAAAGCATATAATAAGAATCCCCAGACAATAAAGTAATGGGATAGAAAAGTAGGGCCATATTTTTCACGCTTTAAAAGGAACCGCACTTATATACATTGCAAATCATGGTGCAAATATATACAAGGCAAATCATTAAGTCAGGTTCTAAACCATTGGTTCATAAAACAAATTCTATAGAAAGGGAACCAACTCCCATCAAAAGAGGATTGTCCTATGACTAACTAGTCCAATAGGATCCTCAGTTCTTCATGCCTCACCCTCTACACTTCAGGCCTCTGGTCCTTCACCAATGCCATCTAAGGACCTGAAAATGGTTATTCAATAACCAATGAGACAACGTCTCAGCAAGTTCTACCCCCTAAGACTCGATTAAGAAGCCAATACACTTTCGAGGCTCCCTAAGCACAACAAGTGTCAGAGGACTTACCTTGGCCTCAGTTCCTTCCTGCAAGACAGTATATATCATATATACAAGAACCACATCAATTCACAGCATCAGATCAAATCATTGATCAATCGACCTAGTCGATTACATGTCACCACGACCTTTCCCTCGGTCGGTACAATCAATACTATCTATAAGTCCGACTATAGTCCAGGACTAATCACTCTAAGCTGATATATAGATAGTGTAGCTCACACTAAGCTGATAAATAGTGTACTGCTCTCACTAAGCTGACATATCGCTTGTAAGCTGATACAGTACACTAATAATGCTCCCTCTAAGCTGATCATATTGCTCTCGCTAAGTTGATTAGCTATACTGCTCTCGCTAAGCTGACATATCGCTCGTAGGCTGATATAGTATACCATCCCGACCATTCAATCAATTCCATCTTTTATCATTCTCAATAAAATAGCCGTGTGTCGGGACACGGTCGACCTTAGCCAAAATATTATAATTTCACCTTTTGCATATCCCACCAGTTTCAATAGCCCATAACATATTTTTGGCACTGTAAATCGACGCCCGGTAATTTTTCCCTTAATTACCAAAACTAATCACTTAAGGAATAAAATCCTAAAATCATCTTTAAATCAATTCGGCATGATTTAACACTCCAATAAATAAACAGATCACATAATCACGATTAGCATAAAACTTCGGTCGTCGACTATCCTAGCCTAATTTCCGGAAAATAAATAAATAAATAAATAATTGCGAAAATGATTAAATAAAGGCAATAAATCCAATTTAGGCCCGTAATGCCTGATTGGAAGCTGAAACGGACCCGGAAAATTACCAAGACCTGTTCAATAATTAATATGACTTGTATACTTGCTAAGTATACTAACCATTCTCCTAACATGCATAGGTAAATACCTAATTTAATTATTCTATTCTAATCTAATCACCTAATTGCATTTAATTAAATCTAATCAATCCTTAAGCATCATTAACATACTAATAAGGACTTAGTGAGTAAAACTCACTTGTGCAAAGCGGAGACCGGAACACCTCAACGACGACGCGACGGCAGCCGAAATCCAAATTTTTGGTGGCGTCGACGGACACTCGGGTCGACTGAGATTTGTTTTTGCGTTGGACTGGGCTCGTTGCAAAAAGCTAGGCTTTGGCTTCGCGAGCTTGGCTGCTGAATTGGGCTTAAAGAACTCAATCAATGTGTTGTTCTCTTGGGTTGAAATAGTCTAACTTTCACTTGGGCTGCTGGAGTTGATGGGCTGAGATTCATGGCTGGACTTGCTTGGGTTGCTAGAAATTCACGTGGGCTTCAAGTCTGGGTCGTAGCATATTGCTAGACTGAGCTGCTTGCCCAAGCGTGGACTGGCGGGGCAGCCTTGCGCGAAGATGGAAGCTCGGTGGATGCTAGCTCAATTGTTGACCGGTGGAAGACACCTGGCAAAAGACACAAATGAAAGCAACTACGGTCAACACTTGGGATTTTGCTACATAGAGATCCACGATTATTGACTCATGGATGTGGCGGCGAAGGAGGGAAACTATTTCGGTGAAATCGTGAACAGCAGTGAGGTAAACCGTTTGGTGGAGGCAGAGGCAAAAGGAAGTGGAGCAGGTGATCGGTGGCATCATGGATGATCACACGTGGAGATCGCGGTCAATAACAGTGAGGGGGAGCAACTTCGATTGACTTGCTTCATGCGGTAAAAGAGAGGAGGCACGAACAAGTGGAGTAATGGCGGGCTGGCAATTTGCAGGGAATTGAGCCAGAAATTTTGGTGGTTTTGCCAAGAAGAAAAAAAATGAAAGAAGAATGGTAGAATAGCTATAGTCTTCGGTGGGGGCAGGGTTCGTGCGGTGGAGAAGGGAGGTCGGCAAGACTTGCTACTGAAGCCGAAGAAAAGGAACAAAAAGTCATCAACCTTATCCCTTTAATTGAAATCTTTGTCCCCCATTTCTTTCTTAAAGATAATTCCTAATTAATCCAATTTTGAAACCAATTTTGCTGCCCTTAAAATCCAGCTTCGAATTTCCTTACATTTTGGCTCCAATTTCTTCATGAATTCTCCAAATTGACGTTCAATTTTGTTGAAGACAAAGCCCGTAGAATTTCTACGAGTGCCCCTCATCAAATAGCTCGGTTTGCTAGTTCAAATTTCCTTTAATTTGGCCCGTATGAATTTCCGTTAATTTTCCGCAATGTCCAAAATAGTTTTCCATAAAATCTCGGAATCTCTAAAAATTCTTCGGAGGATGAGTCAACGCTCCTAAAATAGATCGTGAGACCACAGAACCTTCAATTTCTGAAATAGGACTCGAATCCATGGTTAATTTCCATTCGATGTGTTTTTAACATGACATAGGCTATCGGGTAACTTTAGAAATTTTTAGTGCAAATGACTCGTGGTCAATTTTCTTCGAGCCACAATGAACCCACTCGACACATTGACGACTCTCGGTTGTCGTGAAAATCTTGAGGATTCAAATACGGACACAGGGTACCACAACAATAAGAAAATCAGTTTAGTGCCGGTCGACGAGAATTTTTCAATTTAGTGGTGTCACCCACGATTAGCCACACATCTCAATTGAACCATCCTATCTCTGATCTTGAATCGATTTATATATGTGCTGTAATGACCTTTAAAGATGAACGCGGTCGAGAAGTCGATTCCTGGTCGAATTCTCAAGTCTATTGCATTAAAATTCTTGAATGGCTTCCTCAGATAGTTTAGTTATCTCGAGAGTGATCAGCTTTGAGAACAGCCTTATAGGCATGTCGATGAAATGCCTGATCTATTCAGACAAAAACAGGGTTGAAAATCTGGGATGTCACAGTACAAGTGGAATGGCACCACTTGTAGTGGGTGTTGGGGTAGCATCCCCTGGTGATCCCTGAATTGAAGGGATTATGTGGGTGCTAGAAGCCATGAGAGATGTCATGGCACAGCAGACCCTGAATCAAGCTGCTGCTGCACCTGCCATCGCACCTGTTGCCGCACCTACCAAAGTTCAACCTGAGAACATTATGGCACAGAGGGAAAGGCCGATCCACTAGCTAGTGGAGCAATTCCTGAAGTTGAGTCCTCCAAGATTCACAGGTAATGGAGACCTCGAGGCCGCATCACTATGGATACAGGATCTAGAGAAAACTTTTGCACTCCTGATGTGCATGGAGGCTGAAAAAGTAACCTTAGCCATCTATCAGTGGCGGGACAATGCCAATATTTGGTGGAGAGTCGCCAAAGACACAATATTTTCTAAAGGTGTAATCCCGGTGTGGGATGCCTTCCTCAGAGCTTTCAATGATCAATATTTTTCAGGTATGGCCTGAGAACAAAAGATGGAGGAGTTCCAGAGCCTTCGTCAGGGATTGATGTCTGTTGACCGGTATGGGGTCAAATTTATGGAGCTTTCACAGTATGCTCCAAGATTGGTTGAGGACCAAGAAGAGAAAGCTCGAAGATTCAGAAATGGTCTTCGTTCTGAGTTGAAATAGCCATTGCTACCTTTGGATTTGACAAGTTTCCGAGAAGTCTATCATTGAGCTCGGATGATAGAGAGAGGTTTGAATGAGCAATCTACCTCTTCTGGATCAAGGTTCAGCTCTCATAGAGAAGAAATCCGCTAAGGAAAGAGACCTATTCCTGGGGGTAGATTCCAAGTTCCGCCCAATAGGAAGGGTGGAGTTGGAAAGTCAAGGTCGAGCCAGAACGTCGCTTGTCGTTTGTATGGAAGGCGGCATGGTGCGAATCAGTGCCCTAGAAGGACAGGCGCCTGTTTTGAATGTGGTCAGCAGGGCCACCTGGTTAGAGATTGTCCTAAAAGACCAAGAGGACAACCCTAGTTACCGCTGCCACCGCTGATGGGACAGATTAGAGGGTATGCCCCTTAGAACGTGCCATAAGGAGGACAGTTGAGACCTCCAGTTCAGGGCACAATTTATGCTATCACACAAGGTTAGGCAGAAGCTGTGCCTGACATGATCACAGGTATGGTTTCGTTAAACGACCATCCTACTTACGCTTTACTTGATCCGGGAGCAACTCACTCCTTTATTGTTGAGCAATATGTTAAGTTGATAGGAGTCAGTCCTATTTTATTGGAGTCGGCAGTTAGTATATCTACACCATTGAAGGATAAAGTTATTGTTGCTTTGAGTTGTTCTGGTTGCAAGTTAGAGATTGGTGAGCGAGTGGGGAAAATTGATCTATTAATCCTAGCCATGTATGATTTCAATTTAATAATTGGCATGGACTGGCTCACTAAGCAATGAGCTAAAATGGACTGTTATCACAAGGCGATTCAGTTTGACTCGATAAAGAGTGAGAGCTTCGAGTTTGTTGAGAATCGAGGAGAACTCTCGATTGTCTTGATCTCGTCGCCTAAGGTAACTCATCTGTTAGACGAGGGTAGCCAAGGGTACCTGGCAACTATTGTGGATACGACAGTTGAGGAGCTGAAAATGAAAGACATTTCAGTAGTGCAAGACTTTCCAGATGTTTTCCTTAAGGAATTGCCAGGATTATCGCCAAAGAGAGAAATTGAGTTCGTGATCGAACTAGCACCCGGGACAGAGCCAATCTCTAAGGCTATTTACCGGATGGCATTATCTGAGTTGAAGGAATTGAAGGTGCAGATGCAGGAGTTATTGGATAAGGGATTCATTCGTCCTAATGTATCACCTTAGGGAGCACCGGTTCTGTTTGTAAAGAAGAAAGATTGTTCGTTGTGCCTGTGCATCGATTATCGACAACTCGATCAGGTAACAATCAAGAATAAATATCCACTCCCGAGGATCAATGATTTGTTCGATCAATTGCAAGGAGCATCATTATTCTCGAAGATCGACTTGAGGACGGGATATCATCAGTTCAGAATTAGGAAGGAGGATATTCCTAAGTCGGCATTTTGTACTCGGTATGGTCACTACGAATTCATAGTGATGCCATTCGGGTTGATGAATGCTCCAGCTGCCCTCATGGATTTGATGAACAGAGTATTCGAGGAATATCTGGATCAGTTTGTGATCGTGTTCATCAATGATATTCTGGTATATTCAAGAAGTGATGAAGAGCACGACAATCATCTAAGATTAGTGCTGCAAAAGCTGAGAGTCCACTAGTTACATGCTAAGTTTAGCAAGTGCGAGTTTTGGTTGACTCATGTTGCTTTCTTAGGACATGTTATCTCAGGTGAAGAAATTTTTGTGGACCCGAGCAAGATCGAAGCTGTGATTAATTGGCCAAGACCGACTATAGTGATAGAAATCAAAAGTTTTCTAGGTTTGGCAAGTTATTGCAGACGGTTTGTGGAAGGGTTCTCATCTTTAGCATCACCTCTAACAATACTCCTAAAGAAAGAAGAAAAGTTTGTGTGGACAGACAAGTGCGAGCGTAGTTTTCAAGAGCTAAAGGAAAAGCTAAGTACCGTACCTATGCCAACCATTCCATCTGATCCTGAAGGATTTGAGATTTATAGTGATGCGTCATTTAGAGAGTTGGGTTGTGTGTTGATGCAATATGGTAGAGTTGTTGCATACGCCTCCCGTCAGTTGAGACCTCATGAACAGAATTACCCGACGCATGACTTAGAGCCCGCGGCAATTATTTTTGCCCTGAAAATTTGGAGACACTATCTGTGTGGGGAAAAATTCCAGATCTTCACGGACCACCAAAACCTCAAGTACTTGTTCTCTCAAAAGGAGTTGAACATGAGACAACGTAGATGGATGGAATTGCTGAAGGACTACAACTGTAATATCTTATATCACTTGAGAAAGGCAAATAAAGTCACCGATGCTTTGAGTCGAAAGTCTTCAATAGCTCATAGTCTGATTAAGTAGTGGAACTTAATCGAGAGAGCTTGAGATTCGGTATTCATATTCGAGGTAGGCCACCTTTCAAGTCTTATGGTTGTTAGAGAAATCTTCTTAAGGTGTTTTGAAGTTGACAAAACGTTTCCATCAGTCTGGTTTGAAGACTTGCAGACTCTTTTAACAAAGTCTAAAGACCTCTAGACTCAAGATTCAAAGTCTACTCTCATGGACAGTTTCTAGACCAACGGAGTTAAAGTTCTATTATGATAAATTCAAGTATGGTTTTGATTCGTATGGTTAAGGAATATCTCATGACTAGAATTAGCACTTCAAGATCTTTTATTCATATTCGAATAATCTAGATCCTCTAGATCCGTCAATTATACTTGGAAGGTTCTACTTATAGAAACCGAGATCTTGATTGTATGGGCGAGCAGGATTGATGGACTATCGTCATTTTCCTTGAAGAGCTCGAGATCTCTCTAATTGATTCTATCCAATGGGTTGATTGGAAGAACTTCTTTGGAAGGTGCCAACGGTATTGAAGGTATGAAGAAGTATATTAGGGAAACGTTCAAGTTGTTCAAGAGTGTCCGATAGAAAAATTTCAAAGTCTGAATCTCTTTGTTCTTTTGCGATCTTATTCTTCGAGCCATACTTGTAGTCAAAAGAGAGACTGAATTTTGGTGAGATCTTGAGGAAGTGTAGTAGAGTCTCTACACTGTGGAATCAAGGATGTGAGATTGTAAATTCTTTTTTTTATTCTTAGTGAAATCCAGCTAGTGGGCTGTCCGTGCGGGAGAGTGGACGTAGGCTTGGTCTACGTCGAACCACTATAAACTTGGAGTCTTGTTTCTCTATCCCTAATCCTTTTACTTTACATTATATCTATTATTGTTTTCAATCTCTTAGTCTATCATTTGTTAAAAATTAATCTATTTTGTTATGATTTATAAAAATCTTCTTGATCACCTATTCACCCCCCTCTAGGTGCTCGTACTAGTTCTATCAATTGGTATCAAAGCTTGTGTAATCATTTATTTGAAGTGTTTTTACTTCTGAGTTAAAGATCTATAGCTAGTATGTTGCCTACAGGGTTGGTTGAAGGTCAAAGCAACACCAGACCTCCTTACTTTGATGGAAAAGACTACGGCATATGGAAAAACAAGATGAAAGCATTCCTAAGATCGAAAGATCCCTTGGAATGGGAAGTGGTAGAAAAAGGAATCATTCCTACTGCTGCATCAGTATCGGAGAGAGGAAAAGAAGTTGCTGGTCCTATCGAGATGACTCAAGAAGAAATAACCAAGAGACAAGTACTTGATGCTAAAGCTATTTATTCTTTATATTGTGCTTTATCTCCTATTGAGTATAACAGAATATCCTCTTGTGATACAACAAAAGAAGTCTGTGATAGGTTGCACATTACCTATGAAGGAACTGATCGAGTGAAAGAGACAAGGATCAATATTCTTTTGGGACAATATGAAGTTTTCAAGATGAGATCAGGAGAATCAATAACTGATATGTTTAGCCATTTTACTGAAATTATGAATGGTCTAGAATATCAGGGACACCCAATCTCAGGACAAATGAAGATCAACAAACTGCTGCGTGGACTCTCTAAGGACTGGAATTATATAAAGACTTGAATAAGGGAAACACAAAGGATTGCACCACTTTCTGTAGACGAATTGATTGGAACACTTTAGTCTTACGAAGTTGAGCACACCAACGACGAAGAAGATTCTAAAGGTAAGAAGTCTATTGCTTTAAAGTCTAACGACTATTCTGATGCTATAGACTTTGAAGAAGATCTAGATGATGAAGAACCGGCACTCATGATAAAGAGGTTCAAAAAGTTGAACAGAAAGGGAAGAAAATTCAATTGGAAGAAACAAAGCTCTCAAAAATTTCATAACAAATCAATTGAGGAAGATGATTCCAACAAAGAAGTGACTTGCTTCGAATGCAAGAAAAATGGACACATCAGACCAACTGTCCTTTATTAAAGAAAAGAAAAGGAAATGCTAAGAAATACATAAAGGCTCTCAAAGTAGAAACATGGAGTGATATTGAATGTGAAGAAAGTGATGATGATTATGCCAACATCTGTTTAATGGCAAAATCTGACTTAGACTCAGACCTTAAGACAGATACAGACTCAGACTCAGACAGTGACATTGAGGTAAGTAATCTAAAAATTCCTGCTAAAGTCTCAAAATATATTGATGAACTATGTCTTAGCCTCAAAACCTTTCTTAAGAGGACATCCGAATTAAAAAGAGAGAATTCTACATTGAAGCAATAAGAAAAATCTTGGAAAGAAAATTTTGAAAATTTAGATAAAAACTTTACCATTTTAAAAGAAAACTCAGACTCTCTTTCAAAAGAAAATACCTATTTGAAAAATGATAATTCAAACATCTCAAAAAGGTTTTCAAATGGATCTAAAAAGTTGGATAAGATTCTTTCGATACAAAGACCCTACTTTGACAAATTAGGTCTTGGTATGACTTCTGAAACTATTCCACTAATTGATTTTCCATAGGTGAAGGAAAGAATCAAACAAAGACCTACACAAACTATTTATAAAAATCATTTTCAGAAAGTCTTTGTAAAACCTGTTGGCCGAGATGCTCTCAAATGTTCAAAATGTCAAAGCTCAGAACATTTTGAGCAAGAATGCCCTATGGTTTGGAAACCTGTTAAAAGGGATTTGGCAAAGACTGTTTATTGCTCTAACTCAATTGGACCCAAGATGATATGGGTACCAAAGAAAGCTTGAATTTTCTCTTAATTGTAGGTTACTATCAAAAGGAAGATCAAATGGTATTTAGATAATGGCTACTTAAGACATATGACCGGAGATTCAAGTTGCCTTATAAAACTTGTCCAAATAGATGGATGAAAAGTTTCTTTTGGTTGTAATAACAAAAGAAGGATTATTGGTCGCGATACAGTAAAAATTGGAAGTCTATCAATTAATAATGTCTCATTGGTGGAAGAATTGAATTACAATCTACTCAACATAAGCCAATTGTTCGATACTGGATTCAAGATCAACTTCCAGGAAGGAACATGTTCAGGAATCAGTAAAGACTTCTCTTAATCTTTTACTGGACATAGACATGGGAATATCTATCTTCTGGATGTGAATTAAGAAATATCACAATGCTTAATATCAGTACAAGATGAAGCTAATCTATGCCACCGAAAGCTTGGCCATATCAACATGAAGCAAATTGCCAAAATCTCTTCCAAAAAGCTTGTTCGAGGATTACCTAATCTCAATTACCAAAAGTCTGACCTATGACACCATGCGTACTGGGAAAACAGGTTAGAAATTCCTTTAAACCAATAAACCAAGTTTCCACTAATCGTGTATTGCAGCTTCTGTATATAGATCTCTTTGGACCAACCAGAACTCAAAGCATTGGTGGAAAAAGGTTTTGCCTAGTAATAGTGGATGATTAATCACGATTTACTTGAGTCTACTTTCTTGTAAGTAAGTCTGAGACTTTTTCTCATTTTTCAAAATTTGCTAAGAAAGTGCAGAATGAAAAGGTTATACTATCTCAAGTATTCGTACAGACCATGGAGGTGAGTTTGAAAATCAAGACTTTGCTAAATTTTGTGATTAATCTCGTTTTCAGCATAAATTCTCCTCTCCATATACACAAGAAATGGCAAGGACTCTTCTAATTGAAAGTAATATATCTTCACGTTTTTGGGCTGAAGCTATTTCTACAGCCTGTTATATTATTAACAGTGTATTTTTAAGGTCAATTCTTGAGAAAACTCATTATGAAATTTTTAACGGAAAGAAACCAATTGTTTCATATTTTCAAGTATTTGGTTGTAAATGCTTTATCCTGAAAAATACAAATGATCGAGTTGGTAAGTTTCAAGAAAAATCGGATGAAGGATTCTTTCTTGGATACTCAACTTCAAGCAAAGTTTACAGAGTATTCAACAAGAAGACTCAAACTGTGGAAGAATCAATGAACATCAAATTTCAAGACTTTCCACAAACTCAATCGATTTAGACTGAAGAATCAAAACCTACTCCAGACTCCACAAGGTCTACCTCCCCTAAAACAGTTCAAATTCCAGAAGAAGAACAATGAGTTGTTGATGAAGGATCAACTCAAGAAAAAGATCAACAACCTATCAGATTGTCCAGTAACTAGAAGCACACATTTAGTCATCCTCAAGAACTCATTATTGGTGACGTTAATGAGGGGATTCACACGTGATCCAAAAGGCGAGAAGAGTCTAGTGCTGTGTCGCTTATTTCTGAAATAGAACCCAAAAATATAGAAGAAGCCTTAGCTGACGAAAGCTGGATTGAAGCAATGCAAGAAGAACTCAAACAATTCAGCATTAACGATGTTTGGGAATTAACTGCTAAACCAAAAAGTAAGTATATTATTGGAGCTAAATGGGTTTTCAGGAACAATGTTGATGAAAAATGAAAAGTGACAAGAAACAAAGCAAGACTCGTGGCTAAGAGATATACGCAAGAAGAATGGATAGACTATGACGAGACTTATGCTCCTGTAGCAAGGTTAAAAGTAATTAGATTATTACTTACTTTTGCATGCTATAAGAATTTCAAGTTATTCCAAATGGACGTCAAAAGCGCATTCCTGAATGGATTTATCCAAGAAGAAATCTATGTGGAACAACCTCCTAGATTTGAAGATCCAAAGAAACCAGACTCTGTGTTCAGATTGAAAAATGCTTTATATGAATTAAAACAAGCTTCTCGAGCTTGGTATGAAAGGTTAAGTAACTTTTTAATTAAAAGTGATTTCATTAAAGGAAAAGTAGATACTACATTATTTATTAAAATGGAAGATAAAAGCTTTTTACTCGTCCAAATTTATGTTGATGATATTATATTTGAATCATCTAATGAGACTTTGTGTAAGAAATTTTCTAAGTCTATGCAGGATGAATTCGAGATGAGCATAATGGGTGAACTATCTTTCTTTCTTGGTTTATAAGTGAAACAATTGAAAGAAGGAATTTTTATTCATCAAGAAAGATATGCAAAAGAAATTGTTAAAAAGTTCGGATTGGAAAATTCCAAAAAGACTGACATACCAATTTCAAATTCTTCGAAGCTAGACAAAGATGAAGGAGGAAAGAAAGTCGACCAAAAACTATACAGGAGTATCATTGGTTTACTTTCTTATCTTACTTCATCAAGACCTGACATTTTTGTTTAGTGTTTGCATTTGTGCTAGGTTTCAATTAGATCCTAAAGAATCTCATTTAAGTGCTGCAAAACGTATCATCAAATATGTTGCAACAATTGCTAAGCTTGGTCTATGGTATCCCAAGGAAGGAGACTTTACTCTTCTTGGATATTCAAACGCAGATCTTGCAGGTTGTAGAGTTGATAGAAAGAGCACATCCGGCACTTGTCAATTGCTTGGTAACAAGGCAGTATTTTGGTTTTCAAGGAAGCAAAGTACTGTAACTCTATCAACAACTGAAGCAGAGTATGTAGCCCTTAGAAGCTGTTGTTCTCAAATACTTTGGATAAAACGACAACTATGAGACTTTGATATCGAAGACTCATGCACCGAGATCAAATGTGACAACACCAGTGTAATTAATCTCACAAAGAACCCAATTTTTCATTCAAGAACAAAGCATATAGAGATTCGACATCATTTTATTAGAAATCATGTTCAAAATGGAGAAGTCTTGATACAATTTATCAACTCAAAGAATCAACTGGCAGACATATTCACTAAGCCGCTTGAGAAAAGTTCATTTGAATCTATTCGTTCAAGACTCAACATTTTATCTCTTGAAGACTGATGAAGCTCAGACTCAGGAACTAAATCTGAAAATGATCAGACTTAAAAGTTCAGACTCAGAAGACCAAAGGTTACGACTGTAAGTTATTTCGGTTATAGTGCTTTTAATCATTTAACCTAATATCTCGAAAAGGTAAGACCGCATGTTAATCTCTAATTGATATTAAAAAGGCAGTTATCTTTTTGAAAAAGATGGTTATCAATTTTTTAAAAATGCAGTTATTTTTGAAAAGGCATTTTTATTTTTTCCTTTTCGTGACATTTCAAATACCTCGTATCGATTGTTTTATATACTGTTCTTATTCCTCTTTATTTTCACCAAAAAACCCTAGAGCACATATCTTCACTCTCTGAAATTTTCTTTCAAAGTTTAACCCTTAAAGTTCTCACCTTTCTCGCGATTCGAGTGTGAAAATTCTCTCAAAGACTGTTACAATGTCGCATCAAAGAAATTCATCGAGAATAGCAAGCAGGGGACCACAAGTTTTGCGTGAGGGGCCTACGCACTTCGATCTAACAAAAAAAGAAGACTCTCCAAGTCGACAAGTGCGTCAACATTCTCAACCGTACAATTCCTCACCTGCTAGATCACATGATCATGACTCTCAACAAGCAAAGGAAGACATCATCGAGAATATAGAACCTGTAAGATCTCTTAAGCCCGCATTCACGTACAGGCTTTACTCTGCTCTGATAGAAGGGGGTTTTGCAATGTCATTTATCGATGAGTTTCTAAAAGAAAAAAGGTATAAGAATGAGACTCACTTCTTAAATGTGATGGAACGTTCCGGAGTTGTTCCTGTTGGAATAGCAGAAAAGGCTTTTGCTAATTTTCCTAGTGATCCACGTTTTCGAAGTGTGAATAAGCCTGAAGGGAAAGACGATGAAAAAACGTGCATGCACTATAAGCCAAGACTGGGTGTGGCTGCAAAAATTCGAGAAAAGATGGAAGAATTATTTCGTTCTGAGGAACATAAAAGGGTTTATTCCAAGTTGCTGAAGCGTGGGGTTATGAACCCAAGAACTGTGGACTTCGATTTCCTTGACCTGTTAAACATCAATCTAAGAGAGAAGTTTGAAAAACTTCAACTTGATCGATTCTGTACTGAGATAGACTCTGCGCATTCTGAACTGACCGCATATTTTTATTCGAATCTTAGTTTTCTTGATGCGAATAGTTTTTCATTCAGTGTTAGAGATAAGGAGTATGTGGTTGACGTGGATATTCTTGCTGATGTAATTGGTGTGGAAAGAGGAGCTTTCCAATCTATATATGTGTCTGTTAGTCATGCAACCTTGGAGCTTGCTAAAGATACAATTTTGGAAGGGCGACTCTCTTATCTGGGATGAGTGCATCCAAATACTGCTCCATAAGATTGTGATTAACTGTCTCAGACCCAAGTCAACATCAAAGACAGATGTCTCAAACACTGAAGCAAAATTGATGTACGCCATCAAAATTGGTCACAAGTTCTCTTTGCCTCACACTATAATGTTTCACATGTATAAGTCCATGGCAAAGGACAAGGGCAAACTTCCTTACTCTGCTCTTATCTCTCGTTTATTCATACACCTTAATATTCCGCCTCCCAAGATTCTGTGTGTGAGAACCATTGATCAAATGGTAATAGAGCTAAAAATGATTACAAAGATGCGTATGAAGGAACTAAGCAAGACGTTAGAGCGATTCAAGGAGAAAACCCCAGTCAAATCTAGACAAGATTCTGCTGCTGCGAAGAGAAAAGGCAAAGATCCCATGACTGCTCCAACCAAAAGAAGGAGAGCAATCATCTTACAAGATGAAGATGATGAGGAAGACATTGCTATCTCCGCCTTTGCCTCCTAGCGTCTTGTACCTGAGTCGGAAGAACAAGAACATCAAGTCGGAGGAGAGATTGAGAAAGGGAATAAGGAGAAGGAATCAATGAGGGAAGCAAAAACACAGAAACAGACAGAAGAACAAACTACAGAAGAATGTCATGGAAATTCTCCAGCAGAAAAGGAGGATCAAGAACGTCATGACACTGAAGAAGCATCTTAGTAAGAAGAATACTTTTCTCCACCCGAAGGCACTGAAACAGGGGGAGATGTTCCTAGAGAAAGTATTCCTCTTCTAACTTTTACAAGTGCAAGTGTCAGTCATTCTCCTACTGATGCAGAGGATGTATATGCCTCACAATTTCCTAAAGAAGACCATGAGGCATCATCTCCAAATGTGGATCTTCGTGCTGATGTTCAATCATCTGACTTTACTCCACAATCTGACCATGCTGAAGCAAGCACACAGACTGATAAATCTGGAGACTTTGGAAGGTTGCTTGAAATTCTTTTGAAGCTTAAAGGCCAAGTCTATGCATTGGGATGTGAATTTCAGGCTCTGCAGAATGAGAATCGTGCCATCTTTGTCACTTTGCAAGAACAAATTTGAGATATTCATCTTCAAATTTAGGTAACTGCAAAAGGAATGGCTTTAGCACAACTGCAGGAGAATATGAAGAAGCTGTAAGATACTGTCAAGTCAATGGGAGATTTTCAGCTCGTTCGCATTCCTAGAGCATCTTAATTTTAACTTTCTCACCTTTTTTATGCTGATTAAAAAGGGGAGAAGTTGCAGATTGTAAGATTTTAACACTCTTGGACAAATTTCAATTTTTGATATGTTTGTGTTTGACTTTATCTTATGTTTGGATTTTGGACTGACTTGAACTTTGGATTGCTTATTATTGCAATACTTTAAGCTATGCTATTAATTTCGATAAATATAACTGATAATTATCTTTACAGGACTAATTTGTGTTCTGTGGATGCAAATCCATCATTATTTTATCCTAACTTATTATGAGATATCTTTGTTAGCTTAAATGTTGTATTGCAAATCAAAAGTATCCAAATCTACAGGAAAGTTTTGTCACAATAAAAAATGGGGAGATTGTTAGAGAAATCTTCTTAAGGTGTTTTGAAGTCAATAAAACGTTTCCATCAGTCGAGTCTGAAGACTTGCAGACTCTTTTGATAAAGTCTAAAGACCTTTAGACTCAAGATTCAAAGTCTACTCTCATGGACAGTTTATAGACTGATGAAGTTAAAGTTCTATTATGATAAATTCAAGTATGGTTTTGATTCGTATGGTTAAGGAATATCTCACGATTGGAATTAGCACTTCAAGATCTTTTATTCATATTCGAATAATCTACATCCTCTAGATCCGTCAATTATACTTGGAAGGTTCTACTTATGGAAACTGAGATCCTGATTGTATGGGCGAGCATGATTGATGGGCTATCGTCATTTTCCTTAAAGAGCTCGAGATCTCTCTAATTTATTCTGTCCAACGGGTTGATTGGAAGAACTTCTTTGGAAGGTGCCAACGGTATTGAAGGTATGAAGAAGTATATAAGGGAAACGTTCAAGTTGTTGAAGAGTGTCCGATAGAAAAATTTCAAAGTCTGAATCTCTTTGTTCTTTTGTGATCTTATTCTTCGAGCTATACTTGTAGTCAAAAGAGAGACTGAATTTTGGTGAGACCTTGAGGAAGTGTAGTAGAGTCTCTACACTGTGGAATCAAGGATGTGAGATTGTAAATTCTCTTTTTTATTGTTAGTGAAATCCAGCCAGTGGGCTGTCCATGCGGGAGAGTGGACATAGGTTTGGTCTAAGCCGAACCACTATAAACTTGGAGTCTTATTTCTCTATCCCTAATCCTTTTGCTTTACATTGCATCTATTATTGTTTTCAATCTCTTAGTCTATCATTCATTAAAAATTAATCTATTATGTTATGATTTATAAAAATCTTCTTGATCACCTATTCACCCCCATTAGGTGCTCGTACTAGTTCTATCAATGGCCACCCTCAGAATTGAATTGGATGTCCAGATCAAGATGAAGTTACTCCAACCGACAGATCTAGATGTACAGAAGATTCTTCAGGATGACACTGAGAAAAGAAAGGCTGACTTTAAGATTTCTGATGATGGAACATTAAGATTCCAATGATGTTTGCTTGTACCTAACGATGTGGAGCTTAGAGAATATATTTTATCAGAAGCGCATCGTAGTAGTTACAGCATTCATCCTGAAAGTATCAAGATGTATCAAAATCTACGTCAACACTATTGGTGGTTAGGTATGAAGGTGGACATCGACAAGCATGTCGCCAAGTGTTTGACATGTTAGCAAGTAAAAGCTCAATATTGCAAGCCATGAGGACTTCTGCAACCTCTCGCAATCCTAGAATGGAAATGGGAGCACATCACGATGGATTTCGTGACCGGACTACTGAGGAGTCAAAGAGGAAATGATTCGATTTGGGTGGTAGTCGATAGACTGACAAAGTCAGCTCACTTCATTGCAGTTCGAAAGGACTTCAGTCTGGATAGACATGCAAACCTGTACGTGTGTCAGGTGGTTCGTATGCATGGAGTGCCGGTTACAATAACTTCAGATAAAGACCCGAGGTTCACTATCGCCTTTTGGAAGAGCTTGCAAAGTGCTCTAGGTACCAAGCTTCAGTATAGTATGACATATCATCCTCAGACGGATGGCCAGTCTGAGAGGACGATTCAAACTCTCAAGGACATGCTGAGAGCTTGTGTACTAGATTTCAAAGGAAGTTGGGAAGATCAGCTTCACCTAGTGGAATTTGCCTACAACAACAGTTATCAGCAGAGTATCCAGATGACTCTTTTTGAAACGTTGTATGGCAGAGTGTGTAGGACACTAGTGTGTTGGGATGAAGTTGAGGAAAGAAATATCACAAGCCTAGAGTTGGTCCAACAGTAAGTGGATGCCGTGGCGATAATCAGAGGCAAATTAAAGACCGCACAAAGCAGACAGAAAAGTTACGCAGATAAGCGCCGGAGATTTTTGGAATTCCAAGTTTGTGATCACGTTTTTCTAAAAGTGTCACCAATGAGAGGAAATTTGTGCTTTGGCATGAAAGGAAAACTGAGTCCAAGGTACGTAGGTCCGTTTGAGATTCTTGAGAGAATTGGGACTTTAGCGTATCGTCTTGTGTTGCCACAAGATTGGCGCAAGTGCACGACATTTTTCACGTGTCGATGTTGAGGAATTACGAGCCCGACCCACCCCACGTACTCAATTTTGAAGAATTAGATGTGGATGACTGAGTGTCATACATTGAAAGTCCGATTTAGATCGTGGACAAAAAAGAACAAGTGTTGCATACAAAGTCCATCCCATTGGTCAAAGTGGTTTGGTAACACCATGGTACTGAAGGAGTAACGTGGGAGACCAAAGAGTAGATGACACAGTTGTACCCCCACTTTTTTGCATAAGTTTTGTAATGGTTTAAATTTTGATGACGAAATTTTTATAAGAGGGGAAGAGTTGTGACATCTCAAATTTTCAGTCCTATTTTCTACTGAATAAATCGAACATTTTATTGACGCATCTATAGGGCTATTGATAAAGCTAATTACTCTTGAGATAACTAGACTATCTAGGGAAGCCATTAAGGAATTATAAGGCAATAGACCTGAGAATTTGACTAGGAATCGGCTTCTCGACCGTGTTCATCTTTAGAGGCCATTACGGCACAGTTAAAAATCGATTTAAGATCAAAGATAAGTTGGTTTGATGGAACTGTGTGGCTAATCGTGGGTGACACCACTAAATTGGAAAATTCTCGTCGACTGACACTAGACTGATTTTCTTATTGTTTTGGTACCTTGTGTCCGTATTTGAATCTTCGAGATTTTCATGACAATCGAGAGTCGCCAATGAGTCCAATGGGTTCATTGTGGCTTGAACAAAATTGACCACGGTCATTTGCACTAAAAAATTTCTGAAAGTTACCCGGTAGCCTAGGTCACGCTAAAAACGTGCTAAATGGAAATTAACCATGAATTTGAGTTCGATTTCAGAAATTGAAGATTCTTTCATGTCACAATAAATTCTAAGAGCGTCAACTCAGTCTCAAAATATTTTTCTGCAACTCGAGACTTTTTGGGAAAAAGTTGTCCTAAGGCCATTTTTTTTCTAGAAAAAGACCGAGACCGTTTTCAATCGTGCAATAGGGATGCAAGATGGATCAATTGGCGAGGAAAAATACCAATTTAATAGTTGAGGTGTCGATCGAATTTATTGAGGGCGGTTTGTGTTGATTCAAGGAATAATTGATGGCCAATTGAGAGGAAATCAAAGGAAATTTGTAAATGCCCTCTTGCCTAGCCCATTTTGGACCATTTCAAAGGTTGTGAGGAGTGCATGGTTGGCTGAATTCCAGCCAAGGAAGCCATGCTTGGCCATGGATGGTCAAGGAGACAAGGGAATGGAAAAAAATGGCTCGTGGACCCCTTGTCCCCCTCTCCTTGTTCCTCTAGCCAACCGGCCATCACCACTCCCCCTTCCTTGCCTTGCTCAAAACCCCCAACCAGCAGAGAAGCCAGCGGAAGCCAACCAGCCGCTTGGAACCGCCGCATGCCCATCGGAGCAGCTAGCTCGCCGCTCGTTGCCGTCCATGCGCACCATGGCTCACAAGCGCTGCCCGCGCACGTCCGCCTCTAGCCGCGCCATCCCGTCCTCACGCCGTTCTAGCAAGCTGCCTCGCCGGAGCTATCCAACCACAATTTCGCTGCCGTGTCACTGCCATGGGGTCGCCAAACATTGCTACTGCCTTCGTCGACCGTGTCTTGCCATTTCAGCCACCATAGCTGCACCAACCAGCCCAAAACAGAGAGTTTGTTAGTGGGTCTCGAGGTCACTATTCAGCCCGTTTTGAGGTGGTCCCGAGCCTCAGTTGCTAAGCCCGCCTTAAGAAAAGTAGAGCCCCGCGACGTTCCCATCATTTTGCATTGAATTGCTCATCAAAAAAGTGAGTTTAACTCACTAAACCTCGCTTAGTAGGTTAATGATGCTTAGGACTTGATTAGATTTAATTAAGTGTGATTAGGTGGTTAGATTAGAGTAGAGTAATTAATTTAGTGCCTCATGTTAGGAAAATGGTTAGTGCAATTAGCGAGTAAATAGGTTCTAGTATTTATTGAACTAACCTCAGAATTTTTCCGAGTCTGTTTCGGCATCCAATTAGGCATTACGCGCCTAAGTTAGATTTTTGGTAGTTATTTAATTAATTAATTAATTTCCAAAATTAGACTAGGATAGCCAATGGTCGGAATTTTATGCTGGTTATCGTGGTGCAATATGTTTATTTATTTGAGTGCTAAATTGTGAGGAATTGAATTAATTGGGATTTTAGGATTTATTCCTAAATTAATCAATTATGGTAATTAATTGAAAAATAATCAGGCGTCGGTTGACAGTGCCGAAACTATTTTGGTGGATTACAGAAAATGGTGGGATTTGTGGAAAGGAAATTATAGTAATTTGGCTAAAGCCGGCCGTGTATCAACACACTTGTATTTTTATCGGGTATGATAAAATTGAAGAATTGATTTGAATGGTTGGGTGTGGTATACTATATCGGTATACTATATCAATCTATGGGCTCCTATATGTCAGCTTAGATTGCGAGCAGTATACTTTATTAGCTTAGAGAGAGCACTATATCAACCTAAGGGTTCGATGTGTCAACTTAGATTGAGAGCAGTACACTATTTATCAGCTTAGCGCGAGCTATACTATCTATTTATTAGCTTAGAGTGAGTGGGTCTTGACTTGAAAGGACATTATAGATAGTATTAAATGTACCGACCAGAGGGAGGTCATGGTGACATGTAATCGACTAGGTCGATTGATCAATGATTTGATCTATTATGGTGAACTGATTGATTGGGTGCCTATTTGAATTGTATTGAATTATAGGTGGAATTTGAGGTCAAGGTAAGTCCTCTGACCTGTGTTATGCTTAGGCAACCCTTATGGCGTATTGGCCTTCTAATAAGGTCTTAGGGGATAGAACTCGCTGAGACGTTGTCTCACCCCGTTGTGGGATAATATTTCAGGCCCCTAGATGGTAGCACCTCCACCTCCTCATTCTCCCATGCATTATGGTATATCCGAATATATCACTGAGATAGAATATCACTTTCTTATACACCCTCAACCTGAAGGCTTGGAATATGTACGAGTGAAAACCATGATCGGAGTTGACGTGGGTGGACCCAATAATGTGCCCCATGAGTACTGGGCATGGTATCGTGAGTATCACAATGGGCGAAGAGAGTGTCCCATGCCAGAAGGTGATGTACCCCTATTCGTTTTAGAGGAAGCATTCAGGAAGGGGACGGCAAATCCTAAGGATGGATCGGTAGTGAATGGAAAGGAGCCCAAGCTCGGCGATCCTAAATCTCCGGTATACTCTTATGTGAGTTCCAGCTAGAGTGTCAAAGAAGGAGTAATCGAGGAAGAAGAGGAGGAATCTGAAGAGGAACCGAAGGAGAACTTCGAAGGTGATCCAGAGTATGACCCGGATGAGGACTGAGACCCCACCTTGTTTTGCAAACCTAAGTTGTGAACCTATGTATCATAAATCCAACTTTTGTTAGTAGTATTGTTTTATATACTATGAGGTTTGCTTTGTATAAAAGTGTGGTTGTGGTTTTTTCAATTGTGAAAAATATGGTCCTACTTTTCTATCCCAATGTTTCATTGTCCGGGGATTTTCTATATGCTTCCGCATGCGTATTAAAATGAATGGGTCGGCGATGCGTCCTGCGATGTCATGGATGGGCGCGTAGCCAAGGATCGGGGCATGACATTAGCTACTAGATGTTTTCGGTACTTCATGTTAATTAGGACGAAGGGATTGATTGTTTAATGTTCAAATTAGGGTCATTAAGCAAGGAGAAACAAGGAAAAGTTTTTCATTACAGAAACAATTGGTGACCAAAGAACTACAACCAGTAGTTGCATTATCATTATTACGATGCATGTCGCATGTACATACACTATTACTAACACACTACTCCAGCAATAGCTAGAAATTATAAACTTGACCATCACATGAACTATAAGACGGGCGTGTGTGATATGTAGCACAAGAGGATCATTTGGTGGGCAATGACCTCCGAGTTACATTGAATTTAACAAACCCTAGTTATGAACCCCATGTCCGACGCTTGGACTGTGGCCTGGAGACATGGACCCTATAGGCCGGATTTGGCCCAATATGGGCGGATGAGCCTAGCTTGGCCCATCAAATAAAAAACACATTAGCTGTTGTGCCCGAGCCTCTCTATTTCAGTTGTGACGGAGCTTGAGACGGCCAGTGATGGGAGTTTGATGGTGGTTGTTGATATCGGAGACGGCACACGGTGTCTGGAGACGGTGGATGGTGGATGCTATTGTCGGTTAATAGCGAGGGCTCTCCACTTCGTGCCCTTGCTGGGCCTAGATCGTTTGTGGGCTGTGCGAGTGGAACCAAAACCGAATTGGTCTTCTTTCTTCTTTTCTTTTTATTTGTTTCTAATTTTTTATTTGTTTATATGTTTATTGTTTATTTATTTAATACTAGCCTTCATTTTTTTGTTAAAAAAAAAAATGTGTGCCTAGTGTTGTCGACAAAAACAACTTTCAGATGTGGACGGACACCCCTTTTTGAAATGGTGATCAAAACGGTTCATTTTAAATACTAAAATGATACCTGAATTTTGTCAACTAACCTAGCCTGACGAAAAGATATGAGTTCTTTGAAAAATGAATTTAAATTAACGTATATAGAAATGTACTTACATCATAGGTATTCAAGCAACTTAAAGTATTTTTAATTATTTCATAATGCCCTAGTTCACATTGCTGTTAACATCCCATTAGCCGAATACAAAAGGAAAGCGGAATCCTATTCTATAAATACAAGAAAAGGCGTTGTTCAATAGGCGAGCGAGGCTATCTAGGTTGTTCAACATCGACTGCAAAAGGTGGCAACTGGATGTGCAAACCATGCAGTTCCTTTACGAAGGCAATCACAATACCAACAATCAACCACCCTGGGATCAACTTCTATAGAATGGAAGAACAATGAAGAAGTTATCGCTACTTGATCAGTAACTTCTCATGGACATAACTTAGTAGTAGTAGTACTTCAAATTCATCATATATTTCATCGTAGCCTGTAGTTAGGATTGGAGGATAGTGCCGAAATCTGCGCCTTTGTCCACCAATCGGGAGGCAGAAGACAACATCATAGTTGCCCCATTTTTGTGCTAAAAGACTTCTCTTTGCAACGAAACCACCAGTGTTGTGCATACCATGAAACTCGATATATGTTCGTATGTTAACTTAATTTGTAAGAGACGATAGCAAAAATGTCTTCCTGATTTGCTTGTTCAAATTCATCTAGCCAATCTCTTGTTTTGCTCAGCTTTTATTATGTGAATCTTCTTGTGCTTTTGGTGATGCTATCGTTGAATGTGAATCATGGTAAAGATTGCACCATACTCTTTGTAACTATGTCCAACTGATTGAGATCTTCTGCTAATCCTTATTTTTCCAAGTACCACTATATCCATAGCTATTTTCGGTAATTCTATTTTTTTCTTTCATTCACAAACCACAAAGAGAGATGAGGAAGAAGAAGAAAAGAAAAAAAGAAAAATGATTTATGTCTAAAAATTGTTCTCAGAAATAAGAAATAATTTTTTTCTACTTCTTATTTTTATTCCAAAACTATTCCTCAATTACTTTTCTATTCTAGGAAATAGAAAAATTAGTTGATATTATCAAACGGATTTCTATTATTTTGTTTTTTTTAGGGAACAAAAGAACAAAATAACGGTGAAATTGATAAGTTACCATGCATGGCCTTGATAGCTGAAGAATAGCGCTTTGTTGTTGTGCCCGACTCTCTTTGTTTCTGTTGTGACCTAGCTTGAAGTAGCCAACAATGGGAACTCGACGACAGCTATTGATGATCAGAGATGGCGAACGGTGTTTGGAGATGGTTGATGGTGGATGCTATTGTCAATTGGCAACGAGGGCTCTCCCCTTCGTGCCTTTAATGGGCCGGGATCGTTTATGGGTTGTGCAAGTGGGACCAAAACCAAATTGTTCTTCGATGGGGTAAATAATTAATATAAAAATTAATTTAATTTAATTTAATTTAAATTTATTTAAACATTTAAAATAAAAATGCAAATATTTAAAAATAAAAAGGGGGAGCCATTTGAGGGCGAGGAGCCAATGACCCTAGTTGACCCTCCACCCTTCATCACCGGCCCTTTCCGGTGGCGGCGGTGAGGTTTCAGCCCTCAGCCGCCTTCTTCCACCCCTTAAAATGTTTGCATTTTTATTTTTAAATGTTTTGAATAAATTTAGTTTTCAATTTAATATAATTAATTTTTATATTAATTATTTACAACGTCGAGACAAAACGATATCGCTTTTTGCATTTTCTAACCACATCGGCATGCAAAACGACGTCGTTTTGCACTTAACTCACCGGAAAATCCCTACGTTAACATTTTGGCCGGATTTTGGCCGAATTGGCACTTAAGTGATCTATTTTATTCCAATTTGGGCACTTAAGGGTGTGTTTGTTTATGTTCTTTTTTTTTTTTGTTCAAAAACAGTTTTTCTGTTTTTTTGTCTCTGGAACAAAAAAAGAACAGAAAAAGAAAAAAAAAAATTTGTTTCTTGTTTGGAACAAAAACGAGAAACACTTTTTCTCTCTTCTCTTCTCTTTTTTTTTTTTTTTTTTTTTCTTCTTCTTCTTGCTTTGGCCGGTCGCGGCCTCGGCCATGTCCGGCGACCGGCCGACAAGGGCCGACGAGGGCCGACGGCCTCGGCCACGGCGAGGCTCGCCGGCCCCCGGCGAGGCCGAGCCTCGCCGTGGTTGGGCGAGGCTTGGCCTCGCCTTGGCTCGCTCGAGCTCGCCCGGCGAGGCCGAGCTCACCGGTGAGGCTAGCCACCGACCACCGGGAGGGTCGGCCTCGAGGCGGGCGGTGGCCTCACCGAGGGTCGGCGAGCCTCGCAGATCGGGCGTGGTCACCGAGGGTCGGCGAGCCTCGCCGGGCGGGCGAGGCCGCCGGCCCCAAAGAAAAAAAAAGAAAAAAGAAAAAGAAAAGAAAAATAATGAAAAATAAAAAATAAACATTAAAAAATTAAAAGAAATAAAAAAAAGAACATAAATTTACCAAACATGTTTTTGTTCTTTTTTATTTCAGAACAAGTTTACCAAACGCGCATTTTTATTCAAAACTGTTCCCGGAACAGAAATAGTTTTTCTATTTCTGTTCCCAGGAACAAAAAAAGAACAGAAACACAAACAAACGCACCCTAAGTGTCACTTTCCTAATTTTTAACACTTAGGCGCGTTTGGTAACGATTTTGTTCCCTGAACAAATTCGATCGAAATGATTATTTTTGATTTTGTTCCTGAACCGATTCCGAGTAAAAAAACGTGTTTGGTAATCGTACAAAATTTCTGATTTTGGAATAGAATTGCGTTTGGTATCGTGTTCATTGATTATGTTCCAAATCAATTTATTTTAATTTTTAAATAATTTTTTCCTTTTTTTCTTTTTTTTTCCTTTTTTCTTTTCTTTTTCCTTTTTCCTTTTTTTTTTTAATTTTTTAATTTTAATTTTTCTTTATTTTCTTTATTTCTTTTTTTCCTTTATTTTCTTTATTTATTATTTTATTATTTTATTTTATATTTTTATTTATATTTTTCTCCTATTCTTCTTTTTCTTTTTTCCTTTTTTTTCTTTTTTTCTTTTTTTCTTTTCCTTTTCTTTTCTTTTTTCCTTTTTCTAATTTTTAAATTTTCTTAATTTTCTTAATTTAATTTAATTTTTTATTTTTTCTCCTATTCTTCTTTCTTTTTTCTTTTTCTTTTTTTCTTTTTCTTTTTTTTTTCTTTTTCATTTTTTTAATCTTTTAATTTTCTTTATTTTCCTTTTTCTTCTTTTTCTTTTTTTTTATTATTTTATTATTTTATTTTTTCTCATATTCTTTTTTTTTTTTTTTTTTTTAGGCCAGACGAGAGCCTCCGGCGAGCTCGCCGAACCAGTTGCCGGCGACTAGCGGCGGTGGACAGCGGCAAGCGGCGGTCGCGGGATGGCGGTCGATGAAGAAGAAGAAAAGAGAAGAAGAAGAATTTTGATTCTCAATTTTGTTTCCGGAACAAGAATCAACTTTTTTTTTATTCTTGATTCTCGTCCCAAACTGATTCTAGGAACAAATTTGTTCCTGGGAACAAAAATTTTACCAAACGCGATTCTCGTCCCAAACTGATTCTGGGAACAAAAAATCAGAATCTGGCACTGTTGGGATGGTTACCAAACAGGCCCTTAAGTGTCATTCCATACCAAGTTTTGACACGTGGGGTGTGTACTTCTTCCTAAATTAATGTATATGGAAATGTACTTACATCACAGGTATTCAAGCAACTTAAAGTATTTTTAATTGTTTCATAATGCCCCCAATTCATGTTGCTATTAGCATCCAATTTGCTAGATATAAAAGGAAAGTGGAATCACATTCTATAAATACAAGGAAAAGCGTTGTTCTCTGGTTGTTCAACATCTACTGCGAAAGGCTACAACTAGATGTGCAAACTTTGCAGTTCCTCTACGAAGGCAATCACAATACCGGCAATCAAACTCTTCATGCAGTAAGTATTGACCACCTTGGGATCAACTTCTACATAATGGAATAGCAACGAAGAAGTTATCACTATTTGATTGATAACTTCTCAGGGACATAACTTAGTAGTAACAGCACTTCAAATTCATTATATATATCATCATAACCTGTAGTTGGGATTGGAGGATGGTGTCGAAATCTGCACCTTTGTCCACCAATCGAGAGGCGAAAGACAATAGCATAGTCGCCCCATTTTCGTGCTGAAAGACTTCTCTCTACAACGAGACAACCAATGTTGCGCATATCACAAAACTCGGTATATGTTCATATGTTAACTTAATCTGTAAGAGACGATAGCAAAAATGCCTTCTTGATTTGCTTGTTCAAATTCTTCTAGCCAATCTCTTGTTTCTCGCAGCTTTTATTATGTGAATCTTCTTATGCTTTTGGTGATGTTATCGTTGAATGTGAATCATGATAAATATTGCACCATACTCTTTTGTAACTATGTCCAGCTGATTGAGATCTTCTGCTAATCCTTATTTTTCCAAGTGCTACTATGTCCAAAGCTATTTTCGACAGTTCTATTTTTTTTCTTTCATTCACAAACCACAAAGAGAGATGAGGAAGAAGAATAAAAGAAAATAAGAAAATAATTTATTTTTAGAAATTGTTCTCGGAAATAAGAAATTATTTTTTCTACTTCATTTTTTTGTTCCAAATATATTCCCAGTTACTTTTCTATTCTAGGGAATAGAAAAATTAGTTGATATTACCAAGCAGATATTTTTTTTTTTTGTTCGAGGAAACAAAAGATTTTTTTTTTTGTTCGAGGGAACAAAAGAACTAAAGAACAGTGAAATGACAAGTTACCATGCAGAGCCTTGATAGCTAAAGAATAACGCTTTGTAGTTATGCCCGATTCTCTTTGTTTCAATTGTGATCGAGCTTGAGGTGGCCAACAATGGGAGCTCAACAGCGGCTGTTGATGATGGGAGATGGCGAACGGTATCCGGAGATCGTTGATGGTGGATGCTATTGTCAGTTAACAACGAGGGCTCTCCTCTTCATGCCTTTAATGGGTTTGGATCGTTTGTGGACCGTGCAAGTGGGACCAAAACCGAATTGTTCTTCTTTTCTTTTCATTTTTAAAATTTTTTGGTTGTTTATTTGCTTATCGTTTTTTTTTTTTTTTTTTTTGTATAGTATTGATCTTTATCTTTTTGTTCAAAAAAATATGTGCCTGATGTTGTCAACCAAAAAAAAAAAAAAATCAGCTATCGACGGATGCCCCTCTTTGAAACGACAATTAAAACGACTCATTTTAAATACTAAAATAATACTTAAATTTTGTCAACAAACCTGGCCTGATGAAAAGATATGAGTTGTTTGAAAATGAGCATAAATTGACGTATATTGATATGTACTTTTGTCACAAGTATTCAAGCCATGTAAAGTATTTTTAATTGATTCATAATGCCCCGATTTGCGTTGGTGTTAGCATCCAATTAGCCAGATACGAAAGGAAAGCAAAATCCTATGCTATAAATACAAGGGAAAATGTTTTTCGACAGGAGAACGGGGCTATCTAGGTTGTTCGATATCTACTACGGCAGCAACTCGATGTGCAAACCCTACAGTTCCTCTACGAAGGCAATCGCAATACCAACAATCAAACCCCTCATGCAGTAAGTATCGACCACCTTGGGATCAACTTCAACAAAATGGAATAGCAATGAGGAAGTTATCTTTACTTGATCAATAACTTCTTGGGGACATGACTTAGTGGTAGTAGCGGCACTTCAAATTCATTTATATTTCGTCGTAGCCTATAGTTGGGATTAGAGGATGGTGTCGAAATCTACGCCTTTGTCAGCCAGTTGGGAGGCAGAAGATAGTAGCAAGGTTGCCCCATTTCATGTTGAAAGACTTCTCTTTGTAACAAAACAGCCAGTGATGTGCATACCATGAAACTCAGTATATGTTCGTATGTTAACTTAATTTGTAAGAGACGACGGCAAAAATGTCTTCTCGATCTGCTTCTTAGAGTTCTTCTAGTCAATCTCTTGTTTTGCATAGCTTTGATTATGTAAATCTTCTTATGCTTTTGGTGATAAAGCATGGTAAAAATTGCATCATACTCTCGATAATTAAATCTAGCTTATTGAGATCTTCTGCTGATCCTTGTTTTTCCGAGTGCTACTATGTCCACATCTATTTTTGACAGTTCTATTTTGTTTTTTATTCACAAACCACAAAGAGATGAGGAAGAAGAAGAAAAGAAAAAAGGAAAAAAATAATTTAACTCTCGAAAGTATTTTCATAAACAAGAAGCTATTATTTTATATGTTTTGTTTTTGTTCCAAATCTATTATTCAGTTACTTTTCTCTTCAGGGAAATAGAAAAATTAGTTAATATTACCAAATGAATTTCTGTTCTTTTTTTATTCTGAAAAGCAAAAGAATTAAAGAATAGAGAAATTAATAGGTTATCATGCAATGTCTTTATAGCTGGAGAATAACGCTTTGTTGTTGTGCCTAAGCCTCTCTATTTTAGTTATGATCGAGCTTGAGGTGGCCAGTAATGGGAGCTCGACGGTAGTTGTTGATGATCAGAGTCGGTGAATAGTGCAATCATAACATTGGGCATCCTTAGTATCCTTACTATTAAAAAAGGTGATCACCCTAAGCGGGGCTGCCTTCTTGTTCACTATGGTCATGTGCACGGTTGCTCTTCTTCATTACATTGTCAGAGATGCTGGGGCGGACACTGGAGGAGATAGGCCAATTTTTCGATGAATGCATCTGTTGGAAGTCCCTGGCAAGTGAGATAGACATGCAACGGTCCACAGTGAGGGAACTAGAGTTGGTGAGATTGAGGCGATGACAATTGGGGGAGTATTATTGTTGGAAATATATTTAAAAATATTAGAAAATAAAATCAATTGTATGAAACGTGCAAGCATTGTCCTTAAGGAAAATTTTACCCATTGGAGTACGAAACTCGGTGTATAAGATTTTAGCAGCTATCCTGCCAAGATACAAAATGCCTCCTTCTTTATTCTACATTGAATAATAGGACACAAGAACAACGTAAATGTATAACCCAATAAAGAAAAGAAAATATATGAAAAGAAAAATAAGAATATTCTAGTTTTGATGTACCTATATAACTTTGCGATCATGTTCAAAGTAACTATCTCTATGTAAAAGGAAGAGAGAGCAGTTTGAAAAGTATTATAAATAAATTTGGTAATTAAAAAAAAATATGACAATTTTGTAGCTGTTATAAAATAATGAAAATAAATCAAATGTTATAAAGCCATCATGAAGTAGTTAAAAAGCCGTTATATGACCATTAGAAAGCTGTGATATGACCGTTGCAACACCATTACAAAAACTATGGCTTTCATGGCAGTCATAACTTCTAATAAATATTTCAAAACTGCTAAAATATCCAACAAATACAAGATAGGGGTGTTTGGTAAAAATAAATGTCTTTCTTAGGCTAATTCTCTTTCAAAGAGGTTATGTTCGTGATTGATTATGGATTATGATAGGTAAGTCGGTCATGTAAAGATCAATGACACAACTTTCCCTAGCATGCACTCAATCGATCTTGGATTTAATCTTTTAGGTTGCGTTTGGTCATCCGAATTTCTAAATGGGATAGGACTAGATAGGATAGGATAGGATAGGAAATTCATGGATTTCTTTATATCCCATCCACTATTTGGTGAACTACAGATTTAAAGTCGGATATCCTCATATCTTATCCAATCTATCGTTTGGTGAACTACGGATTTAAATTCGAATATTTTAAAAGCAATAACATTAGGCAAGTACAAATTTACAGGTCTAATATTCACAAAATCATCCAAAACAATATATATTTTTCAAATTAACAGATTCTCATCGAATTTCATGATTACGCATCGTAATAATCTTTTTCGTTCCTTTGAAATAATCTTTTGGTTACCCCCTTCAACATCAAATGTTTTTAGAATAACCTTAATTTCAATATATTCACTTTGAAACAAGAATTCTTTCTCTCTCTTACAAGTTTTTCATTTGTTTCCATTTTGTTACAAGTCCAATACCAAATCAAACAAATGCCCAATTAGAATAAAGCATAAAGTCCGAAGTTCATTCGCTTTTTTTTCCCCAGCTATCACGAGGATAAGTAGGGAGAGAAAACATATCTCCTACAAACTCAGAAACAACTCAATATAACTAAAATCATAAACACCAAATATAAGACTCTAAGACAGATGTCCAATTTGGAACAAAGCTTAAAGTGCTAATCCGATACGACTTCATTCACTGCGATCCATCACTCTCAATCATCACTCATTCTCTTCTCTCATCTCTTGGAGAAGCAATTCCACAAATGCTTTCCTGTCATCTCCTTGATATCCCAAAAATAGATGAATATTCTTAGGATCCTTCACAATTTTTCTACATAATTTTATTCTATCCATAGTACCTAAAGACATTTGAAGAAGCTCTTCATTGATTTTTCGTTTGTCATTTTCTAAATCCTTGGCATGTCTGATGAGGCTAGTGATCTTCTCCATTCAAGAATGAGCCAAAAGTTCCTGCTATCTCAACTAAGCCAACAGCCCATTTGTCACTTGCTTTAGCCCTTTTTCTTCTTGAAGAATCAAAAACATTTTGTGTCTAAGAAGATGATGGTGGCGGTAAGTTTTGACTTACACTGTTGGTTGCCACATTATCATGATTTTCACCTTCCTCATGATCTACAGCCGCATGAGCTTCTGAAGGGTCTTCACTGAGATTTCCCTTGGCACGGTCTTTTCCAAATATGGCTGCTAGTCGATCATATTGAGGGAAGGACTTCCCTCTCAAAGAAGCAACTCCTGGGTAGGTCTACAAAGAAAATATATTATTTTGTTAAAAATGAAACAATTAATAAAGAAGAAAAATGAGAAGAAGTGACACAAACCTTGCAATATTTTTGCCAACTATCCTCAAAATGAATATCAACACAATGCTTTTCATGGTCCCACCCAAAACCACTTTCATTCCTCAAGTCATATATCTGATTATACAACTTTTTCAACTTTTTCATTTTTGACTCTATGTGAGGATTACCCTTGATGCTAGAATAAGGGAACTTTTCTTCAAACCACTTCTCTAACATACTCTTGTAACCACTCTTGAAGCTGTTATCGGCTTTAATTCCTTGTGTAATTAATTCTTCAAGACCATCTAGAAGTGCATTTTCTTCATCTATGGTCCATACATGTCGGTCTCTCTTTGTTCCCCTTCCTTGAGTTTGACTAAAATCACTACCTTCCATTCCTAAACATCTCATTGCAATTTCAGAAAATTTAATGATGGAAGATAACGTGGTAGAGAAAATTTAATGATAGAGACAGCATAGTATTTCAAATTTAAAATGATAAAGTCATAATTCAAACATTATATAGGAAATATATGTCTCAATAATGACAAACCAGCACCATATTACACATGTCTAATATGAATGGAAAAAAAAAAACATCTTATAACGCAAGTCTTGCAACAATGGAAAACAAATGATTTTTAAATAATATAAAATCATACAACTCCTCCATGTCCTCGACTTGCATTCCACTCATTAAACATTTGTACAGCCAAATTTTGCCTCCATGTTGCCCAATGATCCGACGGCTCGACAACATCAATTGTTTCCACATCTTCAATAGTGGTAGCAACTTCATCTAACTGTGCCTCGATTGGTAGCAACTTTTTATCAAGTTGTGTAGAAGGCAACAAGCTATGATTATTCGACCTTGCATTCTAATTGGATAAAAATATGGACTCCTAAGAATAGCCATCGTAACTTAAGTAGACTGAAGCATCTTTCTATGACATTTCTAGCTTGAGAATGCTTCATGTTGAAGTACTCCTTGGGTGAATTTGGTGTACGACCTTCTGTCTACTCAGATAGATGGTATCGAGCACCTCTATAAGGAGCAAGAAAGCCCTCCCCATTTGTGTATCCAGCATCTATAAGATAATAATTACCTAATAACAAATGATGATATTATTAATTGTCTTAGAACCTTTAAAACCTACGATATATAGAATGCAATTTATTGATAAAGGCTTATCTTACCAACGGGGATCTTTAAACCATTGGGTTTAACTAAAGTATCTTGAAGCACTCTAGTTACTGCTGCTGAGCCTTCCCATCCAGGTAAAACATAAACGAATCTCATGTCACGTGAGCAAACTCCTAATACATTGGACGCAACCTCACCCTTTCTATTTCGGTACCTCGGTTTATCAACCTCTGGAACACGTACCCTTATATATGTGCCATCTAATGCTCCTAAGCAACCCTAGAAACAAAAAATTAATAAAATAACATTCTCTTTAAAGTATTAAATTAGTCCATGAAATAGCATAACAAACATACCTTAAACCATTTTCATCTCTCGTCGGCACATTCCTCTGGAACTGGTTCGGGTGAGACAAGAAGCACACTATGCATTCTTATCACTGCATTTAAAACTAAGTTAAAATACCTACTTATTGTCTCCCCATACCTCATAAATCTGAACTTGATGACTCGATTTTTCACGTGATGGGCAAGTATATGTAAAAACATGGCCATTTGTTCTTCTATAGTTATAAGTCCATCTTCTTTTAACCCACCAATTGTACGTGCCAACTCGCATAGTAGAGTAAATGTACGTCTATCCATCCTAAGTTGTTCCACACAATTCAAGTCATTGCTCTTAATGAGGCGGTCAAGGTGATCTAAATGAGCTTGGATTCTAATAAATGTCCGATCCTTCAATATATGCTTGCGGTAGTGCCTTTCAATGGCAGTGGACACTACTAGCATATACATCATACACAAAAGCAACATTTGGAGGCTCATCTCCTCTAATATAAGAATGGTGAAAATTTCCTCTCTATCATTGTGATCCATTTCTAATGAGAAAAAAAAACATTAGACAAGTACAAAGTAATAGGTTAGATAATAGAAAAAATATATAAAATAATATCTTTTTTCAAATCACCAAATTCAAGGAGGTTCTCCTTCCTCCTTGCATTGAACCTATGAGTCCATCAAATTAGTTGGCATTGCATAGAACAACGTACTTTTGACCTAAGAACATACTTTCGTGTCAATGAAGAAAGTATGATGATTTTGTTTTCTCTTAAATGTTGAAATCCTTTGGAAAGCGGACTGATGAGGGTTTGATTTGTCTATGTATATTCAGGTATAGACTCGGGAAACCGTCAAAGTAGTATGCTTCATGGTATACTCCTGTACTTAAGACAACAAAGGTCGGAATAAGCATAATTACAATGCTGAAGGAGCAAAGCCGAGTATCAAAACTTTCATTTGCAGATGTCATCAAGAAAGTCTCAAAGTTTGACAAATCTCATCTGGCTTATATTTCTTCTAATCCAGCAGCTGTTGAAAGGTATGTGGTGGTGCACGGTCAAATAATACTGCAACTGTTTGCAGTATATCCTAATGAAAATATCAAGAAGTGTTCCTTTGTGGTCGATCTTTCAAAGAAAATGGAGGAGAGACACCACACCAAGTGGCTTGTGAAGAAGAAGAAGATTTTGCTGAAGAACTTGCCAAACTTAAATCCAAGGGGAGTTATGGGACCTGTTTTACCTAAGAGAAAGGCCATGAAGGCGACAACAACCAGGCTTATCAATAGAATTTGGGTTGAGTACTACTCCAACTACTCACCAGAGGAAATAAAAGAGGGAACATGCACAGATGCAAAAGAGGAGGATGACATTGAGGAGCAATAGGAGAATGAAGAGGATGAGAATGAAGACATATCAGTAAATCTAGAGGAAAGTCTGAAAACTGGTTCAGCACCTAGTAAGCCTTCCTCTACACATAAAGAAGTTAGATAGCACGGGGAGTCCATGGGTTAGACATCTTCAGGTGAAGCTCTGTATAGACAAGATGTTGTCCATGGTGAAACAATTGCTGTAGGAGATGCAGTAGCCTTGGAAATCTAGGTATCGAAGAACCGAACCAAGAACGAACAATTCGCATTTAAGATATCAAATATTTTGCACAAAAACAAAAAGGCCTTTATAAATCTATAGATTCAAAACTACCAAGAAGACAATCTCCAATCAACCAAAAAAAAAACACCAATAGAACTACAGTCAGAAGCCGAAACATAGATGAAACAGGAAAACAATCCACAACCAACCTTAATGGCTACTTTAGAAGTCAACGTGAAAGAGAGAGAGAGAGAGAGAGCATGATTATTTACCTTCGAAAATTCATCGCTTTCGTAAAATTTCGATGTGAATCGGAGAGCTATTGAGGAGAAGGCTTCAACATCGATACTTGAGGAGTTGGAGTCATCTGTGGGTGAACGGCGGAGAAAGAAAAAAAGCGTAGGGTTTTATGTTTCGGATAAAAGAAATCCTATCCAACCTTATCACACACCCTCCCCTCGGATTTTTTTATCCGGTTTATGGCTGCGTTTGGATGTGGCATTTCCAAGCCACTTTAGGCCTCCAAAGCCCCTTGGGCTAAATATGAGTGTTTGGCAAAACAATTGTAAAAACCCTTGGCTTAAAGTTTGCCTTTTGAAGGCTGAAGGGCCAAGGCAGGGATGACCTTGCCTTGGGCATTTTAGCATTCTCGGTAAGCTGGCTACGGATTAATGAATTTTTGTTCGATTGCCATTATTGCCCTCATAACTTAATGAAATTCCAAGTTTAACCCTTCTGAAAACCCTAGATCTGCACACGCTTTCCTCTTCCTTTCTTGACCCACCCGCAAGTTATCGTCTTCTTCTTCTCTCTCAAATCCACAAGCCTGACCCACCTGCAAGTTCTCGCCTTCTTCTTCTCTCTCAAATCCATGAGCACGCACCGAGAATCGTTGTGGCACCCGAGAATTTCGACAACCCTCGGATATAAGATGACCGTGACTGATTATGGAAGTGCAATCAAATGGTGTCGTTGGCATCATGTGTGAACGCCATTTTATTTCATTAATGGACCAATACCTCACGTTTAGAAAACAGTCCGATTGTGGGATAAACTAGAGTATTGTCAAAAGCCTCTTTACATAAGGTTTTTAGTGAGACCAATCTCACCCATATTTTGTCGATCTTAGAAAAAAAAAATGAAATGATGATGAAACGTCATGGATTGACGAAGCTACTATTGGAATTCGTCATCATTAGTACTACATTCAACCTTATTGAGTTGTGCAAATTGCTTTGATGATGCTACACAATCATACCACCAAAATGTATACGAAATGAGAGGGAAATTTTTGGTTTCTATTAATTAAAATCCTGAGCCAAAGAAATAGAATTCAGCCATGCATGAGGGACATGCACACCCATGCGGAAAAAGAGGAATTGTCTGCGCCCAAAGCTGCCCCAACCTCTCTCCATTTGGTCAATACCCTAGTCAACTATGAGAGGAAAATTTCTGACCATTGATGCCACGTTGCTTTCTCTCGGTCGGCCAGCAAATTGGGATTAAGAAAAGAATTAGTTAAATGGCTGAAGACACGTTGCAAGAGAGGAGCAAGGTGTCGAAGGAAGAGAAGCATGCTGGACACGTACGGATCCAGCTGCCCTTCATGCAGCCAAACCATGGAAAAATGTTCTCTTAGTTGACTGGTTTTGGTGAAAAACCAGCGACTAATCAGCTCACTTGTACTAACCAGAGAGAAAAGAATTCAGACAGAGGGAGAGAAAGTGTCAAGAGAGTGAGGAGCCGAGAGAGAGAGAGGGAAATCGAGAGGGAGGAGGAGAAGGCCGTGGGAGGAGGAAGAAGCCGCTCGCCGTTCATCCGTCCGTCGCAGTCCGTGTGCCCTAGTTGGTTCGATTTTGGAGGCAAGTTAGGATTCATTTTCTACTCTTGCATGTGTGTCCTGCATGTGTGGTTGAAATAGTGTTGAATATTGGGTGTTTAGACGTAAGGAACCGAAGCTAGTGTGGTTTGTTCTTGAAAAAGCTTGCTGATTTCGTGTATACCGCCTGACCCAGAAACTTGTAGAGGCTGGCATGCATGTTTCGAGTCGGAATTTCACTTTGACTTCTTCATGAAACTTGTAGAGAAAATCCTAAAGCCTAACATACTCAAATTTGAGGTAAAATTAGTAAGTGTAGCCTAGTGAATCGACCTTCTCTTGAAAACGGTAAATCTGGAAATACGGTACTGGACACCCGAGACTTCTTGGACCCATATGATGACTATTCTTTGGAAATTTCACTTAGAACCCTTAATGAAAGTTGTAGGGGACCTCTTGAGGCAAAACATATCAAAATTTCAGAGAAAACGAAGAAGGATAAGTAGGTAAAAACTTGATATTTCGGAGATAGGTATACTGGACGTTTCGGTGCTAGAGCCAGAAACTTCGTACGTCTGTAGAAAATTATCGAGAACGAATCGGGCCTAGATGTCTTCAAGAAAAATCTACTTTAAGGTCTTAAATATAACCTGGTAAAATTCCAGAATTTTTGAAGATCATTCGGGTATTTTAATCGAAATGTTCCAAAAACTGCGCAATTTGACCTTGTCCGAATTTTGCATGCCGTAATGTGTGAGCTATATCTTTTTGTGTGAATCTCTTTTGGGCATGTGTTCTTCATGGAATTGTTACCTTTAAGTCTTATCTAGCACATGCTCTGATTTGGTGATTTTTGAAGATCATATGGATGTGTAATTTAAATGTTTTCCAAAATTGTGCAAATCGTGTATTTCGGACTTAATGATGTGGGAATGCATGGCCAATACTATTCTGTAAAAATTTATTTTGAAGAAATTTCCTTCACGTGATATCTTTATCTATGTCTTAACTACAACATAGTTAAATTTCATGATTTTTGAAGGTCATTTGCATATTTAATCGATTGTATTTTGAAAACTGTGCAATCTGTATATTTTCGGAATTTATGATATTGGAATGCACGGTCTATACTATGCTGTGATGCGTGATCTGTATGAATTACTATGTGAATCATGATACTTTGGATTAGTATTTATGCATTGGTGTGATGGCTTTCATGCATTTCATATGACATTAAAGAAATGATGAATTTTCCATGATCTCAAAGAAAGACTTCATTTAAACCATTGCATCAAAGGACATTTTCCCAATGCATATTGCATGATTTCAAAAGAGTGATTTAAATCAACTGTATTGTAAATTTCAAATGTGAAATTGGAAAAGAGATGTGTGAGAATATGGATGCCGTCGGAGGTGTGAGCCGACGATGCCCCGGGAGTGTCGGGATGCCCGGAGGTGTGAGTCGGATGTCCAGAGGTGTGAGCCGGATGTCCAGAGGTGTGAGCTGGATGTCCTCGGGAGTTTCGAGATGCCCGGTGTTATACGGTACGTAATTCCAAGGGGAATGCCTGGTGGTATGTCCGTACGTAATTCCGGAAGCCCTGGAGGTGTGTGCCGGGGGGATTCCTCGTGATGCTAGTTGGGATGCGAGATGCCCGGAGGTGTGTGCCGGATGCCCGGAGGTGTGCTAGGTTGGGTGCGAGCGATAAATGAGGGATGCAAACATTAGTCCTTGGAAGAAAAATGATGAGATCCTTGTGAAAGATAAGAATTGAAAGTGAATCATGTGCATGGGTGTATGCATATGGCATGATGTATAATCTGCTTATGAAAGTAAATTGATGCTATTTGATATTGAAAATGCGATCATGAAGGTATGAATGGATCTCATGGTGATGTATGCTTGATAGCATGGATGATATGAATCATGGTAGTATATGCACTTATGGCATGGTGATATATGCATGAATGCTTGATGATAAGTGCATGGTGGTATATGCACATATGGCATGGTGATATATGCATGAATGCTTGATGATAAGTGCATGGTGGTATATGCACATATGGCATGGTGATATATGCATGGCTGCAAGGTAAGGTATGCTTGAATGAATAAATGATATGTGCTTTGTTCATGATACCTTGATTGTTCTGTTTGACGCATTGAGTAGTTTAGTGGATCTTTACTGCTGAATGGTTGTACTCACCCCTTTTGGGGATTAACATTTCAGACTAGATAAGATTTCTCTGCTGCCACTGCCACTAGTAGATGGATTAAGTGGTTGGATATGACCGCGAGGAGGAGGATAGCAAAGGAAGGAACTTTTGGACGCCGACACTGATCGATGGACTTTAAGTATACGATTGTTGGAGGAGATGTTGGTCATCTTTTCAAGTATAGCCAAGTATAGAAAACCATGGCATTTTGATGTACCGACTAAAGATGTCCACCTACTTTATGTAAATAAAAGTGTTCGGTTTTAACTTATAAAAGATGTTTAGTTGGTGTGCACTGTTTTCTGAATATAGGGAAGGGAGTTGTTGGTTATGCTTCCGTTATATGAATTGCGCAAGGGACCGATCTAAAAGAAACATATATATTATTAATTAATTTGTAGTAATTATTGACATATGTATGGGAAAAGAGTAAAATATTTCAAGATTTGAATGTTTCTTTGGTCAAATACTTGATAAAATAGAAAAAGTTCAAATATTGGAGTATGTGATAGATAAAACAAAAAAGTTAATTTATGTTTGTCCATTGATATAACATCCATAAAATAGCTAATGGTAGATATTTTCGGAAAGATGGAAAGAGATTGTGATCCCTTAAAAGTTTGAAATCCTCTTTGAATTTTATAATTTTTTTTTTTTGTTTTTTTGAGCAAGTAAACTAAGGTGCATTAATAGGAAGAGTTTTTAGTACAAACCATACTAGCATCAACATATAATAAATCCAAAAGAGCAGGTGGAGGATTGTTAACCCAATTGCTAAGAGGGTACCCGATACGTTGAGCTTTAGCTAGCCAGTCAGCTACTTTGTTTGTATCTCGATTACAGTGGGCTAAAGTGATACCTGAAAATTCTTCTAGCTTGTGCTTGGCCCGGTCCACCAAAGGCTGAATCTCCCAATTTAGGGTGTCTGAAGATAAAATCGCAGCCACTAGTGTACTACAATGGGCAATCAAGGAAGCTCATGGCCTGGGCCTAGTGACCTCCATTGTACTTACGGAGGGGTGCTAGCCCAAGGTCGACCCAAGCGATCGAGCCTACATCATAATTTGTGGCAGCGCAAGAAGTCTAGGCGCCTAGTATAATAGAGATGACGGAAATAAGCGATCCTAAAATACAAATACTATATGCTCATATAATGGCTGAAATTGTGGTATGAAAAATGAAAATCAATATACTAGGCGACTATTTGAACTCTCTCTTTTATTTTCTTGCGCTGCACGAGGATTGCACTCAAGGAAGAATTTGTCGAATTTTTCAATTGCTTTTTCTTCAAGTTATTAATTATTAGTCAATGAAAGAGCTTATGCATACTATAGACATGACGCGTTTTCAAATTTCTAGTAAGAGTAGATCATGACCTCATCTTTCAAACTTTAAAAAACTATGTCATAGGAAAAAAATCCTAATTCTACTAGAAAGACTCCTTGCATTGGAAGCAATCTATATAGAATTACAATACAAGAATTGCAATTGACCTTTTTTAGTCTGCCAAAATCAATCTTTCTAGCCTATTGAGCCTACTGAAATTTCCCAACATTCACGAAGGAAAAGAATGCTGAAAAGTTTTAGATCAGTCGAGTTGTTTATGGCTCGGAAAGCATACTTTATAGTATATATGGATGAAGAGGAGAAACGTTATTCGGTTCCTCTGGCATATTTAGATTGTAAGAGCTTCCGAGCTTTGTTTGATAATTTTGAAGACCACATTCATTTGGAGCAGAAGCGCATCAAGCTACCATGCTCACGGTGGTTTTTTTGAGAGAGCGATCGATCCGGCCAAGGTGGAATGTAAAGAGGCTAAGCGTATGTCACACAATAAAGGTTTTAGGACCATGCTACAATTTCAATGAATTTCTTTTTTTTTTTTTTTTTTGGTAGATGCAGAATATGAACGCAATTATTGATATTTTTCCTTTTCATTCTTTCTTTTTGTTGTAGTTATGTTATCTATGTGTAAATTTTTGGATATGTGAGGAGTAGTTTAGTCGATAGAAAATAATATTTAGTATTTCTTGTGAAGGTTTTGTAGCAAAATTTTGTCCGGATAATTTTTTCTTTCCTAAATTTTTATTTGTCCACTTGAAATAGAATAATTTCTGTGGGTAATGTTGGTTTAATCCAATTAGTTTCTTGCATTGTGATCGCGCTAAAGTTCCCAGCGATTCCTGAGAAGCAAAAAAAAAAAAAAAAAACAAGTGTTCAATAGCGAGAATTACACGAATGCTTCAGATGATCATCGCAAGGTTGAAGCACAAATCGCCAGGACTGGCTCCAATAGTATATTTTGCCATATATATGTGGACAAAGGGAAGGTACGTTACTAGGTTCCTTTGGAATTTTTGGAATCCCAAAATTTTCAAGATTTGCTTCGATACGACATGGTTTCGGCGTGTGATCGTGTCAAGCTGCTTTGTTCACAAGAGGATTTTGCTGAGGTTCTTGATCGGGCGAAGGCGGAGCGCGAAGAGGCCAAGCGTATGTCGCGAGTAAAAAGCAAAGGGATCACAAGCTTCTTAATTAAATGAATTGTTTTAGAGCAGATGAAGAATCCAAAGAGCTTAGCCAAGTAAATTAACTATTTTATTTATTTATTTGGTGTTAGTTCCTAGCTACCTATATTAACTTTTTTTATTGAATAGTAGAGTGGTTTGATTGAAAGAAACAATTGTAATCTATTTCGTTTCGACGATAGTCCAAGTGATGTCATGCTATTTTCAAGGTTCGACCATCTCACCCAATTTGACGGCAGAAGGCAACTCGCCCGCCCTCAATGCGAGGCTTATCCCTAATTAGCCAAATTAAAATATGTAAAAGAAAAATTCAAACTGCAATAGCTCAGCTCATATCAAATTCACTTGCATTATATGCGCAACAATTTTTAATTTGACGGTGAAACATATAGGACTGGATAGGACAGGATAAAAAAATCATATCCAAGAATTCAAATTGAAATAACATATAATTAGCCAAATTATAATATGGAAAAGAAGAATTTAAACGCAATAGCTTAGCTCAAATCAATTCAATTGCATTATCCATAGTAATTTTTAATTTGACGGCCAAATATATAAGACTAGATAGGATAAGATGGGATAAGAAATCATATCGATTGGCATCATATAACCAAGAAAAAAGAAGTAAATGAAGAAAAATCAAAAGAAATTAAAGCACACGCTGATGAACCGTTGGGGGACTGATAAATGGATTGGAATTTTAGACCTCATAAGAAACTTGAGGTCTTAAGTTCAATTTAGTGCAATAATTCGAGGTCATGTTATGGAAAAGTAATTTCTTATAAATCTCCTTATTCAGAATGTAAATGATTTGTATGATGTTAACACCTAACTTTTTCTGAAGGTCCTTCTTGCATATTTTTATAAATTGAGATTTAGTTCCCTATAAAATATATATATATATATATATATATTTTATCGTGCATTTCAATCTTGCATTTCAAGTTTAGGTAGTGTTTAGAGTTTCTAAGCATTTTTGCATTGAGCTGAGTTTAGAGTTATTATAGTCAATTACATCTAACGCATGATGCATTGCATTTTATATTTAATTTTAATAATTGCATTTGTGTCATTCTAAAAACGCACTAGGGGTCAAGGACGCATTCGACGATTTCCAGGCAAAAAAGAAGAAATGAGAAAAGAGACAAAATGAGGTCACTAGGTACTTCATAAGTTTTTTCGTTTCACTCAATTAACTTAGTTCTATTTTTCAAGTTATTCATACTTTAAAAACGTGAATTTGGATCTCGAGAGTTAATTTTTTGAGGAAAAAGATCAATTTCACAAAAATAAATTTAGAAAATGAATAAAAACCGCGACCCAAAATCGACATTATTGGCCTAAGGTTTTTGTAGTCCCTCGAGATACAAATCCAACCGTACTAAAAGTACCGGATTCTAATGTGTATTATCGTACCTTTGACGCAAAATGCCGTACACACAAACACTTCAGAGGTTTGCAATAGACTATAGAGATCTATTCTTTTATAATCTGGTGGTTACTGATTTTTAAAAATCTGATATTCGGAGATCTTATAGAAATTCCCATCCTCTAATGGATGGTGATTGACCAATTAGTTGACTGAAAATGACATTTCTTGGTTTGGAGAAAAATAAGAAATAAGACAATACCATGATTTGCTTTCTTTTATGACTAGAAACTCACCTTCGAATAGTAAACTTTGGGCCTATGTGATCTTCCATTAACCTTAAGGATTGGATATCACGCAAGCTAAAATCCATGCAGGTATCCTACACTTAAGTGCCACATAGGATGACAAACCATACATAAAAATACCAAGCGTTCGACCAACATATAATATATACATTTCTCTAGTCCACATAACATGAATAATGTGATTGATTGAGCACACTTGCTCAGTCATTCCACCAACGCATTAAATACTATTCTCTAATATACACATGACGTTTTTCAACTACTAAAGCAACCGCAAGGGTTCTCCTATATGATTTTACCCAATCCATTTAAAGTAAGTAAAGGGCATAATATGTATTTATCCGACTAGATATGGAAATTAGATGAAAAAATATAAATACACAAAGTTATATACATTGTACGGGTTCTAAAGAATTTTTGTAGATCTTAAGCACATTCCACATGCACTGCTCAATACTTCCTGGAAATCTGGAGAGAAAAAAAAGTCCCATCCTTAATTATTAAGGGGATGATCCGCTTGTTCAAAATATGAAACCTCAAGTTATTAAGGGAATAAATGTCCAAATGCTGTAAATCTATTGTATGTGATCAATTTAAATTTTTTTAATTTGACCAATTTGGTCCTAAACCTTTAAATGATTTTCTAATGTAATACTTCTGGCCAAATTTAGTTGGAAATCAATGATGTGGACATCCGCTCTCCCACTTGATACCATTGGCATTGACATAAACAAGTTTTTCAATTTTTCCCTCTTTCTTTTTTTTTTTTTTTTTTTTTTTTCCTTTTTTACTATTTCCCTCCATTGGTTGCTGACCACAACGACGGCTTGCAGGCCCTCAACTCGGTGGCCATTGGGCAAGGGCCACAATGCCCTCGCCTATGACTTTGTCACCTCCATCGACTATCATTAAGGCACCACCGATCAGTGGAAGGAAATAGGGAAAAAAAGGAAAAAGAAATGGAAATAAAATCAAAGGAAAATAAGGAAATATATATAAAAAAAATACAAATATTATGAAAATTATTCATGAGAGTGTTGGTCATGCCTATGCATGAGGGCTAGCATTCTCATTAGTGATTCTGGCAAGAATTGGGCGAAATTACTACATTTGAAAATTGTCAAAAAATTTTAAAACTGAATTAGCCAAATTGAAAAGTTTAATACTGAATTAGCCACCATTCAATTAGATGTCTCCACAAATCTATTTTAGTCAATTAGAAACTCTAAGTGTGGGAGAATGCTTTACTTCCATAAACCCGAGATATCATAGATACGGTAACTTGGTTAGCTATATAAATCTAACGCCATTTCAGTATATTTTATATTTTATTTTCAAAAATATTTAGAAAGCAGTTTTGGTCAATTTAAGTCTTGAGCCACTAATATGTACTAATTGATTATGCAGATGTGCAATCAATAATGTAACACTCAATAAATAAAAGTAATAAATCAATTGGTTGAAATAGGACAAATCATAACTTCGCTATGATCAATATTCCAATATATGCAAGATGTTGATTAAAAATGCATGCATAGTTTAAACATGATTTCTAAATTCAATATCAATTGATTCTTTTTTAACTTTTTCTATTTACAGAAATTAAACTATATACACTTCACGAGATGCAATTTTAATTCTACATTATATCTATGTGATGCTAATCTAAGTAATGACATGTGACATGGATTATCTAAATGCAAATCTATGTGAACTAATTCTAATGATGGGCAAAAGAATTGAAAATTAATCGAATATAACATGCAATCTAATTTATATGAACCTAAATATGCAATCACTAAATGACATTATGATGACATGAAATTGTGACATAGAATGAGATGATTGGAATTGATGGCATGGCAATAATGCAACTGATCCTATATAAAATAGGCACGTTATTTTTATAATTTTCTTCTAAAGTTAAAATAGGCTGCTTCCTAAAATATGTGATTTCCTAATACAAAGTAGAAAACTATTTAGATTACTTCCTATTCTAAATTAGGTAATTTTTTAATTTACTACATGGCTGCTAGATATGCAATTGTAAACTAAGAAACTAATATGAATACAATCTATCCTATTATGCAATGCAATTTTTTTGTATATTCAAGATAGGAAAGTTTTTAAAATTAAAGACATGTAATATAACTAGCCCATATAATCCATATATTCATCACAACCGCAAAATAGCAAACCAAGGTGATCGAGAATCCAATCTTCCATCTAAAGCTCGAATTCTCAATTGTAACAACTCATACGAGGAAATTTCTTATTTGGGAAACACCTAAATCTCAAATCAAATCGTGTTAGAATTGAAAAACCACAATTTAGGCAATTGATTATTGGAATCAAACATAACCTAGGAAATTTCCTAAATTGGATTAGCGACTCATGCATGGACCTGTAGTGAGGAATACACACGAGGGCGGTAACCAGCGAGAGGGTCGGCGAGAGGCAGGAACGGCAACAAGGACTGTGAACAATCACTACGGGATCTCTGGATATGTAATGCTTGATTCCTTGTGAAGTTGAAGAGATATGAGTCATCGAGGTCTCCTCAAAATTTCAACACATTCCGACTTAAAACAAACACAGACTCACCGTTTTTGCGGATGCATGTGTTAGACTCTCTAGCTGTCCAACTAGTTCGATTTTCTCCCTACTTTTCACAAAATTTGAGCATGATCCAACCGTTAACAAATGTGCACTCATCAATTTCCTGAAACTACGCACTAGAATTTTTCTAGGGAGGAGGCCGCGAGAAAAAGAACTCCTTTGTGTATTTTTTTTTTTTTTTTTTTTTTTTGGCGCTCTCTTTTGTCCTTCCTTTTTTGTTATTGTGTATTCCTAACCTCTGTCGTTGTATTTGCTCCGTAGAAGTGGAAGCCGAGCCAGAGGAAGAGGGTACATGATGTTTATTTTATAAACTCTACTGTCGTTTCCTCTTTTGCTTCCCTGCATATCTTTACAACTACCTCCTTGTTAAAATTACAAAAGTGGATGCATATAAGGGAGGGGTTAAAGAATAGAAAAGATTATCCATCAATCTCTCAATTCCCCTTTTCTCTCCTTTGTGCACTTGCATATTCTCTTTCCTTTTCCTTTTTGTTGACCAACTCTTTGCCTTAGCCCATTTTCCACTTTGTTTTGCTCCATTCACATGTCATTAGGGGTAATCAATTTTCAATCCAGTCCGATTCCAAGGTGGAACCAAGAACCAGACTAGAAGGACCCATTCGCAAAAATTGGAACCAAGGACCAGACCGGTTGGTCCTAGGACCGAGGACCGGACCAATGATCCAGTCCAGTTTAGTCTAATGGAACCAATCACCTTTTTTTCAGTACTTTTTTCCCCTTTACCTTTTGCCCACTACTTGAAACCAGATGGAGATAGTGCTTAGTTCACATTTTACTATTTTTTTTTGAAGAAATAATAAAATAAAAAAAGTATATTTAGTCGATCCAGTTCGATTCCCCATTCGAATCGAGAATCAGACTACCCGAATATCGATTCCACTTTCGGAATTGGGAACTAAACCAAACTAGCTGGTCCAAGCAATTTCGGTTCGGGTGGTCCGTTTTGCACACCTCTACATTTCATTCCATTCTTCGGACATGTATTTCTCTACGATAAGCATTTTAGTCAATTAAATTCAAGAAGGCATGAATTAAGCCATTTAAGGTATGGTAGCAACACATTTTCTTTATCGATTAGAGTTAATACCTTGAAAAATCCCAAACTGATCACCTGTAACAAATTTGCCCCAAACCAATTTTTTGATAATGAAAAACTCAAATCGGTACACCCGTGATAAATTTATTCGAAATGACCACAAAAAACCCTAAACTAATATACTTATGACAAATTTATCCCAAACTAATTTATTCGACAGCCAAAAACCCCAAAATGGTATGTTCGTGACAAATACGCCCTACATTAAATTGGATTAATGCCACAAAGAACACAAAAACGGTACAACTATGACAAAGAGAGAATAAAATCTCAAATTGGTATATTAGTTAACTATCACGTGTAATCTAACTTAGCAATTTGATAGTAAAATTTAACAGAAACTAATTGTCACGTTCCGATCCTCCGAGCGCGTGCCTATCCCTTGATGGTCGATTAAATAGCGACATCCCAGGACACATTGCCGACCCATTTCATTTTAATGTACATGCGGAAGTGAATAAATAAATTCTCAAACAACAAGAAGATGGGATAGAAAAGTAAGGCCACAATTTTTGAAAATCACATCGCACCTTTATACATATTAGACTAATTCATATACATTACTAGTCGATAATTACAAGGTCTACAAAAAGGTCAACTCTCCAAAACAAGATGTCCTATGACTAGCTAGTCCGACTCGTTTGCCGATTCTTCAATGTCCACGGGATCCGGGTGAGACGACGGGTTCTCCATTACACCATTAGGAGGGTCAGCTGGATCCTCCTCTAGAGCAGCATCAATCACCACTGTGGGGATATCAAAAGTCCTAAGGGGACATACCCCGTTGGGAGCATAGCGAAACCATGCTCTGAATCAATTAGGTATATCCTGATTTGGAACCTCTTCGACCCAGACAATGGTTACAACAAGCTCGTAGACCCAAAAACTTTCGGGATCGGGGAAACTGGAAACTCGCTCTATAACCCTCATGGGACGACCATGACGCTCGGGGAGATTCGCCATCTGAAAACCTAAAAATGTTATCCCACAATGGGGTGAGATGATTTCTTAGTAAGTTCACTCCTAAGACCTGACTAGGAAGAAAATGCGCCCCAAGGGCTGCCTAAGCACAATCACAAATAAGAGAATTTACCTTTGCCTCAATCTCTTCCTGCAATTCAGTGCAATTCAATCATTTTGATCATTCATTTTAGCAAATCAATTCATCCAATCAAATCGAACCATCGATCAATTGACTCAATCGATTCCATGTCATTGAAACCATCTCCCGGTCATCTCAATCAATACTATCTATAAAGTCCGATCATGATCAGGATTGCTCACTCTAAGCTGATAATAGATAGTATAGCTTGCACTAAGCTGATAAATAGTATAATGCTCGCACTAAGCTGACATATTGAGGCCCGCAGGTTGATATAATATACTAATAATGCTCACCAAAAGCTGCTATTGTATATTGTTCGCACTAAACTGACATATCGAAGCCCGCAGGCTAATATAGTATACCGAGTATACTACTTACTCTAAGCTGACATATCTAGCCCGTAGATGAATATAATATACCATCTTGATCATCTAACCATTTCACTATTTTTATTATTCCCGATAAAAATAATCGTGTGTAGGTACACAATCGGCCTTAGCCAAAATACAATATTTTCCCCTTTGAAAATCACACTAATTCCAGCAGTCCAAAAACACATTTTTGACACTATAAATCGACGCCTGGTATTTCCCAATTAATTACAGAGTTTATTAAATTTTGAAATAAATTCCCAAAATTTCAAATCACACTCAATTTGCACAAAATAACAGTCAATTAAATAAAAAAAAATCACACCATTGCAATTAGCACGAAATTCCGGTCATTGACTATCCCGGTCTAATTTTCGAAAAATAAATTAATTAAATAATTACGGAAAATAATTAATAAATACCAAAAATTCAACTTAGGCTAGAAAAGCCTAATGAAAAACCAAGACGGGCCTAGAAAATTTCCAAACCTATTTAAATAAATACTACAACTTGTCTACTCAATAATTGCACGATTCTAACCACCTAACATGCATTAATGATCAACTAATTTACTAATCCATTCTAACTAACCACCTAATCCAAGCTTAACTTAAACTAATCAAATCCTTAAGCATCATTAACTTACTAAGTAGGCATTAGTGAGTTAAACTCACTTGATTAACAATACGACGGGTTCACTTCTACCGGGACGTGAAGGCGATCCACAAACTCTAAAGCGGGAGCACCAAGCGAGGTCGGGACGGGCCCGAAAAAGGCTCGGCAAGCCTCGGCTAAGGGTTGGAAAAAGGTTCTGCCCTTGCTAGTTCCGGATCTACTGGTCAACTCAGCTCGGACTAGTTTCGGCTCGGCTGCGAGCTAGACTTGGCGGTTGCGGGTGGTAGTGCGGGCTCAGCTTGATGAGTTGAAACTCACGGACTAATGGGCTTGCTGCTTCGGTGGAGATGGACATGCGACGTTGTTGCTGGGCTGCGAAGATGGGCTAACATGGGTAGATTGGAAAAGCAACTTTGGGCGGGCTTGACTTCATGGCTGAAGAAGGAACAAATGAAGGAAGATGGGGCGGTGGCAGCTGCAAGGGAAATTAGTGGGGTTTGGTGGGGGCATAAATGTGTGGGGGAAAAATGAAAAATAATGAAGGAGCAGAAGCAGCCAGGGTGTCGACGAAGATGGTGGGGCCAGAGAGAGAAAGGAACCGAGGGAGAGAGAGAGAGGATAAGGCAGCAGGAAGTGTCGGTTAAAAGAGGAAAGAAACATGCGAAAAATAGAAGAGAGAGAGAAACGTGCGGAGGAAAGGGGGGCCAACTGGTGACCAAATTCAAAGAGATCAAAAGCAAAGTGAAGATTGCGGTAGAGAGGGGGAGGCGGTCGGTGATGGTGGCGTGTGAAAGAGAGAGATAGGGGCACATGGGATGGACAGATAAGAGGGGGAAAAATTTAACAAAATGTCTCATATTTGTCCATTCTTGGTCCCATAAACTTCCATGTAAATTCCTATTGGTCCCCTAAAATCACCATGCTAAAATACTTGATCCTCACTTGCTTTCTTGCACCATAATTCCCCCAAATAACAAGTCTTGGCAGCAAAAATGGCAATTTCCTTCAATTTTGAATTATATCTCATTTTTCCTGAAATCCGATTTCTTAACAAATCTCTCTAATTGATGTCCAATTTTGTTGAAAAAAAAGCCCACACAATTTCCTTTCACCAAGTAGCTTGCACAAGAGGCCAAAAATCTATTCAAATTAGCCAATCCAAATTTCCGTTCACTTTCCGAATCGTCCGCATCGATTTTCCGTAAAAATTCCGAACTTTCCGAAAATTCCTCGAAAGATAAGTCAACATTCTTAAAAATGACTCGTGACATAACAGGACTTTCAATTTTTGAAATCGGGTTCAAATCCGCGATTAATTTCAATCTAGCGCGATTTTAGCGTAATCTAGCATACCGGGTAGCTTTTAGAAATTTTTGGTGCAATTGATCTGTGGTCAATTTTCTTCGAACCACACTTACCTCTTCAACACATTGGCCACTCTCGGTGGTCGTGAAAATCTCAAGATTTCAAATACGGACACAGGGTACCAAAAACAATAGAAAATCGGTCTAGTACCGATTGACGAGAATTTTGCAATCAGGTGGAATCACCCACACTTTGATCACACATCTCAGTCAAATCAACCTATCTCCCGTCTCTAATCGATTTTTAATTGTACCGTAATGATCTTTGTAGACTAGCTAGTCGAGTAGTCAATTCTTAATCGAATTCTCGAATCTATAGCGTTAAAATCTCTTAACGGCTTCACCTGATAAGTCAGTTATCTCATGAGTGACCATCTCAAAGAAAAGCACTATAGGCGCGTTGATGAAAGGCACAACTTATCCAATCGAAATTAGAACCTGAAAATCAGGATGTCATACTAATAGATGGTAAATTCGTCACAAGTGTACTAACTTGGAGTAAATTTATCATAGATATACCAATTTAAGATTTTTGGTTGTCAAAAAATTAGTTTGGAATATATTTGTCACAAGTGTACCAATTTGATATTTTTCAGGGTGTTAACCCTATCGATTGTGAATATGAATTGAGTTAAGTGGTTAGTAATAAGTCAAATACGAAGTGCTTCCCATCCAAATAAAGAGTTCCGGATTGGCCAATCTACCGGCCCAACTAATAAGTAATTGTAAGAATGTCATTTCTTCGTAATAAAGAAAAGATGAAACTAAATCTTGTGCTTTGTAAATTGTTTCGAAAAGGTGTCAACAATTGTTTCTATGATTTACGTCGGGGTGTGGTCATCATAGCGCGCGAGACTAGGGCAAGAGCTCTTCATCGTCTTCTTCTTTGGAACAAGATCGTTCTAGTTACGACAAATCTCCACGAACTGACAAATGCCTCCAAAAACATACAAACGTCTAAAGGGAGGTCTCGTAAGGATGTCCATCAGCAGCGCTTTCGGAAGATCGCCAAAGCTTCAGATGCCTCAGATTTTATGCTCTCTCTCGGCTGGAGAAGTATATTATTCACACAAGGTGGTATGCTAAATATCAAAAGGTGATATAAATATATATATAGGTGAGGCTCATTTTGTGCATGATTGCAATCCTAATTTACACGATTCTCGTTATCCTAACTAAGATAACTACAAACTGTTTCATCAAAAAGCCTTTAGTGAATCATCTTTCGAATCAAAGAGTAAATTGATAAAGGTTGTGGATAGCCCTTTTATTTATTCTTAGATAGGAAATATAAACAAGAAGAAAAAGTAGAGGTCTCGAGGCTAGGAACAATCGTTGAGGGTCATGCAAAGCTACTGGAAATATCCAGATAAACCGCATGGTAACTTTGAACTTATACAAATTACAATTCAAGTATTTATATGTATAATCTACAATTAACAAACAGGTACTAAGAAATAATATTAGTTCTACATGCTTCATTCAATTTAACAATCCTTATTCACATGTCTAGAATTGTAGATTCCACCATCTGTGGGTTATGCTCCTTCCACCGATGATTACTTCCTTTAACATTACACCTAAGTCTATGGATTCCATTACTTGATGATTACTTCTCCGATGGTTGCATCCAAGTCATTTGTTTTCACTACCCGATAATTACCTCTTTGATAGTTGCATCCATATCAATTTCCATGGGTTATATCCAACTTTATCGGCTCCATTGCTTAGCGGTAACTCCATCTCCACTTCGTCGATGGTTACGTGGCTTACTATCAGCTAACTCAATCTTCTTTTGTCAACATTTCACTTCAAGACTAAGTTATTTTTCACCTATATCCGCTTGTACTTCGTCCTCAGCCCATCCGGAGTAGACAAGCTGAGCAACAAAAGGCATGGAGATTGGATTGAGGTGGAACCGGAAATAGGAAAATATAGGATGGACATAGGAATGTCAATAAATTGGAAAATTCAGTTTCTATACTTGGTTATGATATTGGAGTGAGATGGGAATTCATGAGTCGATCTATCGACGTGTTTCCCATTCCCATTCCATTTCCTATTTTAATGTCAAAATGACATGTAGAAATGGTTTGTAGCAACCAAGATTGTTTCGACCAATTGATAAGTACCCATCCGGCAACTTGCATTTTACCTTTGTGGAGGTTGTTGGATCAAGATATATTCAGGGAAGAAATATGACACTTTCCTTTTGCCTTGAATAGTGGTCCTTTCTATGATAAAATTGCATACATATCTAGGTAAAAAAGACGACAAGAGGAAAACTATGTTTGATATGCATTGACTGGTTTGACTCTTCAGCATCCTAGATTCCTCAGGATCTGCAGTTTTAAAATTCAGCATTATTAAGATCTTAAAATCCTCTAGTTAAATAAGATCTCAATAGACCGTTCTAACTTCCTGTTGTGGTGGCAACGGATCCCTTATTCATATACCAAATTTACTCATCTTAATTACATTTAATGCGTCTCTAATCAACTATTGCAGTTACAACAACGGGCTAATTGTAGTGTTCAGTCCAATGCTAAATCTTTACAAATCAAGAGTGAGCTTGAAGTTTCTCAGTCTAACCAAATCACATAATTGAGTGTCATTGGCTCAAGAAATGGCTACAACATAGGCTATATGCAGACAGGAGAAAACATGATCTACAAATAAACAGTTTAAAGGGGTAATTTTCCCTGCTTAAGAGTGCCAAAGCAAGCAAATAATAAAATAATGCATGGACCAGAATAATGCTCTTAGTAAGGGCCAAAGGCATGTGAAGGATTAACTTGACATTTGAAATGAAATGAGGAATACATTTACCTCGATTTAGTGCAAATGCAACAGTAAAAGTGAGCACAACCCAATTACTCAAGAAGATTAACTTGAACATACTTCATTCTGGTTCCATTAAGCTTGCTTACTTGTTTGACTGAAAAAATCTTTCTCAGTTTATATTGAACACAGAGAAAGATATGTTGTGTTTACGTCGCCAACATATAATAATTCATCAGGTTTCCTGAAATAGGTAGAGTCGTAACCAAAGAACTACAATTGGTAACCAAAGAACTAACCTGGAAAGTTTTTTCATTACAGAAACAATTGGTAACCAAGGAACTACAACCAGTACTTGCATTATCCTTATTACGATGCATGTTTCATGTATATACACTATTACTGAAACTCTTTTACTCCAGCAGTAGCTCGAAGATATAACCTAGGCCATCACATCGACTATAAGACGCGCGCGTGTGATGTAGCAGAAGAGGATCATTTGGTGAGCAATGTCCTGTGAGTTGCACTGAACTTAACAAAACCCTAGTTATGAACCCCACGTCCGACGCTCGGGCTGTGGCCTGGACACGTGGACCCTAGACTGTTCGGAGGCAATGGCTGTGAGTCTTGTGACGCCGCCTCAACTTTGCACGCAAGAGGATTTCGCCGAGGTTCTCGATCAGGCAAGAGTAGAGCGTGAAGAGGTCAAGCATGTGTTGCGGAGGAAAAAGCGATGGGATTACGTACTTCTCAATTAAATGAATTGTTTTAGAGCCTACGGAGAATCTGAATAGCTTCGGTACCTCTTAATCTATTTGATGATTGAAAAAACTAACAATTTTAATCTGTTTAGTTTCGATGAATTTCGGAGCGATAATTTTCAAGGGTCGATGGTATAAAATTGTTTAGATGGTAATCACCAACTTAAACCATGAAAGAAATAATTTTTCATATATATTTTGTCCTAGATATTCTTGCAACGATGGTAAGGTAATTTCAACGTTTGACAAGGTTGAAAAGCAACTTGTCTCTTTTGAACCGTGAGACTTTGACCAAAAAAAAGAGATGCTAATATTAATGTGGCGCCCCTACTACGTCACGGCTAACGCAGCTATTATAATATTTTCACTTTTTAAACATGTATAAGCATGTATGGTCAAAGAACACTTAGGATATATAAAACACAACACGCAGAATCATGAACCAGGCAATTTCATTTCATATCTTATGTATATACATTAGGTGACAGGGTCGGTTATGCTAGGAGACTAACAAAATACTACTGCTTTGAACTACGCAAAATTCCATCACTTGCGCTATCTCGACCTGGATATCACCTTTGTACAAGGTCACCTAATTTCCAGCCACAGCACTTCAAAAATTCGTTGCCTAGTCCTCCAAAAATGCTACCTCCATCCTCCTGTACTTGTCCCCTACTCAACTCCACTACTCCCATCCTCGTCATTGTCGAGAAGTGGGAGAGGTCCCACTAGACATCCGCCGACACGGACGTATACAACAGCAAACCCTAGCAACACTGGGGTCGATGGTGATCCGATATCTACCGTCAATATCGAAATGACCTTGACGAAGACGACGTCAAGGAAGTCGAGTCAATAAACTCGGTCTAGTGCCACATGAAGTCCATCAGAATATCATAAGTAGTTATGGGGGTAGTAGGTAAGTGCGGTATGGCTACTAATTTGAACAAGAAGAGTCAACCATGAGTGAGCATTAAACTTAGCAAGCAAACTGTCCACCAGTCTATACTACATATGTCAATAACGGCACATGCGAGGAATTTCAAATATAAAATATAGGAGATTGTTTTAAAAATCGACTTGGCTAAGAACCTTTTTGAAAATCAAAGTAGCAAGTCAGAAAAATATTTCCTCTGAAACCAGTAAATCAGTAAATCTAAAATGGAATCTAAAAATGCTAATCTCATTTGCTATGAATTCAGGTGCCACCATCTTCCTGGGAACCCCATTACCTCTCATGTATCTTGCATCCATTCGTGAGAACATCAAGGCAACCATGTTAAACCCCATAGACATTCAGAGGAACCCAATTGTCCCTTCAGGTATCCCAACTAACATTTGAATCATCATCGTCCCAAGGACCGACGGAGTTCCCAATACACTCGTACCATGGTACAACAATTCAATAATTCAATTTAAAAATGCAATCCACTATGCTAATGCATAGGAAACAATTTAATTCTAGAATCAACTACCCTTTATCCACTTGTAAATCAGAGAAATGATACAAAACTATTAGTCGACAATACCGGTTTGTGAAGACAAGTTACAAAAGGAATTTATTCAAAGATCCCAAAATTGACCCAAAAAGGGTAGTTTGCATGCCTTTAGAAATCACCAGCCTTCACCAAGTAAATCAGTTCTAAAAATTTCAAAAATTTAACATGATGTGGACGAGACCCCAAGGAAAGTTTTTTTGCGAGGAACTCGAAATCTAGTTTGGCTTGTACGACCCTCAACAAATCATGTAATTCGGGCCAAAAACAGGGTCAGATTTCCGAACCAAAACATATATGAAAGTGGGCATTTCGCAAGTTTGGATGAGTTCTAAAAATCATGGAAAAATTACACGTTATAGTTTAAAATGTGATCAACAACTTTCATGGAGAACACTTGTCCAAATTTTTCTTGGAGAAAAACAGATTCAAACCAGCATACTTTTCCAAACATAATTTGATCATATGAAGTCCGAAAAATCCGAAATTAAAGTATTTTATAGAACAAAGTATAATGTGCAACCTTTGTGAAGAAAGTCTAACAAAATTCATACTGTATAAACTGGCATAAAATTGGCAAAATCATGGCTATACAGTAAAACGAATCTGTAAAAGCGACGTATCTAGATTTCATCCACGATTCGTGTCATTCAACCTCAAATACACATAAATCTCAGCAATCAACATCTCAACAACACATTCACGATATCAATAGATCATAAACTCAACAATGCTAGTATTGTACATCATCCAAAATTGCTGATTAACACGAATGTATACGAAACCAACCGAGGCAACGGGAATCCAAGGAAATTGACCTCAATGCGCACGATTAACCTCTATAGCATAGAATGGAGGGCAGTTTACTTGCCTCAAGTCCCAAGTAGTGTCGTTGTGGCTTGGCGAGTCTCGATCATCTCGATCAGTGACTTGTTTCCTGGCGGCGAGACGCACTGAGGCATCAACACAGGACGACAGGGCCGAGCTGAGCTGCTGGCTGAATGAGGGTGCTCCAGCGGTCGAACGGCGTGAGGCTTGGCGTCGCACAGAACAGAAAGAGTGAGCTCTGAGAGAGAGAGAGACGCTGCGGTTCTTTGCGCAAAACAAAAGGAGTCGGTGTCGCAGGAGGGAATGCGCGGAAGAGAGGAGTGGCTGCTGACTTATAAAGCCATTCATTCTTTTTCATGTGGTCACTTGTTGACTTGGTTGCAGCGAGTGAGGCCAGCTGGAAGAACGTGTCGTGCAAAGGGCGAGGCCAGGTGGCGGCATGTGGAAGCGCTAGGTGGCAACGACGTGGCTGTGGCAGTGGTGATGTGGCACTGAGTTGGCATCACACGAAGGGCCAAGTGGCACAGGCAGTGAGATGGCGCGATTGGGCGGTGCTGGTGCTGACTTGGCATGGTGAGGTCTCTCGATTGAGGTGTCACGGTTGGTGACGAGGACAAGCTGAGGTGGCAAGTCCTTGCCGTGGAGCGATAAGGAGCACGGTTGGCACAACATGGTGACAAGACACGGCGGTGGTAGCGCAGATGGCATGATCCAATGACAAGCTTGGTGCCACAGTGATAACTGCTAATCACTTGAGGCTCACGGTTTCCTTGAATATAGTGAATGAAATTGTCATTACTAAAAATGAAAAACTATATATTAAGTGACTATTTTGCACTCTCTCCTCGTAATGTATTATCTTACGCTGCTTTAGAATTGCAGCCAAGGAAGAATTTTTCGAATTTCCTTTTTTTCTTTAAATTATTTATTGTTATTCAACGAAGGAGCTTATCAATATCTCTAGTTAGAGTAGATTAAGACCTCATCTTTTAAATCTTGAAAAACTACTTATCCCAAGATGCAAATATTAACTAGTTATTATAGCAAACCAAATCCTAATTCTTCTACAAACCTTTCAGTTTAAGCAATCTATATATACTTACGGTAGATGAATTGCAATTTGCTCTTTTCTAGTTTCTGCAATCAACCTCTCTAGCCTAATAAGCTTACTGAAATTTTCCAGCATTCAAATTGGAAAAAAATGCAGAAAAGTTTGAGATTAGTTGAGTGGTTAAGGGTGGCTCAAAAGGGATACTTTCAAGTATATGTGGATGAAGAGGAGAAAGGTTGTTCGGTCCCTTTGGCATACTTAGATTGCAAGATCTTCCAAGTTTTGCTTAATAATTTTGAAGACCAGATCCATTTGAAGCATAGGCGCATCAATCTACCATGCTCGCAATGGTTGTTCCAGAAAGTGATCGATCTTGTCAAGGTGGAATATGAAAAAGCCAAATAAGAAAGGTTTTTGGACCATGCTAGAACTTTGATGATTTTTTTTTTTTTTTTTGATGTTGAATATGAATACAATCACTAATATATTTATTTTCCATTCCTTTCTTTTTGGTTATGTTATTCTATATATGTGGAAATTTATGGATATGTAACGAGTAATTTAGTTGATAGAAAATTTATTTAGTATTTCTCGTGAAGGTTTTGTAGCTATAAATTGTCCAGAGAGAATCTTCTCTTCCTAAAGCTTTTATTCGCCCACTTAAAATCTAATCATTTCTGTTGGTGATATGGGTTACTAATATTGGGTTTATCTTCAGTACATTGTGGTCTCATTATTCTTTTACTTATACAACTCACTTTCATCAGCACTGATTTCTGCAAATAGTACTTCTTAGGAATTACCGAAGTAATTATCTAAATCGATAGACAATGACAAATGTTTTAAAAAGAAGAATTTAAAGGAAAAGCCATAGAATTTGCCGAAGTTCGGAAGTTATATTTCAATGTGAAAACACTATGTATCCTTAACCATCATATGATACAAAGCTTAAAAAAAAAAAAAAAAAAAAAAAAAAAGCCAGCGGCCTAGCTTGTCCCTTGAGAAAAATTTCTTCATCAATCTCTCCCTCTACTTTAGGTATGAAAGAAACTAGATCATTTTGAGTCATTAGTATTTTTCCTTTATAAAAATTTATGCTTTTTTAAATAGTAAAAACCTAGGTTTTAATCTTCAGTTATATATTTATTTATAAAATTTTGTGTTTTAGCATCGGACGACAAGCGTAGCACACAGGTAATGTGATTGATTGATCCCACCACCTCAGTTGTTCGACCAACACATAAAATACTTTTCTATAATCCAAGCACATGTTACTTCTATGTCCATGGATGAAAGCTATTTGGTCAAATCTTGCTTTGCATATCAGAATCACAAGATAGGGGGAAACCAGATTAAATGAATGACTATTGCATTTCAACGACAATCCAAAGAACTCAACTTCGTTCGAACTTGTTGCTTTGGTTCTATGGCTCATATTATAAACTCAAAACCACTTTGTCTTAAGAAAACAGAACCCAGGTCCAAACCACCTTGTGGAGGTAGCAATTGCAATGAATAAAACCCTCACACACTAGACGGGGAAAGTGAAAAGGAATAAAGGCCATGAAACGGACTTACCTCAACGGTGCAAACCCCGAGCACCACGTACTCCCAAAATCAACATCGGCAAATCTTTTACCGAGGAATCATGAAATAGAGCAATTGCTTGTATCTATCGAGACTACACAGGCCGCCTAGTGTTTGTGGTTGAGGAGGTTATGTTCGAGAATCCTTGTGGAGTAACTAAAGGTGCAAATGGAGTTGGTGTTTGAATGAGACCCTCAGTTATAGTGATGTTCCTGCCTGACTTGGCCTTGGACTCGAAAGTTTTCTCACGCAGTTGATCCCATGAGAGGATGTGGGAAGAGTAGCAGTGAAGTTCGAATTCCAGCAAAACGATTGTGACTTGACTCAAACAACAAGCCAATATGAAGATGTTGAAATTTTTTCTGATAATTGAACCCATAAAGGAAACTCCATCCAAGTAGGCCTCCCAATTTTTGTGGGTTTCCTATATTGGATCCAATTTTTTTCATTATGAGGTAGATTTTCTTTGTGAAGAGCATTCAAGAGACGACTTCTTTGTGAATTACACTCTGAAGCAATCCAAAAGGAGCTTTAAGTATTTGAGTCAAGCAAAATCTTGCGGTAAGATTTGTGAATTATTTTGTGAGATTGGGAAATTGTTTCTTGAGGAATTACAAGTGCTAAATACTATGTGAATGTAATTGGGAGCTGGGACACATTAAGTGTGCTTGAGTGTCTCAAGTGTTATAATCTCGATTTTATCACTTAATTTATAATAAAATCATGTGTTGCTTTTCCCTCCGTGGAATAGGTCCTACTGACTGAATCGCATAAATCGATTGTCTAATTTATTTCCTTGTTTTATTATCATTTGCTTTTAGAACGATGATTAATAAGTCGTCGGCCAACTATACGTGCAATAAGATGCACGATTAAGTTAAGTGTCCACATTCCATACTTTCTGAACTCAAGTTAACAAGCAATGATTGAGTAAACAAAAGCGTGCCTATAACCGGCGAGAGGGTGGCGGCTTGAGTAAAAGAGATGGCCATAAAAAAATATATATGCATGAGACCACTTTCCGAAGAAGTAACGGCACTTAAAACTTACCATAACCCATATAGGCTTTTTATGGAATTTATTGGTCTAAATTTGAGGTTGAGACTATCTCTTTTGGATTCGCTTTACTGTGCAGAGAGATTATGTGGTCAAAGCATCGCTCACAAGTTCAATTAATGTGCTTCCTTTTTTTCCTTTACATCATCTCGCTGCTATTACTATTCGGTTTGTTTTCCCGTCTATTATCACCAATTTGATTTGGATACATTCATGTTCTATCATACATTTGTAGGGCACTAGTTATATGCAAAGACAACTCTGAAAGAATAGATGACGTAGGCCAGTTTCAATATTTAAGTTCTTTACAGAAACATATAAAAATTGGTACAGTATACCTTACGCAACTTCCAAGTCAAAAGTGGTCAATGTCGTTTTCTGTACGAGGTTTAGCCATTTTTATGTTTAATCTCTGCCCATCATTCATGTGGTTATTTCCCATTTATAATCTGAATATAACACAAAAAACTTCTGTCTTAATACTTCTCCTGGCCTCAACATAACATTGGGGAAGATCGAGAAGAAAGTAGTACAACGGAAAACTGGAATATCATACAACATCCAACGTGTATGATATAGAGGGTAATTTCTAAAGAAACCTCGTTATTTTTATTAAATAATTATATAGTTCAATACCATATTGACAGATAATTTTACACACACCAAGCAGAACCATGTCCAGAGGAACTGAAGAATAAGATTTCGGGACATAAGACCAAACTGAAGCAGAATTCTTACATAACACAGCTTTGACTTTCTATTTTGAAGTATTTAGGCTTTTGGTTCCTCATTCTGAAAAGCATGGCCGACACTGGGGCTGTGACCCGGTCTTGTGCCTTCGAAATCATTTGGTTGACCCGCAACGATTAGCCTTTCCTCATCACCACTCGGAGCTTTCGGTCGAACAGCTTCCTTCTTTAAGCCAGTGAAAGAATGGCCCAATCCGGGGCGGCTCCCAGGGGCTGTGGGGCGGAAATCATCCTTGTACACTGCTTCTGACTCGCCCAAACTGGCCGCCTGATCATGTGCTATAGGCGAGGGAACCATCTCCTCCCCCTCATCAAAATGATCATCGTTCGTAGGAGACTGACTCGGCAGGAGAAATTGTGATGCTTGTTTGTGCATTTCGTCGTAATTAATTGCACGGAGTTCGTCCTCCCATGCCGATTTTATCGATCTTCCCTCAGAAGTTAGAATTGCATCGAACGCAATGAAGGTGAAAATGATCACAAATATCGATATGACTTGGAGATCAGCCATAGCCAGAGAAGTGTGGGAAAAGAAGTTTGATTTTCTACTTTGAAGCAAGCACTGAGAAGAAATAGGTAAGACAGAATATAGTCGACCGAATGAGAAGCACTTGAACTCCGCATTGCTATTTATAGGCCTGAGAAAGTGACTTTTTGAGAATCTTAACCACTGACCAATTACATATAAAACTATGTACGTGGACTTCATTTTGGTTCTTCTTGGTGGATGGTGATAATTGCCACTTCTAATACCGAATGGACAGGAACTCGCGCCAACTTTGTTGATTTTAACATACCATTGAAAATTTCCAACTAAAAATGGGCCACTGCTCGCTTTGACCTTTCGATTGTGGTGAAGAAAGCTGTTGTAGTATTGAATAATGCATGTAATATGACAACGACTGTTCTTGGTTAACCTTGTTTAATTGTTTCGAAAATTATTTTGAGTGCTTACATAGTAACCACAAAGTATGGCTAATAATTACCACGCTACCATGGAATTAGGTCGTGAGAAGGATACATCAAGTTCAGGGAGAATTGTCCAAAAAGTCCTAAACCTATTGCAGTTTTGCCAATTGAGTTCTAAATCTTTTAACTTTACCAATTGAATCCCAAACATTTTCACTTCTTGCCAATTCAGTCCATCCAGTCAATTTTGGCCGAAAAATACTGACGTGGACGCCGGCGGTGCCATGTAGGACTGTCGGCGCTGACGTGGACAATTTTAAATAATATTTTTTTAATTTTTAATTTTCTATTTTTTTTTCCTTTTTCTTTCTTTTTTTTTCTTTTTGGCTTTTTCCGGTGGTCGGCCACTGGCCACAAGCGATGGCCGGCCACTAGCCGGCTGGCCTCGCCGCCACAAGCGAGGCCCGGCCGGCGACGGCAACCCCGGGCGAGGGCTCCCCTGGCCCCGGCGAGAGTCGACCTCGCCAAATCTGGCGGGGAGCCCTCGCCGGGGGTCGCCATCACCCAGGCGAGGTCATCGTTGCTCAGGCAAGCGTCGCCCCTAGCCAACCAGGCGTCGGCTGGCCACCACAAGGCCGACGCTCACCTAGGTGAGGGCAACCCCCGACAAGGGCTCCCTTAGCCAGATCTGGCGAGGTCGGCTCTTGTCGAGGCCAAGGCGCCCTCGCCGAGGGTTGCCCTCGCTCGGCCGAGCCTCGCCTATGGCCGGCGAGGCCAATCGGCCGTCGCTTGTGGCCGGTGGCCGGCCACCGGAAAAACCAAAAAGAAAATAAAAATAGAAAATAAAAAAATTCAAAAAAATTCAAAAAAATCCAGAAAATTCAAAAAGAATTTAAAAATATTAAAATATTATTTAAAATTGTCCACATCAGCGCCGACAGTCCTACGTGGCACCGCCGGCATCCACGTCAGCATTTTCCAGCCAAAATTGGCCGGATGGACTGAATCAGTAAAAAGTGAAAAGGTTTAGGACTCAATTGGCAAAGTTAAAAGATTTATGACTGAATTGGCAAAACTGCAATAGGTTTAAGACTTTTTGGACAATTCTCTCATCAGGTTCAAACACGTTGAAGTGATCTTGCACACTGCTCTTCACTTGCCCTACTATAAAATGCTTCGTCTGACTTAATTAGGAGAAGAGTCATTGATGATATATTATGGATCGGGTGAGACATGACCAAGAAGATTTAATTTCACTTTCCTTCAAAGGTTTAAGAATACATTGAGCCAATTAAAAGGTTTGTGACTTGATTGATTTTCATATAGTAGTTTAAAACTGATTGTGCAACTTTTCTCATGAACTTATTATATGTGTATCCTAGTTGTTTTGATAATTTCTTTAGAATACTTGTTAAAGATACCCTCCTTATAATAAGGAGGAAATATCAAGAGATGAAGGGCTTAGCATATAAATGACCATATGATGAGGCCACCACAATCCACATGCACCAAATATTTAGGGTTTCTCTTTACTCTCCACTTGGAGGAGAAGACTAAATGTTGACGGCTCGTGTGCAAGCTCGTACCATTATCTTTGGTCGACAAATTCAAGTGAAATACCAAAGGTCTCTGTCCTTTGTTGTTTGACCCGCCAATCTCTCGATGGTTGTCACATTAAGCTTTTAAAATTGGTTTAGAATGTGCATGCTTAGCCGCCCAAAAGGCACATTAGATTCTTTTGTTTCATTGCTAATAAAAAAATGATCGTCTTGCCGAAATGTTTTTGAGACACCGATCAAGTATACTTAATTGAGTTTCTTAATGAGTGTGTCCCAAGAGTACATTTACAAAGCTGATAAAATAAAAAATAATGCTTGGAATACTAAAATTCATTTGTTAAGTTGTGAGGCGATGATAGCATTTAAGTAAATGGGTGGTTCATATATAATATCCGACAAAACTCTGTCGCATCACATTGTGTACTGTTTAGTAGACCATTCTTAGTAAATCTAGATTTATTCTAACAACAGAAAACTTTTCTAGCAGTGGTAATCGTGATTCAATATTCGCTTTAACAGGTTCGGGCAGTGAGTCATATTTAAAGGACATTTCAGTTGGAATATATGTTCTAAATAACAATTTTGGTTCCAGAAATAAATTTTTCTACTTCTATTTCCTGGACGAATTTCTGAGCAAAAATACGTGTTTGATAACGATACAAAATTTATATTCATATGTTTGAAATAGTATGTTTATTCTTTGAAGGAAATTTTTTGTTAGGCACTACCATCTCTTACAACAAAGCAAACTTAACATCATTTTCAACTTCAAACTTTGCCCAATATTCTAGTAATATCTATTAGTGTAATGACCATACCCACATAACAATGATATGATTGAACAAATTTCTTGTAGATTTTAAAATTTTGAATTATATCTCCCACATCTTACAACTGCTTAAATTCATTTCGTCAAATAAGTCAAATTCTTTTGCTAGTCATAAACACAAGATACGTGTTTCCAAGATAGTAACACCAAATGAAATGTGTTAATTTTATGTACGTCACACTAGAAGTCCATCTTCACACATTTCCCAATTGCATTTTTTTACTTAAGCAAGCACTTCAAGGAAACAGCTTAATGTTGTCTGAATATGTTCATTTCAGAATATATCATGTAAGAGGATGGATATAACAATTGTTAATACATATTGAGTTCTACAAAATTATGTTGTGATCTCGTACGACCCTATGGGTTCGGTCCGATTCCATGGTCAATCGGGGTCCAACCGATTATTTATTATTTCATTTTTTGTTTTCCTTAAAAGAACAAACATAATATTACAAATTACATACTCATCAACCATGCTACATTGAGCAACCAAACTATGAACACCAATATATATCAAACATAAATATAAGATAAGATAAAATAGAAATGTACACTTGCTAAAAGCAACAAACCATAAAAAAGAATATGCAAGGTGAGGGAATAAAGGCGAGTGGCAAGGCGAGTTAAGAGAGGCTGGCCGCGAGGTGAGCAAGTGAGTGAGGCGAGTGGAGAAGATTTCTTTCTTTTCTTGGTCGAATTAGGGTTAGGTTTCGTTCTACTTTCTAATTTACACAGCAAAACTATTGGAGTTTGCCCAAGTGGCCACCCTTCCAATATGGAAGGGGGAGGTGGGGGTTTTGAATCCCAACCTTCTCGGAGGGGGTTGGGATAGGGACGAATTAGTTTCAGGAGTGGGTTTCGACTCCCACGCCCTGCAAGGAGACAGGAAAAAAGTCTGAAAGTGAGAGTTAGAATAGGAATAGAATATGACTGACCAAAAAAAAAAATTTACACAGCAAACTGAGTTGAGAAGAGAATATGGGAAGAGGTGCTAGGGTTTAGAGTAGACAAAAACTTATAATATATAATATATTAGATGTATAATATAGAATACATCTAATATATATTATATAATATATAAAATGTATAGGGTTGGTCCGAGTTAGACCAACCCTAAACTCCTATGACCAAGGATCAACTCCTAGGACTAAGGATTGACCCAGTGCCCTTTGGAACTAGACAAAGACCGGCTGGGTTGAGCCAGTCCAAGGCCGGTCTAGGGTCAACCCTAGACTGATGCTCACCCTAACTTGTTGTTTCCCTTTTTGACTATATGACTTTAGGCCAAGTTTTCTCCAATTTATAGAACTCCACTTCGAATGCTGAACATGAATCAAGTAGGCGTTATGTCATCTAATTCTCTCCATAAAATCTTGGCAAAGAACATGTGTAGAATCTTCCCTCAAGGCTATTAATCAAATTTTCTATTGGTTATCTTTTTATTAATGGCACGTTCTCGTCATGCCATCTCACCAATTTCTTGAGCGAATTAGGCTAAATAATCTTGGAATTATACCCTTTTGTTTTGAGATGGGTTTTCAATTTAGAAACTCCAATGATCTTCGAACCTATATGTGAAAAGTGCCCGTTGATTAGGTCTGATTGTTTTGCAGAACCAAGATTTTGCTTTCAAACTCTTTCTTTTGTAGATTTACACACTCTTGTGAAATTTAGCTCAAATGCTTGTACAATCAAAACTAAGTATCAACATGATTAAGATGTGATCCTCAACACATTTAAATGAACTCGTTAAATATTTGGATAAAGTTTAATTATCAAAAAAATCCACTACGGATATATTCCAACATTAACAAGGCCTGACAAATGACAATATAACACATGTAATATAGGGTCGTCTTTTGTTTATTGACATATGGCATTTGCCATATGTATTGTGTAAATTTCCTCAAGAATATGAGTAGTGCTAAAGAGTGTTTTAAGGGCACTTATTATGAATACTCAGTAAGGGAAATTCTGGCTTACTATCGGTTGCCCATATTACAAGGTGTCGCTATATTGAAAGATGCAATTTTGTCTTATTTGAATACTGAACTTGTGCACATTTTCTATTTCAAGAAAGTTTAGTTTCAATGAGTTTGAATGCTTGAACTTGGTCCTATGAGGTTTAGAGATTTGAAATAATCTAATTTATTAGTAATAGTGTCCAACTTTATTCTAAAAGAACTTCATAAAGTTCGGAGCAAATATTGAGGGTCATAATTTATTTTAGAAGGAAGAACTTTCAAATACAAAAAAAAAAAAATAGCTCTAGTTATGTCAAACACATGTCTTGCGAGGTTCAGAGTCTTCAAATCATCTATTAGTAGGCATTCAAAAAATATATATGCAAAAGATGGATGCGCTTTTAATACTATTAAGTTTTTAGAATTCTACTACTATTGTCCTAAAGGTTCAGAATTTATCCCGCCTTAAGGAGTTCAGACCCATTTCATGCTGCAATGTCCTATACAAGATTATAGCTAAACTACTTGCAGAATATATATGTTGTATGCTTCCTTCGATCGTTGGCCTCAACTAAATTGTTTTTATCACTGAACGACATGTCTTAGAGAATATCCTATTGTGCCAAGATCTATTATACAACTACCATTAGGGGGACAAAGTAAACGTTTGACCATAAAGATTGATCTCATGACAGCCTATGACATGATTAAATGGGGTGCAGTCATCAAGGTCCTAAAAGCCCTGAATATACCTTAGTACTTGGTTGATTTGATAACCAAGGGCGTCACTAATCCAAGGCTTACAATGAACTTTAATGGAATATAGGTTGGCTATTTCAATAGCTCAAATGGGCTGCAACAAAGTTACTTTTCTTTCTCTATACCTCTTTGTCCTGGTTATGGAAATTTTCAATAGACTGTTAGTACGAAGTTGCTGCATCTTCTTTCAAATATCACTGGCACTGCAAAATGCAAAGGATTACTCACTTATGCTTCATAGATGACATGTTCTTATTTGCTTATGGAGATGTAGACTCCGTCTTTTGCCTCGTAGATGCTATTGAAGAATTCGCTACTATCAAAGAACTACGGTTTAATCTTGACAAATGTCAAATCTCTTTCTAGATTGAACAAGGATGAGAAGCTCCTTATACTGGACCACAAGCCTCTTTCCACAGGTACCCTCCTTATCAATGGGTGTTCCCTTTGTTACTAGAAGAGTCACTCACACAGACTATAGTACCAACGAGATCTTAAAGAAAATTGAAAGTTAGGGCATGAAGCATATGAGTTATGCAGCATTACAGCTAACTAAATCAGTCCTCATCTCCCTTTGCACCTATTGAATGCAAATGTTCTTACTTCCAAAGCAAATGATATACGAGGTTGAGAAAAGGATTTGACATTTCTTATGATTTGGTTCTACAACAAATCATGGATCGCACCGGGTTGCATGGCAAGTAATTTGCTCACCTAAAAGGGAAGGAGGATTAGGATTGCCTGAGGTGGACATATGGAACAAAGTTTTGTTAGGCCACACAATGTAGAGCCTCATCAATCATCCATCCTCTCCTCTTTCGAGCATTTGGGTTCACAACACAAAATGTAGAGGCACTCCAATTCTGCAGTTCAATTAGCAGTATGGTTTGTTGGCAATGTCTCTTCAAATTGTGACCTATTCTAACCTCAGTTATATCTAACTCAAGGTACTGTTGCTGTGACATATATGATGAACTCAGACATGGGGTCCGGTTCTAGAGTGGTACACCCTAATTTGGAGCAATGGCATTAGCAAACACAATTTTATTAATTGGCTAGTTTACAAAGATAGATTATAGACAATAGATATCATAGAACGATGGATGACCTTGTTGACATCCAGTATAACTTTTGCAAAGCTAATGTAGAAGATAGAGCACATCTATTCTTCCAGTGTGAATGGACAAGCAACATTTGGTGAGTATCTTTGCGCAATGTGGAATTAGGTATTTTTTAGAAGGATGGAATGAGGAACTTCAATGGATGATTAGGGTAACAAAGGGCAAATATTTGGCACCGAGACTTCTCAAGGTTTTTTTCCCTAGCAACCATATATTACATTTGGATGAAGCGCAACCGTATACAATTTCAAAACAAGTCAACTAAGATCCATATTATTTTGGCCAAGGTGTGTAAAAATATAAGAGGTACAGCTTCGCTCCATTAAAAAATTAGACTTTCCACGACAAATGTTGTATTGGCTATTATGTGGAGAGTTCCTATCTTCATCTTTTTGAATTATTAGCTCTAATTGTAACGTTGAGGGATGCCCCTAAACTGTTGTACTTCAGTTGCTCTATGGTATTTACATTTCCAACCAAAAAAAAAGAATGATGGATAAATTGTTGGTTTCTATGTTACAGAGATGGTGGCAATTTCTAAGACATCCATAGGATTAGCTACTTTTTTATCTTTCTTTTTTTCACACGGCCTCTCCTTCAGCTTTTAGCTTTCAGTTTTAAGACTTAACACTTGTTTTTTTATTCTAGACAACAAATTGAAAATAGGATCTGGAAAGAACTACCAAGAGAGTGTAAAGTCCCTCACCAAAAACCGATTCAAAAAGAAGCATATATTACTATTAGCTAATTGCAAGCATGTGGCATCTTTTCTACTGTCATGTATGCCTTTTCTTGATTGCCAAAGACAGTTGACGGAGCTATCATAGCTCCTTTCGGAAAGATTATGCTTGAAATTGTAGCAAAGAGGCAGAAAATCTCATTCTTCAAAAGAATTATTAAGATTTAATTGCACAAAAAGATTAGTAGATGTCTGGGTTAGTAAAATAGAGGAGATCCATCTGAGTATTGCGTGCATGTTGTGATTATATGAAGCTATTCCTTCCTAAGAAACTTTTTGATCGATTCGCATATTCTTCTTAATAAAGTTGAGCTATCTTAGATTGATGTATTGGTACTGAATGGAAATTCTAGCCAAGATTGATGATGCAAAATATATGCTGTAAACCGTTGGCCAAATATGATTTGTTCTCTCGACCCATCAAAACTGGTGCGCGGCCAATGGTTCGACTATTAGAAAAGGATGTAAATGGTATATATGTATAAGAATTATAAGACCGCATAACACATTAAATGACATTAAACAAACAGTTTCGGAAAACATATAGGTTGTTCTATTAGCAGTATTCAAATAGCCCTCAAAACCAATACGGTGAGAAAATTGAATTTTGTGAAAATGATTGGACAACATATGTATCCCACAAGAGTCCTTAGACAATTGGAGAATTTTGTGGTATGTGATTTACATTTTGAGGTGATAAGTACATATCCAAGCTACTGATATTTCTGATAATTGTAATTATAGACAACAGTAGGACACTAAAGGGTTAGTGCAAGAGTCAATTAAAAAACCGCCCGACCTACTACCGTCACCCCACGAACGGCTTATGTGACGGCCGGAATTTGACCAAATCTCCAACATTTGATAGCCACTGAGTGTCCTCTTCAATCTTTTTGCTTTTCAAGATCATGTATCCTCTGTGGACCTTGGTACTATGATCATATATTTGACTTCTCCGATTCGGCCCTCCACTGATAGAATTAACGTCCATTATGCAATGAATGGACCTCTGATGAGAGAGGGGCAATATGTGTGTGTGTGTGTGTGTGTTAGAAAAAGCTTCCAAAACGGCATGGAATATTTAACTGGATATTCCGAAGGCATGAATTTTGACAATCCCATCTTTCTTGAAATTCGATACTTGAGCTTCTTGAGCTTGACAAGTACTTGGCCAACTTGAGTAGTCAGTTGGCCGTGCTCTTGAGGTAGATTGCGTGGAGCTTGGCCTAGTTCAATGCATCTTGTAGTTCAGTCACTAAGATCAAGCTTATTTATCGTTTCTTCTCCTCTTCGTCTATTCCTCATGTATATATATGCATCCTAACATTCGCAAATCACCCATAAACAATAGTTTCAAGTTTAGATCCTATATTTAGTTTTATGATATTATGAGACATGATCCATGATGGTAGTAACAAATTATTGGTTCTGGCAATAAAAAGTTGATACCTTCACTTAGGAAGGTCACCAAAAGGGAGTTTAAGTTTGAGCTCATTAATGTATCCAACTAGAACAATCTTCATTTAAATGTTTAAGCCAATAATTATTGTTCAACCAGAATATATTAACCATTTCACTTTACACCACATCTCCGATGTGAAACTTTTTTGGCCAAACACCCTCAAACGTGCACTTAAAAAAACCCCTCCCTCACTTGTGAGCCATCTCAATTCGAATCTCCACTTTAACTCGGCATGATATGGTAGATGTTGGTGACCAAAACATCTACCCTTGACTCTGCTTCAATCACCTTGGACTAGCCAAGATCAATTGGAAGCGAGGGACGCCATCCATTATTTCAATTTGGGAGTTACATCCAAGATTCATCTTTTGATATATTTCTCCAAACGTTGATGCACATCAAATGTGGCCTACCAACAACCATCTACTCTAATATCACTACTTGGATCTCATAGTAGAAGTAAGATACATTCACTTGGAGAGATCATTAAGAGGAATTCACGTTCGACCCGGTCAACATATCCATTTGGATTCATATTTATACATTATATGAATGTGGTCAAGGTCCAATTGATAGAGATAATGAAAGTCTATTTACATTTTATTAAATCAAAAGAATTAATTGAACATTTTAGAGATTTTAAGAGTCAACTTTGTTTGAGACAATTTCATAAATTATAACTAATTCATTCTAAACTTTTGGTATGAAAATTTTAAGTTCACCTTCTGGCCCTTCTCAAGTGTAAGTTTGAGTTTCCAAACTTTCTTTTCTTAGTTCAATTGATTACTCGAGGATTATCGACCCTTGTTAAGTGCTCTCATTCACTGTTTATCCATGGTAATTGACTTAAAAAATTCCAATTGCATATGAGAAATTGAACACTTCCTTTTCAATAGAGCAACTTTCTTCAGAAAAAATATCCCAAAAATATGAGAAAAAAGATGCCAAAATAGTATCACGAAAGCACCTTCACAATCATTTTACAAAATCTAATAGGGACAGCAAATCTCCAGGAAAGGAAAAGGCCAAGGGTCAAATGCACCGCAGCCATCAAACTTTCAAAAGAAAAACCCCACCACTCCTCTTTGTCACAACAAGATCAAAGTTCTTAATTGTTTAGTCCTTCACAACTTAGTGAAATGGACCAAATAATGAGCCTCCAAATTGGGATTCTCTTGCCCCTAGCAACCGTCCAATCAAAATGGAACTCCGCTTGTCCAGTTAGCAAATTGATATTTTTTTATTTAAATACTTAAAGAATCTGACTGAAGAACATGGCGTGGTCGGCTCCTACACCGGCGGAACCCTCGCGACCGCCTGCCACTAACATTTTATAATCCACAAATTGGAGACAAAAACATTTTCGCTTTGCTGATTTATCAGTTTAGTGCGCATGGAATTTCGGTGGAGTCAACTAAACTATAATAGAGTCGTCCAGGACTGGTTTGATGGTGACCTTTGACTCTTCAAGACAGAATTTTCTAGAGATTCTATCAGTTGTTGACGGATTGTTCCACGTGTAGCATCCCCGGGACCAGTTGAAACTAAGAAGAGCAAAAGCAGGATTTTTCTTTTCGATATATGAGCCAAAAAGTCGAATTATCTTAAAATCTATAAAATACCATGTAAATTTCATAAATCAATTAAGTTTAAGTCTTTAAAATTGTGTTGTTGATCCTAATCGCAGAAGAATTTGCAAGGAGTGGTTTAATTGATCATCTCTAAATCCTGTGCCGAAAATCCTTGACATTTTATCAACCACACCAACTCTGAAAGATTGACAATAAAAAATAATTCAATAATAATACAGAAAACATATCAACTTCATCTGTTTAGTAAGAGGTCTTCCAAGGCCCTCTAATGATTTTGTGCATGGTGCTTGAGTTCATTTATCATAAAGAGTTGGGGTAACATCTACTGAATACTAATTATATGAATTTTGCTGATACTTTGGTGACAAAATGTCCATGAGTATCTATAAGGGTGCATTTGATAATTCTTCTGTTCCCGAGAACAATTTATAATCAAAAATAATTATATTTTATTCTGTTCCTAGGAACAATTTCTAAGCATTTTAAGCCATTTGATAACTATCCAAAATTTCAATTTCCAGAATAGAATTACGTTTGGTACTGTGCTCAAAATTTCTACTCCAAATCATTTTCTTTTAATTTTAAAATAATTTTATTACTTTTTTCATTTTTTTTCCGTTTCTTTCTCCTATTCTTCTTCTTCAAATGGTCGGTCGCCAGCCTTGGGATGACCGGTGATCGACCAGACAAAGGTCAACGACCTTGCTAAAGCATCGCCGGCCCTCGGCGAGGCTGGCCCTCATCAGCTGAGCCTCGCCGGCAGCTGGGCGAGGCTTGGCCAAGCCATGGCTGGTGTGGCATCCTAGAATTTCATGGAACTCTCTAAATGTGCTATGAGCCTTGGATAGGCGATGGAAGCACCGTCATTGTATTTTGTAGCCATTTTGATCCATGATTTGCAATGAGATTTATAGCCAAGCTTTTAAAGGATAATTTTTCGATAGGAAAGAAAGTTCTATCATTGGCCATATTATTTCTGTAAGTTAGGAATTTATAAAAGTGGAAGATATTAGTAGAGTAATTAGAGAAGAGTGGGCTAAGACTCTTAGGCCAAAGCCAGCCCACGATCACCCCCCATTCGGCCTTTTGGCCTGGCCCGCGAAGCCCCAAGGGAATGGGCTGCCGTCCGACCGGCCCATGGAGCCTCATTGGGCCATCAACCAAGCCAACCCCAAGGCCTAGCCGGATGAGCCATCTTGCATGAAGAAATCTCCATTTGTCCTCACCAAATGGCCATCTGTTGCAAGCCATGCAAGAGCTAATGATGGCTAATGATGGAGGAAAGGAAATTAGGGGGAAGTGACCAGATTAAGTGAGAAAGAGAGGGAGAGAGAGAGAGGAGAGAAAGAGAGAAAGGAAGAGACGAAGAAGGAGGAGGGGCGCCCGTTGATTGTCCGCCTAGCTCGCCGTCGTCCATACGCCACCTTGCCGCCGTTTGTCGTTGTTTTGTGCTTTAACCCGAGGCAAGCAGAGTCCATTTCTCTACTCTTTGCTAGCTGGAATGTGTGCTTGTTGGCTGGTGAGTGTTGGATGTGGTGGAGGTGAGGAGGTTTTGGAGTAATGGGGAGGAATGTGATGGTTATGCATGCGGTATTTGGAGAAGTCAGCCCGTCCCTTCGTGAGATTTTTTGTTGCATGTGATTTCTAGTGGAAATACTACTTCGACTTCTTAACAAAAGTGGTAGAGGACATCTTCATGTTCAACATATCAAAAATTTAGACAAAACAAACAAGTATAAGTAGGTGAAACCGTTGTTCTTTGGAAAGACTAGATCTGGAAATTTTAACACCGACCCTTGATGAATGCATGAACGGTAAGGCAATCTTTTTGTTGAAACTTCACTTCAGTTTCTTAACAAAAGTTGTAAAGGACATCCTAAGGTTCAACATATCAAAACTTTAGAGAAAACAAACAAGAATAGGTAGGTGAAATCGTGCTCCTTTGGAGGTGGTTAGATCTGGAAATTTCGGTAGTAGGAACAGGAGTTTTAACCATCTGTATTTAATTTTCTAGGACGAATCTGACTTCGATGTCTTCATGAAATATCTACCTTATGGTCTTGGCTATCACATCGTCAAATTTCATAATTTTTTAAGGTCATTTTGGTATTTAATCGGAAATGTTTCTAAAACTGTGCAATCTGATGTGTTCGGACTTTGTAAGTTGCAATGCGTGGACTATATCGTTTTGTATAAGGTTATTTTGGAAAAATTTTCTGCATGAAATATATCTCTTTATGTCTTGCCTACAACATGTTCAAATTTCGTAATTTTTGAAGTTCATTTTCCTATTTAACCAAAAATGTTTCAAAAACTGTGCAAGTTGAATGGTCAGAATAGTACTGCTGTGATGCATGGTTTATATTGAATTATATAGGGATCTTTTGGTGTAGTGCTCTGCATGAAGTTTCTGCCTATATGTCTTGACTATCACATGTTCGAATTTCATAATTTTTTAAGGTTATTTGGGTATTTAATTAAAATATTTTCTAAAACTGTGCAAGCTGGATTGTGGGAATTTCAAAAGTTGTAATGCATGGACTATTCTGTTTTGTATGAAATTCTGGTGGTGCTGTGTTCCTCATGGAATAAATGCCTCTAGAGCTTGTCTTTGATGTATTAAACTCTTAGAAATTATTAGAGCCAATCACTAAATTTTAAGAAGTGTAAATTAAAAGAATGCATTATGTTTCTAAAATAATAGTAATAATCCATGAGTTTGCCCTATAAATTATATTGTTTCTAAGTGATTGATCTTGCTGCACATGTGATGATATATGGCATTACATATAAAAATCAAAAGCTGAAATTGACCTTGTTGCCATCACATCATGTGCCATGTTGATATTGAGACACAATTGTGAATATGAATGATGATAAATGAGGATACCGTCGGAGGTGTGAGCCGATGATGCCCCAAGAGTGTCGGGATGCCCGGAGGTGAGTATTGGATGCCCGGAGGTGTGTGCCGAATATCCTGGGAGTTTCGAGATGCCCGGAGTGTGTGTGCCGGATGCCCGGAGGTGTGTGCGGGAGGTTCCTCGCGATGTCAGGTTGGGTGCGAGCGATCAAGTGCGGAATGCAATTACTGGTCCCGGGAAAGAAAAATGTGGTGATCCAATTGAAAAAAATAAAAGCTGAAATTAAATCATGCATAGTGTGGTGACATGTATGCATGTGTCATAGGCCGAGAGTTTCCTTGGCCTCGGAACGACCCGTGGGCACCTGGCGAGCGGAATTCGCCAAGCCAGCCTTTCTTCTTTAGCTGTTCTTTAGCTGTTCCATGAACGATACGGTGAATGATTCTTCGTGCGAGATCCTACCACGTCCAGCTTGGCTTGGGCGTCTGGTCCATCGAGTAAGGCAGCAGTACTTTTCAGGCACAACAACTGGTTTCGGCCTACCATGGCCTCGTCAGGAGAGCGGCATCAGCTCCCGACCAGTTTGTGCACGGGAGGCCTACCCCGTCTTCAGAGCTCCTAAGTAATGTAATCCTTCTATTCTAGAACTCCTAGCACCAACCGTCCTGACACCACTCCCACGGACCAGTTGTGTTCTACCCTTCTGCCTCACACTCTTCACCAGATAACCCCAAGCGCCACTCACAAGTGTCACAAGTACGGGAGGATTCACGGACCGTGACATTCTCCCCCACTCAATTCGAAATGCCCTCGTTGCGATATGCTTTGTCGCTTCCTTGCGTAAATTAACCACTGATGTGCCACTTTTGGGAATTCACATCGAACGGTCACGCTCGCCCAACAAAATAGGTTTTTGCTCCATCGGTAGCCTCTTTTGATCTTAGCCGCTCGGCCATTCTTGGTCACCTGCACTTTTCGACAAGTGTGGCATTCTTCGCCAACCGCATCTTTTGGCAGCACCGTATTAGCCTAACCAGCATCTTGACCCCAGCAGACCAATGGAAGTTCTTTTCTTGTTGAAAACGTGATAGTAGACCTCTTCTTTGAATTCACCGATCGATCCAGGAATGTTATCCCCATTCAACAAGGGTTCGGTTCTTCTCGAACTCCCTATCGGCTCGGTGGTAAACCGACTCGTCCCAGTACCCATTGTCATCCTAGGAGCTGAGAGCCCCTACGTTTGGGCATCTTTTGGCCCCAGCAGATTCCTCTCCGCCCACTAGGACCGGTCCCACTAGGACTTATCTGTTCAACCCGCGCTAGAGCGAGAAGCTCGATTCTCTGACTCGCTCACTCGCTTACTGGAGGGATTCCGACTCTGATACCACTTAATGTCACGGTCCGTGAATCCTCCCGTACTCGTGACACTTGTGAGTGGCGCTTGGGGTTATCTGGTGAAGAGTGTGAGGCAGAAGAGTAGAACACAACTGGTCCGTGGGAGTGGCGTCAGGACGGTTGGTGCTAGGAGTTCTAGGATAGAAGGATTAAATTACTTAGGAGCTCTGAAGACGGGGTAGGCCTCCCGTGCACAAACTGGTCGGGAGCTGATGCCGCTCTCCTGACGAGGCCATGGCAGGCCGAAACCAGTTGTTGTGCCTAAAGAGTACTGCTGCCTTACTCGATGGACCAGACGCCCAAGCAAAGCTGGACGTGGTAGGATCTCGCACGAAGAATCATTCACCATATCGTTCGTGGAACAACTAAAGAAGAAAGGCTGGCCTGGCGAATTCCGCTCGCCAGGCGCCCACGGGTCGTTCCGAGGCCAAGGAAACCCTCGGCCCGTGACACATGGCTGTATGATGTTATATGTATAAGTGTATGGTGGCATGTGCACATAATATGGTGAGTTATGTACATGGCTATTTTGATGTAATGTGCATGGCTGAAAGGTGAGATTTGTTTAACATGTATGAACTATATGTATGCTACCATGATGCCACAATTGTTTTGATTAATGCATTGAGTAGTTTAATGGATCTTTTACCTGCTGAGTGGTTGTACTCACCCCTTTGGGGACTAACATTTCAGATTAGAAAGATGCCTCTCCCTCCGGTCACGCACGGTACCTTTTATGGCCTTCCATCTGACGTGGAGGTCGAGTGTATGGAGCATATATGTATCACCATTCCTGGTGTGGTGTTTATACGGGTTCGGGTGCTGGTGATGTATGACGTGGGCCTGGCTGGGGGCCCAGTCATCTAGGAGTTCTTGTCCGACCACGTTCGTCATGACGGAGTGATGCTAGGGATGTTGTCGCCGCCACCGCCCGATGCACCAGGGTGGGTGTGATGGCCCGCGTGGGGAGAGGGAGCTGACATTTTTTGGAGATAGCCAACACTTGTAGATGGAAGGTTATACGCGATCGATATAGGGGGGTTCGAGATCTTTCTTTTGAGTTGTAGCCAAGTTTAGTGAAAAGCTTTGGCTTTTTTGTTGTACCGACCCAAGATGTCCATCTTAAAAATGTAAATAAAAGTGGCTCAACTTTATGTTTTCCTTCAACGTGTAGTTGGTGTGCATTGTATCATCGTGAAGAGAGTAGAGGGATGGTGAGACTCGTCTTTAATTTCGCTATGAGCTTCGCTAAACTCTTTTCAAAAAGAAAAATGCCTATGAACTACGATTCCGCTTTAACTCCTTTAATCAAAGATAAGTAACTTGTATTTAATAGGTAGGGCGATAGGTATTTGTGGCGACCTTTGTTGTTTGGGGGTGCCATAGTGGTTGGTATCAAAGCAAAAGGTTTATATACGGAGTGATAAGGAGCCTCATTTGGAAATTGAGGAAGGTAATGACAATGCACACCGTAGGATACTGATTAAGAGTAATTGACTAACCTTGAACAATAGTGATGAGTATTCACCCGTAGATCCCTAGTCTGTGTTTTGAGATTGCTTTTAGGTGCTAGTAACATGGTTATGTTACTTATTTTCTTAGTTTCTGTTGTTTTTAATGGAGACTTTGAGTCACAAATATTTCCTGAGGCAAATACTTGGAAACTGCAAGAAAATCATGGTACGTTATGGAAGTCATCATCCATCGAGGGCTGAAGCCTCTGCAGCAAGGGCTAAACCCCGAATGGAAGATATCCTGCAAGCATTGGCCAATATTGGAAATCTTATGGAAAGACAAGCACAGCAACAACCCAAAGCAGAACGCTGTACTCAAGGACTGGTGGAGCAATTTTTGAAGTTGAAACCACCTAAATTCAGTGGAATGGGAAGTCCTTAGGAGGTTAAGCATTGGATTGATGGGATGGAGCGAATTTTCTAGTTATTGGACTGCAATGATGCTGAGAAAATAACTTTGGCAGAGTACTAGTTGGAGGGAAATGCAAAGTTTTGGTGGAGAGCTTCGAGGGACATAATCTTTCCACCAGGTACTAATGTCAATTGGGACGAGTTTGTCAGAGCTTTCAGTAGAAAGCATTTTTCTGACTGTGCTAGGGACAAGAAAATTACAGAATTTGTTCAGTTAAAACAAAAGGAGCTGACAGTGGATCAATATGAGGCAAGATTTTCTGAACTATCTAGATATGCTCCTAGACTGATTGAAGATCGGGAAGAGAAAGCTAAGAGGTTTCTAAAGGGATTGAGAACTGACATAAGGAAGCAACCGGTGCCTTTGAACATAAGATATTATAATGAGATCTATGAAAGGGCACAGTTGGTGGAGCAGGAATTAGTAAGGGAACAGTCAGAGAATAAGAGACAATCGTCTTTTGGTGATATCAGACAGGGTAAGAGACCCTATACAGGTCAAGGTCAGACTTGGGAGTCTAAGAAGAAAGGCAATTTCGGGAATTTTGGAAAAGCTAAGGATGGCTTGAACCTGGGAAATACACCTTATCGGAATGAAGAATGTCAAAGGTGTGATGGACGACATGGCCCCAGACCTTGTAATGGACAGTTGAAGTGCTATGGTTGTGGACAGGTAAGGCATCTTAAGAAGGATTGTCCACAAGAGAGGTCACGGACAAGTATCAACTCACTGCGACGAGTACCACGGCGTACTACTAGGCCATATCCACAAAGGAATCTACCGAGACCACCAACACGGGGAAAAGTGTATGCGGTCACCCAAGAGGAAGCAAAAGCTTCCAAAAACGTTATCTCAGGTACAATTTTCATAAATGGCAAGAAGGCTTATGCATTGTTTGATATGGGTGCTACGTATTCATTTGTGTTTGAAAGATATAGACTATTGAGTAAAATAAAAACAACATTTCTTGAGACACCCCTTTGTATTTCTACACCTTTAAAGAATGCGGTGTTGTCTACGCCGGTATGTGGAAATTGTAAGATAACAATAGGGGAAGGGATATGTAAATAGACTTAGTCGTAATGCCTATGTATGATTTTGATGTTATCATAGGAATGGATTGGCTTCATAGGTATCGGGCCAAAATAGATTGTTATAGAAAGGTGATTCAATTTATTTTACCTGATCGGTCGAATTGTGAATTTCTGGGAGGCCAGACCAACCTGTCCATAGCACTTATTTCAGCAGTAGAGGCTTGTGTGTTACTTGACAAAGGATGTCAAGGATACCTAGCAATGGTTAAAGATTATACCAAGGAAGAGCCTAAGCTTGATGAAATTCGAGTAGTAAATGAATTTCAAGATGTATTTCCTAAAGAGTTGCCTGGATTACCGCCGGAAAGAGACATTGAGTTTGAGATTAAACTAATGCCTGAAACAGGACCAATATCAAAAGCCCCATACAGGATGGCCTTAATGGAACTGAAGGAGTTGAAAGTGCAACTACATGAGTTGCTTGACAAGGGATTCATTAGGCCAAGTGCTTCACCTTGGGATGCACCAGTTTTGTTTGTGAAAAAGAAAGATGGGTCGATGCGCTTATGCATTGACTATAGGCAACTGAATCAAATGACTATTAAAAATAAGTATCCCTTGCCTAGAATTGATGATCTATTTGACCAACTCCAAGGAAGTTCGGTCTTTTCTAAGATTGACTTAAGGTTGGGATACCATCAGCTAAGAATTAAGAAAGAAGACATTCCTAAGACTGCGTTTAGGACTCATTATGGACACTACAAGTTCCTCATCATGCCATTTGGATTGGTAAATGCACCAACTGCATTTATGGATCTAATGAATAGGGTATTCAAGCCTTATTTAGATCAGTTTGTGATTATTTTTATCGATGATATCCTGATTTATTCGGAAGGGCCTGAGGAACATGAGCAACACTTGAGGATAATTTTGCAAACTCTGAGAGATCACAAGCTGTATGTCAAATTCAGCAAGTGTGAATTTTGGCTGGACTGGATAATATTTTTAGGACACGTGGTATCAGGAGGAGGAATTGCAATGGACCCGGCGAAAGTTGAGATGGTAATAAATTGGCCGAGACCAACCACACCCATCGAAATACGGAGTTTCTTAGGATTGCCCAGTTATTATCGAAGGTTTATTGAAGGGTTTTCATGACTGGCAGGTCCCTTAACCAAATTAACCCGAAAGAACATGAAGTTTGAATGGAGTGGGGAATGTGAAAGGAGTTTTCAAGAGCTTAAAAGGAAATTGACCTCGGCCCCAATCTTGACTATACCATCTGGATCTGATGGTTTTACAGTATGTAGTGATGTATCTCACAAAGGATTGGGATGTGTTTTGATGCAGCATGGCAAGGTCATAGCCTATGCATCTGGACAATTTAAACCCCATGAACTGAACTACCCAACGCATGATTTAGAATTAGCAGCTATAGTGTTCGCTTTGAAGATATGGAGGCATTATTTATATAGGGAAAAGTTTGAGATTTATACAAATCATAAGAGCCTGAAATATATGTTCTCACAAAAGGAGTTGAACATGAGACAAAGGAGGTGGATGGAGTTGTTAAATGATTATGATTGTGAGATACGATACCATCCAGGAAAAGCGAATAAGGTAGCGGATGCTCTTAGTCGGAAGTCAACTATGGAGATGGCCAGTTTAAGAATGGCGGAATGGAACTTATTAAAGTCTGTAGCGGACTCGGAGTTTGAATTAAAAGTGGATGGTCTTACCGGTATGCTTAGAGCATTAAGGATTGAACCCGAAATCATTCAAAAAGTTAAGACCCTGCAAGAGTCTGACCCCAAGATTATGAAAGTGAAAGATGCAATGTCTTTAGGAAAAGACCAGAATTTCAAGTTTCTGAAGATGGAGTGGTAAGATGCCAAGGACGACTTTGTGTTCCCGACAATGAAGAAGTGAAGAAGGAAATTCTGTCGGAGGCACATAGGAGTAAATACAGTATTCATCCAGGTAGTACAAAGATGTATAGGAATTTGCGTCAGCAATTTTGGTGGAATGGTATGAAAGCAGATACGGCTAAGCATGTTTCTCAATGTTTGACATGTCAACAAGTGAAGGCGGAACATCACAAACCTACAGGACTCTTGAGACCGTTAGACATACCAGAGTGGAAATAGGAGAATGTAACGATGGACTTTGTGCAAGGACTGCCAAAGACATCAAATAGTCACGATTCTATCTGGGTAATAGTGGACCGTTTGACTAAGTCTGCCCATTTCTTAGAAGTCCGTATGAACTATTCAATGAATAAACTTGCTAAGATTTATGTAAGTCAGATAATACGCTTATATGGTATACCTGTAATGATCACCTCTGATCAAGACTCTAGGTTTACCTCAAACTTTTGGCGGAGTCTCCAAAGTGTTTTAGGGACAAAGCTTCAATTCAGTACTACTTATCACCCTCAAACGGATGGACAAACAAAGAGAGTGATCCAAACTCTGGAAGATATGCTGAGAGCCTGTGTTATTGACTTTAGAGAAAGATGGGATGAGAACTTGCATTTGATAGAGTTTGCTTATAACAATAGTTTTCAGAAAAGTATAGGTATGGCCCCATATGAAGCGTTATATGGGAGAAGATGCAGGACCCCTGTCTGTTGGGATGAAGTAGGTGAAAGAAGATTGACAGGACCCGAATTGGTACAAGTTAGCACTAAAGCCGTCGAGATTATCAGGAAGAGACTTAAAACAGCCCAAAGTAGACAAAAAGGCTACGCGGATAGGCGTAAAAGGCGCTTGGAGATTAGTGTGGGAGATCATGTATTTCTTAAAGTATCTCCAATGAAAGGAGTATCTCAATTTGGAATGAAAGGAAAATTGGGTCCCAGATTTGTTGAACCTTTTGAGATACTTGAAGGGATAGGAGACGCAACTTATCATTTGGAGCTACCTCCTAATCTAGGAAATTTACATGATGTGTTTCATGTGTCGATGCTGAGAAAGTATCAGCCAGATCCTGGTCACATACTCGATCATGAAGCCATCAAAGTGGACGAGAAAAGTGCGATACGTTGAAGAGCCGATGCAAGTGCTGGACAGAAAGGAGCAAGTCCTTAGGACCAAGACAATCCCATCGGTTAAGATATTATGGCGACATCACGATATGGAGGAAGCCACATGGGAGAGTGAAGACCATATGAAGGAAAAGTACCCTACTTGTTTCAAGAGGCGTAAGCGATGTCTAATTTCGAAGATGAAATTCTCTAAAGACGGGAAAATTATGGCATCCTAGAATTTCATGGAACTCTCTAAATGTGCTATGAGCCTTGGATAGGCGATGGAAGCACCGTCATTGTATTTTGTAGCCATTTTGATCCATGATTTGCAATGAGATTTATAGCCAAGCTTTTAATGGATAATTTTTCGATAGGAAAGAAAGTTCTATCATTGGCCATATTATTTCTGTAAGTTAGGAATTTATAAAAGTGGAAGATATTAGTAGAGTAATTAGAGAAGAGTGGGCCAAGACTCTTAGGCCAAAGCCAGCCCACGATCACCCCCCATTCGGCCTTTTGGCTCGGCCCGCGAAGCCCCAAGGGAATGGGCTGCCGTCCGACCGGCCCATGGAGCCTCATTGGGCCGTCGACCAAGCCAGCCCCAAGGCCTAGCCGGATGAGCCATCTTGCATGAAGAAATCTCCAAGTGTTCTCACCAAATGGCCATGTGTTGCAAGCCATGCAAGAGCTAATGATGGCTAATGATGGAGGATAGGAAATTAGGGGGGAAGTGACCGGATTAAGTGAGAAAGAGAGGGAGAGAGAGGGGGGTTCGTCCGAGAGAGAGAGGAGAGAAAGAGAGGAAGGAAGAGAGGAAGAAGGAGGAGGGCCGCCCGTCGATCGTCCGCCTACCTCGCCGCCATCCGTACGCCACCTTGCCGCCATTTGTCATTGTTTTGTGCTTTAACCCAAGGCAAGTAGAGTCCATTTCTCTACTCTTTGCTAGCTGGAATGTGTGCTTGTTGGCTGGTGAGTGTTGGATGTGGTGGAGGTGAGGAGATTTCGGAGTAATGGGGAGGAATGTGATGGTCATGCATGCGGTATTTGGAGAAGTCAGCCCGTCCCTTCGTGAGATTTTGTGTTGCATGTGATTTCTAGTGGAAATCCTACTTCGACTTCATAACAAAAGTGGTAGAGGACATCTTCATGTTCAACATATCAAAAATTTAGACAAAACAAACAAGTATAAGTAGGTGAAACCGTTGTTCTTTGGAAAGACTAGATCTGGAAATTTTAACACCGACCCTTGATGAATGCATGAACGGTAAGGCAATCTTTTTGTTGAAACTTCACTTCAGTTTCTTAACAAAAGTTGTAAAGGACATCCTAAGGTTCAACATATCAAAACTTTAGAGAAAACAAACAAGAATAGGTAGGTGAAATCGTGCTCCTTTGGAGGTGGTTTGATCTAGAAATTTCGGTACTAGGAACAGGGGTTTTAACCATCTGTATTTAATTTTCTAGGATGAATCTGACTTCGATGTCTTCATGAAATATCTACCTTATGGTCTTGGCTATCACATCGTCAAATTTCATAATTTTTTAAGGTCATTTTGGTATTTAATCGGAAATGTTTCTAAAACTGTGCAATCTGATGTGTTCGACTTTGTAAGTTGCAATGCGTGGACTATATCGTTTTGTATAAGGTTCTTTTGGAAAAGTGTTCTGCATGAAATATATCTCTTTATGTCTTGCCTACAACATATTCAAATTTCGTAATTTTTGAAGTTCATTTTCCTATTTAACCAAAAATGTTTCAAAAACTGTGCAAGTTGAATGGTCAGAATAGTAGTGCTGTGATGCATGGTTTATATTGAATTATATAGGGATCTTTTGGTGTAGTGCTCTGCATGAAGTTTCTGCCTATATGTCTTGACTATCACATGTTTGAATTTCATAATTTTTGAAGGTCATTTGGGTATTTAATTAAAATGTTTTCTAAAACTGTGCAAGCTGGATTGTGCGAATTTCAAAAGTTGTAATGCATGGACTATTCTGTTTTGTATGAAATTATGGTGGTGCTGTGTTCCTCATGGAATAAATGCCTCTAGAGCTTGTCTTTGATGTATTAAACTCTTAGAAATTATTAGAGCCAATCACTAAATTTTAAGAAGTGTAAATTAAAAAGAATGCATTATGTTTCTAAAATAATAGTAATAATCCATGAGTTTGCCCTATAAATTATATTGTTTCTAAGTGATTGATCTTGCTGCACATGTGATGATATATGGCATTACATATAAAAGTCAAAAGCTGAAATTGACCTTGTTGCCATCACATCATGTGCCATGTTGATATTGAGACACAATTGTGAATATGAATGATGATAAATGAGGATACCGTCGGAGGAGTGAGCGGACGATGCCCCGGGAGTGTCGAGATGCCCGGAGGTGAGTATCAGATGCCCGGAGGTGTGTGCCGAATATCCTCGGGAGTTTCAAGATGCCCAGAGTGTGTGTGAAGAATGCCCAGAGGTGTGTGCGGGAGGTTCCTCGCGATGTCAGGTTGGGTGCGAGCAATCAAGTGCGGAATGCAATTACTAGTCTCGGGAAAGAAAAATGTGGTGATCCAATTGAAAAAAAATAAAAACTGAAATTAAATCATGCATAGTGTGGTGACATGTATGCATGGCTGTATAATGTTATATGTATAAGTGCATGGTGGCATGTGCACATAGTATGGTGACTAATGTACATCGTTGTTTTGATGTAATGTGCATGGCTGAAAGGTGAGATTTGTTTAGCATGTATGAACTATATGTATGCTACCATGATGCCACGATTGTTCTGATGAATGCATTGAGTAGTTTTATGGATCTTTTACCTGCTGAGTGGTTGTACTCACCCCTTTGGGGACTAACATTTCAGATTATAAAGATGCCTCTCCCTCCGGTCACATGCGGTACCTTTTATGGCCTTCCATCTGACGTGGAGGTCGAGTGTATGGAGCATATATGTGTCACCATTCCTGGTGTGGTGTTTATACAGGTTCAAGTGCTGGTGATGTATGACGTGGGCTTAGCTGGGGGCCCAGTCATCCAGGAGTTCTTGTCCGTCCACGTCCGTCGTGACGGAGTGATGCTGGGGATGTTGCCGCCACCACCGCCCGATGCACCAGGGTGGGTGTGATGGCCCGTGTGGGGAGAGGGAGCTGACATTTTTTGGAGATAGCCAACACTTGTAGATGGAAGGTTATACGCGATCGATATAGGGGGGTTCGAGATCTTTCTTTTGAGTTGTAGCCAAGTTTAGTGAAAAGCTTTGGCTTTTTGGTTGTACCGACCCAAGATGTCCATCTTAAAACTGTAAATAAAAGTGGCTCAACTTTATGTTTTCCTTCAACGTGTAGTTGGTGTGCATTGTATCATCGTGAAGAGAGTAGAGGGATGGTGAGACTCGTCTTTAATTTCGCTATGAGCTGCGCTAAACTATTTTCAAAAAAAAAAAAATGCCTATGAACTACGGTTCTGCGTTAACTCCTGTAATCAAAGATAAGTAACTAGTATTCAATAGGTAGAACAATAGGTATCTGTGGCAACTTTTGTTGTTTCGGGGTGCCACAAATACTCACCTTCTCAGGGGGGTTGGGATGGGGCCAATATAGTTTTAAGAGTGGACTTCGACTTCCACGCTCTGCAAGGAGGTAGGGCAAAAGTCTGAGAGTGAGAGTTAGAGTAGGAATAGAGTACGACCAACAAAAAAAAAAAAAAAAAAACTTATACAATAAACTTAACGGTCATTTTATCTTTGAATATTTGCAAAATCAGTATTTTTCCTATTTTACGCATTGGTTTTGTATTGAATTGATGTCCTTTCAACTTTTATGTATTTGGAATTGTAAATTTTCTAAGATATTACATTTTTATTAAATGATATGGGTTTAGTTTCATGCACTAGTTAAAATTTATTTACAAACAAAAATTATACTAATTAACAGAAATATAATCAATTAACACCAATTGATGATTAATGCAACGTAACTAATATAGGTTACAAGTTTATAATACCACACATACATATATATACACACGCGCGCGCACACACACTTCTTTGTATGATAAAGAAAACACACTACTATTTCAACACAAATGATAATCAAAAGAATTTCAACGGTATAAAAACACTACAAGTGCCATAACTTGGCACAAATGGACACTTAAGTGCCATAACTTTCGAAATGTACACTTAAGTACCATATTCGAAGAAAAGTGGGACACCTAAGTGCCACCTTCGGCGAAGCCAGCGGAAATCATATGTGGCATTTAAATATTAATATTTCTTGCCGAGGTGGCTCGCTGGAGAGCTAAGTCAACTCTAATTCACCAAAAACGACGTTGTTTCCGGTGTTGGCCAAAATGGAACCCTTAAATCGGCCAAAACGACGTCGTTTTGGCGTAATTTGAATTTTAATATAATATAAAATTAATTAAATTTAATTTAAAATAATATAATAATATAATTTATATCTATATTTAAAAAAAAAAAAAAAAAAAAGAATCGGAAACGGAGGAGGAAGAAGGCAACCAATGGCTAAGGGCTGAGCCCTCGCCGGCGCCGTCGCCGGAAGGTGGGGGAGGGTCGACTAGGGTTCTTGAGCCCAACTAAGGCCAGCGGCCCCAGCCCTCGCCGCCAACTGCCTTTGGGCTCGCCTCAGCGGGCAGTGGCCCTTGGCCCGGCCAAGCGAGGTTCGCCGACCCTCACTAGATCTGAGCGAGGGCTGCAACCCTCACCCCAATCTAGGGCAAGGGCTCGCGAGCCCTCACCGTTGGTCGATAGGGGTCGCCGGCCCCTAGCTAGGGCCCGACAACCCCAACCGACCCTCCCCCCTTCGCCGGCCCTTCCCGTGACGACGGGGAACCTCCCCCATATTCTTTTTTTATTATTTTTTTTATTTTTAAAATTATTTTTTAAAAATATTTTAACTAAATTTAATTTAACTATTTTTTATATTATTTTTTACCACGTCAGCCCAAAAGGACGCCGTTTTTGCATTATTTGGCCACGTTAGCGTGCAAAACGGCGTCATTTTGGGCTCACTTCGTCGGAAACATGCCACGTATGCAATTTGGCCGGATTTTGGCCAGATTGGCACTCAATTGATTCACTTTGCTCTGATTTTGGCACTTAAGTGTACCTTTCGAAAGTTATGGCACTTAAGTGTACCTTTCGAAAGTTATGGCACTTAAGTGTCCCTTTCTGCCAAGTTATGGCACTCCACGGGTCCGCACCTCAAATTTCAACACGATACGTGAAATGGTAATTAAAAAAGACCGGCATAATAATCATATTAAGTATCTTATGAATTTCCAAATTTAATTCAAATCAAATAAAATTATAATTTCTATTCTTTATTGCACACACAACAATGCCTTTTTTTCTTTTAATTTTCTGGTTTAAAAGAATTGGGGTTACAAGTTTATAATACCGTGCATATATGTACGCACACAGTTCTTTGTAGTTTGTATGATAAAGAAAACCCACTACCATTTCAACACAAATAATAATCGGAAAAATTTCAACATGATGCATGAATTGGTAATTAAAAAAAAGGTGGCGTAATAATCATACTAAATATCTTATGAATTTCCAAATTAAAGTTGAATCAAATAAAATTATAATTTCTCTTCTTTATTGCACGCATGAGAATGCCTATTTTTTTTATTTTTTGGTATAAAAGAATTGGGGTAACAAGTTTATAATACCACACACACACACATTTATATATATACTTCTTTGTATGATAAAGAAAACCCACTACTATTTCAACACAAATAATAGTCAAAAGAATTTCAACACGATGCATGAAATGGTAATTAAAGAAGACCAGCATAATAATCATATTAAGTATCTGATGAATTTTCAAATTTAAGTTGATTCAAATAAAATTACAAGTTCTCTTCTTTTTTTCTTCACAAATATTTGTTTTTGGCTTAACCGCCAAAATGTGGTCCTCTGCTAACTCAAGGTGGCACACAGCATCCTAAAGATTTTTCATAGCTTGGTTAAAAACTTTTAGTGCTTCTTATTTTCTATCACATATTAAATTTTTATATTCAATACCTCATAATTCTCGCTGTCCAATTTCTCGTCTCGTCCAGTTCAGCCGTTATGTTCTTAGAAGCCGAATCCAATGTATTTGAACAAATCGGACATATTTACACAAATTATTAATGCTTAACATTTATGCACTATTTTGCATAAACTAATCATATTAATGAATAAAATCAAATAAGGCTTTAGAGTCGAAAGGTTATTTCCAATCATCATCCAAAAATTTTGATTTGAAATTATCATTGATATGGTCATTTATGCAAAAATAAGTTCAGTAAAGTCACTAAAACTTTCTTGAACTTCCCACAAATAATTATAAATTTAAACAATAATTTATGACAATAAATAACATTGAACTTACATCAACTAAATATGTCATTTACACGAAATATTATAGTTAGTAGAAGTATGTCAACATCAACATGAAAATAAATATTTACACCTAAAATATCTCAAACTAATCAAAGGAAAATTAATAAATAAATAAATTCAAAGATACTCATCAATCTCATCAATAGGGATCGTCTCTTCTAATCTCTTAAAAAATTCCCCTGAGAATTCTAAAGACACATTGGGCAACCACGGAAAGACTTTCGGAGAACCCTTATGGCCCCTCCAAGGCACATTCATTCTGCACTAAGTTGCATTCAACCTGAGGGTTGAAGTCTTCATTGCCTTGATCTTATAATACTCTCGCACAAAAGCCACTTCAAGCTTCTTATAATTTGAGACCACATTAATCTAACATTGCATGCCATTCTAATGGAAGAGTGTTCATTAGGGCCAACATCTTATGAAAATTCGGCATTAGGTAACCATTTTAGATGATTCTTTGTATCATCTCGTTGACCTTGATCATATGTGACACTATATCATTGTCATTCCACCGATAATCAATTAATTCCTCTATTAGCCCTTCAAGTCTCGCCTTTTGTTCATGCGTTCTCGAGAATATAAGCGTACGTATGAAACACATCATTATTCCTGCAACAAATGCAGAACAAAAATGGTAATGAACATAATTGAAAAACACATTCTCCTCCTTTTTCTTTGGGTCAACGGTCAACGGTGGTCAATGACAGTCAATGGATGACTAGGTTGGGTCAACGATCATCCTAGTCAAGTCAAGGGGTGGCAAGTCAGTGAGGGGCAAAATAGTAATATCAAAGAACAAATAATGGCATAATTGTAAAAACAACTAATAGGGGTAAAACCATAATTTCATGAAAAATTAAGAGGCAAAATCGTAAATTCTTGCCGCACGCATGCCACGTGTGCACTAGCAGTTGCCGCGTGTATGCAGCGTATACGAGCCTAGGAACTTCCTTGACACAAACAGTGTACACATTGATGACTTAGTCTTCTTCTAGCCATATATAAGGGAGTGTCCAATGCTCCACTGGTCGTTTTTCTCATCTTGACGAGAACTACGACCCTGTACTATCAAAAATAAATTTTGACTCAAAAAAAAAAAAAAAAAAAAAGAAGGACGAATAATATGCGGGTGTTGGGATTTTCGTTCCTGAGCGTCCAACGGCAACATTTCTCAAAATTTCGGCCAAAAAACCAATTATAAACATCAACAATGATTGGAAAACAAGAAAAACATCGCTCCGATACCAATGTCTAAAATGGATTCTTCAAAAAGTGAATCGATACTTGAACAATTGAATACCAAAACAAATGCAAAAACGTGTCCAGGAAACATGTAACATTGATCAAAAGGCATTTCACAAAGACGAACATATCTTGTTTGCAACAGAGTAAATACTTGTTGCAATCTCAAATGCATCAATCGAAGCCTTTGGAGTTCCATTTGTTGAGAGAGTTTACTGTCTTAAAAAAGGGAACCCTACATTCTATCCATTATAGTTTTCAACATTATCTTTTTTCTTTTATATATTGCGGTAATTTTCACTTAGAAATAACTACTATTTCTCTTATGGACCCTTCCTTTATAGGCCGGATTTGGCCCAACATGGGCGGATGAGCCTGGCTTGGCCCATCAAATAAAAAACACATTAGCTGTTGTGCCCGAGCCTCTCTATTTCAGTTGTGACAGAGCTTGAGGTGGCCAGTGATGGGAGTTTGATGGTGGCTGTTGATGATCGGAGATGGCGCACGGTGTTTGGAGACGGTGGATGGTGGATGCTATTGTCGGTTAATAGTGAGGGCTCTCCACTTCATGCCCTTGCTGGACCTGGATCGTTTGTGGGCTGTGCGAGTGGAACCAAAACCGAATTGGTCTTCTTTCTTCTTTTCTTTTTATTTGTTTCTAATTTTTTTTATTTGTTTATATGCTTATTGTTTATTTATTTATTACTAGCCTTCATTTTTTTGTTCAAAAAAAAAAAATGTGTGCCTAGTGTTGTCGACAAAAACAACATTCAGATGTGGATGGACACCCCTTTTCGAAATGGTGATCGAAACGGTTCATTTAAATACTAAAATGATACTTGAATTCTGTCAACGAACCTAGCTTGATGAAAAGATATGAGTTGTTTGAAAAATGAATTTAAATTAATGTATATAGAAATGTACTTACATCACAGGTATTCAAGCAACTTAAAGTAATTTTAATTATTTCATAATGCCCTAGTTCACATTGCTGTTAACATCCAATTAGCCGAATACAAAAGAATAGCGGAATCCTATTCTATAAATACAAGAAAAAGCATTGTTCGATAGGCAAGCGAAGCTATCTAGGTTGTTCAACATTGACTGCAAAAGGTGGCAACTAGATGTGCAAACCGTGCAGTTCCTTTACGAAGGCAATCACAATACCAACAATCAACCACCCTAGGATCAACTTCTATAGAATGGAATAACAATGAAGAAGTTATCGCTACTTGATCAGTAACTTCTCATGGACATAACTTAGTAGTAGCAGCACTTCAAATTCATTATATATTTCATCGTAGCCTGTAGTTAGGATTGGAGGATAGTGTTGAAATCTGCACCTTTGTCCACCAATTGGGAGGCAGAAGACAACATCATAGTCGCCCCATTTTCGTGCTAAAGGACTTCTCTCTACAACGAAACCACTAGTGTTGTGCATACTATGAAACTCAATATATGTTCGTATGTTAACTTAATCTGTAAGAGACGATAGCAAAAATGTCTTCTTGATTTGCTTGTTCAAATTCATCTAGCCAATCTCTTGTTTTGCTCAGCTTTTATCATGTGAATCTTCTTATGCTTTTGGTGATGCTATCGTTGAATGTGAATATGGTAAAGATTGCACCATACTCTCTGTAACTATGTCCAACTGATTGAGATCTTCTGCTAATCCTTATTTTTCCAAGTACCACTATATCCATAGCTATTTTCGGTAATTCTATTTATTTTTTTTCCTTTCATTCACAAACCACAAAGAGAGATGAGGAAGAAGAAGAAAAGAAAATAAGAAAATAATTTATTTCTAGAAATTGTTCTCGGAAATAAGAAATTATTTTTTTCTACTTCTTTTTTTTTTGTTCCAAATCTATTCCCCAGTTATTTTTCTATTCTAGGGAATAGAAAAAATCAGTTGATATTACCAAACAGATATTATTTTTTTTTTTTTTTTTTTTTGGTTCCAGGGAACAAAAGAACTAGAGAACAATGAAATTGACAAGTTACCATGCAGAACCTTAATAGCTAAAGAATAACGCTTTGTAGTTATGCCCGATTCTCTCTTTTTCAGTTGTGATCGAGCTTGAGGTGGCCAACAATGGGAGCTCAACAATGGCTGTTGATGTTGGGAGAAGGCGAACGGTGTCTGGAGATCGTTGATGGTGGGTGCTATTGTCAGTTGACAACGAGGGCTCTCCTCTCCATGCCTTTAATGGGTTTGGATCGTTTGTGGGCCGTGCGAGTGGGACCAAAACCAAATTGTTCTTCTTTTCTTTTTGTTAGGACTAGAATTAGCAGCTAGAGGGGGGTGAATAGGTGATTAAAGCGATTTCAACAATTTAATCCGAATGAGAGATTAAAGAATTAAAACCAACAATTGCAGCAAATGAAAGTAATGAAAGATAAAAGGATTAGGGATAGAGAATCAAGACTCAGATTTATAGTGGTTCGGCTTAGACCAAGCCTATGTCCACTCTCCCGCACGGACAGCCCTTCCTTCGGGCTGGATTTCACTAAGAATCAAAAAGAGTGATTACGAGTCTCACGCTCTTGAGTCCACGGTGTAGAAGCTCTACTACACTTCCTCAAGATCTCACCACAATATGATCTCTCTTTTGATTACATATAACGCTCGAAGAATAAGATCACAAAATAGAAAAGGAGATTCAGACTTTGGAATTCTTCTATCCGGCACCCTTCAACAACTGAAGCATCTCTCTTATATACTTCTTCATGCCTTCATTACCGTTGGCACATTCCAAAGAAGTTCTTCCAATCAACCTGTTGGATAGAATCAATTAGAGAGATCTCGAGCTCTTTAAGGTAAGTGTTGATAGCCCATCAATCTTGCTCGCCCATACAATCAGGATCTTGGTTTCCATAAGTAGATCCTTCCAAATATAAGTTGCGAAATCTTTAGAGAATCTATACATATTCGAATACGAAAATAAGATCTTCTAGTACTGAATCCAGTAGAAAGATATTCTCTAGCCGTTAGAGTAAAAACCATATAAGATCAGAATAGAAGTTGGTCTGGAGACTGTCCATGAGGGTAGACTTTGAAACTTGAATCTTGCTAGCTTCAGACTTTGTCAGTAGAGTCTGTAAATCTTCAGACTAGACTGAGGAAAATGTTTTGTCAACTTCAAAATACCTTAAGAGAATTTATCCAACAATCTCCCCCTTTTTTATGGTGACAAAACTTTCCTGCAGATTTGAATATTATTGTCCTGCAATACAACTTTTAAGCAAGCTTTGATATCTCATAAAAGATTAGAATAAAAATAGTAGAAGTTATCCCGTACACTGAGATGTCCCGTATACGAGACTTCCCCGTACACGAGATCTGCATCCACGAAACCTCATTAATCATGTGCAGACATTACTATCTTTATCTAATTTAATAGCTTAAAGTAATGCAATAATGAGCACACATTCAAAAAAACTCAAGATAAAGTCAAAATATCAATCACAATCATAACAAATCAAAAAAAAAAATGTTTAAAAATGAAGATTTGGTTTGAGGATAGAGTCTTGAAATCTGCAAAGCCTTCTCTCCCTTTTTGTCAGCATTAAAAAAAATCAAGGAGCACGAGGAATGCGAACAAGTTGAAAGTCCTCCATAGACTTGACAATTCCTTCTAGCTTCCTCAAATCTTCCTGTAGTTGAGTAAGAGCAGTGCCTTTGGCAGTGTTTTGAATCTGACGTTGAACCTCTTTAAGCTGATCATGCATAGTGATGAACATTGCATGATTCTCATTCTGCAAAGTCTGAAATTCATACCCCATAGCATAGATTTGGCCTTTGAGCTCCAAGATGATGTCAAGCGGCCTTCCAAAATCTCCTGAATTGTCAGTCTGAGTGCTTGAGTCAACTCGGTCTGATGGTGAAGTCAAGCCAGTGTGAATATCAGCAGGGAGATCAATATTTGGAGATGATGCCTCTCCCTCAGGAAATTGAGCAGCATGAACATTTTCTGCATCAGGAGATGATCGACTAACACTTGTTTGGGTATCTCCCTCTGTAAAAGTCAGTAGAAGAGGAGTACATTCTCTTTGGGTATCTCCCCCTGTTTCAATGTCTTCTGGAGGAGAAAAGTACTCTTCTTTCTAAGGAGTTTCCTCAGTGACAGGATGTCGTTGATCCTCTTTTTCTCCTGGAGAATCTATCTTTGCCGGTTCTTCCCCTTGTTCTTCTTTTTCTTCTTCCTCTTCTTCTTTTTCCTTTTTCTCTTCCTCTTTTTCTCCTTCTTTCTCTTCTTTCTCTTCTTCTTGTAAGGATCCCTTTTCCTAGAGTCCTTTCTTAGTGTCTTCTGCAAAATGTTGTTCTGGAACAACTGAAATAGGTGCAAAAAATTGAGAGACAAGAGCAGAGATGGGCAAAGCATCCTCATCATCTTCATCTTCCAAGATGATTGCCCTTCTCTTCTTGATAGGACTAATCACTGGTTCCTTTCCTTTTCTTTTGGCCGAGAAGAGTCTGGTCTGAACTTGATAGGAGTCTTCTCCTTGAACTATTCCAGCTTCTTGCTGAGTTCTTTCAGACGCATCTTTGTTATCATCCTCAGTCCGATGACCATTTTATCAATAGTCTTCACAAAGAGAATGTGAGGAGGCTGAATGCTTAGGTGTCTGAAAAGACGAGTGATGAGAGCAGCATAAGGGAGTTTTCCCTTGTCCTTTACCATGGACCTGTACATGTGAAACATGATAGTGTGTGGCAGAGAAAAGTTAAGACCAATCATGATTGCATACATCAACTTAGCCTCTGAGATGGATACATCTGTCTTTGATGTTGATTTTGGTCTAAGACGGTTGATCACTATCTTGTGAAGCAGAATGTTTGTTGCATTCATCCTGGAGTAGGAGAGACGACCTTCAGCAATTCGGTCTCTCGCAAGTTCTAGAGTTGCATGACTTACGAGTCACGAAATTGATTGAAAAGAACCTCTTTCCACACCAATTACATCTGCCAGAGTGTCCGTATCAACAACATATTCTCTATCTCTCACACTGAATGAAAAGTTATTTGCATCAAGGAAACTGATATTAGAATAAAAATATGTTGTTAATTCAGAATAAGCCACATCACATTCAGTACAGAACTTATGAAGTTGAAGTTTCTCAAACTTCTCTCTTAGATTGATGCTTAATAAATCCAGAAAATCAAAGTCCACCGTCCGTGGATTCATCACCCCACGCTTCAGCAGTTTCTCATACATCTTCCTATGTCCGTCTGATCGAAACAGTTCATCCTTCTTTCCTCGAAGGTTTGCAGCCACACCCATCCAAGGTTTAAAATGTATAAACATTTTCTCATCATCATCCTTTCCCTCTGGTTGATTTACACTACTAAACCTAGGGTCCTTTGGGAAAGTTTGCAAAGGTTTTTTGCTGCCGTTCCAGCAGGAACAATGCCTGATCTCTCCATTACAGTGAGAAAGTGTGTCTCATTTGTGTAACATTTTTCTTTCAGAAATTCATCAATGAAAGTCATTGCAGAACCTACTTCCTTCAATGCAGAGTAAAGCCTATAAACAAAAGCAGGCTTGAGTGATCTTACAGGTTCAATATCTTCAAGAACTTCTTCTGCATGTCGAGGGCGACGATCATGAGGTTTAGTTGAGGAAGTACGCTGTTGAGATCGTTGAGGAGTCTGTTCTATTGGAAAGTCGCTTTCTTCTGTGAGATCGAAGTGCGTAGGCCCTTCACCAGAGCCCTGTGGTCCCCTGTTTGCTATCCTTGAGGATTTCCTTTAGTAAGACATTGTCGCTTTCTTGGAGAAACTTTCACACTTGTATTGCAAGAAAGTTAAAAGCTTTGAGACGTAGAAATTTGGGAGAGAAAATTCAGAGGAGTGAAAAGCTTTTGAACTAGGGTTTCTGGGTAAAGTGAAAACAAATGAGAATGAGTATATAAAAGATAACTGATACGGGGTAACTCAAGCGTCGCAATTTAGAAATATTAAGAATTTCCTTTAAAAAAAAAACTGCCTTAATAAATCGATAACCACCATTTCTTTAAAAATTTAACTGCCTTAATAAGCTCAATTAGAGATAAACAAACAATCTTACCTTTTCGAAATAACAGTTTAAGTAAATAAATGAACTTACGGTCGTGTCGATTGGTATTCTCGTCTACAACCTTTTGAGTCGATACTCCGTCGGACTTTAGATTCTCGAGTCCGAGCTTCAACATTCTTCAAGAGATAAAATATTGAGTCTTGAGCGAATAGACTCAAACAAGCTTTTCTCAAGTGGCTTTGTGAAGATGTACGCGAGTTGATTCTTTGAGTCTCGTGAATTGTATCAAGACTTCTTTGTTCTGAACATGATCTCTTATAAAATGATGTCGAATCTCAATATGTTTTGCTCTTGAATGTAGGATAGGATTCTTTGTAAGATTGATTGCGCCGGTATTGTCACATTTGATCTCTGTGCAAGAATCTTCAATGCCAAAGTCTTGTAGTTGTTGTTTTATCCACGGTATTTGAGAACAGCAACTTCCAAGGGCTACGTATTCGCTTCGTTTGTTGAAAGAGCCACAAGTACTTTGTTTTCTTGAAAACCAAGATATTGCCCCCTGTTTCCAAGCAATTGAGAAGTACCTTAAGTGCTTTTTCTTTCAACTCTACAACCTGCAAGATCTACGTCGAATAACCAAGAAGAGTAAAGTCTCATTCTTTGGGATACCATAGACCAATCTTAGCGAGTAGCAACATATTTAATGATACGTTTAGCAGCACTTAAATGAGATTCCTTAGGATCTGATTGAAACCTAGCGCATATGCAAACACTAAATAATATGCCAAGTCTGGATGCAATAAGATAAAGAAGTGAACCAATGATACTCCTGTATAACTTTTGGTCGATTTTATTCCCTGCTTCATCTTTGTCTATCTTCAAGGAACTTGACATTGGTATGTCGTCTTTTTGCAATTTTCCAGACCGAACTTTTTAACAAGTTCTTTTGCATATTTCTCTTGATGAATGAATATTCCTTCCTTTAGTTGTTTTACTTGTAGACCAAGGAAAAAGGATAGTTCACCCATCATGCTCATCTCGAATTCATCCTGCATAGACTTAGAAAATTTCTTGCACAAAGTCTCATTAGATGATCCGAATATAATGTCATCAACATAAATCTGAACAAGTAGAAAACTTTTACCTTCCTTTTTAATAAACAAAGTAGTGTCTACCTTTCCTTTAGAAAAGCCATTATGAATTAAGAAATTACTTAGCCTTTCATACCAAGCTCGAGGAGCTTGTTTCAATCCATATAAAGCTTTCTTCGGTCCCCGAACACCGAGTCTGGTTTCTTTGAGTCTTCAAATCTAGGAGGTTGTTCCACGTAGACTTCGTCTTGAATAAATCCATTCAGGAATGCGCTTTTGACATCCATTTGAAATAACTTGAAATTCTTATAACAAGCAAAAGCAAGTAGTAATCTGATTGCTTCTAACCTTGTTACTGGAACATAGGTCTCATCATAGTCTATCCCTTCTTCTTGCGTGTATCCTTTAGCCATGAGTCTTGCTTTGTTTCTCGTTACTCTTCCTTTTTCATCAACTTTGTTCCTGAAAACCTATTTAGCTCCAATAACTGATTTACCTTTTGGTTTAGGAGTCAATTCCCATACGTCATTAATACTGAATTGTCTGAGCTCTTCTTGCATTGCTTCAATCCAGCTTTCATCAGCTAAAGCTTCTTCAATATTTTTGGGTTCTATCTCAGAAATAAGAGCAACAACACTAGACTCTTCTCGCCTTTTGGATCTTGTTCGAATTCTCTCATTAATGTTTCCAATAATGAGTTCTTCAGGATGACTAGACTTGTGCTTCTAGTTACTAGTCGGTCTGATAGATTGTTGATCTTTTTCTTGAGTAGATTCTTCATCAGTAGCTTGTTGTACTGATTCTGAATTAGTAACTGCTTCAATGGAGGTAGATCTAGCGAGTGCGGAACAGATTCTGAATCTTGATCTTGAAATTTGACATTCATTGATTCTTCCACGATCCGAGTCTTCTTGTTGAATACTCTAAAGGCTTTGCTTGTAGTTGAGTAACCAAGAAAGAATCATTCATCGATTTCTTTTCAAACTTACCAACACGATCATTTGCATTCTTTAGAATAAAACATTTGCAACCAAATACTTGAAAATAAGAAACTATTGGTTTCTTTCCTTTAAAAATTTCATAAGGGGTTTTCTCAAGAATTGGCCTTAAAAACACTCGGTTTATAATATAGCAAGCGGTTGAAACTTGACTTCACCCAAAACCTTAAAGAAATTTGATTTCCAATTAAAAGAGTTATTGCCATTTCTTGTAAAGACCTATTCTTCCTTTCCACAACCCCATTTTGTTCTGGTGTATATGGAGAGGAGAATTTGTGCTAAAACCCAAATTCATCACAAAATTTAGTAAAGTCTTGATTTTCAAACTCACCTCCATGGTCTGTACGAATACTCGAGATAGTGTGACATTTCTCATTCTGCACTTTATTAGCAAACTTTGAAAAGAGAGAGAAAGTCTCCGACTTACTTGAAAGAAAGTAGACCCAAGTAAATCGTGAGTAATCATCCACAATTACTAGATGGAACCTTTTTCCACCAATGCTTTGCGTTCTGGTAGGTCCAAACAAATCCATATGCAGAAACTGCAGTACATGATTAGTGGAAACTTTATTTATTGATTTGTAAGAGTTTCTAACCTGTTTACCCAGTACACACGGTGTACATAGATCAGACTTTGAGTAATTGAGAGTAGGCAATCCTCGAACAAGTTTCTTGGTAGAGATCTTGTTGATTTGCTTCATATTGGTATGGCCTAGCTTTTTGTGCCATAGATTAGCTTCATCTTGTACTGATATTAAGCACTGTGATCTTTCTTGATTCACATCCAGAAGATAGATATTTCCATGTCTTCGTCCAGTAAAAGATTGAGTAAAGTCTTTACTGATTCCAGAACACGTTTCTTCCTGGAAATTTATCTTGAAACAAGTATCACACAACTGACTTATGCTAAGCAAGTTGTAATTTAATCCTTTAACTAAGGAAACATTTTTTATTGACAAACTTCCAATTTTTACTGTTCCTCGACTAGTAATTCTTCCTTTGTTGTTACCACCAAAGGAAACTTTTCCTCCGTCTATCTGGACAAGTTTTATGAAGCAACTTGAGTCTCATGTTATATGTCTTGAGCAGCCACTATCAAGATACCATTTAATCTTCCTTTTGATAGTAACCTGCAAATAGCACAAATTCAAGCTCTCTTTGGTACCCATTTCATCTTGAGTCCAGAAGTGTTAGAACAATAGACAGTCTTAGCCCAGCTCTTTTTAACAGGTCTCCAAACCAAAGGACATTCTTTCTCAAAATATTTTGAGCTTTTACACTTGGAACATTTCAAATCATTTCTGCCAACAGGTTTTACAAAAACTTTCTGGAAATGATTCTTATAAATAGTTATGGCTGGTTTCTATTTGATTCTTTCCTTTACCTTTGGGAAATCAATTAGTGGAATAGTTTCAGAAGTCATACCAAGACCTAACTTATCAAAGTATGGTCTTTGTATCGAAAGAATCTTATCCAACTTTTCAGAACCATTTGAAAATTTTTTTGATATGTTAGTAATATCATTTTTCAAAAGATTATTTTCATTTGAAATAAAGTTTAGTTTTCTTTCACAACAGCAAAGTCCTTTTCCAACTTTTCAAACTTTTCTTTCATAAGTTTTTCCTGTTACTTCAATGTAGAATTTTCCCTTTTAATTCGGAGATCCTCTTGAGAGAGGTTTTTAGACTAAGACAAAGTTCATCAATATATTTAGAAACCTTGACAGGAATTTTTAGGTTACTAACCTCGAGTTCACCGTCCGAGTACGTAATCGAATCAAGGTCTGAGTCTAAATCTGATTTTGTCATTAAACAAATATTGGCATAATCATCATCACTTTCTTTATATTCAGTATCACTCCAAATCTCTGCTTTGAGTGCCTTCCTGTATTTCTCAGTCTTTCCTTTTCTCTTCTTTAATAGAGGACAATTGGGTCTGATGTGTCCCTTTTTCTTGCATTCAAAGCAAGTCACTTCTTTGTTAGAATCATCTTCCTCTGTTGATTTGTTTTGAAACCTTTGTGAGCTTTGTTTCTTCCAATTGAATTTCCTTCCTTTTCTGTTTAACTTTCTGAATCTCTTTATCATGAGTGCCAGTTCTTCATCATCTAGATCTTCTTCAGAGTCTGTAGCATCAGAATAGTCATTAGACTTTAAGGCAATAGATTTCTTACCTTTTGAATCTTCCTCTTCGTTGGTCTGTTCCACTTCATAAGATTGAAGAGTCCTAACTAGTTCATCTACAGAGAGTGGAGCAATCCTCTACGTCTCTCTTATTGAGGTTTTTATGTAATTCAAGTCTTTAGAGAGTCCTCGTAGGAGTTTGTTGACCTTCATATGTCCTGAGATTGGATGTCCCTGATATTCAAGACCATTCACAATTTCAGTAAAGCGACTAAACATTTCAGTTATTGATTCTCATAATCTCATCTTAAAGACTTCATATTGTCCCAAAAGAATATTGATCATTGTTTCTTTCACACGATCAGTTCCTTCATAGGTAATGTGAAGCCTATCCTAGACTTCTTTTGCTGTATCACAAGAAGATATTCTGTTATACTCAGTAGGGGATAAAGCACAATATAAGGAGTAAATAGCTTTGGCGTCAAGAGTCTGTCTCTTGGTGATTTCTTCTTGAGTCAGTAGAGTGGGATCAGCAACTTCTTTTTCTCTCTCTAATTATGATGCGGCAGCAGGAATGATTCCTTTATCAACTACTTCCCATTCCAAAGGATCTTTCGATCTTAGGAATGCCTTCATCTTATTTTTCCATATGTTGTAGTCTTTTCCATCAAAGTATGGAGGTCTGGTATTGCTTTGACCTTCAACCAACCCTGTAGGCAACATACTAAACATAGATCTTTTACTGAGAAGTAAAGACACTTCTTATGAACGAGTACACAAGCTCTGATACCAATTGTTAGGACTAGAATTAGCACCTAGAGGGGGTGAATAGGTGATTAAAGCGATTTCAACAATTTAATCCGAATGAGAGATTAAAGAATTAAAACCAACAATTGCAGCAAATGAAAGTAATGAAAGATAAAAGGATTAGGGATAAAGAATCAAGACTCCAGATTTATAGTGGTTCGGCTTAGACCAAGCCTACGTCCACTCTCCCGCACGGACAGCCCTTTCCGGGCTGGATTTCACTAAGAATCAAAAAGAGTGATTACAGTCTCATGCTCTTGAGTCCACAGTGTAGAAGCTCTACTACACTTCCTCAAGGTCTCACCACAATATAATCTCTCTTTTGATTACATATAACACTCGAAGAATAAGATCACAAAATAGAAAATGAGATTCAAACTTTGGAATTCTTCTATCCGGCACCCTTCAACAACTAGAGCATCTCTCTTATATACTTCTTCATGACTTCATTACCGTTGGCACCTTCCAAAGAAGTTCTTCCAATCAACCCGTTGGACAGAATCAATTAGAGAGATCTCGAGCTCTTTAAGGTAAGTGTTGATAGCCCATCAATCTGCTCGCCCATACAATCGGGATCTTGGTTTCCATAAGTAGATCCTTCCAAATATAAGTTACGAAATCTTTAGAGAATCTATACATATTCGAATACGAAAATAAGATCTTCTAGTGCTAAATCCAGTAGAAAGATATTCTCTAGCCGCTAGAGTAAAAACCATATAAGATCAGAATAGAAGTTGGTCTGGAGACTGTCCATGAGGGTAGACTTTGAAACTTGAGTCTTGCTAGCTTCAGACTTTGTCAGTAGAGTCTATAAATCTTCAGACTAGACTGAGGAAAATGTTTTGTCAACTTCAAAATACCTTAAGAGAATTTATCCAACACTTTTCATTTGTAAAATTTTTTGGTTGTTTATTTGCTTATCGTTTTTTTTTTTTTTTTTTTTTTTTTGTATACTATTGATCTTTATCTTTTTGTTCAAAAAAATGTGTGCCTAGTGTTGCAACCAAAAAAAAAAAAAAAATTCAGCTATCGAAGGATGCCCCTCTTTGAAACGGCAATTAAAACGACTCATTTTAAATACTAAAATAATACTTGAATTTTGTCAACGAACCTAGCCTAATGAAAAGATATGAGTCATTTGAAATTGAACATAAATTAACGTATATTGATATGTACTTACGTCACAAGTATTCAAGCCACGTAAAGTATTTTTAATTGATTCATAATGCCCCAATTCGCGTTGGTGTTAGCATCCAATTAGCCAGATACGAAAGGAAAGCAAAATCATATTCTATAAATACAAGGGAAAATGTTTTTCGACAGGAGAGCGGGGCTATCTAGGTTGTTCGATATCTACTGCGAAAGGCAGCAACTGGATGTGCAAACCCTACAATTCCTCTAAGAAGGCAATCGCAATATCGACAACCAAACCCCTCATGCAGTAAGTATCGACCACCTTGGGATCAACTTCTACAAAATGGAATAGCAATGAGGAAGTTATCTTCACTTGATCAATAACTTCTTAGGGACATGACTTAGTGGTAGTAGCGGCACTTCAAATTCATTTATATTTCATCGTAGCCTATAGTTAGGATTAGAGGATGGTGTCGAAATCTACGCCTTTGTCAGCCAGCTGGGAGGTAGAAGATAGTAGCAAGGTCGCCCCATTTCATGTTGAAAGACTTCTCTTTGTAACAAAACAGCCAGTGATGTGCATACCATGAAACTCAGTATATGTTCGTATGTTAACTTAGAGACAACGGCAAAAATGTCTTCTCGATCTGCTTCTTAGAGTTCTTCTAGTCAATCTCTTGTTTTGCATAGCTTTGATTATGTAAATGTTCTTATGCTTTTGGTGATAGATCATGGTAAAAATTGCATCATACTCTCGATAATTAAATCTAGCTTATTGAGATCTTCTGCTGATCCTTGTTTTTCCGGGTGCTACTATGTCCACATCTATTTTTGACAGTTCTATTTTGTTCTTTCATTCACAAACCACAAAGAGAGATGAGGAAGAAGAAGAAAAAAAAAAGGAAAAAAATAATTTAATTCTCGAAATTATTTTAAGAAACAAGAAGCTATTATTTTCTATATTTTGTTTTTGTTCCAAATCTATTCTCCGGTTACTTTTCTCTTTAGGGAAATAGAAAAATTAGTTAATATTACCAAACAAATTTTTGTTCTTTCTTTATTCCGGAAAACAAAAGAATAAAAAAACAGAGAAATTAACAAGTTACCATGCAATGTCTTTATAGCTGGAGAATAACGCTTTGTTGTTGTGCCTAAGCCTCTCTATTTTAGTTATGATCGAGCTTGAGGTGGCCAGTAATGGGAGCTCGACGGTAGTTGTTGATGATTAGAGTCGGTGAATGGTGCAATCATCACATTGGGCATCCTTAGCATCCTTACTATTAAAGAAGTGATCACCCTAAGCGGGGCTGCCTTCTTGTTCACTCTGGTCATGTGCATGGTTGCTCTTCTTCATTACATTGTCAGAGATGCTGGGGGCAGACACTGGAGGAGATAGGCCAATTTTTCGATGAATGCATCTAGTGGAAGTCTGTGGCAAGTGAGAAAGACATGCAACGGTCCACAGTGAGGGAACTAGAGTTGGTGAGATTGAGGCGATGACAATTGGGGGAGTAATTATTGTTGGAAAAATATTAAATAACACAAAATTAATAATTATTGTTGGAAATATATTTAAAAAGATTAGAAAATAAAATCAATTGTATGATACATGCAAGCATTGTCCTTAAGGAAAATTTTACCCATTGGAGTACGAAACTCGGTGTATAAGATTTTAGCAACTATCCTGCCAAGATACAAAAGGTCTCCTTCTTTATTCTACATTGAATAATAGGACACAAGAACAACGTTATATGTATAACCCAATAAAGAAAAGAAAAGATATGAAAAGTAAAATAAGAATATTCTAGTTTTGATGTACCTATATAACTTTGCGATCATGTTCAAAGTAACTACCTTTACGTAAAAGGAAAGAGAACCGTTTGAAAACTATTATAAATAAATTTGGTAATTAAAAAAAAATATGACAATTTTATAGCTGTTATAAAATAATGAAAAAATTAAATCAAATGTTATAAAACCGTCATGAAGTAGTTAAAAAGCCGTTATATGACCATTAGAAAGTTGTGATATGACCATTGCAACACCGTTACAAAAACTATGGCTTTCATTCATGGCAATCATAACTTCTAATAAATATTTCAAAATTGCTAAAATATCCAACAAATACAAGATAGGGGTGTTTGATAAAAATAAATGTCTTTTTTAGGCTAATTATCTTTCAAAGAGGTTATGTTCGTGATTGATTATGGACTATGATAGGTAAGTGGGTCGTGTAAAGATCAGCGACACAACTTTCCCCTAGCATGCACTCAATCGATCTTGGATTTAATCTTTTAGGGTTATTGTTGCTATACAATTCCCATACACGGAGTACTCATTATGAATCAACTAATGCAAATTTAGCTTTGGGTGATGCATATTATCTTCCTCCACCAGAAATTAGAGATATAGTTGATGATCTGCCGCTTCCCGCATTATCATTCTCCCCACAAAAACATTCTCCAAAAACATACAAACGTCTAAAGGGAGGTCTCGTGAGGATCTCCATCAGTAGCGCTTTCGGAAGATCGCCAAAAACTTCAGATGCCTCAGATTTTATGCTCTCTCTCGGCTGGAAAAGTTATATTATTCACACAAGGTAGCATGCTAAATATCAAAAGGTGATATATATATATATATATATATATGAGCCTCATTTTGTGCATGATTGCAATCCTAATTTACACGATTCTTGTTATCCTAACTAAGATAACTACAAACTGTCTCATAAAAAAGCCTTAAAAGAATCATCTTTCGAATCAAAGAGTAAATTGATAAAGGTTGTGGATAGCCCATTTATTTATTTTTGGATAGGAAATATAAACAAGAAGAAAAAGTAGAGGTCTCGAGGCTAGGAACAATCGTTGAGGGTCATGTAAAGCTACTGGAAATATTCAACAATCCTTATTCACATGTCTAGAATTGTAGATTCCATCATCTATGGATTATGCTCCTTCCATCGATGATTACTTTCTTTAACGTTACACCTAAGTCTATGGATTCCATTACTTGATGATTACTTCTCCGATGGTGGCATCCAAGTCATTTGTTTTCACTACCTGACCTCTTTGATAGTTGCATCCATATCAATTTCCATGGGGAGAATTACCAAAAAAGTCCTAAACCTATTGCAATTGTGTCAATTCAGTCCTAAACTTTTTTTTGTCCAATTTAGTCCTAAACCTTTTACAATTGTATCAATTCGGTCCATCCGGCCAAAATTGGTCGGCCAGCATTGACGTGGGCATCGACCGGGGACACCAAACCGGCGAGGCAATTTTTTAATATTTTTTTCGATTTTTTTTTTTTTTTGGAATTTTTTTGTTTTTTTTCCCACCTTCTTCTTCCTCTGGTCGGCCGACGAGGTCAGCCTCGCCAGCCACTTGCAAGGCTCGCCCCCACCGGCAACTAGCGAAAGCGAGTCTCGCCCAACCATGGTGAGGTCGAACCTCGCCAGATCTGGCAACCTCTCGCGCTTCTGATCGTCGGTGACTCAGGACAAGGCCCTGCCGCCCCCTTCGAACTCATCGCACCCTCTCCGAGGACGCTCTCGAGATTTGGCAACAATCCTCGCTGGTGGCTGGTGAGGCTGCCATCGCCAAATCTTGCGACGGTGGCCTCGCCGTCACTGGGCGATGCTCACCATCTAGATTTGGCGACAATCCTCGTTGGCAGCTGGCGAGGCCGGCGGGGACAAGCCCCGCCAAGCAGCTGGCAAGGCTGACCTCACCGACTCTCGCCTTTGGCTGGCACCGGCCAGAGGAAGAAGAAGGTGGGAAAAAGAAAAAAGAAAAAAAATTCAAAAATTCAAAACAAATTAAAAAATTAAAAAATTGCCTTGCCGGCCAACTATCATTGACACAATTGCAATAGATTTAGGACTTTTTTGGTAATTCTCCCATTTCCATGGGTTATATCCGACTTTATCGGCTCCATTGCTTAGCGGTAACTCCATCTCCACTTCGTCGATGGTTACGTGGCTTACTATCAACTAACTCAATCTTCTTTTGTCAACATTTCACTCCAAGACTAAGTTATTTTTCGCCTATATTCGCTTGTACTTCGTCCTCAGCCCATCCGGAGTAGACAAGCTGAGCAAAAAATGGCATGGAAATTGGATTGAGGTGGAACCGGAAATAGGAAAATATAGGATGGACATAGGAATGTGAATAAATTGGAAAGTTCAGTTTCTATACTTGGTTATGATATTGGAAAGAGATGGGAATTCATGAGTCGATCTATGGACGTGTTTCACATTCCATGTCCATTTCCTATTTTAATGTCAAAAAGACAAGTACAAATGGTCATCCCGCAACTTGCATTTTACCTTTACGGAGGTTGTTGGATCAAAATATATTCAAGGAAGAAATATGATACTTTCCTTTTGCCTTGAATAGTGGTCCTTTCTATGATAAAATTGCATACAGATCCAAGTAAAAAAGACGACAAAAGAGCATAATTATGTTTGATATGCATTGACTGGTTTGACTCTTTAGCATCCTAGATTCCTCAAGATTTGCAGTTTTAGAATTCAGCATTATTAAGATCTAAAAATCCTCTAGTTAAATAAGATCTCAATAGACTGTTCTAATTTGCTACTGTGGTGGCAACGGATCTCTTATTCATATATTAAATTTACTCATCTTAATTACATTTAATGTGTCTCTCTAATCAACTATTGCAATTACAACAACAAGGGCTAATTGTAGCATTTAGTCCAGTGCTGAATCTTTACAAATCAAGAGTGAGCTTGAAGTTGCTCAGTCCAACCTAATCACATAATTGAGTGTCATTGGCTCAAGAAATGGCAACGAAATAGGCTATATGAAGACAGGAGAAAACATGATCTACCAATATATAGTCTAAAGGGGTAATTTTCCCTGCTTAAGATTGCCAAAGCAAGCAAATAATAAAATAATGCATGGACCAGAATAATGCTCTTAGCAAGGGCCAAAGGCAGGTGAAGGATTAACTTGACATTTAAAATAGAAATAGAGAGGATAACCAGTTGCACTTGCACTGCATGCTGATGTGACATCCCGAATTTCCAATTATATTTTCAATAAATTGAAACGGGCATTTCATCTGCACGCATATAGTTCTTTTCCCTGAACTAATCACTCATGGGATAACTAGTCTATCGGGTGAAGCCATTAAGAAATTCTAATGCATCGGACCCGAGAAATTGACCAGGAAACGATTTTTCGACCGGGTTGATCTGCAAGGGTCATTGCGGCACAGTTAAAAATCGATTAGAGACCGGAGATAGGTCGACTCGATAGAGGCATGTGATCGAGTGTGGGTGATTCCACCAGATCGCATAATTCTTGTCGATCGGCACTGGGCCGGCTTTTTCTGTCGTTTGGGTACCCTGCGTTTGTGTTTGAAACATTGAGATTTTCCCGACAACCGAGAGTCGCCAATGTATCAAAGATGTACGTTGTGGCTTGAATTGATCAACCATAGGTCAAATGCAGGAAAATTTCTAAAAGCTACCCGGTAGATCAGGACACGCTAATATCGTGCCGGAGTGAAATTAACCATGAAATTGAGATCGAATTTAGAAATTGGAAGTCATGGTATATCACAAATCATTTTAGGAACATCGATTCATCTTCAGAGGATCTTTCTTACAAACCGAGTTTTTCAGCAAAATAATTAAAGTATGGTTAATTTGGCTCGAGAAATTGGAAGGCTCGCTTTTGGTCATGCTTTTGGGATCTAAATTGATTTTTTGGTCAAGTGATTATGTGAATTTAAGTGTGGTAACATTAGATTAATTTTATGGACTTCAATTCGGTTCAATTAGAAGGAAATTGAATGAATTAGGTTGTACAAGATGTCATGCCTCGGCGGAAAAATAAATTGCAACCATTGGAAGATGTTGTGGGAGGATTTGAGATAGTGGAGCATGAGATGTCATGGTGTGGGGGCAAGAAGGGCTAGGATTAGGACAAGTGGAGGGTGGGGATGAAATCAACTTCATCTTCTTCCTTGAATCAAGGAAGGTTGCCTCCAAGAGGGGAGGAGAGAGAGAGAGGGCCGTGCATGACCGACCAGCAGCCCCAACGCCACCGTACGCCGCTCGGTCGCCGCCCATTCGCACGTCGCCGTCGCCGTCGCCGACGCCGCTGCCCGCGCGCGCGCGCCGCTCGCCCCTCCGCCCACGCGAGCCACCCTCGTCCCCTCGCCTCCAGCCGTCGTCCGCTCCATCCAGACCGTCGCCATCGCCGCCATGAGGCCCCGCCTGGCTGCCGCCTCGCCTGTCCGAGCCGCCGCCCCCACGCTCGAACCGCCACCGAGCCACCTCCATCGGCACCAAACCAGCAGCTGCAAAAATGGGTTTTGCAGCCTGGTTTTGGCCCGTTTTGGCCGGCTTCCCGGCCTCGGTTGCTCGGCCCGCCTTGAGGAAAGTCAATCCCGTCGTTTTGGCGTGCTCGACTCGCTAATCCGATGAGTTTAGCTCACTAAATCTTGCTTAGATGGTTAATGATGCCCTAAGTGTGCTTAGTCTAAGTTAAGTGAGTTTATGTGGGTTGATTAGTTTATTTGATTGAGGATTAGATTAGAATGTTTAATTAAGTTAAATTGTGTTTAGTTTAAAGTTAAAAAGGTTTATTTTTAATATAAGCCTTGATGTGACGTAATGGGTTTTAGTTTTGATTTATTTAATTGTTTGGAAATTCTGAAATTAAATAATATTTTATATTCCGAAAATCATTAAAATATTATTTATTAAAAAAAAACTCGAAAAATTATTTCTGACCCCAATTGCTTAGAATTTCGTGCTGATCGTCGCTGTGCTCTTAGAATTTGAATTTGATGAATGGATGTGGCAAATTGAGTGTCGATTATTATTTAAAAAAAAACTCGAAAAATTATTTTTGACCTCAATTGCTTAAAATTTCATGCTAATCGTTGCTGTGCAGTTAGAATTTGAATTTGATGAATGGATGTGGCAAATTGAATGTTGATTGTGATAAATAGGGTTTTTGGCCATAAACACTCAAGTGTTGAATTTTAATGCAGAAATTTAATTGTTAAGGGTTACTATTGAAATTGGAGTATGTGAATGAAATGTGGAATGTCCGGAAGTCAATAATGATTTGTCGTGTGTTGGTTGATAGACCGGGTCGTAGTAGTGGCTAGGCCGACTGGACCTGTATCCTTTGTGGATTGCCATCAATGTGTGACGTGGCTCGGGTCGCAGTAGTGGCTAGGCCGACTGGACCTGTATTCTTTGTGGATTGCCGTCAGTATAGTGACGTGGCTCGGATCGCAATAGAGGCTAGGCCGATTGGATCTATGCTCCTTCGGGAATGCCGTCGACGTAGTGACGAAGCCGCGCTCCATGGGGGGGGAGGCGATGCCTGACATGAGTATCAGAAGATAGCTGAATTGCGGGTAGGCTATGCCCTTGTGTGGCAGTGAATAATAATTGGAATGCGTGTCGAGTGCATTTATAATTTCTATGAAAGTGTTGGCGTTCCAATTGTTTGAATTCTTATTACTACCTGAATTTGTGTGATATAAATTGTGCTAACATGCAGGGAGGAATTAAGACAAGATAAGTCTTCTGTGTGATGTGGCTAGGCCACTCGGGGTGTATTTTCTTTCTAATAGGGTTTAGGGGGTTGAACTTGCTGAGACGATGTCTCACCCCGTTGTGGGCCAACATTTTCAAGTCTCTTGTGGATGGAGCGACCAGATCGTTTTGGTTGGCCTTGAAGAGTTGCAGAGGTGAAGTCTAGAGCCTTGGAGAACGTGTCCGACTTGTAAGTCGTAGGATAGTTCCTTTTTAAGAGTTGGTCTTTTGTAGACTTTTGACTATAGGCCTTCGTTTGTAATTCCGTTGATTTATGAAAGTGTATTGTTGTAAAATTACTTCCTCCTTTTCTATCCCATATTTTATTGTCAGGGGTTTTATAATATGCTTCCGCATGTGCATTAAAGAACTGATTGGGTCGGCGACTAAACCTGGGAACGTTCGCTTTTGAATGACCATGGTGGGATGTTGGCGCGCTCGAGGTTCGGGGCATGACAGTTGAAGTGAGATAGATGCATATTGTGATCTCATGACAATTCATGATTAAAGGGCTCTTATGAAATTGAAAAAATGTGTTAAACAAGAACTTCACGTGAAGAGTTCCATAATCCCCACTTAAACAGTATCTTAAACTGCATCACCTGAATTTCACACAAGAAACCCATGTACTCAGATCTTATGATATCTTCTTCACTTTATCATTTGCCACGAGATAAGTGACCTGGTTTTCTTCGTTACGTGCCAATAAATACTACTATATATGCATGTATGACTCACAAATACTACTACATATGCATGAATGACTCACATGATTATAGTTGAATGTTTACCACATAACAAGACCCAGTAAAATGTCGGTGAAATTACACCAAATTAGATAAGACAACATTAGCTAGTGAAGTGATTGAATGGCCATTGATCAAGTAGGGATCTAACCTACATCTGGTGAGGATAGAGAGTACTGAAAGCATAATGAAGTTACTAAAGAATGACCAGAACTTATAATAGACTCCCAACAACTTTTGTTTCTTCTTCAAAATTCACGAGATCATTCAACAGTTCAAGATGGCCAGATATCCTCCAAAAAGGTAAACTAGAAAGAAAACGGTAAAACAAATAGACTAGAATGACTCTGAAAGGCTTTAGTTTCTTGATGGCTCACCACCAAGATAGGGAGAAAGAAGAGTTTCCAAATATATTGCATATCCGATAACACAGTCCCTATGTATAGGATATTCCTTCCAAGTATTATCCTCTGGATTGAACAGAATCATCCGATCCCAATTCATCCGAAAAACGATTTTTCCGCTCCTTGTGTACGCGAGGGGTTTCTTCCCGAGGGGTGTATTCCAATTCATGAAGGCAGGTATGCAATCAACGCTGAACCATTTTGTCCACGGTCCTCTCCCATGCTCATCCATTATCCATGCCTCGATGCGGGGATCTTGGCTGCTGCTGTATATGAACAGACTGGCCCCGTGAATTCCGAGTCCCGCGAAATCTCTTTCCCCATCGACTTCAGGGACCGGAAGCTCCCAATGGAATTTCTCTTCCGACAAATCAAATGACATAATCACGCCCCTCTGTCTTAGGTTTTCATCTAATACGCACCAGCGTAAGGCCCCATTCCAATAAACTCCTTCCATGCGGAAAACCTCAAGATGGCTTTCTTCCTCAAATTGGACCTCTATCCTTCTCCAAGAACCGGACTTGAGCGAAAGTATTGCCACATCCCAATCTACACCACCAAGACTAACGCCCTCTACTATTTTATAGTCATCAGACTGAGAGTCATATCCGAATCCACAGAATAACCCAGATCTGAATGCACAAAATAATTCATTTTGATCAACAACATCGGAACCGGGCAACTCAACATACTCCCTAGTGGATGGGTTATATATGAGAAAACTGGAGGGGCCAATTAAACATACAAGGCCATCGCAGGAGCCCACAACGCGGGGATCCCAGAAAGGTTTGATCCTATGAGGTACCACCACGCGACCCTCGCCGCCGCCGCCGCCGTCGAGCGCTTCGTAGTCCACGGTCTCGAGGGGGCTGTAGCGGCCGCCGACGATGATTCTCTGGCTAGGAATCGAATCCCCTGCCTTCAGCCTTTGCAGATGCGACCGGACGAAGCCCGGGTCGGAGATCAGAGACCGCCACCGCTTGCAGACGCATTTGAATCGCACCAGCGACGGGGCCGGTAGCCTCAAGAGTATGTCGATGATGATCTCCTCGGAGAAACTCTCGGCCATTGTTGCAAGAGTAGATGGCTTTCTCGAGGAGAGGTCCCAAGGCCGTCGCCGGAGCCCGGCGGAGGAGGGCTGGCCGGCGTGGGCGGCGGTCGCGCGGCGGAGGCAAGGCGGAGGGAGAAGGAGAGAGCGGGCGTGGAATTTTCGAATGGTACTCACTACTCTCCTGAATTTTATGAAACCCTAGAAATTCGGACAGTTGAATTTCTTATATTATATTATATGCTGGCTCACTTGCTGCATTTCCCATAATATCCTTTACAGAACAAAGTGTCGCATGTCGACATAGAAGGGCGATAACGTACATTCACACTTCGTATCTCTTTCTCCTTTGTAGGATTCTTGGGATCGACATTGACAATAGCGTTTATTCTTTGTTTTTTTTTTTTTATCAATCCTACTCTATTCCTATTCTACATTCACTCTCAGACTTTTACCCTACCTCTTGGAAGGCGTGGGAGTCGAAACCCACTCTTGAAACTTATGCGTCCCCACCTCATCCCCCTGAGAATGTGGGGATTTGAACCCCTCACCTCCTCCTTCCATGTTGGAAGGGTGGCCACTAGGGCAAATCCCAGTGGTTGTTTATTCTTTATTTACATTATTTTGAAAGAGATGAAATAAGTGGTAGGTAACCCAAAAACAGAAAAAAGAGTTCAAAATTTTGATTAGTGATTTCTTCCTCTTAAGGATAAGATGATTATGGAATTCTGGACCACCTTATTTAAATTTGGGCTAAGGATTAGTAACTAAATTAAAAGTAGTCTCACTTATCTTGTATTTTCTTAATCGATTTGCACTTGATATCAAGTTTTACCGGCGTAAAAAAATAGATCTAGATGATTAACATGTGCAAAAATGCATTTACATAATCAACTTAAAACACACAAATTACTCATCCCGCAATAAATGGGTAAGAATATTTGTATACTTACCTTGGATAATCCAAAGAATTGATTTTATTTAGGATATTACAAACCAACTTCTTTGTTTGTTGTGCTGGCTAATATGTCAAATCGAGTATATGGTGAATTGAGATCTTGAATTTCATTGACAAGTAAGCGTAAATTTATACACTAAAAATAAAACACTTTGTGCCTTGATATCAATCAGAGCTTGATCTTTAAACGAAAAACTCAATTTATCAAAATTTGCATTCATTGCATTTCATTAGCATTTACTTTCCATTTCATAAATAAGTAAAAATTTCACTTTCTACGGTGGACTTTTTGTAACCAAACCAAGGCATCACCTTTCTCTTGTTTATCGCATAACAGCCACATTGGAGTGGAATGATAACTAATATTAGAAGCATTTTAACTTGACAAGACTCTCCAAATTCGTGCACTACACTTGAAAGCCGAATAGTCACCTTAGAAGATAAGCAAACAACGTTGTTATGCAGTCAATTAGAAGTCTCGAAGTTGACAACAAGTCTTGTAGATTTGACAACTATATTGTGTAATCGGCAACTTCATCCTTGAACCCACATAATTAAATTGCATCTGCTTTTGCTTGCACTACTAGCGATTGGATTGGTTCAATTAACAAAACATTATTTGAGCTTGAGAATTGATTGATAAAGCCCAATGTTCTCGCATCACTAAGTATTTTCATAAAAGTAATAGTGATATTAATTTTTATATAGATACTCTTTTTTTATGGTAATCTAAATTATGTTTCTAATCTTTTAGACAAATAATTTTTTGACCTTTTGTTTTTCGTGTTTTCTTAATCAAATTTAGTGGAACTTGTGATTTTGGGCTCTACAACTTGTGATCCAAAAATAAAAATAAAAATACACAAATTCAATTTAATTCAATTACGAAAACACGAAATGCCAAAGCTCGAAAATAGTTATTTATCTAAAATATTAGGAACAAAAATTAGACTGATACAAGTACAAGCATCTATAGATCAATCAATGTCATTACTATATGTCTTTTTAAAAAAATTAAATTGGAAATAATAGGAAGATCAACTCGACCCAAACCTCTATGAGGTTATACTTATACTATTATAAAACATCATAAGCTAAAGTATATTGAATAAAGACAATAGTAATTCTCACAAAGACCAAAAAGATCATAAAAAAGATTAAATATTTTTTTGCTTAATTTAGGAAATGGATCGAAGTGAAAAGATATTCTAAATTCCGGTGAATAATTCAATTCCCATTTCATTGGAATCGACGTTCCCGCCAAAGCTGAGAAACAGAGCAAGCCCTGAAAATGGTGAATCGAGCATGACATTCAGCTCGAAGACTCCCATGGCCGACGACGAAGACTTCTAGAGACACCATTACATGCCCAGACAAAAACACAAATCGCCTCTCTCTCTCTCTCTCTCTCTCTCTCGATAGTGGCCTTTCTGTTCGCTTCTCCATGTGGAGCACTTTAATAATCTCAACAAGATTCTTCTTCTTGTTCTTCCTCTTCTGCGAGCACGATGACGACGAACGCTTTGACATCAAGCTTTACCGCCGCTCCTTGCCATCGCGTCTACAGCTCCCGATTAGCCTTCTCTTGTCATTTCGGCCCAAACACAGCGAAATTCTGCTCCAGAAGATGCTGCAGAGGCCGAATCCCGCTTTTAATAGGCGGGCGCTTTGTGTTTTTTGCCAGGTAATTTCTTTAGGATTTTCTGGAAATTTAATCTTGTGGGTTTTAATCTGCTCTATTTCTAGATTCTAATGCTATTCTGATGGCTTAACCGTGGAATCTCTTGTTTTGATGGTCTCTGTTGTTCAATTTCAATGATCAGTCTGCTTTCAAACGTTTTCATCTACGCCAGAGATGCAGGGGAAAGAAAACCGTTGGATTTATGTTGCTCTATCTTTGAGTCCTTCAAAATTGTATACTGATGTTTAAATAATGGTATTTAACTCTGTAAATATCTCATGATCAGTGAATGAGATGCCATATTAGATGTCATATTAGATGTCGTCCTGGTTCCTTTGATCAGTCCGACAGAGTAGGCAAATGACGCAAATTTGGTTATTTTATATGTTGGGTATGCATATGATGGCATCCTCATGGCAACCTTTGAGGATTTTACTTGTTCCTTCAGATTCTTGGCTTTATTGTTTCAGCTCTCTGATAATTGGATCAGATGAAATGATAATAACCGTAGAAATTCCTGTTCTTAAACTGTGATGCTGAGACAATAATAAGCATGCTGAAGACCAAGACTCAATGTAGTTGGATTCTCTAGGGTTGGTTTGGCTTTTGTAGACCTCTAGGTATGGTACAGACATGCCCACCCTTTTCGTTTTGTGCCATTCGAAAGCATGTCCAAGTATTAAAGTTGGAGGAAGTTCTCTATATTCATATACCCTGCTGCTACCTTTTGTTAAATCCTCAGGTCAATAATCTTTCTGCACTGTGTAGAGAGTGATTAAATCAGGTGGATTCTAGTATTCAACATTCCACTCGTGGAGGAATTCACATTCTGAAATGAAGGTGCAATTCCAGCCCTTGCATATTTGTCAAATGTTGACATTATTTAATGGTTTCAAAATTTATAGTTCAAACATGTAAAGTTTCTAAAAGAAATTTGTGGAGAACCTATTGTTCCACATTTGTTATCATTTTTCCCCACATATACGAATCCTAATAGACAATTTAATAGTGATGAACATATAATTTTTCAATTAAAGAATTACTACGCTCACTGATTTCTCGAATCAATGGAATTCATGGATTTGATGTGATTATCAAGTTTGCCCCCATTAGGAAAAAACTTTCATGATCTGTACCTGATACCCCTGATTTTTTTATAGACAGATGAAAAGCCGATAAGGCGATATTCACCATTTTTTGAAGCCACTTTACTGTCGAGTGGTGGTCGCTCGGGATCTGATGATTGGCAAGCTGTTCCTGACATTTGGAGGTCTTCTGCAGAAAAGTATTGAGATTGAATTGCACTGGTTGATCCATATCATAACCCACCTTCAAACTCAACTATAATTCAGGTAGGTGTTTAGATTTTTCACTTAGATGTAATATATAGAAGTTATCCAATGATGCATTTGAAGTGTTAACATGTCTTTCGTAAAAGCATTGCCGAATCTAACTCTTGACATCATTTTATTTGCCCAAGCAGAGTGGATACCTTCTACTTCATCTATCCATTCAATACTCTCAAACTTGCCTTTGGCATTGGATGACCTTTTATGGCTGCTTGCTTAAAATCCTAGAGTAGTTATTCTCTTGGTTTATACCCTTTTCTGCATAATTTTTTGTGAAGTAATCTCTAGAGCTAGTCATATAGATTGCGACATTTTTACTGTGTACTCTGTGTAAAGTTCCATGCTATCTGAGCAATGCCCTTCCGGCAAATTATCAATTTACTTTGGTTGATTATAAATGTGTGTTGTTAACTTATTCTTAATTTATTCGGTTATCTCTGACCATCTTTTTCCCCTCATATCACAAATTCACTTCTCCCTTTGTAATTTTATCAAAGTGCTCTCTCTCTTTCTCTCTGTCTCTGATTGTGGACACATGCATGTGCACATGCATGAAGACGTATTTATATGCATCAATACTCATAAAACTGTATATATGTCCTGGAGCAATAAATTTACAACCTAGATTTTCAAGAAACTAACAGCTATCCTGCATACTGAACATGGCTTAGGTATGCATCTCACTCATCAGTGAATAAACATAATGAGAAAAACTAAACAGGAAGTTTGTCGATGTAGCAGAATAAATTCTTCTACTGGATCTTCTTTTCATTCGAGCTATTCCACCTTATCCCAGCCAACTGGAAGTATGGAGAACCCCAGCTGATTATTGATAGTGATTTTTTTTTTGGTTCATATAGTGATGTTGAATATGTTAGTGAGATTTCCTAACAGATTCTGATAGGCTTATGTATTGAAAGTTTGCAGCTGGAGCAAGAAGTCTTAAACTTCTCTGAAGGCCTTAGAGTCATTGGAGTTAAACCAGATGAAAAATTAGCACTCTTTACTGATAATTGATGCCGTTGACTAATTGTTGATCAAGGCATGTAATCTAGTAGCCCAGCTCTCCTTGTAAGGCAACCATAAAAACTAGACAAAGCTTCTTTAACCTAGGACTGCACATCCCTTATTTCTAATAGAACTTCTTTGTGTGATCAATGTGTCTAGTTGGATGAATGTTAAACCCTTTGCAGAGTTCAATTGGAGTATTTTTTTATCCTTTACAAGTTAAAGATTCATCTATAAAGGCGATGGTGTATGTCTATGACATTATTTTGTGGCGTAACCAGAAAAATGGTCTTTCTTTATTCATCAATTCTGAATATGAATTGAGTTAGCTGTCCAACAAGTAATGACTCAAATATGAAGTGCTCCCTACTTATAGAAAGAGTATATCTGAGTCTTGTGCTTTGAGATTGTTTTTGTACAAGACTGAATATCTTCTCTTTTGTATGGGTCTGTACACTGCTCCCTTCATTTCTTAAAATTTCTTGTCTGATATACCAATTGTGCTGTTGATTTATGATAACTATTGACTAATATATCTTGTACATTCGTTACCAATACTTTTGGTCGTTTCTTTCACTACATGTTTGGAAGGGTGATGGGATCTTTTTATTTCTTCACTTTACCAGGGAAAACAAACTTACTGGCGATAGGCCACCCTAATTATCCATCAGATTGACATAACTATATTTTTCTAATTTCCTCATGTTCTGGGTTATAAGATTTACTTATTCACGAGGCTGCTATATGATAATTGGATTTCCTTCTAGTTCAACCTCTCTACCATGTATTTGCCGGGATGTCTATTGCTCCTTCAACAAAAGTTTTCTGCTCACTGATAACTTTTTGTTACCGTATTTTCATGTATTTTGTTCCTTGACTGTTCAGATATCTCAGTATGCCCATTTATGTTGTCCTATATATTTTGTTTTGCTAAATAACCTAGTAATTTTCCTCATGCTCTTAGTCTTGACCAACTGCTCATAGATCAAGACTCAGTGCTAATTAGTTAGAGATGTATTATTGCTTTTCAGGGTTACAAAACCTATCTCAATTCCAAAGAATGAATAGAAGACTGCTTTTTCGTATAATAACATGAGTAGTCTGCATTTCCTAAGATTTTCTTTATACTATCAATAGCTTACTCTAGAAAGTACTCTACTACCGAATGAAATGAAGTTGTCCCCCTAGGTGGGGTGGTGTCTCGTGCTTCTGGTGTTTTGTGTAGCTTCTTTTTTTAAAGTTGCAATGCATAAGAGTTTCATGCCCATCTTCCCAAAAGGTACTTATGAAACAGCATTTTCCAGAAAAGCTTATAACATTGGATTTACTCTACTAATTGTACATTAAGAGGATGGGGCATGTGCTCGCTCAATCTTCATCCGCATGTCATTCTTTTGCATGTGTAGATGTTTGTCAGCTTTAAACTCATTGTTTATGTTATTCTGGCTTGGTATAATGGCCACAGGAGCTATAAATGTGGTTAGGGGATCGTGATCATCTGTTGAAGAGCTATTATTTATATACCAGCATTCTGAGAGGTTAGGAGGACATATCTTGCCATCAGTTTGCAAAAAAGCCTTCCTTATTCTGTTAAGAGTTATGTGATGTGCAAGCTCTTTCACAAAAAAACTAGGCCAGCTTTACTGATTGTCCATTAGTTGTGTGTGTTCAAGTTTTATTTTTTATATTTTTCTGTTTTAACTCTTCTGCTGTACTGCCTCATGAGGACAACTTTTCAACAGTGCTAACTGTGGTCAGGCTTATTATCCATTGAGGTATTGTCAAATAAATCAATCATCACTCACATTTCTTTCAAAGGAAAAGCTTAAGCATCTAAAGTTTTGTGCAAAAGATTTCTATGGAAGCTGGGAATTGGGATCTCATAATGAATTTCTTAAATTAGCAGGACTATACAACTTTCATTTATGTGCTTCATGGTATGTCCATTTGCTCATTATCTTAAACTACAAACCATCGTGATCAATGCAAGGGAACACGGGATAAGCAGCTCAAGAAAAATATCAGGAATTTGGTATCCCTGTAGCTAGTGTATGTGGGTGTGCACTGAACGTGTCTGATAATTAGTCATTTTCTTCAAAGGCTTGATGTCCCAAGAGGATAAAAAGGAAGAAAATAGTAGCTGAATTGCGCGTGTATCAGTTCTGACAAATATGATTAGCAAAATCTGTGCCTCAAATGGAGTGACAATAAATTTGATCAAGTAGTGCTGCCATTCATTTCAATCTGTCTCTAGTATGAATAACTTTGTTGGCATGAGAATTTGCACGGGAAACTGAGCCAATCTTGGGCAGATTTCAGCATCTGTGATCAATGATGTAAAAATGCTCAAGTCACTATTGGCTTTTGAGTATGTTGCCTCACTGTGCGATCATAATTTTAGATGTGGCTCTCTACTTCTCTTGTTAACTTAATGGAATGAAAGGCTAGGCCACTATTAATTCCTTTTTTTGAATCACTACAGTGTTGCCCTTGCCGTTGATAGTCCTGAATTGTTCAATCGGATTGCAGAAGTCTTCTGTGTTAAGGCATCTATAAGATTTCTCATTCTACTATGGGGGTATAAAGCATCCCTTTCTATTAAAGGAACAGAAGACATGCCCATCTTTAGCTACAATGAAATGATAAATCTGGGGCAGGACAGCCGTAAATCTTTGCTTGACTCCAAGGACACCTGTAAGTTACAGACATCTCTTCACTGTATTCAGTACTTCTAGCAGGCCATAGGGTACTTGGAAGTCTCGTTACAGAGAGGATTTACTATTTTGTCAAGACAAATTACTCGATAATTGATTGTCTAAGGGTGCTTTAATAAATCCGTGATATAGGCAAGATGTTTCAGAATTTCAATTAATTAAAGTCAGGCATCATAAAGCAAATATATTGAGTTGACTGCAAGTTTCACCGGACCTTTAAAGCCAGAAATGATTGAGAAGTGGACTAGAGTCTGTTTGACATTCTCTTTCAAACTTTTACCAGTTTCACTATATGCAAGTAGCTTGCAGTATAGCAGGCAATGTCCTACGACTGGTGGGTCTGTTTGATGACAGTGGAACCATTTATTCTAACAATGAGGACAAAGGGATAGGTGCAGAAAGAGCTTTCAACAGTGATTATTAGGACCAAGTGGAGCAAGGCTAAGTCTCACTCAACTATGAGTGAGATTGGTATCTCGAGTTTAGAGAGAATATTGTCTGCTGCCCTGTTTCGCACAGGATTAGCAACATGTGAACATATTGTGAAGGAAAATTTCAGTAATTAAGACCTTGTCATCAAAAAACAACCTTGAATGCTACATTTTACATGATTTTTATTTTCCTTCTTGAAGGGTCGAGCTTGTTCAATTGCAGGGAATCAAGGCAACTATGGACTCATCAGCTCTGATGATGTTGCTACGCTTATCTACACCAGTGGGACAACTGGAAATCCAAAGGGCGTTATGTTAACACATGCAATTTGCTGCATCGGGTTTATTATTCTCTGAGGCAATTTGTTTCTTCTTTAGGCACCATTAATGTGATATGCTCGAACTTGATGCTATACGAAAAAAAGTCCGCCAACTGCTGCACATTTCTTCTTTGAATTTAGTTATGCAGAAAAAGTTTAATTCTTACAAAACAACTTAATTCTTCATATCTCAAAATACACTATGAAACCCGTGGACTGTCTGATTCTGTCCTAGAAGTAGCAATATCCTAAATGTAATGGGTAGAGCGTTTAAGCAGTAGTTCCACATCCATTCATGCATTCTTGTAATTGCTGTACAGGGTAAAAGATCTTTCCTTCTATCAATTTCATGACTCGACATAGTTTTAAGTATATTATCTTTTTGTCACTTATTTTGTATTTTCTGCCACAGCAAATTACCTAGTTCATGACATGTTGCGTCTCCTATGGTGTTTATAGGTTCCACTCAGAAATTTGACCTCTCTCTCTCTCTCTCTCTCTCTCTCTCTCTCTCTCTCAATTCAATTCAAGTACCTTATTTATCTGTCTCACTTTAATTTGCTTTCTGGTACATTCTTCTCCTCTGTTTATCTCCCTTTTATATGATTTTCCCTTTCTTTAGTGATCAGACTGGCCATTGATTTCTGCAATCAGTTTCATAAGCAAAGAGTCTGGGTCTCTACCATCTCTTAAGAAGTGCCTTCGATCGTCCTAGGGATATCTTGATTCTTCTTACTAGCCCCATCCTAGAAGATGTCTTCCTCAAAACATCTTAATTACTTGTACCATGGCACCACTCAGGCCAAGTATTCACTAATCTAATGTTTTCCATAGATGTGATCCAGATGAAAAGATCACAGAAAACATTGGCACGTGCACTCTTATCAACTGCAATAGCTGCGTTGAAGTATGTGGGAATTTTTTTGTACCTGCTTTTTGAGGTTTATGCTATAGTGACTAAAGAAAACTTTGCTACATAGAAGTTCATGTCTCCTTTCTATGAAAAAACAATAGGTTGTATTGCCTCCACTGCCTCACCTCGCAAAGTTACATTGGTGGGGTTTGGCTCACATGGCATGCCAATTGGCCCAAAATTGATATAGGGCTGTCAGCCAAGGACAATCTACCTTCATGATCCACAAAACAGTAGGACGATAGGATATCCACATGATCTGTCCTTTATGCTTCTGTGTGCTTCCAATCTGTTTGTGTGCCTTGGGATGCTCCAATGTGGTTTTTTTAGCATGATGAGGTCGATAAGACCTCAGCCAGCGACCGCAGCCAATCCATACTACCTATCATGGTAGGCATAACCTGCACGTTGAGGAGGTTCACTTATATAATTTATTTTTTTCTAGATAAGAAACTTGTGGGATATTGTACCTGCGGTACCTGGGGATAGATTTCTGAGCTTGCTTCCGCCATGGCATATCTATGAACGTTCCTGTGAGTCTTCATTTTCACACATGGAATTGAGCAAATGTACACGACTGTGAAGAACTTGAAGGTACTGTTTTCTGGTAGATTTGTATCATTTCTGCTTGCATTGTTTAGACAGCACTGAACAAATCAAAGAATAGATATTCGTGTTTTTTTTTTTTTTTTTTTTGGGTGTTTGTTAAAAAAAGGCTTTTGTATTGTTGGGTTAGTGACACTAGACCACATATACTGAAGTTCTCTTGTTGAAGTCATCAAGTATTCTGAAAAACTGCCTTTTTCTAGGAATTGAATCTTTCGTCTCATTTTCTATTTTACCCTTACTGTAGGAGGACTTGCGGCAATATCAACCACACTATCTCATCTCAGTACCTCTAGTTTATGAGACACTCTACAGGTATTTCGTCCATTGAATGATTGCAGCTTGTAGGTTGTTACACTCTGGGAGGAGTATAATTTTTATTTTTTCAGAATCTCCCCTACTCAATCGTTTCATAGGATACCAGCAGGGCAGCACGCTTCTGGGTTGCAAGTAGTGATTCAATTGATTATAAAGAAAGCAAATTCTTGCTTCAGTTATCAACTCCCCCTTTCACCTTCCAAATTGATTGTCGACTCTTTGAAGCAGTCGCCAAATCTGGACACTATCTAGGCACAACAAGCTGCTGCCCATATTCTCAATTGACATATCTGGATCCCACGGCATATAACAGCAGGATCAAGCAATTTGTCTGATAATATGAGTTTCATTGAAGCTCAAAACTACTCCATAATAATCTTGCTATGAAGCTAGCCTCTCATCTTTAACAACATTAAACTTGAAGCTTCCATTACTAAGTAAAATGGAATGCATTTTGATCAAAAGAATGTGCCAAAAAAAGGACATGGAATGCACAGCTATCTGTTAAATTGTCCTGAGAACTCAAGATGACCTGGATCTCTCTCATTAATGGGCATAAACATAATGATGTTGTATTATAAAATTAAAGCTACAAGCATGTCTCAGGATGACTGAAACTTTTGATGCATATACCTATGAAATTCTCAAAGGCAAATAATCACAGGATAACTTGGTTGCATGCCCTCCTTATCGTTCTTTGTGTCTAAGTTGGATTACTCCATTTATACTTGAAAAGTAACAGTGTTGAGTACGAATTGGGCTCTTTAACCTGTTTAAACGTATTCAAACACGTGATAAACATGCATTGTGACATTACCTGTTCTACAAACGTGTGGTGCTCGAGTAAAAATGATCTGTGTTGTACAAATAGTTTGACACAGCACAATAATAACACTGGATCCCATATTGTCAGATTTTATTTTATTTCTTTTTTCATGGTTTTGTATGCTACTTATAATGGAATATTAGGTCCTGCCACAATTGATCATTTCATATTCGCATTCACAAATATGGAGTCCTTGCATTGTACAATCTAACTGTGCTTTTGGTTTGCTGCTGCAGGGGGATTCTAAAGCAGTTATCTATGGGCTCTACTGCTTGCAAGCTTATAGCTCCTTACATTTGTAAGGATCATTATGGCATTCATGGATTTCAAGGGGGTATATGAGGTCACTCCTTGATCATGTCTACTTATGGAAGTACATTAAACAAGTCAAGATCATAATAATATATTTGGTTTCATTAGTTGAGCTACATGGATTAATCTAGGGTTGGAGACCATTGGCCTATGCTAAATCCTATTAATCAAAGATCGTTTTTAAAGCATGAAATGGTAACACCTCGTTTCTATCTAGGGACAATGCCAAAGTTGGTCCTTAACCTCTAAGTCAATGGTCAATTTGGTCCTTGAACATTAATTTTGGTCCACTTGGTCCTTGTACTCTTTCATTCAAAGTAATTTGGTTGTTTAGCTGACATGGCAATCTAACTCAGCCGTTCGCCCACAGCTGTGGCGTTGAATTACAGCCGTGTCAGCAAAAACAAAAACAAATTATAAAAAGTAGAGAACAGCAATAGCACCCCGGGGGGGCGGCGGGCGAGGGGAAGCCTCGGCGAAGGCACTCAACCTCGGTGAAGGCAGTCAGACCAATTTTGACATTGCTCTCTCATTTATCAGTTTAAGCTCTTATAGCAATAGTCAATATTCCTTCATCAATTTAGTATGGCATCAAGAAGATTTTTGGGTTCAATTATCTGGATTCCTATCAGCCCTTGTCTAAAAACGATATCCATGCTTTTGGTAGGGTTTGGTCTGAATATAATGAAAGGGAGTTGGGCCAGGGAAAAAAAAGGTCGGGCTGGGCCTTGGGGGCCGTGCGCGGATAAAAAAGGGAAGGGGCTGGGCTTGAAGGCCCAGCCCCCTTTGGCTACTGCTTTTTTTTTTTTTTTTCTTGTTTGGTTATTATTATTATTTAGTATCCGAAAAAAGGAAAATTAAAAAAAAAAAAAAAGAAATTAATGCCTAATTAAAAAAACCTAATCAAAATTTAGGTGTCAACAAGTACTTCTTAGGAATAACTAAAGTAATTATCCAAATCAATAGACAATGACTAATGTTTTAAAAAGAAGAATTTAAAGGAAAAGCTATAGAATTTGCCGAAGTTCGGAAGTTATATTTCAATGTGAAAACACTATGTATCTTAACCATCATATGATACAAAGCTTAAAAAGAAAAAAAACCAGCGGCCTAGCTTGTCCCTTGAGAAAAATTTCTTATCAATCTCTCCCTCTACTTTAGGTATGAAAGAAACTATATCATTTTGAGTTATCAGTATTTTTCCTTTATAAAAATTTATGCTTTTTCAAATAGTAGAAACCTAGGTTTTAATCTTCAGTTATATTTTTATTTATAAAATTTTGTGTTTTAGCATAGGATGACAAGCGTAGCACACAGGTAATGTGATTGATTGATCCCACTACCTCAGTTGTTCGACCAACACATAAAATACTTTTCTATAATCCAAGCACATGTTACTTCTATGTCCATGGATGAAAGCTATTTGGTCAAATCCTGCTTTGCATATCAGAATCACAAGATAGGGGGAAACCATATTAAATGAATGACTATTGCATTTCAACGACAATCCAAAGAACTCAACTTCGTTCGAACTTGTTGCTTTGGTTCTATGGCTCATATTATAAACTCAAAACCACTTTGTCTTAAAGAAAACAGAAACTAGGTCCAAACCACCTTGTGGAGGTAGCAATTGCAATGAATAAAACCCTCACACACTAGACGGGGAAAGTGAAAAGGAATAAAGGCCATGAAAGGGACTTACCTCAACGGTGCAAACCCCTAGCACCACGTACTCCCAAAATCAACATCGGCAAATCTTTTTACCGAGGAATCATGAAATAGAGCAATTGTTTGTATCTATCGAGACTACACAGGCCGCCTAGTGTTTGTGGTTGAGGATGTCTACGGTCGAGGAGGTTATGTGTGAGAATCCTTGTGGAGTAACTAAAGGTGCAGATGGAGCTGGTGTTTTAATGAGACCCTCAATTATAGTGATGTTCTGGCCTGACTTGGCCTTGGACTTGAAAGTTTTTTTCTCGTGGTTGACCCAATGAGAGGATGTGGGAAGAGTAGCAGTGAAGTTCGAATTCCAGCAAAACGATTGTGACATGACTCAAACAACAAGCCAATATGAAGATGTTGAAAAATTTTCTGAAAATTGAACCCATAAAGGAAACTCCATCCAAGTAGGCCTCTCAATTTGTATGGGTTTCCTATATTGGATCCAAATTTTTTTCATTATATGAGGTAGATTTTCTTTGTGAAGAGCATCCAAGAGACGACTTCTTTGTGAATTACACTCTGAAGTAGTCCAAGAGGAGCTTTAAGTATTCGAGTCAAACAAAATCTTGTGGGTAAGATTTGTGAATTCTTTTGTGAGATTGAGAGATTATTTTTGAGGAATTACGAGTGCTAAATACTGTGTGAATGTAATTGGGAGCTGGGGCATACTAAGTATGTTTGAGTGTCTTGAGTATTGTTGTAATCTCGATTTTATCACTTAATTTATAATAAAATCATGTGTTGTTTTCCCCTATGAGGAATAGGTCCTACTAACTGAATCGCATAAATCGATTGTCTATTTTATTTCCTTGTTTTGTTATCATTTGTTTTAGAACGATGATAAATAAGTTGTCAGCCAACTATAACGATTAAGTTAAGTGACCATATTCCAAACTTTCTGAACTCAAGTTAACAAGAAATAATTGAGTAAACAAAAGCGTGCCTATAACCGGCGAGAGGGTGGCCGCTTGAGTAAAAGAGATGGTCATAAAAAAAAAAAATATGGATGAGACCACTTTCCGAAGAAATAACGGCACTTAAAACTTACCATAACCCATATAGGCTTTTAATGGAATTTATTGGTCTAAGTTTGAGGTTAAGACTATCTATTTTGGGTTCTTACTGCGTAAAGAGATTATGTATATGGTCAAAGCATCGCTCAAGAGTTCAATTAATGTGCTTCCTTTTTTTCCTTTACATCATTTCGCTGCTATTATTATTCGGTTTGTTTTCCCGTCTATTATCACCAATTTGATTTGGATACATTCATGTTCTATCATACATTTGTAGGTCACTAGTAACATGCAAAGAGAACTCTCAAAGAATAGATAACGTAGGCCAGTTTCAATATTTAAGTTCTTTCCAGAAACATATAAAAATTGGTACAGTATACCTTATGCAACTTCCAAGTCAAAAGTGATCGATGTCGTTTTCTGTACGGGGTTTAGCTATTTTTATGTCAAATCTCTGCTCATCATTCATGTGGTTATTTCCCATTTAAAATCTGAATATAACACAAAAAACTTCCGTCTTAATACTTCTCCTGGCCTCAACATAACATTGGGGAAGATCGAGAAGAAAAGTACAACGGAAAAATGGAATATCATACAACATCCAACGTGTATGATATAGCGGGTAATTTCTAAAGAAACTTTTCATTAAATAATCATATAGTTCAATACCAAATTGACAGATAATTTTACACACACCAAGCAGAACCATGTCCGGAGGAACTGAAGAATAAGATTTCGGGACATAAGACCTAACTGAAGCAGAATTGACTAGACTTACATAACACAGCTTTGACTTTCTATTTTGAAGTATTTAGGCTTTTGGTTCCTCATTCTGAAAATCATGGCCGACACCGGGGCTGTGACCCGGTCTTGTGCCTTCGAAATCATTTGGTTGACCCGCAACGATTAGCCTTTCCTCATCACCGCTCGGAGCTTTCGGTCGAACAACTTCCTTCTTTAAGCCAGTGAAAGAATGGCCCAATCCGGGGCTGCTCCCAGGGGCTGTGGGGCCGAAATCATCCTTGTACACTGCTTCTGACTCGCCCAAACTGGCCGCCTGATCATGTGCTATAGGCGAAGGAACCATCTCCTCCCCCTCATCAAAATGATCATCGTTCGTAGGAGACTGATTCAGCGGGAGAAATTGCGATGCTTGTTTGTCCATTTGGTCGTAATGAATTGCACGGAGTTCGTCCTGCCATGCCGATTTTATCAACCTTCCCTCGGAAGTTAGAATTGCATCGAACGCAATGAAGGTGAAAATGATCACAAATATTGATATGACTTGGAGATCAGCCATAGCCAGAGAAGTGTGGACAAGGAAGTTTGATTTTCTACTTTGAAGCAAGCACTGAGAAGAAATAGGTAAGACAGAATATAGTCGACCGAATGAGAAGCACTTGAACTCCGCATTGCTATTTATAGGCCTGAGAAAGTGACTTTTTGAGAATCTTAACCACTGACCAATTAAATATAAAACTATGTACGTGGACTTCATTTTGGTTCTTCTTCGTGGATGGTGATAATTGTCACTTCTAATACTTATGAAGACCCCGAATGGACAGGAACTCGCGCCAACTTTGTTGATTTTAATATACCATTGTAAAATTTCCAACTAAAAATAGGCCACTGCTCGCTTTGACCTTTCGATTGTGGTGAAGAAAACTATTGTAGTTTTGAATCATGCATGTAATATCACAACGACTGTTCTTGGTTGACCTCGTTTAATTGTTTCGAAAATTATTTTGAGTGCTTACATAGTAACCACAAAGTATGGCTAATAATTACCACCCTACCATGGAATTAGGTTGTGAGAAGGATACGTCAGGTTCAAGCACACGTTGAAATGATCAAATGCTTCGTCTGACTTAATTAAGAGAAGAGTCCTTGATGATATATTATGGATCGGGTGAGACATGACCAAGAAGATTTAATTTCACTTTCCTTCGAAGGTTTAAGAATACATTGATCCAATTAAAAGGTTTGTGACTTGATTGATTTTCATATAGTAGATTTAGAACTGATCGTGCAACTTTTCTCATGAACTTTTTATATGCGTATCCTAGTTTTTTTATAATTTCTTTAGAATACTTGTTAAAGAGACCCTCATAATATGGAGGAAATATCAAGAGATGGGCTTAGCATATAAATGACCATATGATGAGGCCACTCTTTCTTTTGTAGATTTACACACTTTTGTGAAATTTAGCTCAAATGCTTGTACAATCAAAACTAAGTATCAACATGATTAAGATATGATCCTCAACACATTTAAATGAACTCGTTAAATATTTGGATAAAGTTTAACTATAAAAAAAAATCCACTGCGGATATATTCTGACATTAACAAGGCCTGACAAATGACAAAATAACACATGTAATATAGGCTCGTTTTTGTTTATTGACATATGGCATTTGCCATACTAGTGTATTTTCTAAATTTCCTCAAGAATATGAGTAGTGCTAAAGAGTGTTTTAAGGGCACTTATTATGAATACTCACTAAGGGAAATCCTGGCTCACTATCGGTTGCCCTTATTACAAAAGTGTTGCTATATTGAAAGATGCAATATTGTCTTATTTGAATACTGAACTAGTGCACATTTTCTATTTCAAGAAAGTTTAGTTTCAATAAGGTTGAATGCTTGATCTTGGTCCTATGAGGTTTAGAGCTTTGAAATAATCTAATTTATTAGTAATAGTGTTCATCTTAATTCTAAAAGAACTTTCATAAAGTTCGGAGCAAATGTTGAGGGCCATAATTTATTTTAGAAGGAAGAACTTTCAAATATAAAAAATAATGTCAAACACATGTCTTGCGAGGTTCAGAGTCTTCAAATCATCTACTAGTAGGCATTCAAAAAATATATATGCAAAAGATGGATGCGCTTTAATACTATTAAGTTTTTAGAATTCTACTACTATTGTCTTGAAGGTTCAGAATCCATCCTGCCTTAAGGAGTTCAAACCCATTTCATGCTGCAATGTCCTATACAAGATTATAGCTAAACTACTTGCAGAATATATATGTTGTATGCTTCCTTCGATCGTTGGCCTCAACTAAATTGTTTTTATCACTGAACAACATGTCTTAGAGAATATCCTATTGTGCCAAGATCTATTACACGACTACCATAAGGGGGACAAAGTAAACGTTTGGCCATAAAGATTGATCTCATGAAAGCTTATGACATGATTAAATGGGGTGCAGTCATCAAGGTCCTAAAAGCGCTGAATATATCTTAGTACTTGGTAGTTGATTTGATAACCAAGGGCGTCACTAATCCAACGCTTACAATGAACTTTAATGGAATATAGCTTGGCTATTTCAATAGCTCAAATGGGCTGCAACAAAGTTACTTTTCTTTCTCTATACCTCTTTGCCTTGGTTATGGAAATTTTCAATAGACTGTTAGTACGAAGTTGCCGCATCTTCTTTCAAATATCACTGGCATTGCAAAATGCAAAGGATTACTCACTTATGCTTCATAGATGACTTGTTCTTATTTGCTTATGGAGATGTAGACTCCGTCTTTTGCCTCTTAGATGCTCTTGAAGAATTCACTACTATCACAGAACTACAGTTTAACCTTGATAAATGTCAAATCTCTTTCTAGATTGAACAAGGATGAGAAGCTCCTTATACTGGACCACAAGCCTCTTTCCACAGGTAACCTCCTTATCAATGGGTGTTCCCTTTGTTACTAGAAGAGTCACTCACACAGACTATAGTACTAATGAAATCTTAAAGAAAATTGAAAGTTGGGAATGAAGCGTATGAGTTATGCAGCGTTATAGCTAACTAAATCAATCCTTGTCTCCATTTGCACCTATTGGATGCAAATGTTCTTACTTCCAAAGCAAACGATATACGAGGTTGAGAAAAGGATTTGACATTTCTTATGATTTGGTTCTACAACAAATCATGGATCGCACCGGGTTGCATGGCAAGTAATTTGCTCACCTAAAAGGGAATGAGGATTAGGATTGCCCGAGGTGAACATAAGGAACAAAGTTTTGTTAGGCCGCACGATGTAGAGCCTCATCAATCATCCATCCTCTCCCCTTTGGAGCATTTGGGTTCACAACACAAAATGTAGAGGCACTCCAATTATGCAGTTCAACATTAGTAGTATGGTTTGGATGTCTCTTCAAATTGTGACCTATTCTAATCTCAATTATATCTAACTCAAGGTACTGTTGCTGTGACATATATGATGAACTCAGACATGGGGTCTGGTTCTAGAGTGGTACAACCTAATTTGGAGCAATGACATTAGCAAACACAATTTTATTGATTGGCTAGTTTGTAGAGATAGATTACAAACAATAGATATCATAGAACGATGGATGACCTTGTTGACATCCAGTATGACTTTTGTAAAGCTAATGTAGAAGATAGAGCACATCTATTCTTCCAGTGTGAATGGACAAGCAGCATTTGGTGAGTATCTTTCCGCAATGTGGGATTAGGCATTTTTAGAAGGATGGAATGAGGAACCTCAATGGATGATTAGGGTAACAAAGGGCAAATATTTGGCACCGAGACTTCTCGAGGTATCTTACCTAGCAACTATATATTACATTTGGATGAAACACAACCATAGAAATTTCAAAACAAGTCAACTAAGATCCATATTATTTTGACCAAGGTGTGTAAAAATATAAGAGGTAGAGCGTCACTCCACCAAAAAAATAGACTTTCCACGACAAATGTTGTATTGGCTATTATGTGGAGAGTTCCTATCTTCATCTTTTTGAATTATTAGCTCTAATTTTAATGTTGAGGGATGCCCCTAAACTGTTGTACTTCATTTGCTCTATGATATTTACATTTTCAACCAAAAAAAAAGGATGGATAAATTGTTGGTTTCTATGTTACAGAGATGGTGGCAATTTCTAATAGGATTAGCTACTTTTTCTTTTTCTTTTTTTCACTCGGCCTCTCCTTCAGCTTTTAGCTTTCACTTTTAAGACTTAACACTTGTTTTTTTTTATTCTAGACAACAAATTGAAAATAGGATCTGGAAAGAACTACTAAGAGAGTGTAAAGTCCCTCACCAAAAACCAATTTAAAGAAGCATATATTACCATTAGCTAATTGCATGTTAGATTAAATATAAATTAAAACCCGACGATCTCGATTTATCAATCATAGATAAATTCGCACAAAAGTTGAGATCGATTTGCAGAAACATAAAGATCAACATACCTACAGTCATTGATGAAATTCGCAAAGCAAAAAACTCCAAAATCTTAGACGGATCCACGTAGCATGATCGATTTGTAATATGGGAACACCAGATCTATACGTCTGTTCTACTAGCCAATACCCCCTCAAACTTGATGGTATGTTTTCTGTAGTAATAGGGTTTAAACTAGACAACCTGACATTTTATTTTATTTCTTATGTTATCGACATCTTCCATCAAGACCGTTATGGTAATATATTAACAAACAAATATCACGTAATAGATGTGGGTGATAAATTAAGCAATAAATCGGAACTAATTGGGAATACAATATTGGGATCATATTTAGAATAATAAATATATTATAACATTGCAAGCATGTGGCATCTTTTCTACTGTCATGTATGCCTTTTCTTGATTGCCAAAGACAGTTGACGGAGCTATCATAGCTCCTTTCGGAAAGATTATGCTTGAAATTGTACCAAAGAGGCAGAAAATCTCATTCTTCAAAAGAATTATTAAGATTTAATTGCACAAAAAGATTAGTAGATGTCTGGGTTAGTAAAATAGAGGAGATCCATTTGAGTATTGCGTGCATGTTGTGATTATATGAAGCTATTCCTTCCTAAGAAACTTTTTGATGGATTCACATATTCTTCTTAATAAAGTTGAGCTATCTTAGATTGATGTATTGGTACTGAATGGAAATTCTAGCCAAGATTGATGATGCAAAAGATATGCTGTAAACCGTTGGCCAAATATGATTTGTTCTCTCGACCCATCAAAACAGGTGCGCGGCCAATGGTTCGACTATTAGAAAAGGATGTAAATGGTATATATGTATAAGAATTATAAGACCGCATAACACATTAAATGACATTAAACAAACAGTTTCGGAAAACATATGGGTAATTCTATTAGCAGTATTCATATAGCCGTCAAAACCAATACGGTGAGAAAAATGAATTTTTTGAAAATGATTGGACAACATATATATCCTACAAGAGTCCTTAAACAATTGGAGAATTTAGTGGTATGTAATTTACATTTTGAGGTGATAAGTACATATCCAAGCTACTGATATTTCTGATAAATGTAATTATAGACAACAGTAGGACACTAAAGGGTTAGTGCAAGAGTCAATTAAATAACCGCCCGACCTACTACCGTCACCCAACGAACGACTTATGCGACAGCCGGAATTTGACCAAATCTCCAACATTTGATAGCCACTGAGTGTCCTCTTCAACCTTTTTGCTTTTCAAGATCATGTATCCTCTGTGGACCTTGGTACTATGATCATCTATTTGACTTCTCGGATTCGGCCGTCCACTGATAGAATTTACGTCCATTATGCAATGAATGGACCTCTGATGAGAGAGAGGTAATATATATGTGCGTGTGTGTTAGAAAAAGCTTCCAAACCGGCATGGAATATTTAACTGCATATTCCGAAGGCATGAATTTTGACAATCCCATCTTTCTTGAAATTCGATACCTGAGCTTCTTGAGCTTGACAAGTACTTGGCCAACTTGAGTGTTGAGCTGGACAAGTACTTGGCCAACTTGAGTGGTCAGTTGACCGTGCTCTTGAGGTAGATTGCACGGAGCTTGGCCTAGTTCAATGCATCTTGTAGTTCAGTCACTAAGATCAAGCTTATTTATCGTTTCTTCCCCTCTTCGTATATTCCTCATGTATATATATGCATCCTAACATTCGCAAATCACCCATAAACAATAGTTTCAAGTTTAGATCCTATATTTAGTTTTATGATATTATGAGACATGATCCATGATGATAGTAACAAATTATTGGTTCTGGCAACAAAGATGTTGATACCTTCACTTAAGAAGGTCACCAAAAGGGAGTTTAAGTTCGAGCTCATTAATGGATCCAACTAGAACAATCTTCATTTAAAAGTTTAAGCCAATAATTATTGTTCAACTATAATATATTAACTATTTCACTTTACACCACATCTCCGATGTGAAACTTTTTTGGCCAAACACCCTCAAACATGCACTTAAAAAAACCCCTCCCTCACTTCTGAGCCATCTCAATTCAAATCTCCACTTTAACTCGGCCTAATATGGTAGATGTTGGTGACCAAAACATCTACCCTTGACTCTGCTTCAATCACCTTGGACTAGCCAAGATCAATTGGAAGCGAGGCACACCATCCATTATCTCAATTGGGGAGTTACATCCAAGATTCATCTTTTGATATATTTCTCCAAACGTTGATGCACATCAAACGTGGCCTACCAACAACCGTCTACTCTAATATCACTAGTTTGATCGCATAGCAAAAGTAAGATACCTTCACTTGGAGAGATCATTAAGAGGAATTCATGTTCGACCGGTCAACATATCCATTTGGATTCACATTTATACATTATATGAATGTGGTCAAGGTCCAATTGATAGAGATAATGAAAGCCTATTTACATTTTATTAAATCAAAAGAATTAATTGAACATCTTAGAGATTTTAAGAGTCAATTTTGTTTGAGACAATTTCATAAATTATAACTAATTTATTCTAAACTTTTGGTGTGAAAATTTTAAGTTCACCTTTTGGCCCTTCTCAAGTGTAAGTTTGAGTTTCCAAACTTTCTTTGCTTAGTTCAATTGATTACTCGAGGATTATCGACCCTTGTTAAGTACTCTCATTCACTGTTTATCCACAGTAATTGACTAAAAAAATTCCAATTGCATATGAGAAATTGAACTCTTGCTTTTCAATGGAGCAACTTTCTTCAGAAAAATATCCCAAAAATATGAGAAAAAGTTGCCAAAATAGTATCACGAAAGCACCTTCACAATCATTTTACAAAATCTAATAGGGACAGCAAATCTCCAGGAAAGGAAAAGGCCAAGGGTCAAATGCACCGCAGCCATCAAACTTTCAAAAGAAAAATCCCACCACTCCTCTTTGTCACAACAAGATCAAAGTTCTATTTTGTTTAGTCCTTCACAACTTAGTGAAATGGACCAAATAATGAGCCTCCAAATTGGGATTCTCTTGTCCCTAGCAACTCCACTTGTCCAGTTAGAAAATTGATTTTTTTTATTTAAATACTTAAAGAATCTGACTAAAGAACATGGCGTGGTTGGCTCCTACACCGGCGGAACCCTCCCGACCGCCTGCCACTAACATTTTATAATCCACAAATTGGAGACGAAAACATTTTCACTTTGCCGATTTATCAGTTTAGTGCGCATGGAATTTCGGTGGAGTCAATTAAACTATAATAGAGTCGTCCAGGACTGGTTTGATGGTGACCTTTGACTCTTCAAGACAGAATTTTCTAGAGGTTCTATCAGTTGTTGACGGATTGTTCCACGTGTAGCATCCCCCGGACCAGTTGAAACTAAGAAGGGCGAAAACAGGATTTTTCTTTTCGAAATATGAGCAAAAAGTCGAATTATCTTAAAATCTATAAAATAATATGTAAATTTCATAAATCAATTAAGTTCAAGTCTTTAAATTGTGTTGTTGATCCTAATCACAGAACAATTTGCAAGGCGTGGTTTACTTGATCATCTCTAAATCCTGTGCCGAAATCCCTTGACATCTTATCAACCAAACCAACTCTGAAAGATTGACAATAAAAAATAATTCAATTATAATACAGAAAACATATAAACTTCATCTGTTTAGTATGAGGTCTTCCAAGGCCCTTTAATGATTTTGTGCATGGTGCTTGAGTTCATTTATTATAAAGAGTTGGGGTAACATCTACCGAATACTAATTATATGCGTTTTGCTTATACTTTGGTGACAAAATGTCCATGAGTGTCTATAAGGGCACATTTAGTGATGCTTCTGTTCCCAAGAATAATTTCTAATTAGAAATTATCAATTTTTTATTTTGTTCCTAGGAAGAAAAGTATTTTAAGCCATTTGATAACTATCCAAAATTTCAATTCCCGGAATAGAATTGCGTTTGGTACCGTGCACAAAATTTCTACTCCAAATTATTCTCTTTTAATTTTTAAATAATTTTATTACTTTTTTCATTTTTTTTTAATTTTTTCTTCATTTCTTTTTTTCCTTTCTTTCTCCTATTCTTCTTCTTCAAGTGGCCGGATGCCAGCCTTGGGATGACTAGCGACCGAATAGACGAGGACCGACTACCTCACTAGAGTGTCGTCGGGCCTCGTCAGCTGAGCCTCACCGACAATTGGGCGAGCAGCCTCACCAAGCCAAGTGGACCTTGTCAGGGCTAGGCGAGGCCTGCTTGGCCACTAGCGAGGCTTAATTTTGCCGGTGGCTAGGCTTGCCTTTGGCGAGCTTGTCAAACCTCACCCTGGCCTAGCAAACCTCCAACAAGCTCGCCGGACTGATTGCCGGTGACTAGTGGCGGACAACAAACAGCGGCGAACGGCAACCACAGTCGTGGCAATAGATGAAGAAGAAGAAAAGGGAAGAAGAACAAGAAAAAAAAAAAAAAAAAAAGAGAAAATATGGGCTTGATTCTAGAATTGTTCCCGGAAACACGAATCAACGTTTTTTTTTACTCTTGATTCTATTTCAAATCTACTTCCGGGAACAATAAAATAGAAATTTGTTCCTAGGCATAAAATTTTTATCAAACACGATTATATTCCAAAACTACTCACGAGAACAAATGAATAGAAATTTTTACTATTTGGCTGGTTACCAAACAAGGCCTAATTGTCCTTTTCAAGAAGAATTGAAGAAGTAAAATTGAAAGCATGGAGATGATAGAATTTCATAGCAAGTAACAAATTCATTTCACAATTCCAAGTAAAGGCCATAATATGATGATTACTTGCAAAGGCGAGAGCAGTCATTGCTATTTTAAATTCCTATCGGTGTATGGTGAATAAGCAGTTATTTGTAACTACATATAAGTTGTAACAAAAGGAGAAGAAAGACACACAGAGATAGCATATCAAACATCTCTATTTTCCATTGTGGCTTTTCCTACCATTTATGTTTCCTTTGTATTTTTGTTTGATTTAGTTCAATTAGTTCAATTTTCCACAATTTCTTGATATTAACTTAACAAACCCAAAATTGAATGGTGATTATTTCTGCGATTGTCAATCGTCTTTCCAAAATGACCATTTTGTCCATTTCGAGTGCTTCAAAAAAGTTAGAGCAATCAAATTGGAAAGAATAAAACCTCCCAATTATCTCTAAAGGAGATATGGTTGTCTACATTTATTTTTTCTTTCCTCTAATGTTGAAATCAATCGAGTTCCATTGGGTGAAGCAATATGAACATTAAAATTAAGTTGTTTGTTTTATGTCCCAGTTCACGTGAGAAGTATACTATCAGTGCCATAAGTTGTGTACAATGCTCACTTTGGTGCCAAAAGTTTCCGTCGGATCACTTAAGTGCCAAATCGGAGGAAAAACGATCACTTTAGTGCCACCGATAAGAAATTCCGGCCAAAATGATTATGTGGCTTTTATATTTAAAAAAAAAAAAAAATCGACGTGTCTTAAGATTGTCCACGGTGGATAGCTAAAATGATGCCGTTTTCCTTTCTTCGTAAGAAACGACGTCGTTTCTTGCCATCCACCATGGATTCACATAAGAAACGATGCCGCGTTGCTCCATAGCAAAAAACTATGTCGCTGAAGAGGTAGTAAAATAGAGTTCGTATACGGTTCTCGACGCCAGCCATAGCTCGCTCACCCACCATCGTTCGCTCGCCTGCCATCGCTCGCTTGCCGTCGCTCGGCCACCGTTGTAGTTGCACCCTCGTTCACAGTCGTTCGCTGGCTACGTCCCCAACTCTCGCTCACTCAGGTTTGTCATGTTCTCTACGTGGGTCAATTTAGTGAAAAATTTAGGATTCCGACAGGCAAGTTAGGGCGCAAAAGGCAAATTGAGGGCTCGGCTCAAGGGGAAAGTAGTGGGGAAAGTGGTGGGGATGTCACTTTTATGGGGACGGAATAGAAAAATTGAGGGTTCCATCGTTCGTTCATTTTCTGTTGTGGGGACTGAATAGAAAAATAAGGTGCAGAGGGGCTTGACTTGGAGGGAAATAGTGGTGGGATCGAATTTGTTTCTTTAATTAATTGGACTGCTTATGTGGGGGACCAAATGTGATTGAATTGAAAAATGGGTGGTGGGGACCTCATTTTGTTTATTTAATTTGGTTTTTTTTGTTTATGTAAATACACCAAATTAGGGAGATTTTAGTCGCATTTGTTTCTTGACAACAAAACGACAAGGACCTACATGTGAAGTTGTTGATTCTGTCATGTGGTCCCAACAAAACGATAATGACTCTTTTTTTTTTCGTTTTTCATTGGGTGCAGCATCAACATGGACGCGAATCAAGTAGGCGTCATTGTTTGCTATGGTGGAGAGTTTGTTATTAGCACTGAAAATTGGGAATATAGTGGTGGAAATGAATGTACTATCTATGTCAATGTTTAGAAGCCATCATATATTGATTTTCTGAGGGATTCGGTGTATTTTTTACGATACAAAGTGTAAAAACTACATTACTATGTTCCTAAGAAGGAATTGAATGATGGGTTGAGATTTTTTAATGACGATAATGGTATTAAGGATATCATTTACCATTATCTTCACGGTGAAGAAGCTAAGGTATATATTGAATATTATAGTAAGGATGAGGATAGTAGGGATGAGGATGAGGATGTGGATGAACAGACCACCACTAAAGGAGGAGAAGTGAGGGATCCTGTTCAAGCGAGTAATCAGGTCGGGGATGAGTTTAGGTTAGATAAAAGGCAAAATGAGAGGGAGAGAAGTTATATTGATAGAGATGAACAAACAGGGAAATGTCCTGAAATCTTGGGTGAAGATTTGGGTGAAAATGTGGGTGATGAAGACTTCATTGGATTAGAATGGGAAATTGCTTTATCCAGTGAATCGGAAGATGAATGTTTGGCTTTAGTAAATTTCCCAAGTGACGAAAATGATGATGAACTCGCACAGTCAAGACAAAAGCAAAGGGAATTTCTGAGAAAAAACATTGCAGCTTCAGCAAAGAGGCCCGAGCCAGTAAATAGAGATGGAGATCTAGCTAAAGGTAATAGAAGTGAAGATGAAGAAAGCTGCGGTGATGAAGTTGCTGGTTCGGTAAATGAGCTTGACAATGATGATGAAGAACCTGCTCGTCGAAGAAAAAAATGAGTACCCTTGTTATGATCCGACTGTTGATAAACCTGTTTTGTCAATGGGCATGAGATTTAATGGTGCCAAACAGTTCAAGGAAGTTGTTGTAAAGAACTCCATTGGTGAACAGAGGAGCGTTCAATTCATTAGAAACGCGAAAGAATTTGTGAGAGCTAAGTGCTCACAACCCAATTATTCGTGAAAGCACTATGGCGCGCTAAGTAAGAATGGGTCATTCTAGATTAGGTCCTTCCAGGAGGAGCATATTTGTCCAATTATTTTTAACAATAAAAGGGTAACAAATGTATGGTTATCAAATCATTTTTTCAATACTATCAAAGCAATGTCGAGATTAAGAGTCCTCAATTTCAACAGTTAGTGAAAGAGTAAGTGGGGGTTAATGTGTTGAGAAATCAATGTAAGAGAGCTAAGATGAGGGTGATGAAGATATTGATGGGTGGGTATAAGAAAGAATATGCGCATGTATGGGATTATGCTGGCGAATGCATGTTTCAAAACCCATCTAGTAGGGTATATGTAAAGGTTGTGGAGAGGTCACTCCCTGATTTTGAGCCTAGATTTGATAGATTTTATGTCTGTTTTGATGCATGCAAACGGGGCTTCTTGGCTGGTTGTATAAGAATTATAGGATTGGATGGATGCTTTCTAAAGGGTTTATGCAAGGGGGAGTTGTTGGCTGCTGTGGGGAGAGATGCCAATAATCAAATGTTCCCGATAGCTTTGGTGATGGTGAAGATAGAGAACAAGGATATTTGGTCCTAGTCCTAAAAAATTTAATGGCTGACCTTGAGATAACCGATGGGGTTGGATGGACATTCATGAGCGACCAACAAAAGGTAATTTCATTGTCAATTAATTCACTCCCTTTTAATAGTAATCACTTGCATATTTTTCCTGACTTGTATTTATTGGTTTGAATTTTTGTATGGACTTATTCCTGCATTGGCTGAGTTGATGCCACATGCTGAGCATAGAATGTGCGTGAGGCACATATATGCAAACTGGTCAAGGAACTTCAAAGGAGATAGGCTGCAGAAGCAGTTTTGGCAGATAGCAAAGAGTACGAACATAGCTGATTTCATATTAGCCAAACAAGGATTGTTGCAGCTGACAAAAGAAGGTTTTAATGCACTCTTCCAGACAGAAGCTAAGTACTAGTGTCAGGCCTTCTTCATCGAAGAGTTCAAATACAATATCATTGATAACAACCTCAGTAAAGCTTTTAATGGCAGAATTTTAGAGGCCAAGTGCAAACCAATCATCAGCATGCTTGATGATATTCGAGTTATGGTTATGACTAGACTACATAGGCAAAGAGATGAGGCTATGAAATGGAGTAGAGATTGTGGCCCTAGGATTGTGAAGAGATTGGATGCAAACATTGCTGCTAGTAAGTTCTACCATCCAGTTTGGAATTGAGATAATGGATATGAGATTATTCAAAATCAGGATAAGTATGTTGTCAACCTGGATAGAAGAAAGTGTTCATGCCAAGCTTGGCAACTGAATGGAATTCCCTGTGCCTATGCCATTTGTGCTATTCAGATGAAGTAAGAAAACCCAGATGATTACCTACATGATTGGTACAAAAAAAGCTCATATCTTGCTTCATATCAATTCATGATGTAGTCTATCAAAAGTAGCAAATTTTGGGAGCCAACAAATCATGAAAGCCCTTTACCTTTACCACTGAAGAAGCAAATAGGAATGCCAAAAAAGAGACGAAGAATGCAGCAGGAAGAGGCATCAAGTCAGAGGATAGGCAGGAAGAATGCCGCAAGGAAGGGCACAATAAGAAAGGTTGTGAGCTGAAAAAGCAGCATCAATAGTAAGATGTAATGGCCGATTCAGTGCCAGGGATAGGACCTACTAAAGAGCTTCTTGTTGGGCCTATTGAAGGGAGGACAGAAGGCCCTGCTACAATGCCTATTGAAGGGCAAACAGAAAGCCATGCCGTAAGATAAGTATCCTCTTTACCTCAGTAACTTTACAGTTCTTATTCGATAGAGTTTGATGGTTGACCATGTGTACCGGTTTCTCTTGTGCTTTTCCTCTGTCATGCATTTGTAATTTGAGAAGTTTTATCCATTTGTTTCCACCATGAAAATGAGTAGATATCTAATTATTCGTTGTAGTTGGTCATAATCCTAATACAGTATATTATTGTAAGGCCTACTAAAGGGTTAGAAAAAAGCCCTGTTGTAGGCTCAAGTGCAGGGACAGGGACTGGAATGGGCATGACAGCAACAACAACAACTGAGTCCACTGTTAAGCAAACAAGAAAAAAATATCATGTAAGTTGTACATCGCCGTGTTTGTTTTTTATGGGCTAAAATTTACATTTGTTATGTGTTTCTCAGGTGAAAAGACAAGCAACTGCACAAGTTACAGAGGTTGCTCCTACTGTTGAAAATGATGCACCACAGCAAACAAGAGGGGCTCTTGGAAAAAGATTAAGGTAATATGATTATGGGATTTACACAGATGAACGTACTGGAATAACTATTTTGAATGTAAGATTTGTATGCCTCATGCATTTAATTTGTTGTACTTCAATTCATTTGGTTGACAATATCACTATGTTCTTGTAGCTTGGGAGAACTTCGGAGGTACTTCTCTCTCAAGGTGAGCCAACTCAAGAATCAAGGGCGCAGCCAAATAAAAGTGCTCCAAAGAAGAAGAAGACAACGAGTATAGCTACGAAACAGCCATCCAAAAAGAACCCAACACCAATTCCATCTTAATCAACGATTAGGAGCAGTAGTGATGATATGGACCAACACATGATACGTGCTAGAACAAAAATAGCCGCCATAAAAAACAAGGAAAAGGAAAAGGAGGTGACAGAAAGCCTAGTTAAAGAACATGCACATCTAATTCGAAAGAGTGCTCGAATTATGAATCAATTTAAAGTTCCAAGAGGAAAAGGAGATCGGGGTGTTGTCAATATTGACTAATATGAGGGTGCTGGACATGGTGTCTTTTTATGTGGTGCTGGACATGGTCTCTTTTCATGTTTTCTTTTTTTAGGAGGGTGCTGGATATTATATCATTGATGGTAGTTGTTGCCTGCATGTTGCCATTGTTTTTTTTTTTTTAAGAGGGTGCTGAAATTTTAGTGATTGGGGAGTGAAGTTAGATATGTTTTTCTTTTCTTTTGTAAACAATCAATCAATGTTAATGGCAAGTATTGGAATGACTATTTTCTCTTGTGTTGGTTTCGGCTAGAATGCTAGCAAGTCAGTTATATTGTATATTTTATTTTTGTTGTTGCTGCAATGTTGCTGTTACTGGTTGAAGTTGTGGATCATAATGAATTTATGGGGTTCTGGTTATATGTGCTGTTGCAAGAACATTTTGGGTGCTGGTACATCTTGTTGCATCAACACTTGTATGGGTTGGTGCAAGAAGATGCACCAGCAACCCAACTGGTGCAAGAACAAGGTGCAAGTCAAGTGACGTTTGGCACTAACATGTTCTTTTTTAAAAAACTTGTGCAACACAAGTGATCACTTTGTAATCGCGACTAGCACTTAAATGATCACTTTTATAAAAACTTGGCACTTAAGCGATCACTATTTACAACTTATGGCATTGAAATGGTCAATCGTGAATTTGCCACCATCCCTTAATTTCGCCATGGTTTACAGTTGCAGCAAACCAACAAACCAGCAAACTAGCAAACCAGTAAACCAGCAAACCAGCAAAGAGATACCAAATTTATGCAGCAAACCATTATATGTGAAGCAAAACCTAACTAAAAACATTGACAATACACAACTAAACAATAAAACTTTTAAGTGCTTACAACTAATGTATTCCAAAAGCACATTCCATTTCGCCATGGTTTGCAATTGCAGCAAACCAGCAAACCATTACCAAATAAAAAATGCAACAAACCATTACCAAATAAAAAAATGCAGCAAACCATTACCAAATAAAAAATGCAACAAACCATTATATTTGAAGCAAAAACTAATCAAAACAAACATTAACAATACATAACTAAACAACAAAACTTTTAAGTGCTCACAACTAATGCATTCCAAGTCTAACCTTGCATTTCTACCATAGATTACAACAACAAAACCTTCTGCTCCATACAAAAATTGCAGCAAATCAAAAACACATTTTATTTATAAATAATCCAATACAGGTGCATATTCCACGTCTTCGATTATGGTAGACATACAAACTTCTTCTCATTACTCACTTCACATTTGAATAAACTATCCAAGAGAATAAGAACACAATCAACGCTCGATAAAAGTTTCTTTCAATTTTCAGCCTTGAAACCTCCCTCTTCAAATGGTCCACTAGAGATGTTAAACCCTTCATTTGATCTTTTTTTGAGTCGACATCCTCCAACTCGTCCATTAATGTAGGTGGAGGTTGATTTCGACCTTCAAATAACTCCAATATCACCTTTGTCGCTCGATCAGAGAATTTCCTATCAATCCATTTGAAATATTGGCACTTCGAGCCTTCTCTATATCTGCCGCGCCCATGGAATCTTCTCCTGAGATTCAACCGAGTCTAAGATGTTCTTCTCGGACTCGATAACCCTTAATAACAGTAACACTCACCATTTAATTCGCTTTTCTTATAGAAATGTGAGCCGCTGTTGAAGCTTCTATCCTCCATTTGCAAAAGCGAGTTAATAACTTTGGGAGAAAATCGAAGTATGCACTCGAAATGGTCGAATTGGGGATTTAGGGTTTTCAACTTCCGATTCTAGTCAAAATTGGGAATTTAGGGTTTCTTATTTGGGGGAAAACGGTAAACGGTGTCGTTTTGTTCTTTGTATGCTGATTGTATTCTCCGGCGATCCACGTCGACGTAAAAAATTAATAAAAAAATTGCCTCATCGGATTTCCGGCCAACCAAATCAGCAGTGGCACCAAAGTGATCGTTTTTCAAAATTTTTGGCACTTAAGTGATCCGACGGAAACTTTTGGCACCAAAGTGAATACCATACACAAGTTATGGCATTGATAGTGTACTTCTCCCCCAGTTCACTGATTTAATTGCTGAAATGCCTCGCGAGTATGAATGGAGATCATGTGGTCAAAAAAAAAAAAAATTACTACGACACCTTTGTTCATCTGTTTGGGAATTAACAAAATGGTCTGATTGAAAGCCAAATCGTGTCGGGCTACTTGATTGAACCAATATATATATACATGAAATGAGGAACACATTTACCTTGATTCGGTGCAAATGCAACGGTGAAAGTGAGCGCAACCCAATTACTCAAGAAGATTAACTTCAACGCACTTCATTCTGATTCCATTAAGCTTGCTTACTTGTTTGGTTGGAAAAAGGCTTTCTCAGTTCATATTGAACTCAGAGAAAGATATGTCATGTTTACATCCACAACATATAGTAATTTATCAGGTTTTTTGAAATACATAGAGGGTATCAAATGCAACACGACTTAAATAATTCTGACTGACATTAAAACTCACAAATTTGATTCTTCTCATAACATTCGATTATTCCTTTTTTAGAAGACAGTATTAGATTTTTTGTCACCAGATTTTTTCTTACCAATTTTTATACTTCAGATTAGCATTGTATTTATATGAGATAGTTTCTTCAGGTCAGTTCTGGTCCTCTCGTTGATAGCTCAACTTGCTTAATTACAAGTCGTGGTTGTTGCTAAAGGATCTCTCGTCTGCAATATCTCCACCATTTTCTATAATAAGAATCTAGAAAAACCTACATTCTGTTAATTGATATTTTTCAATAGGTATTTCACTGTAACCTTGTTGATTAGAAGTTTTCAAGGAACGCATATCTGCCTCGAAATAATTTCTTTCCGCAATAATTAGCTGACTAGATGATTTCGAAACTGCATGTTAATTAGGACGAAGGGATTGATTGTTTAATGTTCAAATTAGGGTCATTAAGCAAGGAGAAACCCGGAAAAGTTTTTCATTACAGAAACGATTGGTGACCAAAGAACTACAACCAGTAGTTGCATTATCATTATTACGATGCATGTCGCATGTACATACACTATTACTGACACTCTACTCCAGCAATAGCTAGAAATTATAAACTTGACCATCACATGAACTATAAGACGGGCGTGTGTGATATGTAGCACAAGAGGATCATTTGGTGAGCAATGACCTCTGAGTTACATTGAACTTAACAAACCCTAGTTATGAACCCCACGTCGGACGCTTGGGCTGCGGCCCGGAGACATGGACCCTAGACTGCTCGGAGGCGATGGCTGTGAGTCTTGTGACTCGGCCTCAACTTTGCGCACAAGAGGATTTCGCCAAGGTTCTCGATCGGGCAATAGCAAAGCGCGAAGAGGCCAAGCATATGTTGCGGAGGAATAAGCAATGGGATTATGTACTTCTCAATTAAATGAATTGTTTTAGAGCATGTGAAGAATCTGAATAGCTTCAGTAGCTGTGTTAATCTATTTGATTGAATAGCGGAGTGGTATGATTGAAGAACAAACAATTTGAATCTGTTTCGTTTCAATGAATTTCGGAGCGATGTCATACTATTTTCAAGGTTCAGCGGTTTACAATTTTTTAGATGGTAATCGCTAACTCAAACCATGAAAGAAATAATCTTTAGTATACATTTTGTCCTAAAGATTTTTGCAACTATGGTAAGTTAATTTCAACGTTTGACAACGGTGATAAGCAATTTGTATCTTTTGAATCATGAGATGCGCTTCGACCGAAAAATACCATGAAATGCGCATATTAATCTCCAATTTAGTATTCTCACCTAATCCTACATTTATCTCATAAGGTTTGAGCTAAATATGATACGTACAATTATTAATTATTCACTTTTTTTTTTTTAAGTTCACTCGCAAGGGCGCCTTGAATAAGGTGAAGGCATGGCGTTCAATAGATTATTCTAGTATCCATGCAAGACACCTAGGAGGCAATCCCCTTTTCTCTCGAAATTGTCGAGTTTTCCCTATCGCCTTGATAGTCACTGTCTGTAAACCCTAATTGTGTGCAATTTCAACAATGTTGCCTGTTCGGTGATTCCCGTCATCCTTCATCCTTTCTGTCGCTTCGCGTCAAGCTCTCAGAAATGGATTTCGTTACCCTTGACAGAATCTTTTCTTCCTTACCTAGCAAATTCCGTCTATAGTAGTTACATCTACCTGTTCCATCTTGCTCGACTTCACCTATAAGCCTTATTTTCCTTTCAGAGTGCAACACAACCCTTCGATCTTTCTGCATGTCCTTTGATATTGGTTCTTTGGGTATCAACGCACTACCGGCCACTGGATTTGGCCTCCAAACTTTCTTTGAACAGCTATCTGCTCTGGCGACTGCAACTCATGGACCCTTGTGACCAGCAAGAAAATCCACGCCTAGCTGCTTTATGTCAACGATTGGGCAGACTCTGATCCCCACAAGAGATCAAAGACTGGGATGAACAGCCACCTGTGGATAAAGTGGAAGAGTGTAAATTGATCCTGGTAGGTAAAATTCCATCCAACCCCACTATAAATTTTCTAGCTTTCTAGAATACTTTAAAAAGGGCATGGCGAATAGACCAAGTTGAAATTACTCAACGTGAGGCCGGCATTTATGTCGCTAAATTCAAATCAGAAGAAGAAAAATATCTAGTGCAACAGGGCGGGCCTTGGCTGTTTTCAGGCCATTTGGTTATTTTTAAACCATGGATGTCTAATACACCCTTACATTGCTATGATTTCTCAACCTGTGTATTTTGGGTACAAATCTATGGATTGCCATTAGAATGGCACTCGGACGACATGATTTGTAAAGCCGTTAGACACATTGGGAAAGTGCTTGAAGTAAAGCTGGATTCAAAAGATGGAACAACAATCAGAGTAGGCAAAGCACAGGTAGAATTGAACTTAGCCGAGCCTTTGAAAACGAGCCAACTCATACGTATAGCAAAGAAAGCAATATGGCTAGATTTCAGATATGAAAGACTGCCACACTTCTGTTATTCTTGTGGAAAAATAGGCCATTATGCAATGCATTGCAAGGACTTTCCCTTCACAGACACAAAAATGGAAGGTAAAGAAAAGATGGCGTATGGATAGTGGTTGAGAGCAGAAGTTAGAGAAAATAGTCCTTACTAGAGATCATTTTATGAGGCGCAGGAGCAATCTGTTGATGAAGTTGTTCCCGAGACCCCTCATTCCTCTAACATAATTCCAGCTTTACCTCCGTGCCTTGAAAAAAATTCTAATACTCTGTAGCAGGTGATTCCGCAACACCATATTATTGAGCTGCGGCAAGGCAATACATCTACTCACCACATACCAGTACAGGGGAAGGATAATCACATTACCGGTCAGAAAAGTTTACAATTGGAAGCTGGAAAACTGAAACAACCAGCAACAGAAACCTTTCCCTCGGTTGTTGATCCTCTTCAACCACAGCTTTGCGAAACAACCACGAATGCTTTGATCTTTGACTTTGTCAACAGGCAGTACAAGCAGAATGCTGTTATGGAACCAACAAAACCAAGAAAATTAAAGAACACAAGACTCTCCACAAGAGCAAGAGCTGCAAAGAAAATCAAAAGGTATAATCCTTATGACTCCCGTATCACTACAGCAGATGATTTAGATGATACTCGACTTCTGGAAACACTAATTTTAGTGGATGAAGAAATAGCTAAGTGGGCGATGGCGGCTTGCCCTCAACAGCCGCTGGGGGACAAATGAAACTAATTAGTTGGAACTGTCAGGGGTTGGGCTCTCCCCTGACAGTTCAAGCCCTAAAGGCCCTGGTGGTCAAAGAAAAGCCCGATATGGTGTTTTTGATGGAAACTAAGAATAGAGAGACAGTGCTTACTCGAATTCAGCATAGGCTCAAATTCAAGAAATCTTATGTACTTAATCCAGTTGGATTAGCGGGAGGGATGGCACTTTTTGGGCATGATACTGTTAAGGTAGACTTGATTGAATCCTCTCAAGAATTTTTTGATATGATATGTTCGGATAATAGCTGTGGTATATCCATGCGTCTCACCTGTGTCCATGCACCTGCGGTTTATCAGCTTCATCAACAGTTCTAGATGGACCTTCAACAGATTGCTCTTTCAAATACTCTACCATGGATTTGTGTGGGTGATTTTAATGATATCTTATATCACTGGGAGAAAGTCGACAAACGTTTACCGGAACCATACAAAATGCTTTCATTTAGACAAGTTATACAAGACTGCTCCCTCATGGACATGGACAGCAAAGGCTATGCTTTTACTTGGACAAATAATCAGGATGGAGATGAAATTGTAAAAGAACGGTTAGACAGAATGCTGTGCAATTTGGATTGGCGTCTAACTTTCCCTAAAGCGGAGGTTATAGCTTTACCTGCAGTGGGCTCGGATCATAGCCCATTATTGCTAACAACGGAAGCAGTACATAGACGACAACACAAATCCTTTATTTTTGAAGCATTCTGGTTGGAAGACAAACAATGCAAGGAGGTAATAGTGACATCCTAGCATTCACGCCAGGGAACCAACTATAGCCTGCCACAACGATTAAAGATGGTATCTTTGGCCCTCACCAACTGGAGTCGAATGAAGTTTTCCAACGCTAAGGACAAAATAGCTAGCTTACAGCTACAACTCCAGTCTCACATTAATCATCCACACATCCAATATGATAAACAGTTAGTTAGTGATTTGAAAGCTGAGATCCAGAGACTATGGCAGCAAGAGGAACAGTTCTGGGCTATGCGTTCAAGGCTAAATTGGCTAAAGTGGGGAGACAAGAATACAAAATTCTTCCATGCAACGACAGTACAACGACGACAACGGAACAGAATACGTGTGTTAATGGATGATGATCAGACTTGGGTTAGGGAAGACAACCACCTAAGGGCAATGACACAGCAATTTTTCTCCAATCTCTACGGAACAAGCAGGCAACGTGACTATGGGCCAATCCTTGACCAATGCCCGTGAGTTGTTACACCGGAAATGAATCATTTCTTGACAACTGAGGTAACTCAAGAAGAAGTTCGCACCGCAACTTTTCAAATGGGGGCAACAAAAGCACCGAGATTGGACGATATGAATGGCCCGTTTTATCAAACACATTAGGATATCCTACAGGACCATATTTTTCACTCGGTACAGCAATTCTTTACAACCGAGGTTCTACCTACTGAGCTTAATAAGACCATCATCTCTTTGATTCAGAAAGTACCACACCCAGAAAGCCTCCACCAATACCGCCCTATCAGTTTATGCAATTATGCATATAAGATTATTTCAAAGGTGCTTGCCAACAGGCTTAAACCTTGGCTCCCTGCTTTAATATCAATTGAACAAAGTGCTTTTGTGAGCGGCCGACTGATCCAAGACAACATTCTCATTGTCCAGGAGCTGCTTCATTAGCTGCGAACTAGGAAATGCAAGAAAAATTTTCAGGCGGTACTAAAAATGGATATGCAAAAGGCCTATGACAAGGTAGAGTGGGATTTTTTGGAAGCTTATCTACTGAAGTCAGGATTTAATACCACTTGGGTAAGGTGGATCATGCAATGTATAACAATTGTATCTATCAGTGTCAGATTTAATGGAGAGCAGCTATCTTATTTCCATCCAACCAGAGGCCTCAGATAAGGAGACCCACTTTCTCCATATTTATTCATTCTGCTAGCAAATGTTTTATCAATCCTCATACACAAAGCAATTGACATGGGCAACATCAGAGGAATTCAACTCAATAGGTGGTGTCCTATTCTATCACATTTATTTTTTGCTGATGATGCAATCTTTTTCTTAAATGGTAAGCTTCAGGAATGCCAGAACCTGGCCAATCTACTGAACCAATACTGTTTAGCAACAGGACAGGCTATCAATAGAAATAAATCTGGAATATTTTTCAGTAAGACTTGTCCTCTTAGCTTATAGGAATATCTAGCAAATGAATTGCGAGTCCCAGTGCTAGCCAGGACTGGGAAATATTTGGGGCTCCCATCAGATTGGGGACGATCAAGGAAAGAGATGTTTGCTTGGATAATGGGGAGAGTGAATACAAAACTGGATGGATGGAAAGAAAGTTTAATATCTAAGGGCGGCAAGGAAATCCTGATTAAATCTATTGTACAGGCAATCCCTCAGTATGCCATGTCCATTTTTAAACTTCTTGTATCGATTTGTGTAGCCATTGAAAAGAAGATTGCCCGCTTCTGGTGGCAAAATGATTGCAGGAAAGCTGGAATCCACTGGACACAACGAGATGTGCTTAAAACTAGCAAGAATATGGGAGGTCTCGGTTTTCGAGATCTCATGGACTTTAATAAGGCCATGCTCGGTAAACAGGCCTAGCGTCTACTCCAGCAACCTACATCATTATGGATTTTGCTATTCAATGGACTTTATTTCAACTCCCGGGATTTTATACATGCTAGTAGAGGCAACAGACCGTCTTAGGGCTGGCAAAGCCTACTTTTAGGACGGGATTCAATTCTACCAAATCTGCAATGGTCGGTAGGCGATGGGAAAAATATCAAAATTAGGGAAGACCGATGGCTACATAGAGGCATATTGGGAGACCCGGCAAATCGCGACAAACCCAGAAAAGTTGCTGAACTTCTAGATATTCAAAATAATAATTGGAACATCTCTCTACTTCAAAGGTTCTATGATTCACATACTGTCCAAGAAATTCTTACCATTCCAGTAAGACCATCTTATACAGAAGATAAGATGATATGGACAGCGACTTCTCATGGCAAGTATACTGTCAAAAGTGGTTATTATGTAATGAAATACACAGCAGACGGCAAGCAGCAACATGCAGCATCATCATCTTACCAAACCCCAGAGGCATTGTGGAAATAAATATGGAAGTTAAAGACAGCACCAAAAATCATAATATTTCTATGGACGCTATGCCACAACGCCCTTCCCATAAAGGCCAACCTAGTTCATCGTCGTATATGCTCAGAACCGATTTGCCCTCTCTGTCCCACTCCAACTCCAGAAACTGTTGAGCACATTTTTCTGCTCTGTCCATGGACAGCAACTATATGGTCACATCCGGACATCGCCATCCAAATAGACCCGCAGAGCATCCAACAAATTGCCGCATGGATCGCAGATACATTCAAGAGGGATCAGCCCTTACCTAAGCCGGAAACGATCGCCTCTATTCTGTGGCAAATATGGAAAGGGAGAAACAGTTTTATCTTTCGTCGCCAACATCCAGACGCGCTTCAAGTCGTTGATGCAGCCCTTGCTAATGCTCGATCTGCCTATTCTTTCAATCGTGGCCCTGCACGAACAAGGAGAATGCAACCCATTCTCGGTGAAATGTGGAGACCTCCGAATCCGGGGGTCCTTAAGGTGAACATTGACGGGGCATATCAGCTAGACAGCAACCAAGGAGCAATGGCAAGTAAATGCAGGGATCAAAATGGGCGAATGATCAATGGTCTTACCAAAAGTTTTGTCGTCTCTTCGACTTTGCAGGCGAAGTGTCTGGCTCTTATCAACACCCTTCATCATGTGCTGGAGAAGGGTTGAGATCAAGATTAGTTGATCAACGAATCAGACTGCCTGACTTTGGTGGAATCTGTCAACGCAACCACCTTGCCGCCGTGGGAAGTTTGAGTGCTCTTAGCGAAAGCAACTGATCTCCTCTCCAGATTCCCGAATCTTAGGGTTACGCACTGCAAGTGTGAGGCCAATGTTGTGGCGGACTGGGTCGCAAAGGCCCAAAGAAAGGGTACCTTTCCTTACAACTGGGCCAATGCGATGCCCTTTCTTTTGATCAACCTTCTCTATGCATACGCTTTAGCTACTACTTGTACTTCCCTTTTTTCATGAATATATAACTTGTTTTAACGACCAAAAAACAAAAAGATTAGAAAAGAATCAGAAAACAAAACTTAAAACCCTAGTAGCTCAGCTTATGATGAATTTATATGTGTGATGCGCATTAATGATTAATTGGCCTCATATATGACCAAGACAAGAAAAAAAAATGAAGAATAATCATCCAAAAATTATGAAAGTCTATAAACATTTGCATCAGACAAACGTCAAAATCTTCCCACATGAACGAATATGGTCATCTTGAATCTCAAATGCGGACTCTTAAGTTCGTTTCTTGCTTACCAGCGACGGTACCTAAAACACCCCCATCACAACAACAGAATCAACCCTTATTGCAGCTTCCACAACCTGATGCAGTTGAATACAATAAAACCACAGACTCTTTGGCTGACCTTTAGACTCAAACCAATGCTTCGCGAGTCTTGCAAGCCACAACAGAGCCAGTAACAGCTATCCATACAGCCATTATACCTGCAGCAGTGAAACAAAAAGGCATTCAGGATCCCATCACAGCATCTCCTATTTATAAAAAGCTGAAAAGCTCAAGATTGCCGCCAAAGATGGTTGTTACCAAAAAACAGAAATGACACTGTTCGTCTACCACTACAGATTTACTACTTCAAAACCTTGACGACTCAAGTCTTTTGGAGACTCCCGTCTTTCTAGCAGGCGAAGCAGGATTTCGGGCTTCAGTGGCTGGCCCTCAACAGCCACCTCCTCACAAATGAAGATGATATGCTGGAACTGCAGGGTTTGGGCAACTCCCTGACGATTCAAGCTTTAAGGGCCATGACGGCCAAGGAAAAGCCCACTTTAGTTTTTTTGTCAGAAACCAAGAACTCGTAGGTGATGGTAAGCAGAATTTAGCGTCGACTTCACTTTCCTAATTCCTATATTGTTGACCCTAGAGGCCAGGTGGGAGGGATGGTTATATTCTAGACAAATCAGGTAAACATCAAAGTGCTTCGCTCTACACCAGACTATCTAGATCTGCTTTACAACGACTTCCAGGATGATCGGACTATGCGCATAACGTGCATTCATGCTCCATATATTTACCACAGTCGCCTATCTTTTTAGGATGAACTCAGGGCAATTAGTTCTACTAATATATTTCCTTGGTTATGCGTTGGGGATTTTAACGAAATTATCTATCCTTGGGAAAAGGTTGGGAAAATACCAGCCGATCGAAATAGAATGTTATCCTTTAGGGCTTTAATTAATGATTGTTCTTTTATGGAGCTACCAAGTAAGGGCTGTAAGTTTACTTGGACGAATAATCGTATGGGTGATGAGATGGTGAAGGAATGTCTAGATAGGGCCATGTGTTCGATGGATTGGCGCCTCTTCTTTCCTGCAGCTGAAGTTTTTGTGTTGCGGTGATCAGGTCTAACCATAGCCCTTTGATCATCAATTCTTCAGCTCCCTACAAGATCCCGAAAAATCCTTTACTTTTGAAGTTTTCTGGAATGAAGATCAGGAATGTAGTGAAATCATCTCAACAGGATGGAACTCAGTCAGGGGCAATCATTCAGGCCTAATATCAAAGTTACAACATACATCTACAGCCTTAACTAAATGGAGTCGCTCAAAATTCTCCATAGGTGATCTTCAAATAGCGTACTTACAACAACAGCTTCACCAAATAACAAACCAGCCACATGTATATCACAATAGAGGAGCAGTTATTCAGTTAAAAGAGGAAATCAGGCAAATTTGGAAGAGAGAAGAGCAATTCTAGGCCATACGTTTTCGAATTCAATGGTTACAAATGGGCGACAAAAACACTCGATTTTTTCATGCTACGACTCTTCAACGAAGGCAACGCAATCGCATTACCATGTTACAAGATCAAAACAACCAATGGATTCGAGATCCAGCAGCTCTACAGGTACTGACTCGAGCATATTTCACTGACATATTTACTACAGTTGGCCCTAGAAACTATACTCCTATCCTTCAATAGTGCCCAAGAGTGGTTACTACAGAAATGAACAATCTTTTACTGGAAAAGGTGAGTCTAGAGGAGCTTCGTCAGGCAACGTTTCAACTGGGGGCCACTAAGGCGCTAGGCCCTGATGGATTTAATGGCATATTTTATCAGTCTCACTGGGAGATCATTAAAGACGATTTGTTTCTTTTAGTTACAAACTTCTTTGAGACAAGCCAGATGCCACCTATCCTAAACCGAACCATTCTAGCCTTGATTCCCAAGACCCATCATCCTGAAAGAATAGAACAATACCGTCCAATTAGCCTCTCTAATTTCGCCTACAAAATTATTTCAAAGATACTTGCAAACCGCCTCAAACCTTTCTTACCTCAGTTGATCTCTAAGGAACAAACGGCCTTTGTTAGTGGCAGACAAATCCAAGACAACATCTCAATATTTCAAGAAGTTCTTCATCAATTTAAAACACGACAGGGGACAACAAAATTTAGTGCAATTCTTAAGACCGATATGCAAAAGGCATATGACAGAGTTGAATGGGATTTTCTCGGCGACTACCTCACTCAGATGGGTTTCCATACAAGGTGGGTCCAATGGATTTTACAATGTGTCACAACTACATCCTACAGCATCAAGTTCAATGGGGAATTACTGCCCTATATCTTCCCGACTCGTGGCCCACGGCAAGGTGACCCCCTTTCACCATACCTATTCATTCTGGTTGCAAATCTTCTGTTAGTTCTGATCAGCCGAGCAGTTAATATGGGACAATTGAAGGGTATATGTTTCAATCGGTGGTGCCCTACCCTCTCCCACCTATTCTTTGCTGATGATGCAATATTTTTCTTTGATGGCAGTATTCGTGAGTGTCAAAACCTGGCTAATATCTTAAATCTTTACTGTGTCGCTACGAGCCAAGCTTTAAATCGCAACAAATCCGGTCTTATCTTTAGTCGACATCGTTCTATAAGTCTGCAGGAAAATATGTCACTAGAACTTAGAATTCATGTGCTTCAAAGAGCTGGTAACTATTTGGGTATCCCCTCGGAGTGGGGTCGCTCTAAGAAGGACATGTTTTCAAGGATAATGGCACGTGTTCAATCCAAACTAGAAGGCTGGAAGGAAAAGCTCATCTCTAAGGGAGGTAAGGAAACTCTTATCAAATCTATCATTCAGGCGATCCCGCAATATGCTATGTCGGTTTTCAGACTACCTATATCGTTGTGTAAAACTATTGAGCAGAACATTGCAAGGTTTGGTGGAAAAATGATATGCATAGGGCTGGCATTCATTAGGCGAAATGGGATTCACTAAAAAGAAACAAACATCAAGGCGGGCTTGGTTTTCGGGATCTCATAGACTTTAATAGAGCCATGCTTGGCAAGCAAGCATGGCGTCTACTCCAACAACCTTAGGCATTGTGGGTTCACTTGCTAAAGGGATTGTACTTCCATAACACAGAATTTAAATCGGCCATTAAAGGAAGTCGTCCATCATGGGTATGGCAGAGCATGCTTACTGGTCGAGAGGCTATCCTACCATATGCTAGATGGCCAGTAGGCAACGGGAGGCAAATTCGTATCTGTGAGGATCCTTGGTTACAAAGGGGCATCCTGTTCGGCCCTACCAACAGAGAGGACCCCAAGCTCGTGGCTGACCTAATAGATACTACATGTCATACCTGGAATGAAGATCTACTGTATCGCACACTAGATGAGCAGATAGTTCAAGAAATTCTTACTATACCAATACGACCTCACTATGCAGAAAATAAACTGGTCTGGCCAGCTACACAAGAAGGTAAACATATAGTCAAGAGTAATTATCATCTTTTAACAAAAACACTTTCAGCCACAACAATAACCAGACTCCCTCATCCTCTCATTAGACACCCCGCACTCTCTGGCGCAAAATTTGGTCGATGCGCACTGCCCCAAAAGTCAGAACCTTTCTATGGTCTCTCTGTAACAATGCAATAGCATCCAGAGACAATCTATTCCGTCGTCGCATTACCACTGATCCATATTGTCAATTATGCAGCCACCAACACCTAGAAACAGTTGAACATCTCACTCTCCTATGCCCCTGGACTCACCCCATCTGGACCCATCAAGCAATTAACATAGATATTCAACCTCACATCACTCATCGATTCGACTTTTGGCTTGCTACGAAATCGGTTTCAACAGTAAACGCACCTTCTTTAGAGCTTATTGCTAATGTTTGTTGGCAGATCTGGAAGGCGAGGAACTGCTATCTCTTTCGAAATCAACTGCTCAATCCCTCCAGTGTAGTCGACACAGCCTTAACGGAGACCAGACTCCACCAACTCACCTCTTCTTCCCCTATGTGAACAACTCTGCCCACCCTGACTCCGGACCATCGTTGGAGACCGCCTAAACAGAGCACATTAAAGTGCAATGTTGACGCATCCTTCAAACCAGAAAGCACAGAAGGGGTGATGGCTGCAGTTTTTAGAGACCATCAAGGCAGACTCACCGAGATCTACACCAGGCGCTTCCCCGTCACTTCAGCTCTGCTTGCTGAGTTCCAGGCTCTGTCCTTCACGCTCCACCACTTGATAACACGAGGTTTGCAGCAAACTAGGGCTATGCTCGAATCGGACTGTAGAACGATGGTTGATGTTGTCACCGGAAGGAGTTCGGCGCCATGGGAGCTTCATCCCCTGCTCGCGGAGGCTGCCGACCTGCTTTTGCTTTTCCCTAACTTGTCGATTCACTGGTGTCCACGGGAAGCCAACGAAGTTGCAGATTGGGCTGCAAAGGCCCAGCAAGAAGCATCTTCGGCCCACAATTGGAACATATTCCCACCATATATTCTGCTAAACTTGCTCTATGTAGACGCCCTTGCGGCTGGTTGTAAAACGCTGTTATCATAAATATATGGTTTCCTTTAACCAAAAAAAAAAAAAAAAAAAAAAAAAGTTCGTTTCTTGCTTAGTGCACTTACATTGAGTCAGATTACAAAAAAATAATTTCTTATGAATTCTCTAGTCTCGTCATGGATGACCTTTTTTTACTAAATTGGAGAGATAGACTTACTCTAATGCGTGAAAACTAATTCAAGATATTATTTGATCGCTATTTCAAAGAAGGGGAAAAAAGTTGCGTGTGCAAGTTTGCTCCAAATTGGCCTAAGATATAGTAGAGTTTGCCACAAGAGTAATTTTAAGATAACAGGGGGGAAAGGTAAGACTGTAAAAGTATTTTCTTCGACATTTAGGCATATGTTAAGGTAACTCATTGGTGCATAACAATGAAATCCGTGGGATGTTCGTGAGATCATTCAAATTTAAAATTCAGATTCAATTTAGTATGTAAATTATGTGCATCTATAAGTTCCCATGAATTGGCTATTGGCTATTATGATTAATTTTAAATGAAGCATGCGCAATCACTAAATTTCTTAAACAAAAAAGATTGAGTTTGAAAAGCAACCACTGAGTTTGACATGTATACGACCAAAAGTGCATATGCTGCATCTATGTAAATTCAACATCTTTATTATGAGATTTTTGGATTACTAATTACTATAGAGTAATTATTGACACATGTATGTGAAAAAGGAAAATATTTCAAGACTGGAAATTTTATTCTAAATTTTTCTATAAGATAAAAACGATTCTAATTTTAAAACTGGAGCACGTGAGAGGTAAAATAAAAAATATTAATTTACGCTTGTTCATGAGTAAAATATTCATAACATAACTAACTGAGAATATTTTGGGAAATAACAAAAAAAAAAAAATACACCCGGTTGAAATTGAGTCTTCTTGCGATGTTTATTAGCTTTCTTCTTGTAAGATTCGTTGGCCTTTTCGATCTTGGATCGAATTTGCTCATGGAGCTTCTTCATCGATTCAGCTCTTTTCTTGCCATCAAAGCTTACTTGAGAGTTAGATGGAATTGGAATCAAATCAATGGGTGTGAGAGGATTAATTCCATACACAACTTCAAATGGCGATCGACCAGTAGTATAACTCGGTCCTCCAGAAGTAGCTTAAGAACTTGGAATCACGATCCGATACAATGGTCTTTGGCACTCCATGAATGCGAATAATCTCTTTGAAATATAATTCAGCAATATGAGATGCATCGTTGGTCTTGTGACATGGCACGAAATGAGCCATTTTAGAGAACCGATCGACAACCACCATGATAGCATCTTTTCCTCTTTGAGTTCTTGGTAGAGCCACAATGAAATCCATGCTAACATCTTCCCAGGGCTGCAATGGTACTGGAAGTGGAGTATACAAACCTTGATGGAAATGGCTTTTTGATCTTTGACAAGTTGCACACCTTGAGATGATAGCGTGCACATCTCCATTCATCTTTGGCCAATAGAAATGCTCTCGAATCAGCAATTCGCGAAAAGAACTCTTCGGCACATATAATCGATTTCCTTTAAAAAGAAACCCATCTTGCAAAGAATATGTACCTTGAACTCCCCGCTTGCAATTGTTGATGATGGATGAAAACTTCGCATCTTCAGAATAAAGTTCTTTCATTGATTGAAATCCAAGAATCCTAGAGTCCAGAATAGCAAGCATAGAATATCTTCTCGATAAAGCATCTGCTACAACATTTGTGTGCCCAAGTTTATATTTTGAGACAAAAGAAAAGGATTGAAGAAATTCTACCCATTTTGCATGTCTCGAATTAAGTTTGCGTTAGCCGCTAATAAACTTAAGCGCCTCATGATCAGAATGAAGGACAAATTGCTTTGGCCTCAAATAATGACTCCAATGATCAAGAGCTCGAATAATGGCATAGAACTCTATCATAAGTTGAATAATTCCTCTTGGAATCAGTTAACTTCTTGCTGAAATATGCCAATGGTTTTTGTGCTTGGACAAGAACAGCGCCAATACCAACTCCGCTTGCATCACACTCAACTTCAAATATTTTGTCAAAATCAGGAAGTGCAAGAATAGGGGACTCACAAAGTTTATGCTTGATTACCTCAAAGGCGTTTTGAGCAGCCTTTGTCCATTCAAAAGCACCCTTCTTCATGCATTCAGTTATAGGAGCCATGACGGTACTAAAGTTTTTGACAAAACATCGATAGAAAGAAACAAGGCCATGAAAACTTCTTACATCAGAAATGGACTTCGGAACCGGCCAAGTCTTCATAGCCTCCACCTTGGCTTGATCAACAGAGATTCCATCTTTGGAAACCACATAACCAAGAAACACAATGCTTGGAGAGAAGAACTCACATTTCTCCATTTTAGCATATAGTTTTCGTTCTCTCAAGACATCAAAGACTTGTTTTAAATGAGAGATATGCTCCTCCTCATTCCTACTATAAACAAGAATATCGTCGAAATAAATGACAACAAATTGACTAATAAAGGAACGAAGAACCTCGTTCATAAGTCTCATGAAGGTACTCGGAGCATTAGATAATCCGAATGGCATAACCAACCATTCATGAAGGCCTCCCTTGGTCTTGAAAGCCGTCTACCATTCATCACCTTCTCGCATTCTGATTTGATGATAACCACTCCGCAAATCTATCTTTGAAAACACAGAAGAACCATATAATTCATCAAGCATATCATCAAGTCTAGGTATAGGGTACCTATACTTAATGGTGATGTTGTTGATGGCCCGGCTATCAACACACATTCGGTATGTACCATCCTTCTTAGGTACAAGTAGAGCCGGAACAGAACATGGACTCATGCTTTCTCGAACGTATCCTTTGACGATAAGTTCATCAACTTGTCTTTGCAACTCCTTAGTTTCCTCTGGATTGCATCGATAAGCTGGCTTGTTTGGTAGTGGAGCACCAAGGATCAATCAATTTGATGTTCAATACCTCTTATGGGAGGTAATCCAAGGGGCAAATCCTCCAGGAACACATCTGCAAATTCTTTCAACAAGTAATGCATATTTGGATGTATGGGTCGCTCAATCACACTCTTTTTCTCGACCACAAGCAAAGCAAATACATTCTTTTGTTTGCTAATGGCTCTCTCAACCCGTGTCTCACTCAAGAACAGATTTTCCTTACAAGTGTTTCCCTCCCCACGTTGATTATTATGTATTGAAGAAGGATTCAAGGGTAAAAGAGTAATGTATTTATGTTCCTTATGAAAAGAGTGTGTTTTTCCGATCATCATGCGTAGCATTTATATCAAATTACCACGGTCTACCCAATAACAAATGGCATGCCTCCATAGGAATCACATCACAAACAACCTGATCTCAATAGTTCTTCCCAATCGAAAATGATATAAGAACTCGTTTGGTTACCTTGAGTTCATCCCTTAATTGAGCCATTAGAGCTTGTACGGTTGATGATGTTTCATTGTTGGAAGCTTCAGCTTGTCGACAAGAGTTGTCAAAGCAACATTGGTGCAGCTCTCACCATCAATGATCACCGAACACACCTTTCCGTTAATAGTGCAACGGGTGTGAAATATATTCTCCCTTTGCTCTTTATTAGGAGAAACTTCAACATGCAATGCTCTTCGGATGATCAATAGCTCACCATCATCGGCTTTCTCCACAACTTCTTCTTCCCGATCAGATTCAGAAATATTTTGGTCTTGATTGCCCTCAACCTCTTGAAGCAACGAATTGATCTCCTCAATTTCTTGAAGAGTCATAACTCTCTGATTTGGACAATTTGCTTGTAAATGCCCAAAACCATGGCACTTAAAGCATTTCCTTGCATTGCCTTCAAACTTCTTTTGGACTTCTTTGGAAGGCTCTGCAATTTTCCCTTACTTTTGTCTTTTGTCGACGTACTCTCGCCCTTGCTTGACGAAGCACCCTTAAAATAGGATGTCGCCTTTGTTGAGGTTCTGAAGGAAAACCTCTTGCTCTTCAATTGTTTTTCGACTTTTATGGCTAACTTGCATACGTCTTCAAAGGACCAATAAGGTTGAAGTTCAACCATATCGGCAATTTCTCGATTTATGCTGCCAAGGAAACAAGTGATGGTTTGCTCGGGAACTTCTAGAACTTCACTCCTCATTTTGAGTTGTTCAAACTCACAAATGTATTCTTCAACACTCATCCCTTGTTGTCTTAGGGAATTCAATTTGAGGAATAGATCTTGCTTATAGTTGTCAGGCAAGAACCTCTTCTTCATCAACTTCTTGAGTTTTTCCCAAGACTTGATTCGGCCTTTTCCTTCCCTTGCTCGTTGATGCTTTAGATTCTCCCACCATAGAGAAGCATATTTTGTCAACTTTAGGATAGCAACCTTACATTTCTTCTCATCCGAGTAGGACTTGAAGTCAAAAATTCGTTTGATTGTGGATAGCCAATCCACAAAGTCGTCGGGATTAAGATTTTCGTCAAACTCAGGGACCTCCACTTTAATGTCTCTTTCATCTTCCTTATGCCTCCCTCTTCATCTTCGTCTTCGAATTTGAGATTCAGAATCACTTGAGTGCAGAATCGTTCGGTTGTCTCCAGTGGACTCGAAATCACCATCAGAATTTTGACGAGATTCAGAATCATCACGCCGATGCCGTTCATTGGGACGCCTTGCTAGATGTCCTTGTCTCACCGGATTCTCTAGAAGATTGAGGACTCGCTCCATTTGTTACTGAAGATTTTGGATTGCGCGATCTCGCCTTTTGTTGTGCGCTTGCTCCAAAGTCAAGCCTCTTGGAACTTGATCATCCATAAGGAATTTGTAATAGAAGAAAGAAAGGAATCACTCAAATGAGTTGAACCTTGAGCTCTGATACCAATATTTTGATGCGTGATGGGGTGAGTGATTCTAGAACGGAATTGTTTTAGAGGGGAATTTTGTAGTTAAGTGTATGGAGTAGTGTCTACGGTTAAGAAACAAAAAGGAATAAGCAAAGATAGAACGATCTCCTTCCAAGGTATAAAGGCCACGCCACCAACCGAGGATGAGGATCGAGATCTACGAAGTTCACCACCAAGGCCTAAAGCTTCCACCAGCCAAGGATAAAGGACTTCGGGATAGGAGAAGCTCACCACCAAGGCCTAAAGATTCCACCAGCCAAGGATAAAGGGCTTCTTGGCTCACCACCAAGGAGTGATCTACGCTCCAAGGATAAAGAAACCAAAAGGAGTTATCCACTCTCCGAAGGAATTCACTCAAGCAGAGGAAATCTCACCATTTTCATTGATCAAATTCGTATCTCCCATACATTGGATAGTTTTCCCCTATTTATAGGAGGATTTTAGCATTAGGAAATATTAAAAATAGACTTTAATGACCTAGGAACTTAAACCTTCGATTCTTGAACTGCATAACAATAAATACACCTAGGAACTTATGAAATGCAATTAGTAGTATGGGAACTTGCATTCTTGAACTTTCAGCTTTCCGTATTCTTGAACTGTTGGCCTTCCGCATTCTTGAACCTTTAGCCTTCCCAAAATTCGTGCTCCTCCATTGACCAGAAATTAATCCTCCTATAACTTCATCAGTTGGTCCTACAAGACGTCTAAAATGGCCTCCCATTGCTAGTTATCGACATACCACCAAATATCGATAAGTAATTAATATTATTCATTCAAAATGATCCATCGAAGTACATAATGCCCAATTTCTTTATTGGCTTGGATAAACATCGATGGTTCTGAGTTGGTCGATGGATCGGTGTTGGATGCTCCCGCATCAGTATAGCATTCATGGATTTCGAGATGGTATATGAGGTCACTCCTTGATCATGTCTACTTATGGAAGTACTTTAAACAAGTCAAGATCATAATAATATATTTGGTTCCATAAGTTGAGCTACATGGATTAATCTACGGTTGGAGACCATTGGCCTATGCTAAATCCTATTAATTGATGACTGTTTTTAAAGCATGAAACTGAAACACATCATTTCTATCTAGGGACAATGCCAAAGTTGGTCCTTAAACTCAAAGTCAATGGTCAATTTGGTCCTTGTACTCTTTTATTCAAAGTAATTTGGTTGTTCAGCTGACATGGCAATGTACAGCCGTGTCAGCAGAAAAAAAAATCATAAAATGTAGAGAACAGCATAGCACAGGAGAGAGAGAAAGAGAGAGAGAGAGAGGCCTACTTGTGCTGGAGAACCCCAAAGAAGCCTCGGTGAAGGCAGTCAGACCAATATCAGCTTAAGCTTTTATAGCAATAGTCAATATTCCTTCATCAATTTAGTACGGTGATGAGAAGATTTTTGGGTTCAATTATCTGGATTCCCATCAGCCGTTGTCTAGAAGCGATATCCATGCTTTTGGTAGGGTTTGGTCTAAGTATAATGAGCAACAATTATGCATTCATGTTGCAACCTTTTATATGGTTTTGTACTTGTCCATTGTAATTCCATAATCTCACTATGGACCCTGCTTCTAATAAGGAGAATGCTTTCTTCCGCACTGTTTTATTTGTACACTACTCAGTGTCAATGTCTCTGCACAGATTAACTCCTTTCACAATTTAGTGGTTGTCAGTGGGATAGATTTTCTGATTGGACCTATCTTCATGGCCTTCAGTTAGAAACTTGTCTGACTTCTGTTGCTTGGAGTTATTGTCTTTTCAAATTATTGAAGCAAGCTTCCTTCTCTTTAATGTGCCGTAAAGCACATTGTAGCACTTGTCATCATGAAAATCCAAGCCTAAAGTCCATTAGTCCGGGTGGTACTACTAACATCAGATCCTTATGTTCCAATATATTAGCAAAAACAATCAAAGGAAAGGCTTCACTTAATAAGCTAGTTCATCTAAGGGGTATTCCTAAGCCTCCGCAACTGATTCATTACAATGTAAGGAATAAGTTAGATGAAGAAAATTTTTTAGTACTTTTATCTATTCTATGAATTCTTGCTGAAAATAAAAGAAACAAATTAAATTTTTAGTAATCAATATTTAGTGAAAGGGACTGCACTTGAGTTTCAGACTTTCAGTATAAGACAGATTTTTTGCAGGGTATACATCTGACAAGAGATCCAAAGCAACCCTCCTTTCTTGTTTCAATATTGGATTGTTTGTGGGCAATATTTGCTGCTGCTACACTACGGCCAATGCACATGTTAGCCAAGATGATAGTTTACAGTAAGATTCGTTCAACCATTGGAATATCTAAGGTACTTCTCTTCAAATCTGGTGTTATGACATCAAAGAGTAGTCATTGTGGAGATTATTCTAGCAAGTGCCTCTACACTGCTGCAGTACAGTAGGAATGATCAAAATAGATATATATGTTTTTGTCTTGGTTATTAAGGATGCTATCTTTCTTCATTCAGTCTCAAACAAGTGCATCCTGTGTCCTATTACATAAAGGAGCACAACTTTGCAAGTGAATGATCTTTTCTTTCTGGACTATGCAGGCTGGCATCAGTGGAGGTAGTCATTTGCCTATGTTCGTGGTGATAAATTCTTCGAGGTTGGACATTCATTTGGTTAAGACGTTTTAATTTTATTTTATTTTTTACTACAGATTTTACTCTCATTTGAGACATGTCTTTCGTAGACTATTGGTGTGAAAATACAAGTTGGGTTTAATATGACAGAAACTTCACCAGTTGCTGCTTGTCGAAGACCTACCTGCATTGTAAGACAGACGTCTGTTTAAAGTGAGATTTGTGGATGTACTTTCATTTAGTTAAAACAATGCTGAGTAATTTTCGGTGACAAACAACAAATTTGGACTTCGAATGTTTGCTATTGCAGTACCACCTTCAGTTGATTTGTTCACTGTATCTTTTTGTAGCGGCTTCATTCTTGATATTATTTTTTCCAATGATCCACCTTTAAGTCTTGAGAGAAGCTTTGCCTCAAATGGTGCCTTTCCATGCTTTGTATCTGTCTAGAGGCGTTTGGAGAAGGAAGAAATCAATAATAGGAATTAGAAGAAGGTTAGACAGTACAATAGGAGTACCAATGACCATAAGAGTATTCAAGAACATGTATCAAACCTTCAGTGACTTGAGCAACTGGAGTGAGATATTGTGCATGGTATGATTTATTTACAAGTTTTTATCTTTGAAGGTTCTTGGCTCAGGTGGACATCCAATTCGATATACTGAACTCATAATTGTGGATCCTGATACTGATGAGACTCTCCCTCCCGGTACAAAGGGCATTATCAAAGTGAGGGGGCCACAAGTAATGAAGGGTTATTACAAGGTAAGATCCCTTTAGACAAGACAGAGAAAGTCATGATGTCCAGTGAAACGTCTCATAATTTCATGGAGAATACTTGTTTTGGAATAGGCAGCCAAATAATTATTTCTTTAGTATGAATGTGTAATTCACGTTTGGATGAAATAACTATACATGCTTTCTCACTTAAAAACAGTGTAGATTCTAGAAACATTTTTGTTTATACCAAGGAACAGGGTAGATGACTGTGTTTTGGCCAATGAACAGCTGATCAACAAGACGAGTTCTTTATCATATTTCACCAGGAAACTCTTTTTCCTTGTATCTACAGGACCTTTTTTTTTATATATAGTCATCTTTATTGTACATAACTTGACCAACTCTGTATGGTTGATATTGGATTAGAATCCTTTAGCTTCAAGTCAAAGCTTGGATGAGAGCGGCTGGCTCAACACAGGTGATATCGGTTGGATTGCACCTGGCCACTCTTCAGGGCAAAGCTGTCATTATGGAGGCGCAATTGTTTTTGAAGGCCGTGCTAAGCACACTGTAGTCCTTTCCACAGGTATCATGCTAATTGGGCAAATACTCAGTGATATCATCTATGAAATGGGCTTTTTCTGTGCAAATAGTTATTATCCACTTCATTGTCTCTCTTGTAACCCCTGCTTTAACATTTATGGTTGTGTGATTGTTAGGGTGATGTCAACCAACTTTTAAATCCTCAGTAGCATTCTACTTAGGTTTTGACCTAAATGTTATTGGTAATCTGGGAGCTTGCTGGTTTTGGCACGTGTTATTGCATAAACTTGCTTTTTGAAAGTGATTCTACATCATTCCATTCAGTAATCTATTCAGGATGCCCGTCCCATGCTATTCGAAGCAATTTCTGGAAAATAGGTGAAAACGTTGAACCGTCGGTGCTCGAAGAAGCTGCAATGAGGAGTAGCCTGATTCGACAAATTCTTGTTATTGGGCAGGTGACAAGGAAGCTTTATACTTCATTTCTTTTCATTTCTTCTGTTACTATTCTATAATCTGTAGGTCTTTTTCTCACTTTTCATTTACAATGTCACTTTTCCAGGGAAAAACTATCAAATACAGGATCAACGACGTCTAGGAGCAATGATTGTACCAAACAAAGAAGGGGTCCTACTGGCTGCAAAATAGATGTCTATAGTAGATGCCAATGCCACTGAACTTAGTAAAGAAGAATTGGCCAGTCGACTGCATGAAGAATTGAGAACCTGGTAAGACATCTTTATTACTCTAAATATAATATAATCATATGAGAGAATTCACATGATTTTGAGGGCAATGGTTATCTGGGGAGTTGAATTGAGCACATTCGATAATAGGAAATTGATTCTGCAATTTCTGTAAATATGTCTTAGAGCAAGTAACCGATCTCTGCTCACATGACTATTAGACAACTTCCAACCATGTCTTCTTAACTGATTATTTCTTTAAGTAGTCCCAGAACAAGGAAGGATCTATCTAGATCTCAGGGTACATTACTTAATGTTACCTTGTTTAGCAAACTCGCACCTCATGTATCTCAGCCTCTTCTTCTTCTTTTTTTCCATAGCGGCGCGCCCATTGCATCTGTTTTCACAAGAGGGATTGTTCTTTCAGGAGAATCACTTCGAGATTATTGTGTGTTTACACAGGACTTCGGAGTGCACAAACCAAAGTGGACCGATTCTTGTCGTCCATGAGCCGTTCACGATAACTTTTGAATTCCAGGAATTCCTCAAATGCTTTTATTCTATTGATGCTGTCGCTTATCCATAACCGCTCTCTGTTTTTCCAGATTGAATGTGATCTGATGACTCCAACGATGAAGATGAGAAGAGACAGGGTTGTGGCTCTCTATAAAGATCAGATATCGGACCTATACAACTGATGTTTGTCTCGAATGTTGCCCCTCTCAATTCAGCACTTCATTTGCAACGAGGATAAGTGCGCTGAAAGTTCTAAAACTCGTCAAGAAAGTACAATTGAGTTCTAACACTTACAAAAAGTACAAGTTAAGTCTTAAAATTTTGTCAAATTTGTGCAATCAAGTTCTGTTAACTTTGTCCAACTTGACTAACAAAAAATGCTAAAGAAAAAAGCTATAGCATTTGCTAAAGTTCAGAAATTACATTTCGATATGGAAACGCTAAGTATCCCTAACCGTCATATGATACAAATCTTTAAACAATAACCAACGGGCCTAGGTTGTCCCTTGAGAAAAAATTTCTACATCGATTTCTTCCCTACAATATGTTTGAAGGAAACTAGATCATTTTAAGTTATTATTATCTTTCCTTCACATAACTATTAGTGTTTTCAGTATTAGTAATAAACCTAGGTTACAATCTTTGGTTATTTTATTTATCCGTAAAATTTTGTGTGTTTGACGTAGGATGACAAGCATATCGAACGGGTAATGTGACTGATCGATCCCACTTCTTTGGCCATCACATAAAATGCTTTCCCATCTTTTAACAACTAAACAATTGTTTCGACCCAAAAAAAATTAAAAAAAAAATACTAAAACAACCATGAGGAGTTCTCCTATTTGATTTTACTAAAACATCCATTTAAGAATCGGAAAAAGGCCCAATCTATATTTATTGGACTAGATATGCTGAGAATTATATCTATTGTAATTGTTCTAAGGAACTTTTTGTAGACCTTAGGCGAATTTCAAATGTACTACTAAATCCTTCCGGTGAATCTAAATAAAAAAGCTCCATCCTTAATTATTCTGGGGATGACAACCGCTTGCTCAAATATTAAACCTCAAGTAAATAAGCAACATTGCCTCCAATTAAATTTGAAATTATCCGTATAAAATGCAAGGAAAGATTTTTCCCTGACTACTTCTTGCAAACCCTAAAAATACTAAGTTGTGTTACTATTTGTCCTGTGGATAAAACTACATCGCATACCGTATAAATTAATACAAGTGTCGCATATTAGAATAATTAAAATGAGAGCGCATGTAATAAACCTAAATCAACATTTATTTGAGAAAATCTTTACGATGGTATCGAATACCATGAAAGACTACGTCATGATCACCATATGCATATCTTTAAAATAAAAAACAAACGTTCCATGAGTAATCTAACCTTAGCTACTTGGGTTGGATCGGAACATATGATTTTATTTCTTTCGCAAGCAGCATTGTCCTTCCATGACGTTTTTCTTCATGTTTTTCTATTTAAATCACAGACAACTATTTATTTCAAATTCTGAATAGAATATATCATCCATATCTTTTTAAGCCTATCAGTTGATGAGACGATATATATATACACACGTTTTAATCCCATTAGTCTCTTGCATTAAGGTCGCACTAAGGCTCCAAGCAATTCCTGAGAAGAAAAGAAAATAAAAAGAAGTGGTCAATGGCGAAGTTTACAAGAAAGCTTCACTTGATCATCGAATTGTTGAAGCACAAAATTCACCAAGATTAGCTCCAAGAGGATGCTTTGCCATATACGTGGGCAAAGAGGAGGTACATCACGATGTTCATTTGGAATTTTCGAAATGCCAAAGTTTCCAAGATTCGCTTCGAGACAAGATTGTTTCGGAGTGTAATCGTGTCAAGCTACTTTGCTTGCAAGAGGATTTCCACAAGGGTTCTTGATCGGATGAAGGCAGAGCGCAAAAAAGCCAATCGTATACGATGAAAAAGCAATGGGATTGCATGCTTCTGAATTAGATGAATTGTCTTAGAGCAGATGAAGAATCCAAATAGCTTCAGTGGTGATTGATGTTAATAATAAAAAAATTTATGTGACATTTGTTCCCAACTACCTATATTAATATGTTTGATTGAACAGCAGAGCAGCTTGATTGAAAACAACAATTGTAATCTGTTATGAATTAAAGATTTTCCCACCGATGTCATGCTCTTTTCAAGGTTCAACAACGTTTGAGCATTGACAATTTAGAACGAAATTCACTAATTTAGACCAAGCATACATTAACTTAAACTCTAATTGTGTATGCGCATATGATCCAACAGTTTCGTCCTAAATTAAATCGATGAACATAAGAAGTCAAGATACGCTAGCAACTAAAATGAACCGGGTTTGACTCTTCACAATGGCACCTCGCCTCATCTTGAAGAAAGAATATTGTGCAATGATGTGGTAGCGATGTTATAAATTGTCATGCAGTCATGGAAGATTTTTTAACGGCGATCTTTCTAGGAAAACTTAGGGGATATTAATTGTCTCTCAGGAAAAAAAAAAAAAATACTGTTTGCTTTCTTTAAGACGTCTGAGAAGTATTATTAAAGGTATCTTGGGTGTAAAAAGTTATGATTTTATTTGAAACGTTTGAAAAATCATGTTAAAATTGTTTTTAAGTGTAAAAGGTTATTTAAAAAAATGTCTGAAAGATTGCGTTAAAATTATCCTAAGTGTAATATATTGTGTTTTTCCTGGGTGTTTTTATTTTTTTATGATTTGACGAATGATGTTAGGAGAGACTTGCATTTCAAAAGAAAAAAAGTCAAAGATCATAAACTATGTATGTACTCTAAATCTATACTAAACCCAAAAATATCACTAAACATTTTTTTCATTGACTTTTTAAAAAATTTTGTAATACGTAATTTTTCTAAATTACATTAGTATCCACTAATACACATCATATCAACATGTCACATTATACAAATATTACATCTTTGAAAAATTTCTACATTAATTTGATACTGTATTGACTAAGTCACAATCATGGTACTTATCTTAAAATAATAACGATTATCATGTGCCTCGTGAGTTATCTAAACAACCAACGTTGGATCAAATCAAGAATCAACATCACACATGCACGAGTGTCCCGGGGGAGAGAGAGAGAGGGGGAGAAGGGTTCGATGTCGCAGAAGCAGAGAAAATCGCGGCGCCGACAAGCAAGCGTTGTGGTGGCCCAATCAAAAGGCACTCGTGGATAGAGACACCGCTCTACGTCGTTTTCGGAATTTTGTGCTCGCACAATTCAGTCCTAATATTTTCCCTACTATATTACATTTTTGTCTTCATTCTCAACTAAGTGTCAAAACTAGTGTTATCTCTTTTGCAAATATATGTCCCGATCCCTATTAGTCAAATTCCACATGTCATGATTAAGGACGAGAATGATAAAATTTCAACTTCTTTATTTTTCTGCTTTTCATTTTCGGAATAGGTTTGGAATAGAAATCCGTTTGGTAACGCAATTTGATTTTTCTATTTCTAGAACAGATTTTTATTCCAGAAATAGATTAAAAGAAAAAATCAGAAGTTAAAATTTTTAACTTCTCAATTTCTGGCCAGAAATCAATTTTCGTTCTAGAAATTTTGTCATGTGTACTCTAAAAGTCCACGTGTTATCGCTCAATAATCTAACTTGCACATGAGAGGATCTTGCACTATTGTTTTACATTTCTTGACAATATAAACTAAAGGCTCTTAATATTTACGTGGTTTTTTTTCTATTTATCAGTTTAAAATTTTAGGTTGGCCTTCCTAACACATGTTCTATGGCAATTAAAAACTTAGTTCAAAGTATCATTAAAGCTATTTTTCATTGAAAGGACAGTTTGAGGAAAAAAAAAAGCAGAGCAAAAAAAATGTTGAGGCTGTGGTGGAAAAGGCGATGATAGGATGATGACATAGTTGCCTAGCCACAACAAGGGTGGAAGGATCCTCATTGGGCTACGGCGACGGTGGTGCCACTCCTCGAGTGCCATAGAGCAGCGTGGTTATCAGATTTTTCCATCCTATTTCTCATTCTCGTTTATTTTGTTCGCTTTAGTTATCTTACAATTTTTTTGAGAAAAGTGTCAAGATTAAAATATGAGTTTTAAGATTTAAGTGAAATAAATATTTTATCCTGATCAACCCACCGACTGGTGGCGCAACTGGCTTAAGTTGCTCCTGCCTTAGTCAAACTCCAGATTCGATTCCTCCAGCGAGCGCAACGCGATGCATCCGGTGTCTGAAATGGGGGACCATGATGGTGGGGTCATGTGCTAGTCCCCTTCCAAGTATAGTCGGTGGTTTGTAAGGTATGTCAGGCCGGATCCTAGAAATTAAAAAAAAAAAAAAAAAAAAAATTATCCTGATCAAATTGTGCCGGTCTAAATAAACACGTTAGTAAAATAACTTTGCATTTTAACTAGCATGACAATATGAATTTGAATTGGCAACTGAAATAAGCATTTACCCACGACCGCACGATCAAGACCGCATGCGGCTGTGGGTAAAGGTTGGAATTTGAGTTATTTGGAGAGAGAGAGGGGAGGTTATTTGGCAAGCATTTACCCACGACTCGAATTCCATAGACGGATATCACGGACGGTTATTTAACTCAAATTCTAGACAGGGGTCTCTTCATCCCATCGCACCTCTGCAGCGAATGAGGACGACGCGAGGAGAAGGACGGACGGAGGACGTCTTACGACGATGGCAAGCGAACGTTGCGCGAGACGGTGGCGAGGAGAATGTCGTTTGGTACGAGGGCAGCTGGCGTCGTCCTTGGAGAGAAAGAGAGAGAGAGCGAACCAGGGGAGAGCCCGTGAGAGAGGGCGTCGTGAGTGAGAGCAGAGCGAGAAATCGAGAGTGGAGACCAAGAGAGAAGCTTGGCGCCGCCCGTGATCGCGCTTCCCGGCGTCCATCTTTCCGGTAAGTCTCCTTTCGAGTTCAATCCCCTTCGACCCGAGGATCTCGTCTCGACGACGCCAGGGCGGCCGGCCACGGTTCGATCCGTCTCGGGCCCGCCTGCTTGCCGCCTTCGTCTAGCCGAGTAGGGCCCTGTCACACGAGCGCACAAACGTGCTCCTTTTGCTCTGTTTTTCGGCTCGCCGGATCGGAGCTCGCGGCTCTTCGGTTCGCCCGAGTTACGACTCGACCCCGGCGGGCTGTGATTTGTTGTCTCTAGACTTTGCTTGGTTGTTGCTTCTGCTTGGACTGTTGATTGATCTCCCGGTCGAGCTTTCGTTAGCTTTTTAGTGGGCGCACCCCAGATGTTCGACGTTTTGTCTAGGCCAGATCCGCGTAGATTTTCTTTGGTTTTGTGGGTTGGTCGTGGACGGTTCGAGGCAAAGGAAGGTTAACGGTGTTGGCACGGGTGGGTGTTGGAGGATGTCGACATCAGGGCTACCTCGAACGGTGCCCGGTTTATGGGGTCGAGTTCTATCTTCCCGGCCAAGCTCGGTGGAAGCCGAGCCAAGTAGTCCGCCGGCGGTAGTCGACGCCGGTCGGAGGGAACGACCGGCAGAGGGTGGTGGTTCGGTGACGGTGTGGGTGCTGGCTGCTTCGGCCGGTGTTGTTTTTGGTGAGATTTGAGGAAAGCCTGTTTCGGTGAAAGAGGGAAGCTGCAGGCGTTGTTCGGGGACGGAGAAGAACGCAAGGAAGAAGAAGATTTAGGGAATAAAAAAAAAAAAAAAAAAAAAAAAAAAAAAAAAAAAAAAAAAAACACCTAGTTTTTAATTCGAAGCGAGTCGGATTTGGCTAGGCAGATTGGGTTAGCGGGTCGGACCGGATTTACCCGGTCAAACTCTCTTTCCCTTATATAATATTAATAAAAATTATAAAAATTATGATAATATTTTTTTAAAAATCATAAAAGGGTTTTTAAAAATTCAGAAAAATTTTAAATATTTGCAAAAATTCAGAATTTTTTAAAATTTAGAAAATCCAGAATTTTAAATTTTTTGGGAAATTCGAAAATTCATAAAAATTTATAAAATTCCAAAAAAGTTCTTTAAAAAGTTAGAATTCCTCGAAAACCTCAGAAATTTTTGGGTAATTTTCACCCCAAAAAAAGCATGACACTTTTATTCGTCAAGGCATGGCCATCATTGATAGGCATTCTCGTTCGCTATATGTAATTCAATCGAGAGAGCAAGAAAGGAAATTATGGGAGAAAGGTATACAAAAAACCATCATTGTCATCTCGATTCATGACGATGGCATTTCAAGTGGTGATAAATCCACCGGAAGGCGTATATTCGGACAACTCGGCCGCAAGAGCGGGTTCAATCTTATCGGCTTCCAAATATTCACGAGAGTATAAATTTTTTATCAATTGCAATGCAGTTTGTTTTTTTATGTCAATTACTATAATTATAATCCTCATAAGTGACATATCCTTAAGGTCTTTAAAGAGGCGAACGTGCACCAAACTCACCATGTTAATCATGTGGTTGGCTCTAATTTTTGTTTCTGTCCTCTTGAATGCTTTTATGGGCTTTTGTGTGACTAATTGCACATTTTGTTTCAATCGGTTGCACTTGTAAAAGAAAAAACTCACTGCTCTCCCATCGAATGGAAACAAAATTTACAAAATGCCTTAAAACATCTCAAATTGGTATACACCAACTGGAATAGAATATGCAATTGGTCACACAAAAACCTGTAAAGGCATTCAAATGAACCTTACATAAGCAAAAATTAGAGTCAATCACATGATAAAATGGCATTTCAAGCAGCGGTAAGTCCACTGGAAGGCGTATATTCGGAAGACTCGGCCACAAGAGCGGGTCCAATTATGTTGGCTTCCAAATATCCACGGAAGTATAAATTTTTTATCAATTGCAATACGGTTTGTTTTCTCATATCACTTACTATAATTATAATTCTCATAAGCGGCCTACCCTTAAGGACGCGGATTTGCGCCAAAACTCACCATATTTATCATGTAGTTAATTCTAATTTTTGCTTATGTAAGGTTCTTTTAAATGTTTTATGGGCTTTTATGTGACCAATTGCATGTTTTGTTTTAGTTGGTGTATACTGATTTGAGATTTTTTGTGGCATTTTATAAACTTCGTTGCTATTTGACAAGGAGAGCTATGATTTTTTTTTTTTTTTTATAAGTGCGACCTATTGAAACAAAAAGCGGAATTGATCACACAAAAACCGGTAAAAGCATTCAAGAGAACCTTATAGAAGCAAAAATTAGAACCACGTAAACGGTAAACATGCTGAGTTTGGCGCACATCCACCTCCTTAAGGATATGCCACTTATGAGCATTATAATTATAGTAAGCGACATGAGATAACAATTCATATTGTAATTGGTAAAAAAAATTATACTACCACAAAAATTTGGAAGCCAATACGATTAGATGCGCTCTTGTGATGAAGTCTTTCAAATATATGCATCCCGGTGGACTTATTGCTACTTGAAATGCAATTATCGCGAGTGGGACTGCCATGACCATGACAGTTTTTGCATACCTTTCTCCCATGATTTCCTTTTTTCCTCCCTCTCTTTTGGTTGAATTACACGTAGCAGGCATAAATCCCTCTTGGTGGTAGCCATGCCTTGCAAATAAAAGTGTTACCTTTTTTTGGATGAAAGAAAAGTGTTACCTGGTGTGTCCTTCTTCCAAATAGAACATATCAACCTTATCTTCTTAAACCTATTAGCTGATGAGGCAATAGATGACTCTTCACTTCTTCTTAGTAGTTCTTCTAAGGAAAAGTAGACCTAACCCCGATGGTACTCTTCCAATTATAAGGTTTGTTTGTTTCGTGGAAAATGTGTCATTTTTGGAATATGTTTTTCAAGAAAATGATTTTATTTTCCGGTGTTTGGCTAAAACTAAAAAAAAAAAAAATCTAGAAAGTATGTTCCATTATTTGGCAAGGAAAATATAATGGGGAAAATTATCAGAAAAAATCGTATTTTTTAATCATTTTATATTTTATACTTTTCTTTTCTTTTTTTCTTTTTGCTTCTTCCTTGGCCAGTCACCAACCACAGTAATGGGGCCGGTGACTAGCCACAAGCTAGCTCTAGCCTCGCCTAAGGCTAGCAAGGCTCAAGCTCAAGGTTCACTACCAAAAGTCACGAGCTCACCTGATATGCCCAAGCCCAAGCTCACCAGCCATCGTCATGGCCAATGACGAGTCAAGGAAGAAGCAAAATGAACAAGGAAGAAAATAAAAAGAAAAAAAAAGTAAAGAAAAGAAAAGAAGAAATTAAAATTGACCGCCAGCATTTACGTCAGCAATTTCATGGTTGGATGGACTCAATTGATACTAAGGTAAAAATGTTTAGAACTAAATTAGTACTAATATAATAGATTTAGGATTTTTTTTTTTTTTAGTACTTTTCCAATGGATGAAGAAGAGAAGCATTATTGGGTCCCTTTGGCATATTTAGATTGCCGGATCTTAAGCTTCGCTCAATAATTTTGGAGACCGAATTCACTTGAAGGTAAGCGCATGAAGCTATCGTGCTCCCTATGGTTGTTTGAGAGAGTGATTGATCTGGCCGAGGCCCAACGTAAAGGGGTAAGCGTATACCACATGTAGAAGATTCCAGACCACGCTAGAACTTGGATGAATATATTTTTCGGTAGATACAAAATCTGAATACAGTTACTGATATTTTCCTTGTTCATTCCTTTCTTTTCGTTTAAGTTATTTTATGCATGTGTAAATCTTGAATGTGTAAGGAGTAGTTTAACTTATGAATTTAGATTAAAATCGACGTTCGAATTGGTCGACTAAATTTTCAAACACCTTATATCTTTTTTTTTGGGTCGAAATAGGAAATATTATATCACTAAGTTAAAGGATTACAATAGCCCGAAGCATGGGCATCCGTGCACAAAAGATCCGAAAGGAGGGGAGGGGGGATGAAGCCCAGTTCGGTAATAAGTTGCCATGATAATGGGCCTTAGCAGCCCAATCAGCCACAAAATTAACTTCGCGCCTACAGTGACGAATTGTTAGGGTAAGGAAAAGGGAAAGCTTGGCCACCACTTCTGCAAGTAAATGACGCATCTCCCATGGCGTCAATGATGGATGGTGAACCGCATCTATCAAAGCAAGGCAATCAGATTCAAGCACAAGCCGGTCTTGATTTTTGCCGTGTTGTAACAGATAGTCAATAGTGATCGGGAACGTCTGGATCTCGCTATGCAGAGCCGAGGTTGTTGAGAAATCGCAGGTAAAGCCATGGAGGAGAGTTCCATTGTGATCTCTGAGTATACATGCCATAGCTCCTTAAGAACTCGTTTGTTGATATGCCCCATCAATATGTGACACCGAATGTGTGCATACCATTGTAGGCCAAAAGAAGATGGGGAGCGTCGTAAGTACAAAATTCATAAGAGTTATATCCCATCAGGATAATGAAACTTCTTTGTTCAAAGATGAGAAAGCCTTATAATCCTTACCCTTGACTAAAACCAAAATCTCGTAAACTTTGTATTAAAACTTCTTCTAATCTTACAATTTGCTCATTCGCACCGTCAGCAAGTCCATTTCATTTTTCCAATGAGACTTTTTTTTTTTTTTTGGCTAGTGTTAAAGATACATTAGGACATTTTACATATCTCTCTTAATTTTCAATATTTATCAAGATTGTGCATACTTTTTCCTCAATGGTGCATATTCTAGATTGAGGGCCCGTTTGGTTCGGTTTTTGGGGAATGCATTTGCAAAAATGCAAATACCTTTGGGTGAATGGGGTTTTCCGAAATGCAAATATTGTTTGGTAAAATTTGCATTGAGAAACAACTTTGGCCAAAATACCGTTCGGTAAAATTTACATTTTTAAAAAAAAATTATTAAATTAAAAAATAAAATAACTATTTGTATTTTTTTTTTTTTAAGTTGGCCACCGGACCGTCAAATCGGCCCCCAAAGCCGAGGATGCCTAGATTTGACCCCCAAAGGTCCGGCGAGGTCGCGCGACCTCGGGTCATCGTCGGTGCATCGCCCAGGGGTCGCGTGATGGTGAGAAGACTCGCAGTATGCTCTCTCCTTCGTATAATCGCACTAGATATTCAAGTCTCTTCTTCAATCCATGGCTTAAAGACTCGCTCCAAGATTTCGTATTTCACCATTAAAATTGCAAGAAACCATCAATGAACTCAGTAATTCTAGCAATTCCTAGATGATCAAGAAAGAAGATTAATTTCGCTAGAAACTTTAGTAGATCATCGAATTTCTTTTTGCTTTACCTGGTAAGTGCAATACGTGACGAGGAAGATGACCGTAACTATGAGACTCGACCAAAATCACAATTCGTTTCCCAGTAAAATTAACGATCTGAAAGCAGGCACTTGCCTTTTCGCCTTGGTGTATATCCCCATTTCTCGCGATAATTGAATAAATGTTTTGGATGGCCAGTTATCCTAGGTGAAATTATTATGTGCTATAATAAGCCATAAACCACGAGTAAATGAAAGCCGAGTTAGCATTGTACAATCCAAACAACGAGTCTAAAATCATCGATCGAACCCAAAACCAACTTTTCCGAGTCATCACATCCCTGATTCCGAAAGCAAAATTAATGGCAACGCACGAGCGGAGAGAAAATTGAATCCACAAATCAATACCGGTTTATGTTCTAGATTCTAGAGCATCGGACGGAACAAAAGATAAGCCGATCGACGGCTACTCTCAATAGTGAAACCCAACGGCAACGAGCCGCTGAAATGCGCGGCATTGACCACCGATCACAAGCCCCGATCCTCGAAATCTCCGGGATCGAAGCGATGGAGTCGAGAAATAGAAACTCGAGCTGCGGCGTTTCGCCAAAAAAAAAAAAAAAAGAAAGAGAAAAGAAAGAAAGAAAGAAGCCGGGGTGGTGGGAGCTCACTGGGGATACGAGCGGCGAGGGAGTGAGAAGGGCCACGGGATGAGAGGGAGTTGAGGGCGACCTCGGCGGAGTGCTCGGCCTAGCGGAGCGGCGGAGTGCTCGACGGCGGAGCCGGGTCGCCCCGGTAGGGGCGTCGCTCGGAGCAAGCTCGGAGTAGATTGATGGGCGTCGATGCGTCGGGCGTCAGCGAGGAGGACCCCGGGCAGAGCAACGAGGCGGCGGCAGCTTCACGAAGGGGGCGGCGGTAGATCGGCGGGGAGCTCGGGAAACGGCGGCGGTGAGATCGTGGGTCGTGGGCGTCGACGAGGCAACGGCAGCGGGTGGAACGGCGAGATCGAGACGGAGGCAGCGTCGGCGCTCGGGCGCGAGCTTGGCGGGGGTCGGCCGGCTTTCGCGATTTCGGGAGGGGAACGGCGGTGGGCGACGACTCTCCGGTTCTTTGTGTTTTGGTATGGGTAAAAACCGGTTCCCAAACCGGTCCGGTGATCCAGTTCCGGGTGGGGAACCCGGTTCGGACCGGTTTAAATAGGGTCTGCATTTTGGGAACGGTTCCCCGGACCGGTTTTCGTCGATGCACACCCCGTCGGCCGCCGACGTGTGCGACCCCTTGACCGGCAGTCGTCGGCCTCCAATCGGCTTCTCCACCAAAGAGATGAACGGTGATGAACAATGTCGGAATGCAAACTTGCATTCGAAAATGTAAGTTCCCAATGGACCTCTACCTCTCTATTTCCCCAAAGGCCTTTGAAGCCTATTGAAGATGCAATTCTTCCCAAAGTCCTCAAAAAATTGAACTAAACACCACCTGCATTTGGCCAAATCCCTTTAGAGCCCCAAAGAGCATTCCAAATGTTGAACCAAATAAGGCCTAACTATAGTCGATACCATGTTCATTAGATAGTCATCTAGTAAAGTATACAAATATGTTTATGTTCAATTCATTGTGTGATATACATGAAAATATAGAGAATATATATCACACAATTGTCTCTTCCGCATTAACTAGATAATGCTGAGAAATTTTGAGTGCATTGGGTGCGATTAGCTGGTGTCATCTTCTTTTAAATAACTACTAATCCTGTAGCATGGAAACACACAGCAACTAGGTCAGCCGCTTCTCTCTTCAGCAACTGCTGGACATTTTTTTTCTTTTAACTTTTTTTCCCAACTCTAGTTTAGATTTTTCTCTCCTATTCTCCATATCTCTCAAAATTGTGCATATCTATCTCTCAATTATGCATAGCATTAATTGATTGTAGTTGCTAGCATAATATCTTGTTACCTTTCAAACATAAGAATGTATAAACCACTAAATGAGGGTTCAAATCCCCATGGGGTGGGGAAAAGTGAATTAAGAATACTAGAGTAAGGACAAAAAAAAAAAAAAACATAAGAATGTCTAAATGAGGGCCTAAAAAGAATTAAACTCAAGACTTCCTACTTTTAAATCACAATAAAAAAAAATATCAAAGGAAGAATTGAGCAATTTTTATATATTTTTGTATATCTCATAATGACGAGGAAAACATAAGTCTATCTATAGACTTCATTAGATAATTATCCAAGATAACAAGACATTACAACATCAATCATGATTAATATATGCAGAATTAAGGGAAATATATGCACAATCCAGATAAATATATATGGAGTATCAAGGGAGGTATCTAAAATCTATAGATATATCTCTAACAATGGTATCGTGGTCAAGTTTCATACAGCAGACGTTCTGTCGCTCTTCTGTATGGGCAAAAGGCAAACCATCCATGCTAGAATTGGATGAGTGGTCAAGAATCACTTCTTTATGAATTGAATCCTATGCGATCGGACCCGTATAAAAATCGATCCTATGCGATGTAAGATTCCATCCGTGTCGCCGGTCACCACTCGACCATTCGTTAGGTCAAGTAATTTACTCATTACTGGGGAGTAGTAAGGCTAATGTCGACCACACATTTCCACAAATTGCTCCTTGTTGAATATATTCTCGCGTAATGCTCAAGTAAAGTGTCCAAATTCAACCGGAAAACTGAACCAAATCAAACCGAACCAAACCAAACCAAATCAAATCGGAATTTCATGCATTTTCAGTTTGATTTCGATTTCAATTCAGATAATAAAAAATTACCATTTTTTTTATATTAGTTCGATCAACAAACCGAGCCAAACTGAAAATTGCCCCTTTTTCTTTATATTACAGTTTATTTCTCTCTCATTTTTTACTGAAACCTCTTTTCAATATTACCAAAAAAGGAAAATAAAAAAAAAATCAAATTAGACCAAACCGAAGGGAACCGAACCAAACCAAGTATTTAGTTTGGGTTATGTTTAATTCGGGTCATGATTTGGTTTAAAGATAACACACACGCAAACGATTCAGTTCAATTTAGATTTCCTAAAAATTCAAACCGAATCGAATCATTGAAATTCTTAAGAGACGTCGTGAGCGCGTGTTGCCTGTGATTAATGCAGGAGGCCCCGGTCAAATTGGTTAACCCCATGTATTAATATTAAATTAACACGAGCATTGAAGAGATAAGCTTGCGTTTGACCCCACTTCTTTTTTAAATCGATAGAAATATAATATCCTATCCACCGATGATTCCACGCCTTTTTATTATAGGTTTTCTTTTTTTTTTTTTTTTTTTTAGGGGGGTAGATTTTCTTTTTTATTATTTTATTTTGTATATGTTGGACCGACCTAAAAGCAGGAAAAAAACTCAGGCGAACCTTTGAGACGAGGGAGGGCTAGGTGGTCACCCTTTTATTATTATCTGGGTTGTTTTTTAAGGGTTGAGTCAGCATATTTCGTTGAGATTTGGTCGAAAAAACCATAAATATTAGTAAAGCGTTGATGGAAAGCAGGGCATACACCAGATTTAACAACAAGAGCCAATTTTTAAATTTCGACTGCATCTTTTATTAGGACTTAGATCAGAACAATTTGGCTTCGATTTCAAAATTTCACCTGTAATTTTCCTTCTAAAAAAAAAATGTGAATTTCCGTAAACATTGCAAAGTTTCTGAGACTTATTCGTTTGAAATGAAGTTTAAAGTAAAAGGCATTTTTTTTATTTCCCATCAAGATTTATGATATTATATAAATATTTAAAAAAAATTAAGAAATAAGATAAGTATAAAAAAAAACCTAAATTATATTTACTGCGACACAAATACACATCCCCAAAAATTCTAAATTTACCCACTAGTCACTAAGTAAGTTCGGAATATTTGGATCACAAAAACAAAAACTTAATATATGTTTATCATCATGGGCATAATTTCAAATTTTTTGTGATATTAAGCCTTAAGTTTTACGCATCGGTATTGGTATGTTTTGAAAAATACCAGTCGTTCACAGCTAAAAAAAAAAGAAGTCAAACAGACCTCAGGCTGTTTCATACGAATAATAGTCCAACGTTTTCAAAGGTGAACCTCGTGTCAGAATAGGTGGTCGGCAAGGAAGAGAAGGAGCGAAGAAGAAGAAGAAAGAGAAAAAGCGAAAAGAAGAAAAAACAAAAAGAAGGGAGGAGGTCGGCCGTCGCCGTCGCCGTCACCGTCAGTGACCGTTGACGCGGAGCTTCACGGGGGAGAATCGTGTCCGCGTTCGAAATCCGCAGATCTCCCCTGAATCTGTCCAGCTCGCCGTGAGTGCCTGAGCGGGGCCCACCGCTTTCCGTGGAGTCGCAGTCAGAGCGCCAGCCAGGCGGCCATTCAATTCGCCCACGACTACCTTTCTTCTTCGCGTTTTGCTTTTTTTTTTTTTCTGTCCCTTTGGCGTTACGAAGTCAGGAGCAGGAGGGCAGGGGCTTACGAGGCATGATCTGGTAGCTTGTTTTTCGGTTCTGGAAGGCGCACGTTCTCCTTCATCATCATCATCATCATCATCACCCTCGTGCGCCTTCGCTTGCAAGCTCGAGGATCAGAGCTCAAAAGTCCACGAGTTTTGCTTCTTCTTTCAGCTTTGTTGGAGGGAGCAGAGATAAGAACCGGCGTACGGGGGTGTTCTCGGGTATTCATCAGGAGGGCAAGTGAGTTTCCTCATCTGGGTCTTCTTGATTCGCGGTCATCTCTTCGAACTCGTCGCAAAGATTGCTGCTTTTTTTTTCCCTTTCTTCATGCCCAGTTTTTGGCTGTTGCTGTCGGAGAGGGAGAGTTGACTTTTTGAGTGAATGCATTTTGCAGTGTATCCGAAGGTGAGGGTGAAGGTCAAGGTGAGAGACGATTCTGGAGATCGCGATGATGTCAAGCGCGACGTTCCCAAGAGTCCGTTGCTGGGGCTGAAAGCTCTTGACTATCTCTCTCTGCACGATTTCGACTCTCCTGGTAAAATATCATTGGTTTCATTTTTCTTCGTACCCTGTTGATCGTATCTATCTGATGCTTATTGCCCTGACAAAGCACCAGAGGTTTCGCCCCCTTGGTTTCAATTTCAAGTCCTGGATGATTTTCCTTTTCTTGGTTATGAATGGAAGATAGCTGTCGGTGCCTCTCCCGGGAGTTGAGAAAACTTGGACTTTCGTATGATTTAAAGGGTTGATGCTAGAGTTCACTTTTGGTTCGGATTTGAATTTTGATATTTGAGTTGCCTTTAGCTCCTGTTCCCTTATACTGATTTTTCTCCTTGCGAAGGGACTTTAAGTTTTTTTCGGATGATTAGCATCGGGTGATGAATTAGGGAAGGTCTTGATTTCCCTCGAAGAGCTTTGGGCTAGAATACAATGGAATCTGATGTCAGATATGACTCTAGGCGAAGGAAAAAACGCTAGAAAATTCTTACTCTGTTTTGCACTGATCTGTGAAGGTACATAAATAGAGTCAGAACAGAACAAGGATGTTGTTGCGAATCGATTTTATCGTGTAGAGAACAGAGGTGCAAATTTACTTGGCGAATGCCAATTGGTAAAATAGAGGCACTCTCCAGTCCTGCTTGGTCATCTAACACCTCAACTTTTATGCCTAAATGGTTGCTGGAAATTCAACACAGGTCACTGGATTATGGATAATCAACGCAAAAATGCCTTTGGTTAGATCATCTAGTGGCCTTTTCTACAGTCCTGTGAATTTAAGCACTGTAATTTGGCCTTGCTCAATCCAACGGCTGAGATCGACAAGGTTTTGATCAGACGGCTGACAAGCGATGTTGATTAGATGACTGACGTTAAAACACCTAAATCAGATGGCTGACAAGCGACGCTGAAACTTTGCCGAGTATATGGCATGGGACCATAGAAATGCCCACAGCTAGAGGGAAAGAGGGGGGAAAGTAAGTTGGTCACTAGACGTGTGTAAGGATATTGACTACAAGATCACATTTAAATGCTTTACAGTGTATGACTGTTTTTGTTTTTATAAAAGGTAACATCTTCTTGGTAGTGACATTTGTGCGACCTCCGATTTTTGCTCAGGCTCCATGGATAGTAGATTTTCTGTAAAAATGCTTTGTTGTGCTTATAGTAGTAGCCTAGCACATGCTGGCACTAACCAAACTGTGAGAAGATTCTCGTGCTTGGAATATCTGATTTGATTTTGACGAGACTTTTGCTGAAAGTTAAGGGTCTCGGGTCAACATAAGATGGTCAGCGCTGCAAAAAAATGGGAGTTTTTGTTTCTCATTCCCAAAAATAGATGTAAATCTTTTTTAGCCTTTTGACACAGAGTATATCTTTCCTAAGTTGCAGGGCCACTAATACATATTTTGTCATGCATAAGTAGCCTTGATATTTGTCTTCTGACTTGCAGTTCCACTAGCACATATGTTGTCATGCATGAGGATCTTCTTTTTCTAATAAGAAACTTAAAATGAGAGGATGTGTCTGCTTGAGAGAGATCATAACACTCAATTAACCTCTAGTTATCTAGTAATTTATCAGAGATGATACTTGTGGTTCATGAAGCCAGGAAGCAAATGCCTCTGCAGATCAATTGGGTGGTTTTTGCTGCGGCTACCATCGAACAGCTGCTTGATGCTTTGTATTTTATCAGCTTTTATGCTTTGGCATATGGTTGATCTTTTTCTTTTTCCTTCTCTTTTTTCTGTTTATTTAAAACAATTGCTTGATTATAAATTTTCTGATTATAGTGCAGGAGCATCAAGTTTTTCGACCACGCACAGCAAGGGTCCAAAAGAGTTCCATGGAAAATGCTCTGAGATATCCTGTATCTGAAGGTCTTTAATCGTCTTTCGATTTCTCATTTCAATTAGAAATGGCCATATTGCGATGTCTTAATCATTTCTAACATCTGACAACTTTTCATTGACAATGGCAGGGAAGAGCGAATCAACATCTGATGAAGACTCTAAACTAAATATCAGAGCCAGCACAGTGCCTCGTCCACGTGCAGTGTTATCTAGTCCTGGTAATTAGATTCCCTCCGCGCCCCACCACACCACCCCCCCCACCTCCTCCTCCTCCTCCTCCTCCTCCTCCTCCCTCCTCGTGCTATCTATAGTGGGGAAATTAGCACCATTCAAGCACTCATTGATTCTGTTTTGCAATTCCATGTGTGGTTTAATTTTGTTGCCTCTCAAGTAATGTGACTCTTAACATTTTGTTTGTGTGATCTACAGATAATGATGTGATGATAGGGAAAAAGAACAAAAGAATTGTAGAGCGGCCTTCAGCTTTGAAGAATAATAACCCCCTCCGATTGAGAAATGGTCAGCCTAAGGATATCTCGAAAGAAGCTGTCTATTATGAGCCTAAGAGCACAAGAAAACCCAAGGAGACCACTGATGATAAGATCCTGTCCAGGCAGACGAAGGAGCCAGCTAACAGAGCTGTTGCTGCGAGCCAGAGAACACTCCCTCAAACCAGAAAACCAAGCTTTGTGTGAATTTGATTTGCCAGGGATCTGAGACATATTCCAAGCAAGCAGTTTTGCTGTTTCTGTGGCGGCACTCGTTCAAATATAGGCTGTCTATACTTGTGATGGTTTTCAAAGATCCAATCACTTTCAATCTAGCTAGACTAAGTCTTCTAGGCTAAGCTTACATATACATATATGAAGAAAGTGTTAACTGTTAACAGAGTTGCAGACTTTTCATATTTACCCCCGTTTCTTGCCTCTTACCTTTGTATATAGGTAATACTGGTTGAGCTGTGCAATTTTGGCGGTTGTAAACGTCAACGATGACCCTTTTGCGAAGCAATCCACCTTTTTTTTGTCTCTAGTCATCGCAATCGTCAATTTTATTCCTCGCTGATGTCTATTTTGTAGCCACTTGACCTTTTTTGGTCTAAATACCATGTATCTGGTATAGAGCCATTTACCATGTTTCGATTCGAAGGCGACTTTTCTTTGCCTACGAAAGATGGAAATATTTATTTCTCATGCAATCCTTGCTTATATTACAAACATCCATCCGATGACTATTCGAGGGGTTTGGAATGACCAAGGATCGACTTTTTTAGTGACACTCAGGAAGTAGACAAAGTCTCAACAGTGTTCTACTGGTTGAAACTCTGAGACTTTTCTTGCAGATGGGACTTTCAGTTTCAGTGCCATAGAGATGAGCTAAAGAAACTGTTCAGTCTAATGAGCACGAGCTCTTATTATCTCACCTGGATGGCTGGGTGATACTTATGACCCATTAAGGCAACGGCACTGTCACTTTTGATGGCGAGATAATAGCAGCTAAAGGTTTGATGGAAACAGTTCATTAGAAACATTTTAAAGGTAATGCCCATAAGAATGACTAAAGTGATAATTGCATTTAAAGCAACCAACTTACTCAAACACACTTTTAAATCAATTTAAGATGAATTGATAGGTAAAGACTTATGATGTAAATCTGATACTCTGTATTTGAGGGATGTGTGGTGTCACCACATCAAGGGGTCACTACAATAAACATTGATTTTAATCACCTACCTAATAAGCAGAACTTTTCTTTTTAAGTCCATGCGCTCCAAAACGAGGAGTTATGATACCCACTTACATAGCAATCTTTACTAATTTGTCCAACATGTAGTGTTCATGTGTTCATGTGGTGCCATGTAGGCACCACACGAGAGAGAGAGAGAGAGAGAGGCAGTTGATGCCTATGTCATAGAAGACAGGTATTACCTAGGGTCCGTTGGGGTCGGGTTAGGTTTGGGTTGGATCATAAATTTTCCAATTTATTCACCCACATCCAACTCAACTCGGACCCAACTCATACTCAACCCTATCCATATAACTAAAAGCTTCCTACCAAATCTAAAAAAATAATTGCTTTGTACGATTTTTTTTTTAATTACTGTTAACACCTAAATTTTGGCGATCTGGTCATTTATTTATTGCATAGAAAATTATGGGTTAATTTTATCCTTGAAAAAATATTAATTGCATAGCATATAGATGTAGGTGCATTTATTTTTTAATTTACATGTTTTGCATTTGGACCGGTGACGGATATGTTCGAATTAGTGGGTTTGAGCTTGACCACTTAGGTCGGATTAAGCTCATGAAGTGAGCAAATTGGCCCAAGGCCGTTTGTTTTTAATGATCAAATGTCATCTCGTGAAAATAGGAATTTGAAAATTTTCCGGGATATGATTAATTCGGATAGGGCAAGTGGAAAAACAAATATTACATTCGGCAAAATTAATATTGTGTTTGAAAAAAAAGAATCTTCGTGGATATCGATTTGAAAAAATTAAAAACATAATCGGTGGCCTATAAATAAGTTTGTTTGCTTAGGGTTTTGGAGGAGGCCATACATTGAATACACAGCCACATTAAGGGGCTTTTTCTCGGTTTTAGGTCAAAAACTTAAGAGAGGGAGAAATCATTTTTTTTCTTTTACGAGGGAAAAGGCCACACGGTCGAGATACACGGGCCGCAAAAGTGCTTCACAGAAAACACGAGGGAATAGAGAGAGAGTGCTTCACAGAAAACACGAGGGAATAGAGAGAGAAATTTGAAGTCTTCCCCTGCAGCCGCCAATTTCCCAGTACAACTCGTAACTCCAGCGACTCCAGCGACGCTTCCGTTCCTTTTTAATTTTTATTTTTTATCTGTCCTACTATATTCCTATTATAACGCTTATTCTCAGAATTTTACCCTGCAAGGACACTTCTTACATCATGAGAGTTAAAACCTACTCCTGAAACTAAGCGTCCCCACTCCAATCCCAACCCCTGGCCACTGATCCGTTCTTTGTTTAGCATGGCCCAATTCTGGTGGATACCCTATTCGGCCACGCCAACAGATTTCCTAGCATTCTTAGTTGTGCCCCAGTCATCACCGAATTTATTCTTGCGCTTTCGGTTGCCGTGCCGCACGTTCTCGAAGCCCACACCTACATGAATATCATCATCACGCTCCTTCGATGCCTTTGACCAACGCTCTGCAACATTCTCGAGCCATCCAGAATTCTCATGTCAATTGTGAATTCAGCCGTGTGAGCTTGGCATCGTTCCTTCCCGTTCTCATTCTCAGAGATAATTTCTCCAAGCTAGGTTGACCCGTGAAGATCGCGACTTCATGTGACCTTCATCAACATCCAGCAGATTCACAAGTGCCTCCACCAATCCGCACCACCGTCATTAGAATCCTTGCTGCAAATCATCAGTGCTGCCTTACGAAGCTGAGAAGTTGCTGCCTCGCTGAAGATCGCCGAGCACTTTATGTCGTAACTGTTCGTGAGTGATACGGGAAGAAACGTACATGGTGTGCTCCTGTTCTCCAAGTCGTATCAACAACGTATGCAGGTGGTCCTCCTTCTTGACTTCACGACACACGGACACGCGGGAGACACATGGAACCATCAAGGAAAGACCAGTGGAAACTTTGATCGTGGGGTTTAGAGGGTCAAAGTTTGAAAATCAAAGACTATCGTCTCAAGACTTGGAGGATGCGGACAAAGGGTTTGGGAGTTAGCAAAGTTCGACAATGGTCAACGTTTCCTTGGCGCCCTTCACTGCCTTGTCGAGAGAACCAAGCATCCCGTGAAGTTTCTGTTTTGTAGGTTTGTTGATCGTAAGCATCACCGAGAGACATCGGCCAGCATCACTATGAACCACCACGTGACCCATCGCTACTCAAGTCACAACGTCGAGTTGCGAGGATCCGAATTTTGAAGGCCAATATTCGAACTAAGTGAAAACCTTATCTATTTCGATTTTCGAATATTCCGTTTCCTTATTTGAAATATCATTGATGCACATTATTGAAATTCTCGATAGGCTATCCTATCCATAATCTCGAGTAGCCTTTTAAATTAAGGATTAATCCCTAATTTCACAACGTGCATACGATTGACAGTCCGATTTTGTGCCCGAAATTTGACTCGCAATCGCACGAAAAATCGTCAATCCGATCTCACGCTCAAGATTCGATTCGCGGTTTATTTAAAATTGACAAATCCGATCCCATGCGCGGGATATGATTTGTCAATTTATGGATCTTGATCTTATCTTGTTGAATATGCTGTCATGTCGTTTGAGTCGATTTTGTTTTCATAAAAAAAAAAATCCAAAAAATCAAAGTTAGATTAGGATCTTTGCTTGTTTTAAGGTTATCTTGCATATCTAGGATAGGAAATTTATTTATTTCGATTTAAAAAAAATGCATTAATTTAGGATGCTAGTTTTTTAATTAAACTTAGATTGCATGTTTACTTATTTGGCAATTTTAATTTCGAATTTTATATAACAAAAAAAACACAAAAAATCATCATGCATATATCATGTAGAATTAGGGCATTATTTGCACGTCATTGCATATTAGGTTGATTGCATGTTTCATTTGATTTAGATTGATTTTTTAGATAGATTGCATCTTAGGTTAGAGATTGCTAAATTAAGATAACATTTTAGTTTAAATTAAGATTTGGCCTAACCCAATTCTTAATATAAGTTGGATTGAATCTTAAACTAGCTAGATAATTTTTGCATTTTTCTTAATTTCGAATTTCATGAAAACAAAAATTGAGTGAGTGTTGATGTGAATTCTGATCTAGCAAGCAGATGCTTTAGTTGCTATAAGGTAAATCCTGCAATTTATTCACTGTTTTATTTAGATGTTAAATTGGTGGTTTGCGTACCTGTATGGTCACCTCATATGTTAGGGAAGTGAATTAAAATCAATTCAGCCTACTTGCCAAACATTTTTCGAAATAAAAAGAGAAATGTACCAAAATGGCATTAGAGAAATCTAGTATAATCAAATCCCCGAACTCATAAATATATGGTTGAGTAAAGTGAACCTCCCATTACTTTACTTGGATTTCTAATCGATCCACCAAAAATAGATTAGTGGCGACTCCTAGATAAAAATCAATTGCATGTTAAAAATTTGAACCTAAGTCGCGAATTGGTATGGGCTTGGGAGAGCAGAGCTAAGTCTAGACTTAATAATCCATTAGCCAAATCCTAGGTAATTCACCGAAAAAATTGGTCGCGACAATTACATTGTTAAAACACTCCCATACAATTACAAAATGAATGGATAAACTTTATAATTTTTTAAAACTTGAGACTTCATTTATTTCACAAAAAAATTGATATTTCTGAAAATGATAATATTTCAGTGTTAGTTAAAACTCAAAAACTTTCCACTTGGTATAGAAAATCCAATTTGATTTTTCGTGCACTCCTTATAAGAATTTTTTTATTATTTTATTTTTTAAAATAGAATTTTTAATTTTCTTTTTCTTTTAATTTTCTTTTTAATTTTTCTTTTTCCTTCTTCTTCATTTGGTCTCCAGCCACAACGGTCATGGCCAATAGCAAGCGAGCTCGAGCTTGCGCTCAAGGCTAGCAAACTTGAGTCTCGCTAGATTAGGGAGGCTCGAGTCTCATCAGCTAAGCCTAGTGAGCTTGGCTCACCAAATCTAGCGAACTTGAGGTCACAATCAGCAAGCCTTAAGCTCGCTATTGTGATTGGATAGGGGCCGCAAAACTCACCCTGCTGATGAGGGCTTCACGACCCTTGCCCATGACTAGCCATGGTTAGCCACTAGACTTCATAGGGGAAAAAAGAAAAAAGAAAAAAAACAAAAATAATTTAAAAAGTCAAAATTTTAAATAAATAAAAATGAGAAAAATTGTTCAAAGGGGATGATATATCCTTAATGGTTCAACTAATAACCTTTATAAGTTAAATGGTCTGTTAATGAATTTAAAGACAAACCCATTTACAACCCATTTATCATTAGATTTACATACAATCCATATATGACCCATCTTATTGAATATGGGTTCTTCATCCCAATTTGATATCTTTAGTATTACCCACACTTGGATCATGGAAGTAGAGCCCACATTTTCTGGCCCGAATGATCCATCGGTGGGTCTTACCTCATTTAAAGGTTTGTGTGAATGGGACTCACACGATCTGATTCAATTCATCATACAGGGCTCGCCAACTCTTCAACGCTGGTGCAACAAGAGCTTACGAGCTCTCGCCATTAAATGGTACAGACGCTTGGGGACCTGATTTTCTTTCCATTTTTCGGAACTTTTGGGATACTTTAATTTATTTTTATTTTTATTTTTATTTTTATTTTATTATTTGAATCGCAGAGGGGCGACCACATCGGAAACATAATGTCATATGTGGTAAGTCACATAAACACATTCTAGTTGGAAGATCAATTTAAAAAATGGTTAACGTGGATCAGTCACAGAGAGATGAGAGTTAAGTGGTGGAAATCAAAGTTTAGTAATTGGCAAATTCTATAATCCTGTGAGCTCTTTCACAGAGATCGAAACCTGGCCAATCTCCACCTTTCATTCCAAGGAAGCAATGAGCACCGCTGGATTGGGGACACATAATCCAATTAGGTACTAGTAAGATTCTCAGCAAATTTGGAACTTCACGTCCAAAGTTATTTGAAACTAATTCTATGAAAATTGAATCTAGTGTTCAGAAACTGCTAAAACACTTGGGAACTTTACTAGTAATTGCAAATTACCTCTAAAATGAAAAAATTAATAGCTACTCGTGATTACTACTAATCAATGATAACAGAAAACTTACATTTGTGATTTTGGAAATTAGAAATAAAAGTGAAAAGATGTTCATAGGTCACTACTTAATTTTGGATAGACTTAAATTACTTCCAAGTTAAGATATAATTAAAAAGTCTAAAAAAATTATTAATTGCATGTAGAAACAAAACTTACTTCCATAATCACGAAAATTATCTACAAATGTGGCAAATTTTAATCTTATAATTTATTGAAACATATTTTTCCATATGAAAAGTTTCTCACGATGTATTGTAGATACTGATTATATTGGGATGGCTTTGAAAAAATTGTGGACCGGCAATTTAGTATTTGCAACGAAGTGAGATAGAAAATAAGTAACCGGTGAAAGATAATCTAACTTATGACCAAAAAAAGAGAACCTAATTTCTTACTAACCAATGTCAAAAATCTTCTAATAGTGCATGGAAAGTAACCTCTTTCAATGCAAAATAACTAACCAGGTGCAAAACTTACTCCTAAATCCTTATACTAATTTGTGATTAGTAATTTTCATATGCAAAGAGATAACTTTGAATATGCTTAATAAAAATTGATATGGAATTGTACAATATTTAATGCAGTTAGTATCATTTGACTTACTTGTAATATTCGCATATGACAAGTAAATTTCATAGATGTGAAAATAACTTTCAATATGCTTAGATTGGAGGATTAACAAATTTTCTGTGGTTAGTGACTTATATATCTAGTATTATCGATATGTGATTAATAATTTTATTAATAATCAAAGTTACTTTCATTAAGATTAATAAATTTGGATCGCACTTTTTCCACTCATCATTTGGCTTTGACACTCACTTTATTAGTATACTTATACTGACTATATTGCCCCTCTTTTTTTTACCATGTTGTACCTGCAAAGAGTCAAAAGTAGGTCTATTTGGGATCATTTTCTTTGTTTCTTCTTTTTATTACATTTTCCTTTTTCATCTTGGTGATTTTGTTGATTAAGGACTAGTAAATCTAACGATGTCATCGTCTTCTGTGATGATTCCTGGATTAGAATGCAAAACTCTTTATCCTTATGGGTGGCCAATTATAAAAACATTAGAGTTATCCTCTTCACGTATAAGTCTTTGCTTGTGTTGCCCTTGGGCTTGAGCACCTCGATCATTTTGTTTCGATTTTTAGACATCATCACAAGAATCAAAGGATTGCCATTGAGAATTACACATCGAGGAAGCTCGTGCCGGCATAAGGGTGGTTCTGCCAAACATGTCAAGGGTTGATGAGGGGTGATGGTGAGGTAGAGAAAAAGCTTGTGAAGTTATGTGAGACTACCCTATTATTGGTGAGCATGACATGTCAGAGGAGGAAGATGAAGAGGTGCCCCCGACAATACACTTAAACACAAGCGAAAACAAGGAGAAAAGTGGAAGAAAAAGAAGAAGCAAATTCAAAAAAGGACCCCCCCCTTTTGACTATGTGGGGTACAACATTTAAAGGAGGAAAAAGTAAGGGATAATTTGGTCAATATACTGTAAAATGGAGTGTTTGAACCAAATGAACAATGAAAAAAGAGCGATCCATAAATTTTCATTGACTTGTTATATTTATATATACTTAGCAATTTTCTTAAATACAAAAATAACATGCATGGTAGCTTTTAATATAGAAAAACACAAATCATAGAAGGATAGTAGCTTTTCTATTACTGCTATATCTATATGTTATTAATAATTTTATTTTAAATTGAGCAAATTTTAACATGCTTAATAACTTGTAACACGAAAAACATAAAACTGTTAATGAAGGCGGTAACATCTTGTTTGCTTGTAACATTGATATTTGGTCATGAAAACTAATTTCGTATACATCGAAGTTACTTTCAATGTACTTAATAACTTTTACTATGACAAAGTAAATTTCATATATTCCAAAAGTAGTTTTCTATGTATCCTTTTGTTAGTGATTTTACCTAAATAAACACTACCAGGTTCTGGGATAATGCCAATTCAACTTGCACGACAAAATTAAAGTGAGTTAGATGGTTGGAGAGTCTTGTCTAATGGTATAAAAGTTTACGCTAAATCAGGGAAATGAATGAAAAAGAAAGTGGAGATAATAAATCATGAAATAAATCTTAAAATAAGAAAAAAGAATATGAATATCATTCCAAATATCAATGGTGGTTTGAAATACCAGATTAAAATGGGAATTATGCTATTATAAGTGATGAGCAGTGTAGGAATCATTATCGACCGCCGATGATTGTCATATTCTATTGAGCCTAGGGAAAACATTGTTCTAACATCGCACGTCATTAAGACATAAGGACATTGTGTCGCCTTTCCATGCTTACACGTGCAATTGATTTTCTCCTTTTAGTAATATTTAAAGAAAAGGACAAAAAAAAAAAAAAATCGAAATAACAAAATCAACTTCCGAATAAAATGGAGTTACTTGATCTTAAACTTTGGCTTCCACGAATAAAGAGGAGTTTCTTTTAATATTTTAGAGTGTTTTCTCATTTCAAACCTTTCCCTAAAAACTTAGGTGGTAATATGGATATGAGTCCAGATGGGATAACAAAATATCTCATCCAATGTTTGGCGACATCTTCTAGGTTGGATAAACTGAGATATACCCAAATAAAATGCCAGATAAGAAGTCCGGGGTAGGAGGTGGGATAGACCTAGATTTGATAACAAAATTAACAAAAAAAAACAATTTCCTTCCAACATTGGAGTGATGGAGTCCGAGGACCACAACCACAATAGTCTATCACTCCTGACTTTCGTGCAATTGTCATCATCTTCGACCAACATCAATCATCATCGCCATTCGACCAATTATCCTCCTACGACTGTTGAACCAAATTGGCTATCGCAGATAAATGACCAAAATCAATGGATCGACTGAAAAGTCATTTTTATTAAAGAAGAAGAGGAAAAAAAATTAAAATGCACGAAACTTTGGGCGTTCATATGTTGGTCTTGAACGGTGGTCACCTGATTTTGCTGCGATGTTTTGATTTCCAATCTTGTCATCTACTCATATCTGAAACTTTGTGTTGACAATTGGATGATTTCAAAGGAGAAGGAGGAGGAGGACCTCCGGCAAAAACGGTGAGCTCAAATCGTGCTATTCTCAGCCGTGCGAGACTACGTCAACAAGATGCTACCTTAGATTTTAAAGGCAATGTGAGCAAGTGAGATTTTAAGAGATTTTGAATCCTATCATGGATTGCACCAAATATGGAAAATGATTTTTTGCAATCAATAGTATATTTGAAGGATTTCTAATCCCATTTTATCATATCTATCCCAATCCAAATCCAGAAGACCAAACATAGCGATAGGATTAATATCATGGAAAACCCCAAATTAATATACTTGTGACAAATTAATCATAAACTAATTTTTTTTATCATAAAAACTCTAAACTAGTACTACTTATAACAATTTTACCTACTATTAGTTTACACTAATTTTACAAGTCAAATTATTGAATTGGATAATACGTAGCAATTGGTGAGTGTATCAGTTTGAGGTTTTACCTCTTTGTCACAAATGTACTGATTTGTGACTTTTCATATTATTAATCCAATTTAATGAAAAAAATTATAAAATGTAAATTTTTTATAAATGTATATGTTTGGGATTTTAGTGATAAAAAAATAGTTTTGGATAAATTTGTCACAAGTATATCAGTTTGGATTTTTTATGGTATTAACCTAAAAACGTATGCTATCTTTTGATTATCTTTTTTACCTTGTGGTTTTCTTAAATATTACCATAGTTTATTTGATTATTTTATCTTATCATTTTATTATAGTAAAAGTGGAACCTTATTTAGAGTTATATCAAAAAGCTATTCCTACAACTTTATCTCTAATTGTTTTTCTAAAGGTTTTTTAGAAATGATATTAATTCTCTGTAGATATCTGTAAATTAATCTAAATGTTGGTCCTTTTTTTTATTGTAGAAAAAACAAGCACAATTTAGGGTAGTAGTATAATTATGAAAATTGTGAAAATACCGAATTATTTGCTTGACGTTTTTTTGTCAGTCCTACTCTATTTGCTTGACGTTGTCCTAAATTGAATAAATTGAAAATTTATAGATAACATCAAACATTTAAGAATAGTTCCGGAATAATATTGAATGAATTAAAAGTTTGAGATGACATTTTACACATGGCCAAAGTTTAGGGATTATTAGTGTCAATTTCCCCTTTTTCTATTCTAGTGGATAAAGAAAGGAAAACCCAGAATGGGAAGTTAGTTAGCACTTCCGAAAATAATCAAAGGAGAGTTAGGGTTTCAAACGTTAGGAAAAGGAGAGAAAAGTCACAGGAAAGGAAATCAATCCCGCCATTCCAGAAAGTCTCAACGCAGTTTCAATGCCAATGATAATTTGTCCAGCTTATTTTCCATTTTTAAAACATTTTCCTTCTTCTCTTCCCAAAAAAACACATTTTCTTTCTGGCCCAAAAAATAAATAAATAAGTGAAAAAAGGGCCCTTTCTTTTTGGAACTCGTGGGTTTTTTCTCTTCTTCTTTTCATTTTATTTTCTATCTTTGGGTTTTTTGTGGAGGTAACGACGAAAAACAAAGAGAAAACCGACGACACGCAACACGAGCGCAGCAAACGGGGAGCTAAACACCACGAACCAGTGGGGAAGGTTGGTCTCTCGCAATCTATCTCCATATCAACACCATCCCACCACCCTCAAGAGGTCTGTCTGTCTCTCTCTCTCTCTCTCTCTAAAGCTGTATTCTTTTTGGCACTATGATGGAACCCAGATCCCTAAGTAGCTGAAATCCGTCTCCTTCATCGTTTGTGGATTGTTTATGAGGAATTTGTCTTTCGGTGGTTCTGCAGATCTTGAGGGTCGGTTTTGGATCTGGGTTTTTGGGAGATTGGAGTTCTTGTTCTGGGGTTTAAGGGGTTTTGAGCAATGGCCACTGCTTATCCCATTCCCCTCACTGCTGCTCAGGTTCTTTATCTTTCCCATTCAACTCTGCTTGTACATGGGGCATTACACGAGTATATGGTTGACCATATGAAGCATTCTCAATTTTGGGTATTTTTCGTCTTTTGGCCCTGGATTCGATTTTGCAAAGTACATGACGTGCTTTCTTTTTGGGTCGTTGGGTTCAGGTGGGTACCTATTTCGTGGGGCACTACTATCAGGTGCTACAGCAGCAGCCTGAGATTGTTCACCGATTCTATTCGGATGCCAGCACCATGCTTCGCATCGACGGCCATGTGAGAGAGTCAGCCACTGCAATGCTGGTAAAATGTTTTCTTCTGTCTGCACTCTAATTATTTTTTTTTTTTTGCGGATTCGCACTCTATCTAGTCCACTTTCTGAGCATGTTCAAATCTTGAATCTGCGTTTCTTGTATTACCGTCCTGGTTAGTGTTTTTTCCTATTTTGTGGCGCGGACCACTCAAATCAATGGACCAGGCATGATGTTGTGTGTGCAGTGTACTGGTCTCCATGTTGCTTATTCTGCGCAGTTTCAATTGCTTGAGATTTCTAGATTTCGTTTAGGTTTGCATTCAAGTTTTCAATTGCCTTTGCATATTACAATTCATTGAATAGAAAAGGTTGTGATTCTGAGTGCCTTGTAGTCATATTGCAGTTGTAAAGGCAGCAAACTGTTCTGACTACACTTATGGACCTCAAGAATACTTTGGTTAATCGACAGCATTAGTCTTAGCAGTATTGGCAGAAATTTTGCTCTCTTTTAAAAAATCATTTTGAAGGAGTGTTACTTTTTCCTTCGGTGGATTTGAAGCGTTTCCACCATGATGAGCTAGGTTGTTTTACCAGAAGCATTAATTTAATGTTGTGAATATTGGTCTTCTTGGTGAATCTTGAGCTTGTGATGGTAGTTAAAGTTATTCATAGAGATGAGCAAGTAAAGTAATAGATGTTGGAATCATCAATTATGGAGTCTTGAGCTTCAACTACTGATTTTAAATGGCATGCCAGTAATGAGGTAGCTTCTCAATACTCGAGATATGCTATACTATTTTCATGATGGAGATGAACAAATAAGCTCATTCGGAAAGGTGTGCAAACTATGAAAGAGTCTATTTGTGGGAAGTTTCTGCTTTGAAATTACCTAACTTAGTTGACCTGATGGTTGGCATTGCTTACAAACTGCCTATGTTAATAACTGCTTAGGGTGCAAAATTGTTCTATGGAAGTACATGCAGTAGGATCTTTATTCTAAAATTTCAGAGTCTGGATAACGTTGCATTATTCATGAAAATCGGATTTCCATATAATTGGTCTGGGTGAATGAGTTAGGCTTGTGAAAAGTACTTTGATTGCTCGAGGCACATTCTTTTATTAGGTCATTCTGCTGAATTTTCTATGCAAAATATTGGAGGATGAGTTTGATGGCTGCCAAATGTTTCTATTGTTTCACAGCTTGATCTCTTTCTCTCAAAATTTGATTCTCAGGATCATGCTCCCTCTTGATATTGTCTCTTAGATTTATTCTAGAGATGTGAAATTTATGTATATGAACTGAATTGTGGGTAAACTTTGGCTATTGGATATGGTACCAATGGTTTTTTCCCCTTCTTTACCAATCCAGGTCTCTGGCATTTCTGAGCAAAAGAAGATATTTAAGATGACAATTCTGTGCAAGTGTTGCAACTTCCTTCTGTTAAGTCGATTAGGTTCACTTTACTCCCTTTAATTCTAAAGAACCTATGACGCAGGAATTAGAGTTACATGTCACCACTTGCGATCAAATGTGTATCCTTTTTTTTTATCAGTAGAGTTATTTCTTGTTCAAAGGGTAGAGTGGAATGGGTTATATAAATGAAGAAGCCAGCATGAGCCTTTTCATCACATCTTGTCATACTAAAAGACATCTGAACTCTTATTCATCATAGGAAACAAAACATTAGCAACAAACTGAAGGGTTTTCTAAGGGACCTTACTACTAGGAGATATACTTGATAAATTTATTACATAGCATCAGTAAGGTTACTATCAAATAATTCTCATCATTTACTACATATACATCTCAAGCTGATATGATAACTTTCTTGTCCACCATACATGATAAATCAAGTTTCTTTTCTATTTGTCTTTCAAGGTTGCCCAATTCAACTTTTTTTTTTTTAAGACCTCTCCTCTGGGTGTGTCCATGAGTTTCTGCATATATCTGCCTTGTAGTAATAAGATCTAAACCTACTATCTGGATTTATACCTGAGCCTCATACACATGAAGAAACATCACCCACTTGGCATCTTTCTCAACAGTAAGGTGCTCTGAAGGTTAGGTCACCCTTTCAAACTTATCCATTTGAAGTAGTGGCGAAGAAGTGGTGTGTGTTGGCTTGCATCTTGGAAATGCCGAGCATATTTCTGAATATTCTCAATCTATGCATCCTAAACAGAGGAAAGGGGAAGTGAGCATCCTAATCAGAGGAAAGGGGAAGTGAGTTCATCCAGCTCCAGGAAGCAATTCTTTTGATGAGGAGAAGGCTGGGTTCTTCTAGATTGACCTCTACTTGGGATTTGCACCTGCCTGCTTGACGACACATAGTCTCAAAACTTGATAAGAAATGAAATAGGAAGACATTCAAAATAAGTTTCAGTCCCACTTCTTTAGGACTGATCATGCTGTCTCCGTGGCAACAAGGATGGCAATATCTGACATGACTTGTTTGCACTACGCAACATGAAGCAAAAGCATGAACTGTAGAAAATCCCAAATATGACTCGATATGATATGTTTGACCCTACATTCTGAAACCAGTTAACGTGTTTTCCTCATGATTTAAATATTTGGCACACGGAATCAAATTTATGATGATTTATGTTGACACTTATCTACACCAAATATGTATACCGTTGTACCCCCAACACAAATTGGTAGCCCTACACGACGGGGAAGCTCAGTTGTAGGAAAATGATGCATGCAATTAAACCAGACAATATTTCAATTTACCTTTTAGTTTACTATGTTATCAGTAGAGTTGATTAAGACAACTTGCATTACAGTTCATTTTACTTGTCTTTCAAGTGTATTTGTAGATATGTAGTATTGGGCACTTGCTTGCGGCCACTTTCAAGGTTAGGTTGCGGTTCACAATTTAAAGTACAACTGGATGACTATGGTTTGTATCGTTATCAGTGATCTGTAGGGTTTTATATTCTGTGAAGAGGAGGTATCTATAGCACAAACATGCAAATATATGTTAAAGTCTTTTAAATAAGATATTATCTATTAGATAAATCTTTAGCAAATTTGCCTGCTCTGTATCCTATCATTCTTATTAAGTACTATGTAACTATCTGTGTGCGAACAATGTTGGTCAATTTCTACATTGCAAGGATTTGATTTTTTTTTTTTTTTGGCACTTCCGCTGTCTAACTTTGAAATGAATCTATTGTGTTGGAAATGAGTTGTGGAAAACATAGATGTAAGAGCTTGTTTTAGCAATTTGTCAATTAATTAACTTCCACAGTGAATTATCTAAAAGGTTAGCTGTAATGGTTTGAAAAGGGAGATATTTGATAATCTATACCTTTTGGAATTTATGTTAGAAGGGGGGATAAGTAAAGAGGATTTCAGTATGAGGCACCAAGGGGTTGCCAACCCATTTACAAATAAGAGCCCAAAGCCAAAAAAAGAGTTCTTATTGATTGCTGAAAAATCGGTGAATTACTTAGGCTCTTTGCAGTTATGCAAACTGTATTCTTAAATGGCTTCCAATATCTTTTTTTCCCTAAACGTATTCCCTGGTCCCAGAAAGTGGCAAGCCAGGGGCTCTAGGTTGAAAAGTATAAATAGCTGGACCATATGCTCTGCTTGGTCTGTGAGCAACGGTTTGGTGCTATTAGGCAGAGGGTCTATCTTGTTCCCAATATTTTGGCATAGAGTTGTATCATGTTTCTTTGACTATGTTTGAATCTTACATGATGTCACTGGAAATTGTTCTCTGTGCAGTTTTTCCTAAACAAAGTGGATGTTGTTATTTTATTTGTTATCATATCTATATATAAATCTTGAACTTTATGCATTCTGTCAATGAAGAGAAGATACGCACCGGGGAACTTACTTTGGTATTTATGTGGCGATATATATGCAAATCCTTTTAGATATGATATTCATGATTCCTGCATATTATATCTTTTAATATGACCCCCCATTTGAAATGCACAGTTTGGCTTGGTTGCCTGCTGTAGAGTAGTACGATGTTTCCATTTATTAATATGGTGGTCCTGTCTTTATTTGCCCATAGTGTGCCACTTTTTTCTGATTGATGTGTCCAGAGAGAGCCTGTATTAAATTTTCCTTTCTTTGTGGCAGCAAATCCACAAGCTAGTCATGTCAGTCAGTTACACTGGAGTTGAAATAAAGACGATACACGCACTGGAATCTTGGAATGGCGGTATTATTGTGATGATTTCAGGTTCTGTGCAACAAAAGAACTTCACTCGCAGCAGAAAGTTTGTCCAAACGTTCTTTCTGGCTCCACAAGAGACTGGCTATTTCATTCTGAATGACATTTTCCATTTTGTCGAAGAAGACCAAACTCACCACCATCCAGCGGTTCTATTAGCTCAAAGCAATTATCCTACCAAACTCAGTGCTTCTCACCCAACTCCAGAGCCAGGTAAAAATATTTGTCTTTGATTGTCTAAGCTGTCATCACGTTGTCAATGCAATTAGTGACGGTGGCCTAACATGGTCATTTGGAGAAAGAAGGAAGCAATAGTGATCATGATTCATAGTGCTCTTATTCAAACAGGCTAATTTTGGCTAAAAAAAGAGATAAGTGGGTTACTTCGCTGTGTTGGGTCTATTGTTGTCAATTCAAATTTGGCAAATTATGTTGAATGGTAGCATGTAACTGTTTGGTCATTATGAATTCAACTGTATAGTGGTGCTGGAATAAAGGATAGTCATTTGATACCTGCTAAAGGATAAAGAAGAGTAGTCAGATTTAATACACAGAAATAAATTTCCTTCTGAATTATACTTTCTTTGGTAAGAATCTGAGAGTAAGCAATGGGATTTACAGTGCCTACATATGTGATGGGCGGGGAAGTCCAGTTACGGGAGTTTGCTCCTATATCTGATGTCAAGGAAAATGGCCCAGTCGATAATTATGGAGTGCCAGAAGGGTCTCAGCCAGTCCCCGAGTCGGAAAGTACATTGGAGACCAATCAGCCGGCGGAGTCAAATGGTTCCATACAGAATGCTGTTAATGCTTCTCAAGATAACTCACCAACTTCTGTCGATGAGTCTGTTGGGGAGCCACAAAAGCGTACTTACGCCTCTATTGTGCGTGCTGCATCTAGAAACTTTTTTTTTTGCTGTTTCGACATAGATGTACACCTGATAATTTCACAAATCTAATGGTAACTATTCCTGCTTGTTTGCTTAATAGCTGCGTGTTGCCAAAGGACAATCTGCACCATCTGTAGCTCCACCTCCTTCAGTGAACAAGAATTCTTTAGCTGTGTCAGAGTGGGATCATACTCCGGAGCCCACGGGGCAGCAGCCACTTGCACCAACTAATGTGTATGAACCGTCTGGAGCAGAGACAGTAGAGGAGGTTTCAGGCATAGATGATGAAGGTTAGTTTTCCAGCAAACCCTATCGGACATTGATTGTCTTGTGAAGAAGTGTAAAGTAAGCTTCAGCATTAAGTATCTCTGTTGAACTGCATATAGTATTTTTCTGAGTGCATTCCAGTCCATCAGTGTTCCACTTGTGTAAACAATTCCATTAAAATTTCATAAAAGAATCTTTTCTGTTCTTTGCTTCCTTTTAGGTGAAATCAAGTCTGTTTATGTAAGAAATTTGCCGCCTACTGTTTCTGAATCTGAAATAGAGGAGGAGTTTCGGCAGTTTGGTAAAATCAGGCCCGACGGTGTAGTCATTCGGGGTCGCAAGGTTTCGCTCTTGTCCTTTCTAACTGTAAGATTCAAAGCAGATTGTTGGCTCTCCTTATTGTGCTGAAATGTGTTAATATGCAGGATTTGGGTGTTTGCTATGCATTTGTCGAATTTGAAGACATGGATGGTGTACACAATGCTGTCAAGGTATGTAGTTGCATCGGATCATTTTTCATATTATATTAAAATTAAATCTGTTTCTACTACGGTGTTTCTGAACCTGGACTTATGTGAGAACACTTGATTGGTATGCAGTTTGACCACTCCACTGGGGACTCGTTGAATTGTTGGTTCAACCTATAGATAATTAGCCTATTGACCAATTGTTGTTGTTGCAATGCGTGCTGAACAATTTAGCTAAGTGGTTTAAACTGTGGAGAATGCATGACAGGAAGTTATAGGCAGCAGGTTCAAATATGCATAGTGCACTAATCATCATTCATTGCTTTTAGCTTGCATTGAGAAACAAGAGACAGTGTTGTTGTCACTATTTTTACAGGATGAAATGCACTTTTGTTTTAATTGAATATTTGTATGGTTAACTTCATTGGTACAGTCAAAGATCTAAAGAACTTGAAATTTAAGGGTGAAAAGTAATGCTATGTATTGTCAACTTTAAATCTATTTATGATTGGAGAAAAAAACAACACTGAGAATTCTGAGCTGATATAGTCTTAAAATGGTGTATCCTTTTGAAATATTTGTTACATTACAAAATGTATTTATCAAGACTTTATTACACAAGGTGAACCAAATTGAGTGAAGTCTAAATGTTGTCTTTAATTGGTTTTGTGTTGAGGATGGTTTTTATGAGAGCCAGGTTGTGTCGAGTTTGGGTTGGCTTGGCTTGGGATTTTTATTCATTGACTTTTTGGTCGAAACTCTGTTGGATCAAGTCACTTTTTGGGTGGGCATGTGACTTTTTGATATTTTCTTTTCTTCAAGGTGCTCATGAAATTTGTAAGTTTTAGATGTTTTATGGGTAATTTTCTGTTTTCTATGCTATTAGCAGATTGCTATTTTCTTGTAGATGACCCAATATAATTGTGGATATATGACTTAAGACCATTTGACCTATCTTTTATGTAGGCCGGTAGTGCACAGATTGCTGGGCGACAAGTGTACATTGAAGAACGGAGACTGAACAGCAACATTCCATCCCGAGGAAGTACGCCTTCCATATAAATCTCAGCGTCGCTATTATTTATGAATTTCCTCTTTATTCTTCAGTTTTTAGTGATCAACACTTCTTGAGCAGGACGAGGCAGAGGGAGAGGTAGCTACCAAACAGAGGTTTCGAGGGGGCGATTTGGCGGGAGAAATTTTAGCAGGGGAAGTGGGCAGAATGGAGTGGACAGAGAATACACAAGCCAAGAGGGAACGGTTTCTATAAGCCAAGTTCTCAACAAGACAGAGGTGTGTTGGGGCAACAAAATTTGAGGAACGGGCAAAGCCTACAAGAGTAGAGAAGCTTAGCAAAAGGGCACAAAATTTTGAGGCCAAACTTTTTGAACTCATCACATTCAATTCCATCAATTTTTACCATAAATTGATACTGACAGGAGCCGATTTTACTGTTTTTGGGAGGACATATTCTTGAAGAATGGTACCAGACACGGCTTTTTGCTAATTTATAGGGTATGAGTCTGCAATTCGAGTTTAAACTCCGACATTTCGGAGTGAAATTTGTTGACAATTACCTGGTTTTCACATGAAATTTTCTGTATGAGTCCAAGTTCTGAACTCATCGGCATCATCAATAAGAGGTATAGTATTCGCCTTGAAATTCTATTTTCATTGAGTGATTCGGTTCCTATCAAATGTGACATTATTGAATGTGACCTAAAGATATAGGTATTGTGTCAAGAATTTGTCTGCAGTTGAAAAGGCCGCAGCTGGTATGTTCTCTTTTTCCCCGCATAGCGATTGATTCGTCCGGGACAACAGCAAGAAAGAGTTGCATCTGATATTTGATTATACTGTTGAAATCTACTTGATTTGAGTGTGTATGATTAATTCCTTGTTTCTGTCACGAATTTGGTTATGATTATTCCATGTTTGCTCTGATCCTGATGAGTCTTTTTCGTGCTTTTTATAGAATAAAACTTGATGCTGATCGATTAGCATGTTTTCATCCTATGTTGGTGGTTACTGTAAAAAGACAACTCATTTTTAACTGCTGAATGACCTGCAGACTGATTGAACGAACTCTTGCGATTTGCTGTTGCGTTTGGACCTGTAAATAAGGCTGAGATAATTTCACATTCGAATTGAACTCAAATGCCGATTCAAGTTATTCCCTCCCGGATAGCATAGATTCGTGTTTGAAAGAGGTTCGTTCTGAATTTCTGATGAGATAAATTGGTATCTGAAAAAGGTCGGTGATTGTAATTCGAGGTTTTCATTCTAAATTGGTTAGAACGAAAAGGCACCGTCCGTCAATCAATCTAGGGTTGAGCCAAATCAAGACATGTCTCGTGATATGTATCCTTAAAAAAATCAGAGGTACATGCAATTTGAGATCATGAGCAATAGGACAGCTGAAAACATCATTTGCCGCAAGTCCTCAAAAAGGTTCCGCATTCAAAAATCGAATTGAATGAAATATTGGTTGAAAGACTACAAATTACTAGTTTTGTAATTTAAACTTTATTTATTTTGTGAAAAATAAACGATTTAGAAAATATTTTCTTAAAAATGATCATTTGTATCACTTAAAAACTATTTTCATCGTTCAAGAAAATGTTTAGAAATAAATTATTGTCGATAATGCAAATACTTTCAATTGATTGAATATTTCAAGTTATACAAGTGATCATTTTTAAGAAAATAAAATTTAAATTGTTCATTTTCTACGAAACAAATGGAGCTATAATTTTTTCATGTATGATTAGGAAAAGAAAAATAAATGACCAGTTTATTTAATACTAATTAACTTTTTAATTGATAATTACAAGGCAGTGTCTTTTAATCTCATCTAAATCTTGACGAGTCTAGTGCGCAAAGTCGGATAAATGGACAATTCAATCTTAGTCCATTTGAATTTTAAAATGATAATTTTGAGAGGTTATCTTCATCTTATCTGTTATTTCGATGAGTAATCTACGATTGTAACTTACCTGTTAACTTTTAAAAAGATAAATACGAGGGAGCATTTTCGTATAAACCATTTATGCCCGTGGGTGATCGCGCAACTAAAAATATACCATCAACTTAATTTTTTTATTTTTAATTCTATCTCGATTGGTGTCTAGAGTTCTTTATGCAATCAAGTAATGTCCTTTCATGTTTGAAGATGCTTTCATCCCACACACATCGCATAATTACCAAAGACCGAAACAAGAGATGATACACGTTACTCCACGATTTTGAATTAGAAAAGAGATTTCAAGAAATGACAATCTATTCACTCTATCAATAAGCAAGCCGAATATGATGCATCATAAAGGATTTGCCTTTTCTATAAATTCTTATGTATTGGATCAAAAACAATTCTTAAATCGAGAAAGAAATCTTCATTGGTTCTACCTCCTCTTTTTTATGAAGAGAATGAATCTTTTATCGAAGGATCAGAAAAAAAAAATGGGTTTGGATCTCCCGCGGGAATGATTGGGAAGATTCAAAATAAAAAATGGTGGTATTTTCTAGCAACAACATAATGGAGGTAGTCAATCAATATAGAGGGATCCAAATCTCCTGCATGGATGATTTGGAAGATCCAAAATAAAAAATAGTGGCATTCGCTAGCAACAATATAATGGAGACAGTCAATCAATAAAGATGGATTGAAAATCTGATTCAAATCCAATATAGCACCTATGGGTACTTAAGAAATGTATGAAATTGAGTCTTTTTTAATGAATAAATTCGATCGCAATTTTGAATATGGAATTCAAAGGAATCAAATAGGAAATGATCGGACACAAAGTGCCCCTGCTTTTTAGGATAAGGAGTAGAGAAAATAACTTGATTCATTGTTCGAGTACTAGGTATTACGCTGAAGTAACCCATGTCATATTTCCAAAAAAAAGCTCAAATGACTTTGAACAAAAGGGTACCTGTACTCAAAACTAACACAACTCGGTAGGTAGAGAATACCTAGGGACGCAAGACAACTCTCTCTCAAGAACTCGGCAAAATAGTCTCATAGCACGACATTCTTTTGCTGCTATGTGCTATATCATTTGGAAGAAAAGGAATGCTGTTATCTTCCGTGGAGAGTCGGTCGTCCTTACTTCAATCAAAAATCACATTATCAAAAGTGTGAAGGACAAAGCTGCAAGTTTTTCTAATATCCCTGATATCCCGAGGAATAGACGTCTCCAGCGGAGTTGGGGCTTCCACCCAGCTATCTTCAGCGATCGACAGGAGCATGCTTAGATTGGCGTCCTTCAACATCCCGCCTCTTTGGTGTCAGGATGTTGGCTTCTCTTTTGGCAACGGAGGGTCTTTGCTAGTCTTAGCTCTTTGTTGTCTCTCTTGGACCTTCGGTCCTTGCTCTGTTTAGTTCGTGTTGTTCTTCTTTTCCGGCTTCTTGATTGTGCTCCCTTCCACTCTCCCTGCATTTGTATCGAGAGTGCAAGATTAGGAGCCGGTCGAGTTTTCTTGTAAATTTGTTCAAAGCTATAATACCATTTACCTTACCAAAAAAAAAAAAAAAAAAAAAAAAAAAAATAGTCTCATAACTTCGGGGGGTCGCAGTGACATGGCCTAGGCAATTATTTATCAAAAACACAGGTCGCAAAGTCGTAAGACCATGCATGAGGGCTGACGCCTACCCAATGCTAGAAGATCAAGAAAGTTGGTGACCTAATGACAGGGGAGGCAACGACCGAACCCTTGGTGAACGACGGTCATAACTATAATGGTCCTAAGGTAGCATAATTACCAAAGACAAATAGGTCTTTCTTTCCTACTAGCTTTTAATATTAAAAAATTATGTAAATTATTCGGACACCCGCTGGTTAAGACGGTTAGTATTACCGGCGTGTATTTCCTAATTTTTAATAAATTGTCCATATTAAAATAATCGAATTTATTAGTACTCACACAGTGCCCCATAATCTAATTATGTTTCATAAATATGAGCTCATATGCGAGCATAAAAAAATAATATGCTTATAATCAGTAGAAGATCCACGCGATCTTAACTTTTGAATAGATTAAAAATCTTTTTTCTCCAAATAAATTAACAAATTCAAATGTAGTTTTTGTGCCTCTTTGTTTGAACAATGCCAGTTGGTTTTTCACTTAACTTTCTTTTATTTATTTTTTCAAAGAAACTATAAAGTAATTTATGTCTTTTTATTACGTAATTGTGTTACAAATATGTACTAGTCTTCCTTGCAAATTTATTCTGTTTGCATATATCGAATTTATAATTTATTTTCAATCTTAGAGTACCAGTAATAATACGTAGATTAATCTAATTTATTGAGCATCAGCATGTACTTACTTCAGATGGTGAAAGCACCCCCTAGCACAATCACATCCATAAAAGTGGAATTGTTACTAAAAACCTAATAAAATTAGTCATCCAAGAGCACAATAATTCTTAAGTTAATGTCACAAAAAACCCTAAACTGACAAGTGTACCAAAAATTAAATTTTTTAACACAAAAAATCCTAAACCGATATATCTATAACAAATTTACTTTTCGTTAAATTTTACTGTGAAATTACCGAATTAAACGATACAACAGTTGATAAGTGTACTAATTTGAAGTTTTACCTTTCATTTGTTATAGGTGTATCAGTTTGTGGTTTTTCATGATAATAATTCAATTTAACGGATACTAATAGAAGGTAAATTTGTCGTAAATATATCAATTCGGTTTTTTGGTAATAAATTTATCACGGGTATATTAGTTTGGGTTTTTGCGGTCACAAAATTAATTTGAAGTAAAATTATTATGAATATATCAGTTTTTGTTTATTCTGGTTATCTATTTAAGACCTTTTTTTCATCCTATTTAATCTTCTTGTTTCTGGCATACAGAATTTCTGAACACGTTCGACACGTAATACTAATTCCTGGAGTTTTCATAAAAATGTCATCAAAAATCTCTCTGTACTAACTAACAAAGGGAGTTGACGAGTTCCGAAATGAGGGAGAGTCTAGACAACGAGGGGACACAAAAATAGGCAAAACCATCTCCTGAGCTTTCGCTAATGTTTCATGCACACCTGTTTTCAATTCTGTCCTTAATCTCCCCATTTTGCCGACTTCCGAGCAATTTTTCCCCCTCGTCGCTCGACCTTTTGGTCTTTTAATGCCAACCCCGCTCCCGTCGTCCTTGATCCGGGCGGCGGCGAGCACAGGACCATCCCACTCCCTCCACCGCGGCCGATAAGATCTCCCCATTCCGGTACCGGCGATGTCGTCGATAATCCTGAATCCCTTCCAATTGTTAGAGCTGAACGTCATCTCCGCACAGGACCTAGCGATGGTTGCGCGCACCATGCGCACGTACGCGGTCGCGTGGGTCCACCCCGACCGGAAGCTCTCGACCCGGGTGGACTCCCACGGCCGGAACAGCCCCACGTGGAACGACAAGTTTGTGTTCCGGGTCGACGAGGAGTTCCTCCGGTCCGACACGTCCGGGGTCATGATCGAGATCTACGCCGTGCATTGGTTCAGGGACGTGCTGGTGGGCAGGGTGCGGGTGCTCGTGGGCCACCTCGTCACCCCGCAGTCCCGTCCGTTCCGCCACCAACAGCACCACGTCGGTATGCGCTTCGTGGCCCTCCAGGTGCGACGCCCCTCGGGGCGGCCTCAGGGCATACTGAACATCGGCGTCACGGTGCTCGACAGCTCGATGCGGAGCATGCCACTGTATATGCAGCTCAACGCCTCCGCCGTCGGCTACCGCGACCTAATGGGCGAGGAAGATCCGTATCATCACCATCACCATATCACCTTCACCATCACAACAACAATCTTTTGCCTTCTTCTAATCATCATAATCAACAGCAGCAGCTGCAGCGGAAAAAACTGGAACTTAGGCGAACCAAGAGCGACACGAGTTCGATGATGGCCGCAGGACAAGTTAAGACGTTGAAAAGAAAAGTGTCGTTCCGCAACAGGCCGCACTCCGTCATCAACGACTCGGAGGACGGGTCGCCGACCCAAGAGAGGAGAAAGAAGAAGAAGGGATCGAACTCGAGATCTAGTTCCATGGTCAATGGATGGAAAAAGTTGGCAACAAGCACAAGACCGGGTCCGATATGTCGCCTAATCCAAAGCCCGATGCGAAGGCCGAGGATTTGGACATGGCGATGGTTCCCTTCCAGCAGATCCCGAGCGCCCAGAAGCCCCTCGCCAAGAACACGGCGTTGGATTTCGAAGCTCTTCTGAGCAAGCCGGGTCAGCTAATCATCACGGAATCCGAGCTGGGCCCGTCGCCCTCCGAGGTGGCAGCGGCAGTGGCGGCGAAGGAGAGGTACAAGGTGAAGGAGGCCGAGAGCTCGGTCGCAGGCGGGTGCAGCCTGAACGAGAGCGTGGAAGGTTTACAGTCTAAGCTCGAGAGGTGGCGGATGGAGCTTCCGACGGTGTATGACCGTGGTGACTACTCGAGCTTACCGTCGAGCGGCGGCGGCAACAACAACAACATTGTCAAGTCTAAGTCGAGCAGCCGGCGACACGTCCGACGGCACACTGACGGTGGAGGAGGTGGAGGCCTGTTCTCCTGTGTGGGTAACATATGTGGATTGGAATGCACCATAGTTTGTGGAAATAATGAACCTCCCTAGGGTAAAATTATGGTGACACACACACACAAGTTGGCTCCAAGAGAAAACATGTCCCAAGAATATTTATCCCTTCCATTTGAATTGACCTGATGGAGTAGATGGTACACATTTTTACTTGGGTTGGATTCATTTGAATTGATGTGGTGGCCTCCTGCTGATAAAAAGGGTGCTGATGACCTGAATCAGTATATGATCATGCATCGCTAGGGGGATGGATATAGAGTGGTGAGGAATATGATTTTTGAGTTAGTCCCTTGGTTCCATCTTGATTTCAACCTTTTGCCAGTTGATATATGTGTACTCGTTCCAAATCATGCTGACCATTTTGCTAATAACTTTATACCATGCTTGCCTTTTTTGCTGAGCTTTTCTTGTGGGACAATTCATATCAGAGTTACCGAGAAAAAAGGTGGACATGTTTTCTTCCATTTTCACCCGGAGCAAAGTTTATTGGTAGATTATAAACATTGACGTTGCCCATATTTATTATTGATCAAGAGATAGGAGAAAAAAAAAATTAGGCATAAGACATCGGAGATCCTTGAAATACTGTAACGAATTATTCAATATCGTCCATCACTCTATGCTGACTCTTCGAATTATTTACTCTTTTTTTTTTTTTTGAGTTGGTTTTTATGTTAAAAAGTAAATGGGAATATGAACTAACATATTAGGTCACATCAACCTGACTTAACATGTTGGTGATTAAATTCCTAGATGGAGAGAGAGAGAGGTGATGGTGGTGTCGTAGTCACTACCATTGCCTCAAACTTACATACGTGCAGAGAGAGAAGTGATGGGCGGCGAGGTAGACCGCATGATCGAGGTTGCATGACCCCAACCATAGGTTCGTGTGACCTGGATGCTTGAATTGACACAACTTGACAGGACAACGATGTATCACACTATAAAATATTTGAGGTAATTGAATTATTATAAGTTATTCAATATTGTCCATCAATTTTTTTGCTGAATTGAGTTTTTAATTTATTAATTATTTCTTCGAGTTGGCTCTTATGTTTAAAACCAAAATAGAAATATTAACATGAACTGACATGTCAAGTCATGTCAACTTGACTTAACAAATCAGTGGTTTAATGTGTTTTTCTTTTTCTTATTGGAGAGAAAGAGAATGGGGTAATTGTAGTGGAGCAAACACCACCATCAATCAAAACTTATGCAGAGAAAAAAGTAGACTTATGCAGAGAAAAAAGTAGAGGTGAGCATAGACCAGATTGGGCCGGTCCACCTCCTAATCCTAGTATTAGTTTTCAATTTTTGAAACTGAGGACCAACTCTATTGAGCTTGGGATCGAGGATCGAACCAACCTAATAGGTTCAATCCGATTCTAGGGTTAACTCGAGACCAATTGATAATTTTTTTATTTTATTTTTTGTATTCCCTGAAAAGGCAAACCTATCATTTCAAATAACATATACATCAACAATGCGACATTGTTCAACCAAGTTATAAATACCAATACATATTCAATAAATTTAAGATAATGCAACTTTAGAAATTTCATATCTACTAAAAGTAAGAAACCATAAAAACAATTAAGACCGCTCATAGAGATATGGGACAAGAACTCAAGACCCAAGACAGCTCGCACGGTGCTAATTTAGGGATTTCAGGATTAATAATCGACCCAGTACCCCTAGAAATTGAACCAAGACTGGTAGGGTTGGACCGATTTAGAGTCGGTCTAACGTTGAGTCTAAATTGATACTCACTCCTGGAGAGAAATGATGGTAACGATGCGATCACTGCTTGGTTTGGCATCGTCGGGTTGCATGACCCCAACCAAGCAACTCGCTAGGGCCACGTGACCTTGATTGAAGCTGCCAATGGTTGCACGATCCTGGCCAAGCGATGCTTGCATCGGCACGACTCGACGGCATCGGGGGAGGGCAATTATGTACCGTGGCACTGGGAGCCCTTCTCTTTATTTTAATTATTTTTTTTTTTAAGTCATGCTTGACACCATTGGCATTTTTTAGGTGGAATTGTAACGTTGGCAAGTAAAGATGGCTTAACAGTCGCATTAGTATTTCTCTTTCACAATTTTCACGGAAGGAGTAATTAGAAAAAAAAAATTGTATAGTTTAAAGATTTAATTGCACAAAAAAAAGTTAAGAAATCAAATTAAATATTTACAATAATTTAAGGACCTCCGATGATTTCATCGAAGAAAAAATTATTAAAAAAAAAATGTCTATGAATGGCAGATATAGGCGTTGAGTGACCACTCAATTCTTCGGCGTTAGCACACTTGCTTATGAGAGATTTTGAAGCCACGAATATGCTAAGGGTAATAAAATTTCTTTCAATAATCACTATAGGCATAAGTACAGAAAAACGACTTGGTTTTGATCATCGAAAAATTAATAATTTCTTAATTTTTATTTGATCAATTGAGGGTTTAGAAACTTAAAAAAGAAGTTACAATCAAGTCACGAGCTCACTGTAAGTGGAATTCACGCAGCCATCCATTTCTATTTTTCATTAGCAATTTGCCTAATTTTTTGTTTATTGAAATATTGTTTGACCCGGTTATTTGTTTACTTCATTAATTTTACTCCACATGTATTCTTTTAATTGGTTATAAACTGTCTACTAAAATTATTACCATTAATACTTTTTCTTACTTGCAAGTCCCCTCTATCGGGCCATTCTTTTGTAATATCGTTCGATTCCACTTAAAAGCTAACTTGAAAGTTAATGGAAAATTATTTTAGGATCTGTATTATTTTGTTTTACTAGTTTATTCTTGTTTCTATCCTGTATTGGGGAGATATTTGATCTTAATAACGTGTAACATTTTGAAATGGTCGAGTCGGGCCTTAAGGCCCCTGCGTAGGTCCTTCCCATCGTCCATTGAACGGGCATGGCTTTTTCAGCCCAAGCCTATCCAATGGGCCTAAACTTTCAGCCAATGTTGGGCTCTAAGCGCTCGCCTTCTGATCAAATTACTCAAAAAACATCGTATAGATTCAAGGGATGATTTAGAGGCAGCAAATGGGTGGGTCAGACCGGTTCCGGTTGGACTAACTTCGATTTCGACCTTCTCGCAATTGGTACATGTCATTTCGGATTACAGAAAAGGTTCAGCTGGGTCGAAGTCGGAATGGTTCAAATTGTCTACTTTTCGGGTTCGGTTCAGGTCAAAACTGGTCTCAAGTGCCGCGTTTCAGATAGTTCAAATAAGGCCTACTTCAGTTTTGATTTCAACAGTGGAGGTAAATGGATGGGTCATATCAGTTTGGATTCGATTAAATTGGATTTTGTGTCGTTCACATATGAGTCATTTCGATTTATGACATCTAGGAGCAGATATCTAGTTTACATGGATTCTAGGCACATCTGGTTTCTGTTCACTTAGGATTGGCTCCCGAGTTTGGTTGGGTTTAATGGCTGAACAGCTGGGAATTTTCAGTTGTGCGTTTTTCCGAACACGATGAGTCGGATACAGATTGTTTACTCTAAACTCAAGCTAGATTATATCTATTTTTGGGTGGACCAGGATGTTTTTCGAGGTTAAATCCAGCCTTGCCACCACTACATGAAATTATTTCCTTTGTGAAGTAGCTAGAAAGTTCGTCATGTCTAAATTATCGGATCAAAGGGTGGCTGGAGGTGATAAAATGGGTCACGAACCTATATCTTAACTCGTATTTAATGGGTTGGGTGATATATGGGTTACCTAAGATTTAAAATATATGAGGGAATGGGTTCAATAGATCAAAAACCAAATTAATGGGGTTTTAATGGACCTACAAAGGACCTACATTTTGAAGAATTGGACAAGATGCACTTTACTATTTGCACTTTACCATTATTACTTACATGTATTTAAAGTACAAGGTAGCTGATTGTTTATAGAAAGAAATCAGCTAGAATAACTGTAATGCAGTAACTTTCCTAGCTATGACCTTTATACATGGGAATAAAATCTTCTATATGAAAAAAGATAAATTGAATTTGTCAGCTTTGGAAACTCTCACTGCACTTGCCAAGAGTACAAGAATTGCTTGATTGGTCTTAATCAGATTAAGAGCAATTTTCGGAATTGCTTTGTTGTCGAGAGATATTTTCTCCAATATGCCCTATAAGAGAGGCGTTCCATCGTGAATGTCAATCTTGGACCGTAAATGAAGAAAATAGTTGTCATGCATGAGGCTTTGTTAGTGCATCCACGAGTTGATTATGAGTGGACACATGACTTTCTCTTAAGGCATTTGTTAACCATGTCATGAACAAAATGATAATCAATGGTAATGTATTTCATCTTGGAGAGAAAAACAAGATAGCAAACACACACATAGCATCAATGTTATCGCAATAGATGCTAGGTGTGGTTGAAGAACCAATTCAATGCATGAGAGATTGAATCCTCATGAGCTTAGAAGCTGTCGCAGCAATAGTGCGATACTCGACTTCGGTTGATGAATGAGCAACAAATCATTGTTTTCAAGAGCACCATGATATCAAATTATGGCCAATAGATGTAGGCGATTGTAGACTTACCATCGTTTGGATTGCCTTCCCAATCAGCATCAAAGAATGCACAAAGCGGTGGAGAGGGACTAAAGATTAATAATCCCTTTGAAATAATGTAAAACACGTTTAATAGGACTTAATGTAACTCTATTGGTTGATGCATAAATCGAGAGAGTGTGTTGACAACAAAAGCAATATTGGGCCTTGTGAATGCAAGATATTGAAGAGCACTAACAATCTTCATATATTTAGTTGCATCAGTATGGTTCGACCAATCAACAAGAGCAAGAGAGTTGCTAATAGCCATTGGGGTGGTCATCTCCTTGGCTCCTAACATGATTGCTTGATTGAGAATGTCCTTTATATACTTATGTTGTGTGAGAAAGAGACCAAACTTTGTGTGCATCACCTCAAATCCCAAGAAGTAGTGTAGATCCCCAAGGTCCTTTAGTGAGAACTAACCTACAAGAGCTTTCGCAAACTTTTACAAAAATTATGTATTACTTCTAGTCAAGATCGAATCATCTACATAAATTAAGAAATTAGTAATGATGCCATCATGTCTATATATAAAGAGCAAGGAATCTAATTTAGATTGGATGAATCCAAACGAAATAACAAAGGAACTAAGTATTTTGATGACACACACAAGGGGTTTGCTTAAGACCATAAATAGCCTTCTTCAATCGACAAATGCGATTTGAATGTGACTGATCAACAAATTCCAATGGTCGATGCATATAAACTTCCTCCATGAGAGAGTCATGTAAGAAAGCATTGTTGACATCTAATTATAGAAGGGGCCAACCCTTTGACAAAACTAGACAAAGAAAAACTCGGGTTTAACAATTAGACTAAACATATGATCATAGTTAAGTCCTGGCCATTGGTGAAATCCCTTGCCGACAAGTTGGGCCTTCTATTGAGCCATGCTGCCATCTAAGTTTCGCTTGACTCGAAATATCCACTTGCATTCAATAATATTATAATGCGGCTTAAGTGGTATAAGCTGTCATATACCATTTCAGAGAACTACATTAAATTTCTTTAACACGACAGTGCACCACTCTAGATCTTTTAGGGCCTGGAAGACACATGTTGGTTCAAGTACAGGTGGTAAAGGATGTTTGGTGCTAAATGTATCTATTTGAGTTTATAAATGTTATTTTGAGAGTGAGTGATCATTGGATGAGAACATGTGGGTATTGATGGAACTATGGTGGAGGGGCCGATGAAGTGCTTGAGTCCATAGGAGGATAAATGGAGCTTCAATGGCTAATGATGGATATGCACCCGGGGACATTAAATTGGTGTTCTCCACCAAAGTTGTGAGGCCATTTAAATAGTGATAAAAAAAACTTCTCCATTTGCTTAACATACTTGTTTGACTATGCATGGTATGGCTTAATTGTCTTGTATTGGAAGAAGTGACCGAATTCTTTATAAAAAATGAGAGGATGCACAAGTATTTTGAGATGGTAGAGACAAGGATTGAGATCTAGTACGATGGAGCGTTTTAGCAAGTTTGGAGTAAGGAGGCATGGACTCATCAAACACCACATGACATGAGAGAAAGACTTTGTTTTGTCGAGGATTGTAACAAATGTAAGCACTTTGATTAAGAAAGTAGCCAAGAAATATACAAGGTGTCGATTGATATTCAAGTTTATGCTTGCCATATGGTTTGAGTCAAGGATAACATAGGCAACCAAAAACTCGAAGTTTCGGGTAATTTGGACAAGAGTTAAAAAGTCTCAAAAGGAGCTTTGAGTCCTTAGACCGGTGTAGGTAGATGATATATTAGAAATGTAGTGGCTTGATATGCGTAGGACCAAAACAAGGATGGAAGAGACACTCGATGAAGCAATGGCAGACATATTTCAACAACTTGCCTATGACAACACTTTGCAATCCCATTATGTTGGGGAGCGTGTGGATGTGTTTGTAAATGTGTAATCCCATAAGACAAGAAAAATCTTTTTAGTTTTTGATATTCTCCACCATCATCAATGTAAATTGATACTATGGGACTTTTAAAATAGTTTTCCACCAATATCTTGAATTTTTTAAATAGAGCAAAAATATCATATTTTTGTTTGATTGGGTAAAACCAAATGTATTTGGTATAGTAATCCATAATACTAACATAATACGAACAACCATCTATTCATTTCACTGGAGCAGGACCCTAAACATCACTGTAAATGAGTTCAAAAAGTCATCGGCTAGAAAAAGTAGAAGCACTAAATAGAAGTGTATGACTTTTATCACATTGACATAACTCGCACAAAAATCTAGAATGTGACTTAAAAATAGAATGAGTTGACTTTGATTTTAAAAGATATTCGAAGATCTAATGAGAGTGTGACCAAGATGTCAATACCAATCACTATGGGACACATGGACACCAGTCATTATGGAGAGTGGTGGATGAGTCACATGGGATGAAGATGGAAGTTCATATACATCATTGTTATTCTAGCCTTGTGTGAGAGTCACCCCCTTGTGAAGGTCTTTCACCAAAAAAATGGTCCCAAAAAAATTCCACTGACGTTTGGTTAGTCTTGCAAAAATTTGAAACAAATATCAAGTTTTTACTAATATCAAGAACATGCAAAACATCTGAAATGAATATGAAGTAGTTGGGGAGGAAAGTTTAGTTGAACATATGTGTGTTATTTGCAAACCTGAGCCATCATCAATAAGGATTTCATCTATTCCATTATATTTAAAATGTAGAGAGAGATTTTCCAGACTTGAAGTGACATGATGAGACACTCCAAAGTCCATGAACCATCCTTACTTAGCTTAGTGAGGCAACACTATGTTGTTTGCGATAGGAGGAGAGGAGAAATATGTTTGGCTATGCTTGGCTAAGTGGCCTACACATTCATGTGATTGGCACCCGACTCATGATTTTTGAAAGGGTTGGCTATGATCATAATTGTTGCTCCTTCACTAATGAGATTGTCAAGTTGATTGAAAGGAGTTTGAGCCTCAATGCAAAATTGGGCATTGGTTGGTGTTCCTATGGGAGACTCTCTTGGCGAGAATTGTAGTGACAAGAGTCGATTGACCCTGACTCTCTTCCCTTTTTAGATATTGCATGAAATCAACAAGTTTATCATGGAGTTCCTCGAAGGAAATGGGTGATTCACATGCTCTAATAATGACATAAATTTCCTTGAATTTGGAGTCAAGTCATTTAGAACATGTAATATTAAATCATCACTAATAAAAGAATTGACGATGGCAAATTCATTAGCAATTTTCTTTGACAACTAGTAAATACTCAACTACTGATCGAGTGTCACATTTTGTGAGGATTTCACACTCCTTGAGACTCATGACACGCGAACGTGTCCTATTGGCAAAGAGATGCAAAAGTTTGTTCCAAGCCGTGTGTGTTGTTTTGGCAGAGGCAACGATTAAGACAATTGAGTCCGGAGTGGAAGCTATGATTGCATGAAGCAAAAATTGATCCTGACATACCCGATGAGAATAAGATGGATTGGCAATAGTTTTGCCATCAATAGTCATGGTGTTAGACGGACATAATAGGGTTCCATCTACATACCCCATTAAATCGTAACCCAGTGGCAGAGAATTAAATTGAGTCAACCAAGAGGGGATTATTCATCGATGTCAACTTGAGGAGTAGTTACATAGCTCCATTCATTGACACAAGCATGGTGGCGTCATTTGAAGAGGACTGGCGACTATCGGAGGAGTACCGGTGTTTGAGGAATTTTCTACCATTGGAAAAAATTGAACGATGTGCTTGTGAGCAGTAGGCACTAATACCATGAAGAATTTGATAAGATGCTCTTTACTGTTATTACTCACATGTATTTAAAGTACAAGGTAGTTGATCATTTATTGAAAGACATCGGCTAGAATATCTATAACACAATAACTTTCCTAGCTATGGCCTTTACACATGGAAAGATAAAATCCTTTATACAAAGAAAAAAAAAATTGAATTTGTCAGCTTTAGAAACTCTTGCCACACTTGCCAAGAGTACCAGAATTGCTCAACTAGTCTTGATCTGATTGAAAACAATTTTTGGAATTGGTTTACTTTTGAGAGATATTTTCTCCAATACTTTCAACCCAAAAGGAAAGAAAAGAAAGGAAAATAAAAATAGCGTGGTGCTTCCACTCTGGCGTTATTCTATTATCTCTTTTCTTTGTCATGGGCTTTGGTATGTGGATACTAATTATACAACTCTAATTGTGACGGAGTGCTAATTTTCCCCTTAATTATAGGGACAGCAACATATGGCTTTTGTTTTTATGTTCCACAAAGGATGGATGTATTTGGATGTCTTATCTTTCAGAATAATTTATAAGTAGAGATTGCTTTCAATGAAGGCGGCGTTTGTTTTTGTTGACAAAAGTAAGACATCGAATTAAAGATGGCAAAATGGATCCACTAAGGTACTTTCCAATTTATATTTGTTGGGCTTGATTTATAGTGGGCTCCAATTATGTGAATGAATTAAGAAGAGTTGTAATAAAGAAAGACCAACTGAAAATAGGTCTAAATTGGTTTGACTCGGGCCCGTCTTTAACAAATTTCAATCAAAACAAAAAAATAACATCACTCCAAAGAAAGCTTCATCCTCCACTGAGCTTGAGCTCCAGTGTGCGTTGTGGACAAATTTTTGTGCGAACCTCTTTATTATGTAATGGGCAGTTCTTTCATATGCGCTGTGTTGCACAAATATTGAATCTCATTGTAGAGACAGATGCAAAGATAATTGATGGATCATTACAAAATATGGGAGAGGGAAGAAAGTGACATATCACAATCATGCTTAAAGAGTAATAAAAAATTTTGTCAAGATGTGTTGACTAATCTACATACCTAATGCTTTGAAGGTGGTCGTGTCTCTCTATGGAATATGGTAGATTCAATTTTGTTGGATAAAGGCAAGAAATAATAAGGATGAGAATAAATTTCATACGAAAATGGTAAAAATTGTTGAAAAATATAGGGTGCTAAAATTGAATTACATATAATTGAGTCAACATGGATTAGATGGATCAATTAGGGTCAAACCTATTTTTGACCCGCCCAAATCCTGTGCGATCCATTCATTTGACCAATCTACTTACGCCAAGCTACCTAACTTTACGAAGACTCGATTTTCATTAAAATAAAGTAACTATTCTTGATTTTCTCTCATTGCATTTTCTTTAAGCAACCTTTGATTTAATGCCATCTTCCTGGACAAAACTCCATTTCTTTATTCAAAAATCCCAAATTTATGGAGAGTGACAAATCTATTTGATATTTGATATGCTTCCACTTTATTACCTTTTGCTAGATTTTTTTGTTTGTTATTATCCTAAATCATAACAAGCAGTTAACTTAAATGACATTCAATCAATTTCGGCACTTGACCGTGGGAAGAATTTGTTTCAAAAACAAAATGTACATTACGTTCCTTGCTTCCCTTTTCCTTTGAAATTATATTCTACTTCAAGTTGCCGATGTCGTAGCTTTGTCGGATGTGTTGATAGAGTCTTGTTTTGGCCTTAATCCTGTTTTTATTTTTTGCTCGATGAATAGAATTAGAAACGCATGTCCTCATTGCAGATTTGCTTCCTCAATAATTTCCTTCTAATTTCATAGAAATCGCATGCCCGTTTACTCCTTTCTATAACCGTCAATCAACGCTGTCTAATATGAATCAGGTAATTTAATCAATTATGATAGCTTCATACCTCGTGGCTTCGTACGCCAGGTGCCAATGCTCTTCAATGTTCATGACTAGTCTATTGACCGGGATGTTCGGTAATAATCTGCAATTCCGATTATTAATATTATCGTTATTGCCTTCATCTACACATAAAAACATCATTTTGTTGTAATATTATTGTGGATGTTCTGATTTACTTCTAAATCGTTAGGACCGACTTTCAGGAGAATTTTACAATGTTTGTTTCATGCATGGCAACTTTTAAATTTAAAGGACTCCATGATATGTAAATTTGCCAATATATAAAATTTGGGATTTGCGAAGAAGATATGTTTTTACATATATCACTTATTGTCGGGAGAATTACCAAAAAAGTCATAAACCTATTGCAATTATGCCAATTTAGTCCTAAACTTTTTTTTTTGGCCGATTTAGTCCTAAACCTTTATAACCGAGCCAATTCAATCCATCCGGCCAAAATTGGCCGGCCGGACACTAACGTGGACACTGGCCGTCCCGCAAACGCTGACGTGGCAATTTTTTTTTTTTTTTTTCGAATTTTTTAAATATTTTTAAATATTTTTAAATATTTTATTTTTATTTTATTTTTATTTTTCCCCCTCTTCTTCTTCCTCTGGCTGGCCAACGTCGGCCGAAGGCTAGGGCCGGCGAGGTCAGCCTCGCCAGCCACTGGTGAGGCTCGCCCCCACCAGCCACTGGCGAAGGCAAGGCCGCCGTCGCCACATCCGGTGAGGCTCAACCTTGCCCAGCCATGGCGAGGTCGAGCCTAGCCGTCCCTAGGTAAGGAGCCTCGCTAGTGGTCGGCGAGGCTGCCGTCGCCAAATTTGGCGAGGTCGAGCCTGGCCGGCCATTGGCGAGGTCAACCCTCGCCTTGGCTGGGCGAGGCCCTGCCGGATTTGGCGAGGCTCGGCCCCGCCTAGCCTTGGCGAGGGGTGAGCTCGCCTTGGCGCCGATGGAGCCTGCTCCAGGGGTGAGCCGTGGAGCGATGGCGGCAACGAGGCGGAGCACTTCAGAGGCAGCTTCGGAACCCTAGGGGCGCGGGATCCGGTGGCGACGGATGACAAAATCGACTCGGCGAGCTCCTCCGAGTTGCACCACGAGTGCCTCGGTCGCTCGATCTCCGCCGCCGCTACAACTTCCTCTCTCTTCGAATCCGACCGTTCGAGCTGGTGACTCTCTTGACTCGCTGAGGCCTTGCTCGGCTTCGCTCCTTTCTTCGGAATTTTGGCCATGTTCGCGGGCCTTGATGTCTCCTTGGCCGCGGCGACCGCCTGAAACCTCTGCGACGAGCAGTGCTCATGGGTCACCACCTCACCAAATTTGGCGACGGCAGCCTCGCCGGCCACTGACAAGGCTCCTCGCCGGATGTGGCAACAACGGCCTCGCCATCGCTGGGCGAGGCTCGCTTTCGCCAGTGGCCGGTAGGGGCAAGCCTTGCCAGTGGTCGGCGAGGCTGACCTCGCTAATCCGGCCAGAGAAAGAAGAAAAGGAGGAAAAAAAAATATATATATTAAAAAATTCGAAAAAAAAATTCCACGTCAACGTTCGGCCGGCCAATTTTGGCCGGATTGACTGAATTGGCACAATTATAAAAGATTTAGAACTAAATTGGCCAAAAAAAAAAAGTTTAGGACTAAATTGGCACAATTACAATAGATTTAGGATTTTTTTGGTAATTCTCCCCTTATTGTCATGATTTATCGAAATCATTAACACCTATAATTTATTATACATATTGGGACGCGGATTTAAATAGGGATAACTCCGAATTAGTGGTAGGATCCTCGATAATCCACATCATCTTGGCATTTGGAAAAATGGCTTGATGCGCTCGAAGTGGGGCTTATTAGGAAGGACCTAAAAGTCTATCCCTAATATTTTCTAATAGGTTTGACGCCGGCCTGTGTCCTTCCGATGCCCACGATTACGTATCAATGGCCTCATGTCCTCATGACATATGGGGGCACATCATTCGTTGATTTCTGTATAAGGAGATTGTCATATGGCAAGATCTCACTCAATTGTCATATGGGTCATATCCCTATAGATACCTCAAATGTTATGCATTTTACATAAGAACTTCTGGACTTTAGAACATCTGAACTTTGATAGTCACCATAACAAGCGACTCGACATGCCTTGCCTATCCCTTGGCATTTGGGTTCAGAAGAATTGTCAGCTCCTCCTCCACACCCTCTCTGTTTCATTTCATTTTTAGTGTTACTGATACATGATACTAACCTTTCCTCAAGGCTCGGAAACCTCGGGAGCAAGCCTCCTTGTTAAGAGCTTTTGGGTTTTGGCGGCGAAGTAGGAAACAGTAGAGGAAACCACGGAGTGGAAGATGGATTATAAATCTTATTTCGAAGAGTACTTATTAAAGATAATCATTAACTTTTCATATTGTTTTGGACAAGTGGCAAAGAAAAATCCTCACATTTTCACTACTTTTTGGACCAAAATAAAAAAATTTCACTTATTTTTAAGTTCTTGCTCACATGGTATGCAATCAAGCACCACTGGTGAGAACAAGCCAGTCTTATTATGTTTCTAGAGAGATCTAATTCTTTTATGCACTCGATTTTACTAGTATTGTTTAGACTTGTCTTCTTATTTTTTGTCAAAATTATTTAGACTTTTCTTGAAGCTAGGGTTTAAAGCCTTTTTTATTCTTGATTTCCGGCATAAGTCCCACATTAATCATTATAGGCAAATCATGAGGGAGTGAGTCAAATAAATAGGGAGGGGGAACAAACAAGGAAAAGTGCCTTAAATTAATGAGTAAGGAAAACAAAGTGAGGAGAGGAGCCGGTCGCAGCGCCTCATGTGAAACCAGAGTTTCTTGGCACAAGAATTTGTGGAGGCATTATAGGCAGGACAAGCGTTGACGCTGCTTATTCTTGCAAAACTGGATAGGTTGAATTTTGCTACAAGAATGGACTATATAATATCGGCCCACTCGATTTTTATTATATTTTTTTTCATTTATTATTTTTATGTATTTGTTGTTTTTACCCTTTTATTATATATTTTTTATTTTTGCAAAATGGATAGATGTAATCTACAAAAATTGAGGTGTCAACAGTAGTTGATCAAGTAAGAAGGGAAGATTTCTTTGATGCTTGGACTTGTTACGATTTTTCATTGTTGTACATGATATGAATCCATATGACGGGGTTCGAGATGCTATATTGTTCTAAAAAGGATGTGTACTAGGCTGAGTTTCCTGTGGGAACAGTTTAGAATCATGCACGAGAGATATCTCGGTTGCTTCCAGCAATAGCTCTCCTTTGGACTCAAAATTTGGCTAGTTTGCTTGATTTGACATGTCAAACCTTATTTGAACCATTCCCCATGCAAACTAGGAATTTCTTCATAAGGATCGTAAAGAGAGAAATTGTAGAGAGAATCTTTGAAGATTCTACTACTTGTAAGATACAAATGAGGGGAGGAGGCTCTATATATAAAAGTATAGACTTAATCATTGACCGTAGATGTCTTTTTAGTCTGACGATGGAGATTATCTCCTTATCTACCAACTACTCGCATTTATTATAAAAGTGTACAATATCATTCATCTCAGGAGTATCCTAGAATATTAAAGGAAAATCTTAGGATTTTGGAGATTTGAGGATTACTTGTTTATGAATCATTCAGGGTCCTCCGTTCAAAAAACCTCTAGATTGCATCACTTCTTGGGCCATGACACTATGGTAGCACTCCTTTGCATCATGTAGCTAAGAAGGGGATCAAGAATACTGTGAAGTCACTTCTTTCTGACGGAAGTTTGTGTCAATAATTCTTATGCTAGTAGTTTACATTATGTTGATTGAAGTTTTTACCCAGCTTCTTGTTGTATAGGTTATGTAATAAACATGCATGTTTTGAATCTTCAGCGAATGCATTGGTGATAACAGATTGTTGACACCTAATTTTAGCAAATCTAAGGAAATAAAAAAAAAATCGCATAAGAACAAATAAAATGAAAAAATGGGGAAAATCAATCTGATTGATTATGCATGGAAGTTGGAAATTTCAAATCTTGGTAAATGCGAAAGCAATTCCCAGTCGAGGATCAAGAGAATTAGGTAAATAAAGAGCAATAATTTTGATAAAATGAAAGAAATCGAAGCAAAATTGAGCTGATTGTGAAATCACGCTCCGATTTGTAGTCATGAATTAATGCAATAGAAGATGAAAACTCGAGAAATTGCCATGGAAAGCAGCCGTCTAGAATCACTATAAAAGAGAGCCACAATTTTCGTGACCGGGGGAGCGAATTCGAAAGCAAAAAAATTTAGAGAAAAAATTCGTGCAAGAAAAAAAGCCTTCATCCGTCTAGTCAAAGTGAAAAGCATTTTCTCTCTTCTTTCTTTAACAAAAAAGGGGAAAAGTCAACAATGCAGTAGAGTGAGAGAGACAGGTGAGCGACATGAAAAAAAAAAAATGAACTAGTGGCACTGTTCATCTTCTTCGCGAGGCAACCCCTGCTCGCGCCGGCGCCGCGCCCGCACCGACTACAGTGCCGGCACCGCCTCCACTAGCCACTATCGCGCCTCCGCCACCGCGCTTCCGCCATCGCTGCTTCACCGATCTCCCCGCAAAGCTCACCGCGCCGATCTCGCTTGCCGACGCTCCCTGCAACTAGGGGTGTGCATGGTCCAGGCGAGCGGTTCCCAACCTAGAACCGAGAACCGCCCACTAAAAACTAGTTCCGAAAAATTGGAATCGGGAACCGCCCGCTAGTTACATGGATCCACCCGGGAACCGGACCGCCAGTCCGGTCCGGTTCCCGGGTGGATCCATAGAACTGGTCCAACCTCCACGCCTTCCCCTTTTTGCCTTCAATCGGTTGCGACCTCGCTCTGCTTCCGTCTTGGCCACCACCACCATCTTGGCCACCACCTCCATCATCTCCCACTCCTCCCTCGAGACCGACAATGAGGAGGACAATGAGCCGTTCTTAGACCTAGAGTTCGTCCGTCCCCTAAGATGAGGATGATGGGGAGAAGCCTGAGGAGGGGGAGGAGGAAGAGGGGAGGTAGAAGTTGGAGCCTATATAAATACTTTTGCTAATTTCGAATTTTTTTAATATTAAAAATTAATATATTAGTATAATATAACCGGTCCGGTCCAAGTGGGCGGGTGGGCGGATCCGCCCATGGAACCGAGAATCGGACCGATACCCACCAATTCCCATAAATTAGAACCGGGAACTAGACCGATTCCCTTAAGAACCACCAGTTTCGGGCGGTTCCGGTCCGGTTACGGGTGATCTGGGTGGGGTCTCGATTCTTTTGCACACCCCTACCTGCAACTCACCGATCCGGCCACTACCGCTTTAGCCACGAGCCAGCACCCGACAACCCCCCTCTCTACCTGTCTCCGACGTCTTCCAGCCCCTGCTCAACGACCACGCCTGCAGCAACACCACCTGAGGCCCTCACCACTCACACCGCTGCTATTCCAATCTCACCACTCGAGTGCCTTGAAACCGACAGATCTGAGCCTGCCTCCACTCCACCACCACACGACGCCTCTACAACCGCCTGTCCTCCTCTGTCGCCGCACCACAGCAGCCCGCGTCACCGCCGACTGCTGCTTGCCTCCTCCCGACACCATCGCCGCCAAGCAGCCGACGCTCGGCCCTGCCCCGCGCCAGCTGTCCGTCCCCACGCCTCCCTCGCCCGCCATCGCCCGGCCCTCGCCAGAGCTCCGACGTCGGCCACCCTACGCCGCAACGACCAACACTGCTACTTTTCCCAAGTCCCCCTTAGCTAGTTTAGTTTATTTTTATTTTTATTTTTTAAAGTTTCGTTATTATTATACAAATTTGAACATTAGAATGTGTTTTTCATTTTATGAATATTCTATGCATTATCCGTAAGGTTTTGCTCAAAATTACTATAATTATTAATTTGATTCGTAAGATATCGAATCATTTTTTTAATTATATTAATTTTTTGGACATTTTGATAGTATTTTAACTTATTAAATCATTATAATTATTAATTGGATCCGTAAGACTTCGAGTCAAATTTTTAATTATTTTGAATTTTCTTATATATCGTGATGTTTAGGATTAAAGTAATCATTAATTTAACTCGTGAGACAACGGATTATTTTTTCAATTATTTTAATCCTTTATTAGATGAATATCTTGATTAGTTTAGATATAATGTTTATTTGATAATTGTTTGTCTTGAAAAACACTAAAAAAAATAATCAAAAAATCAAATCTTGCATCGGAGTGTGTTGGTTTAGTAAATTAGGATTGCATTTTTTAGGATTGTGCTTTTAGATAATGTTTGGAATAGATTAGGATATAATTTTTTTTTATAGATAGACTCTTAAATAATGTTTGCACATTTTGATAATCTCATTTTCTTAAAAAAAAAAAATAGTTTTATAAGATAGGATAGGGTTTAAGTCAAATTAACCCCTAAAACATATTAGAAAATTATTCCTTTTTAAATAGTTTAACTATTTTTTTATTACGAATTTTAATAAAAAAAAATGTAAAAATATTAGGTGCATGTCAATTAGTTTGCATGTTATGTTTATTTAATTAGAAATAGCTTGTTAGCAAAATTAGGTCATGTAGTTAAAGTGCATGTTTTAATTTCAAAATGATGCAATTTATTTGATTCATTGAGTGTTTAATAATGATTGTGCACCCGTGTGATCCCTATTGCATGATAGTAATTTAGATTAAAATAAATTCAAGCAGTCTGCAAAAACATTTTTTGAAAATAAAAAGAATGGTACCAAAAGGGCATTAGAGAAATCTAGTGTAACAAAGTCCCCGTACCCAAAATCTCCGATTCGTAGGAGTAAAATAATTCTCGGTGCACCTAAAATAATAACGAAATTTAGGTGCACCCAAGAATTATTTTACTCCTACGAACCGGAGATTTTGGGTACGGGGATTTGGTTATACTAGATTTCACTAATATCCTTTCGGTACTATCAAAAATATTTTTGCAGACGGCTTGAATTTATTTTAACCTAAATTACTATCAAGCAATAGGGTGATCATACGGATGCTCAATCATTATTAAACACTTAGTAAATCAAACAAATTGCATCAAAAGAATTAAACACCATGCAAGCAATTATTTTGTTTGGGTTTTCTTTTATCTTAAAATTAAAACATGCACTTTAACTACATGACATAATTTTGCTAACAATATATTTCTAATTAAATGAAACTAAAATGTCAACTAATTGACATGCACCTAATATTTTTGTATTTTTATTAAAATTCGTAATAAAAAAACTAATTAAACTATCTAAAAATTAATAAATTTTAATATGTTTTAGGGGTAAATTTGACTTAAACTCTGTCATATCTTAGAAAACTATTTTTTTTAAAGAAAAATAAGATTATCAAAATATGCAAACATTATTTAAGAGTCTATCTATAAAAAAAATTATATCCTAATCTGTTCCAAAATTTATCTAAAAGTACAATCCTAAAAAAATGCAATCCTAATTTACTAAACAAACACACTCCAATGCAAGATTTGATTTTTTGATTTGATTTGATTTTTTTAGTGTTTTTCAAGACAAGTAATTATCGGATAAACATTATATCTAAACTAATCAAGATATTCATCAAATAAAAAATTAAAATAATCAAAAAAATAATCCGTTGTCTCACGGGTTAAATTAATTATTACTTTAATCCTAAACATCATAACATATAAGAAAATTCAAAATAATTAAAAATTTGACCCAAAATTTTACGGATCCAATTAATAATTATAATGATTTAATAAGTTAAAATACTATAAAAATACTCAAAAAAATTAATATAATTAAAAAAATGATCCGACATCTTACGGACCAAACTAATAATTACAATAATTTTGAGCAAAACCTTATGGATAATGCCTAAAATATTTATAAAATAAAAATCACATTCCAATGTTCAAATTTATACCATCGTAACGAAACTTTAAAAAAATAAAATAAACTAAACTAAAATACCTAAGGGGAGTTGGGAAAAGCTGCAGCGTTGGGCGGAGCACGGCGTCGGCGGAGGCAGGAGCGCGGTCGTCGGACGCCGGGCGGAGCAGGGGCAGGGTCGTCGTTCAGCGGTGGCAGAGGCGCTCGGGTGCTCGCGGCTGTGGAGGCGCGGTCGTCGGAGCTCGGGGCGTTCGGCGTTGCTGGTGCGGGGACGGTGGCAGAGGCGTCGCGGGCGGAGGGCTGCAGGCGCGGGCAGAGCAGGGACAGCAACAGCGTCGCCGGGGCGGAAAGGGCGGCGGTCTGGCTCCGGTCCGGCTCTGGCGGAGGCGCGGCGACGGTCGGCACGGGAGACGGACAGCAGGAGGGTCGCGGGGGCGCGGCGAGCACGCAGGAGGAAACGCTGGGGAGACGCGGCGGGGGCTGGCAGCTCGGCTGCCGGCATTGGGTGGCGCTGGCACGGTGGTGGCGCGAAGAGACCGGCGGCGCAGGAGATCGGTCACGGCGGCCCGGGCAGCAGCGAACAGAGGGGGCGTCGGGAGGCTTTCACGAAGAAGACGATGAACAGTCTCCTTTTCTTTTTTTTTTTCTCTTTCTTCTCTGCTGCACGTCACTTCTCCCTCTCTGTTCACGTCGCTGTCTCCCTTGCTTCCGCTGACTTTTGCTTTTTCTTCTCAAAAAGCTTTTTTCCTCTTTCTTCTTTTGTGTAGATTTTCAAAGGAACAAGGGAAAAGAAGCCCTCCAAAAACCCTAAAAACGAGGAATAAAATTTTCTCTTTTGTTTTGAATTCTTTCGAATTTTTTGTTTTCCCCTTCTCACGAGATTTTTTCTCTCAATTCTTTGAATTTTTTTAGCTTCCCCCCTCCATTCGTGCGGGCTTCCCCTTTTATATGTAACGAAATTGAGCCCCTTTATGAAAGAAGCAAAATTTCCTCCTTCTTTTCGATTGCATCTCACACGGTTAAGGCATAATCTTCACGATTTTATTTCATTTTCTTTCTTTTGTTCACACCATTGATGATTGAAAGATCTGATGTTTCTTTTATTATGTCAAAAACGCATATTATCTAAAGATTAACGCCAAATATATATCCTCTCTGAAATAATTCATTAAAACATTCCAATTTTCAACGAAATATACCTCTTGGTGTATATCGTTTGAATATTTAAAAGATTTACTAAATATATCAAATCGTTATTCCTCAGCCAAACAAAATGCAATCCTAAAATTATATACTATGTAATTTTATTTTATTTTTTGGTAAAAATTAACTCATTTTTTAATGCAAAATTTAGATGTCAACACAAATAATTGTCAAACTCTGCTTGATGTGGTCAAAGCTAAAGGATAGACTAATGTTGTCCGTGCAATTGAGGTTTGCCTTGTGGACATAACAAAATTGTATCCCATCAAATGGGAAATCGTAATAGATTGGATTAACTTAATCTAACCTTTAATTTCAACGAAAAAAAAAAAAACTGACTTTTAATGCTTTTAGGGTCACATGAGTTTATTCTCTGGTTGGTTACGGGAGTTTTATGGTTCTAGGTTCCTGGAGGTTTTTGCTCCTCAGTTGCTTTCAAGAAAAGCGTGGCCGTTTTAGTTTTAGCTTTTAGGTTACTATCATGAAAAATCTCAAATTAACATATTTATGATAAAATTTATTATAAATAAATTTTTTTATTATAAAAAATTCCAATATAATACGTTTATGATAAATTTATTACAAACTAATTTGATTACAATCAAAAACCCCAAATTGGTAAATTGTGATAAAATTATCTTCTGTTAACTTTTCTTAAATTGGATTAATACCACGAAAAATCACAAATTCGTAAATTTGTGATAAAGGAAGGGTAAAACACCAAACGGGTACAACCGTCAAGTATCACGTATCATCCAATCCCAAAATTTGATAGTAAAATTCAATAAAAATTAATATATGATAAATTTGTCATAAATGTACCAATTTAGAGTTTATTGTGTTATTAATATTTTTAGTTTTTACTTTTCTAGGCAGCCGTTGGGTTATGCTTTATTTTTATACACTCATCTCTTGTGGTCATGCCTTCTTTGTGTTGGCAAAACAAATGGATTATTTTAATGTATCGCTAGCTATTTATCCGGTTGCCCTGATTTTTATTTTAATTTACTTCTTTTTTTTTAGGTGGGTAGTCATTTATCCGTGTGGTTATCGAAATCCCACTAAGCCGTTCGAGTTGGAATTGGCAGTATGTCTTAGAATGCAGGTACCATTCCTTTGTTACCAAAGTGATATTAAGGGTCCGTTTGTTTCACGAAAAATGAGTTATTTTCGAAAAATATTTTCCCATAAATCATTTTCCAGAAAAATGACAATATTTTTTTGTATTCAGCTAAAACCTGAAAATGTTTCGGAAAATATTTTCCAATGTTCGGTAAAAAAAATATTTTCTAAGACTTCACCACTCAGGCATGCATCACTTACTGACCTATAAATCTATCAAATATGAATTTGCCTTTAAATCCGAGCAAACTTGCTTCATATCTTTGTTCCCTTATTGTCATCAAATGCTCATTTACTCTAAAAAATGGTCGTGTGGATTTTAAAAAGAAGCAAAAGAGAAAAGAATCAAAGCATGTACAACGCTAATGAGAATCTTCTAGTTGAGTGGCCTTGTTCTCCTCCTGCGTCTTTTGTGTTCTAATAAACAAAAGAAAAAAGAAGCAAAGCATGTAGAGCCATTTGCTTGAGCAATCTACAACGAGAATAGAGTAAATAAAGAAAATGATAAGCAAGAGTGCGGAGCGCGAGCTTGAGATTGACGAGCTTAAGGTTCACGACAACGGCTAACAACTAACCAAGAAAGAAAAAGATGGGAAACAAAGAAAAGAAAAAAAAAAAGAAATAGAAAATAAAAAGGAAATTTAAAATAATTTGAATTAAAAAAGAAAAAGAAAATTAAAAAATAATTCGAATAAAAAAAGAAAAGAAGAAGAAGAAAGGGGAGGAGGAAATGAGAATTTGTAGAGGTATAAGATAAAAGAGATTATGAGGAAAATGTTTTCCACTTTTCAAGAGTGAAAAATATTTTCCCCTAATTTATAAGACTTTTTTCCTTTCATGGAAAACATTTTTCCCCAAGAAATTCATTTTCTGTGAAATGAACACCGGAAAATCCGGAAAACATTTTCACATAAATTATTTTCCACGAAACGAACAGAGCCTAAGTTGCAATCAAAAGTTTTCAACTTCACCTGCTATAGTTTTTTTAATTATTCGTTTGTTTTTGGTTTCCTGTATATTATCTTGGTTTAAATGTACGGGCTGTTGTTTGTCTCCCGCTATGTTATTGCATGAGCTCTCATAAAACAGCTGACAATACCTTCAAAAAATCCATCTGTTTTGCCAACAGAGAAGGCACGGCCACAAGAGATGAGCGTATAAAATTAAAGCATAACCTGATGGTTGCCTAGAAAAGGAAAGAGTAAAAATATTAATATTATGAAAAATCTCAAATTAATATACTTATAATAAATTTATGCCAATGAATTTTTAATTGTCAATAATTCTAAACTAATATACATAATTCTAAACTAATATACATATGACAAATGTACATTCCGTTAGTTTCTATTAAATTTTATCGTCAAATTATTGAGTTGGATGACACATTTTTTTTTTTTTTGATCAAGACACGTGATAGTTAACGGATTTAATAATTTAATTTTTTACTCTTCATTTATCACAGCATTTTTTTGGCTTTCGTAATATTAATATAATTTAATAAAAACTAATAAATGATGTATTTATTACAAATGTACTAATTGGAGATTTTTTTATAAAAAAAATAAATTATTTTATGATAAATTTGTTTCAAGTATATCAGTTTGAAATTTTTATTAAAAAAAATTATTTTTGGGTTCATTCGTCACAGATGTACTAATTTAGAATTTTTCGTGGTAGAAACCCTTGTTTGGAACCTTAGGCTGCGCATGACAACATTTCTTGGCTGGGGAAGAGTTTTTCTTTTTTCAGAAATAGTTCGTTTTTATATCTATTTCGGTGAACAATTTATGAGTAAAAGAACACGTTTGGTAACTACACAAAATTTATACTCTTGGAATAGAAAAAGAATATAAATGTGTTTGGTAACGAAACAATTTCTTTTTTGTATTTATTTGTTTTTTTATTCTTACTCACGGATCGCCGACGGCAGACGGCCGGCCATCGCCACTCGCTGCTCAACATCGGTTAACTGCTACCGTCGTCGCCCGCCATCAGCCGACTGCCGACCTTCGCCGCCCGTCGTCGCCGCTGCACGACCGCCGGCCGCCCGTTCGTCACCGCCAACCACTGACCCACAACCCATCGGCCGCCCCCTCCCGTGGTCGCCCATCCGCCGCTACCACTCACGGCTCGGCGGTCGGCGGTGGCTCCGAGCGATTGGAGGTGGCTGCAGCAAGAGAAAGGACCAAAAGAAAAAAAAATTGATTTATTTCTAGAAATTATTCCCGGGAACAAGAAGCAACTTTTTTTTGTTTCTCGTTTCTGCTCCAAATTTATTCTCGGGCTAATTTTCTATTCTGGGGAACAAAAAAACAATTTGGCATTACCAAACGGATTTCTGTTCTTTTTTTGTTCCAAGAAACAAAAGAACATAAATTCTAAGAACAGAAATGTTACCATGCAGACCCTTATACGACACCCTTTCCCGCTCCATGTCATTTCTCTCCAATTTTCGGACTATATTAGTTAAATCTGATTTTAATGATCTCTAAGTATCAGTTGTCTCTTTTCCCCTTCATGATCATGTGGCTTAAGCCATGTCTGCTTGTGTCTAAAACGATGGCCATCAAGCCTATCGACTGATTCAGCACTATTTGTAATGTGCAGGATGCTCAACCACGGGCAATTGTTGCATTGCGGAAGGCCAACTTAAAAAAACCTAAATTCCACCATTCTGATACTTCAGTGGCAGTTGTCGACAATGCTTCAAGTAAAAAACTTGTACTGGATCTTATTTTCAGATTGATTTTTTATAGTATTAGTCTGTAGAGTATGAGTTTAATTGGGCTTTCATGTAAATCAAAGTCCCCAGGGGCACGAGGCAGAAGTGCAGGAGGTGTATATAGGCCGCGAACGGATAGGTGTAAGCATAGTAATTGCTCCTTCTTTTTTACAATAAAAATGAAAGCTTTATACTTTGTAGAACCAATGATTGTTGCTATTGATATATGAGGAATTTTATTGTTGCATTCACTTTCATTTTTTGTGGCTTAACCAAAAATATAAGAAAGAAAAGGGAAGAAAAAATTAAACAAAAAAAGAAAAGGCCCGCTTCTCGAGTAAATCTTAGAATCAACTGACAGCTTAGGGCGCGCATAACAAAATTTCTGTTCCAGAAATTGATTTTTCAATTTCTATTCCCCGGATAAGTTTCTGAGCAAAGAAACCCGTTTAATAACAACTTAAAATTTCTATTTCTGGAACAGAAATCCGTTTAATAACAGAATAAAATTCCTATTTTTAGGAATAAAAATTGATTAGATAACAACATAGGAAATCCCAAATACAAAATAATAGTCCATATAATACTGAAATAACATGAGAAATCCTCAAATACAAAATAATAGTCGAAATAATACTAATACATTACAAAAGGTGAAAATACAATTTCATGGAATTTCCGGCATATTATTATCCCTTGCCATTTTATTGGCAATAGTTTTCCTTGAGTGTAGAGAGAGAGAGAGAGGGAGGGGGGGGAAGACCTCGAATCGGAGAGGAAGGAAGGCGCAATCCAAATCCGAACGGGGATGCGAGACGGAGGAGGTGAGTCCGACGGGACGACTGAAGCAAATTGGACAGTCTGAGGACAGTGACGGCGAGATGAGCGACGATCTGACCGGCAAGAGGACGGCGACGGCGTCAAAGTCAACAGTGGCAAGAAGGATGGATTCGGAGTTGACGGCGAGGATGGACAGATTGTTCGAAGTCAATGGCGCTAGGGTTTGGTTGAAGCGTTGAGAGGAGAAGGAGAAGCAATGCCCAAATAGAAAAGCCCGTGAACGAAGAAGGATGCCCAAATGGAGAAAAGAAAAAAAATTCTATTTTACCTTACAAAAAAAAAAAAAATCTATTTCTATTTCAGAAACTGAGAAGTTAAAAATTTTAGCTTCTGATTTATTCGATTTCTCTATTTCTGGAATAGAAATCTGTTTGAGAAATAAAGAAATCAAATTGCGTTACTAAACGGATTTCTGTTCCAAACCTGTTCCGGGGAACAGAGAAACAGAGAAATCGAGAAACATAAATTTTATCATGCACACCCTTAGATTTTGGATTTCAAAATATATAAAGTAGATTTCAAATTTCTAAAATTGGGAAACCGATCCTTATAAGGTAGCTTTCAAGTAGAACCTAAGCAGACCTTGGACCATGCATCCTTAATCGTCATTTTGTGTAGATAGCAATATCACGATCGTTAGTAGTTGTATCATGATCATCAATATATTAGGTATCCACATTAGCAATTTTTCGGCTAAATGTAGCTAGAAAGACTACATTAGCAAAATCATCAAGATGTCGAGGACTAAATTAACCAAATTAAAAGTTTATAATTAAATTAACATCCATAGAATATGTTTAGAACTCTTTCGGTAATTATCTAGATACATTTCAAACGTGTGGCCCAGGTCAGATTTCGGTCAGTGTAAAAATGGGTCGGCCCATTATTATCCACTTACCTCATTTGGACTTATTTAATTGTACACTGACGCATTTTGTTGCGTGGGTTAAATGGACTCAAAGAATGGTCCCATTTATTCTTGCGATTTTTCCATTTTTTCCATCTCTGCAGACAGAATTTGCGGGTCTGGAAGGAGGAATTTTATTACCCAATATAAAGAGTAAATAAGGAATAAACCTTCACTTCATTCATGGAAAACGAATGAGTTATAAAATATTTTTAAAAAATCATCGCTTATATCGCTTGAAATAATTAACTAATAGAAAATATTTTTATCGTTGATGGCAATTTATATCTAAAATTTTTGTAAATGATAAAAATATTTTTCATTCCTTAAGTTTTTTAAAAAGTTTGTTTTAAAAAGTAGTCTTCAGAGCGGAGCCTAAATTGAAAATCCTTTTGCTTGCAAGATTGAACACGATTTGTATTAGAGAAATCAAAGATTCGTGTGCAATTAAGCTAAAAAAAAAAAAGATTAAAAAAAAAAAACCTCCGTGTTAGTAAAATCCATGGTGCCATGTTTCGTGCTCTCCATTTTTTTTTTTCCTTTTCTCTGTAATTTATTGGATACTCATTTACTTGTCCGTGCTTTGCACAAGTTCGATCTAAAAGCTTGTTTTGTAAAAATCATCATATTTTAATTGTTCTATTTTTCTATATAAAAAAGAAGACGGTATATAAAATTAAACTGTAATAACTAATCATGCAAAAATAGACAGGCAATTATTCATGGTTGCATAGAAAAACATACTGGGACAAATCTATTCAGACATTAATATAAAGGACGAAGCTAAGTGCTAGGATACGTAATGGTGTACCATAAATTGCAGTTCGAGAGCCATTTTGTCTCCCCCTAGCCACCACGTTATTCATTTATATATTCATGATTACTTTTCTCTTATAGTAACATAAAGCCACATTAAAGCATACATGTGTCGATACGAGCTTAAAGTAACATAAATATTTATGTAAAGAGCGTAAAGTGAGTTAAAATTGGTGGGTGTAAGTTTTGATGAGTTGGGTCTAATATGGATTAACACACAATAAAATGAGTATAGGATAAGTTAAGGTTCCATTCATTCACGAAAACCATTTTCAAGGAAAATTTGACATTTCTAGAAAATATTTTATAGAAAGTCATTTTCTAAAAAAACTGACTATATTTATTTATATTCCACTGAAACTTGAAAATAAATTAGAAAAATTTTTCCGTGATTCGATATGAAAAGTTTGATTTGATTTTCCTCTATGCACTATCTTTAATTTTTTTAATTGATTTTTATTTTTTTATTTTTATTTCTACTTTTTTATTTTTCTTTTCCTCCTTTGGCTAGTCAATCACCTGCCACGGCGACGATCGGTGGCCGGCAACTAGCCTAAGAGCTCACCACTCATCAATATGGCGAATAGCAAGATCGCCTAAAGAAAGGAAAAGAAAAAAAGTAAGATGGGAAGGCTAATGGGGGGGGTGTGATAAGAAAGAATGAGGAAATTTTTTCCCGAACTTGAAAAGTGGAAAATATATTTCCATATTTTAGAAGTTTTTTTTTTTTTTTTTTCCGTTGATGGAAAATGTTTTCCTTGACCGGTTTAATTTCTGTGAAACGAGCGTCGGAAAATCTGAAAAACATATTTTTGGAAGTTATTTTTCACGAAACAAACGAAACCTAAATGGCTCAAAATGGGTTGTCACATTTTTTACCTAACCTAAATTCAATCCAATCCACCATTTAACATATTTTTAAAATGGGCCAAATGAAATATTTGGGTTTAGTTTGGTCTAATAGCTTTTACCCAACCTAATCTAAGAGAGTGCCAATAGGTAGAGAATTGAGCAGTTTGCAATTTATCACAATGTCATTGGACATAATTACCAAAAAAATCCTAAACATATTGTCATAAATCTTTCTATTATATAGATTTAATCCAAAACCTTTTTACAATATGACAATTTACTAATTTTGGCTAATTTTGGTCGATAATTGCTAATGTAGCATTCTAATCAATACTAATCCTCCTACATGACATGATCAGTACTAGCGTTGATATTTTTGTATTCTTTTAATTGTTCTCATATTTTTTTATTTTTCTTAATTAACTTCGTATAATAGAATTAGAACTTCTTCGACAATTTTACTCGAAATCAACCTACATTCACATTGCTTGATATTCTGATTTTACAAATAAAATTTTCGTATATCTAACGTTTTTACTCAAATTAAAAGAGTGATATGGTAAGGGCATATCAACGAGCAACGACCGAGGCGTCCTATTTCCATTTTTTTTCCGCAACAAACAAACTCCATATTTTCCTTATTTAAATTTTACGCAAACCCGAAAACTATTTGGTAGGGCACAATGACGACCGGCGTGTCAGATGACCCCGTCAAAATATGCAGAACCAAATTACCCAACCCAACCTCTTTTTTTGGTTAAAAATTCGTTTTGTCTGGTCAGTGGTTGCGCTCTGCCCGACTTCCTCGGGCAGCGCGCGGAGTGTCGAGGGGTGGTGGTGGGGGGAAGATCGGGTGGGCCCCGGAGGTCGCCCCGGTCAGCCGCGTCCTCTGTCAGGACACGCGTCGAGCCGCGGGGGGGCCGGGGGCCACGTGAAGGCGGGGGGCCCCACCCTGTCCCCTTGTCCCCTCCTTGAGACGATAAAAACCCACTAAAAACCCTTGGGGCAGATCTTTCGTTTGGATTTGATTTGATTTGATTAGCAGAAAGTAGGAAGCGTAATCATGGCGAGGGACAACCCTAGCCATTAGCTTTGTTTTTGCTATATCGGCAAAAAGCTAAAGTCCTCCTTTTTCCTCTAATAATAATACTACTAATTAGTGCTGGAGTGGACACAGGAAATCTTTTCATAATTGACATGCGGATTTTATTCTACTATTTTTAGTGTCTCAAGACACTTACTAGAAAAATTAATTTCAAAGAGCAGGACATAAATCGAAGTGATGATTTATATAGATAGGAGGACAAACTACTGCGTTACACATGACTAGTACTTTTTCTACGTTGGCAATTTATAGAGGTAAATTAATCATAAACAATTTTATTAATTAGCACGAGATGCACCAACTGACTTCTGTTTTGCTTGAAATTTGCTTGAAATTTGCTTGACTTTTCAAATTATTGCCATCGCCGTCACCGCCATTAGACACATGTAACCATTGTTTGTCAACATCCATTGTCACCAATCCATCAACTCTATGACCAATTGCCTTGCTATCAAACTAATCTTGGCATGTTGGCTCTATTTGACGGGGCTAGTTGATTTTTGGATGATTCTTTTCCTAAGTTGATGACTTGAGTCAATCTTTTTTTTTTTTTTTTTTTTGCAGAATGAGTCAATCTTTATTATGCACACATTTTCAATAAGTGAGTTTATTTTTTCTCACACTTTTATTGATTATTTGTGGGCCATCTATATACTATATATAAGGTCAACTTTGTAATTTGGCGTCCACTTTTTTTTACGGACAAAACATCCTCACTATACCTTGGTATAGAAAAAATAAAGAGAACATATATCATTCATACTTAGAATTCAATATTTCCGAACAATTATTCAATGGATCTCCTATATTTATGAGAAGTTCATTTCCATATTCTCAGTTAAAAATTATCCAAACTCGTCTCAAGCCGGATAAGCCCATTTGTAAAAGAGAAGTGGAGAAAACAAAATATTAAATCCGGCCTCATTTTCTTTTTCTGGCAAAAGAAAACATTCAATTCTTAAACGTAATTTGTATCGTCATATAGCCCCGCCCCCACCCCCCCGGGAATATTTGCCATGACCTCATTCCCTAAAAAAAAACCCTAACTTTATGTCTAGTTCCAATTTCGTCTCAAACTTTGTTTGTCTACAAAAATACAAATTTTTGATCTAGTCCCAAATTTGACAGAATTTTTTTTTATCTCAGAAAAAACCATAAACTTTAGGTTCCGTCCCAAATCCACCCCAAACTTGTTTTTTTTTTGTCAATTTTTACTCTAATTTCAAATCTACCCCTATTAGCCTTTTGCCCAAAAATCATTGTTTGTCATCCTTAATTTTCATATCCTAGAACAATTTCATTTTGGAGATAACGCCAAGTTGGAACTAGACCACGAGAGTAGATTTAAGAATAGATTGAAAGTTAGTGATTTATTTTAGACGAAACAAAATTCATGACAAATTTGGGACGGAACTTAAAGTTTAGGATTTTTTCTAAAAAAATTTGGGGTAGATTTGAGATTTGACTTAAAATTATGATTTTTTTAGATAAAAAAACTTGAGGGCAGAATTGAGATTAGACAAAAATTAGGAGATTTTTAGGATACAGGCCTAATTTCCACAATCTTCTTTTTTTAATCAATTTTATGTTTTTTGAACAAATCTCTCACTCTCTCTGGGCACGGGGCTCAAAGCTTATGGGAGCGATTTACCACAATGGAGAGTACACCAATTTGATAATTCTTTCTAAATAAAATATGAGAATGGTCTGCATTTTCATATGATAAAAAGCAAGTAATGGACTAGACTTTTTCATAAAAAGGAAACAAATGGTGGCACTCCAGGACCATCATTACATGCATTACGGATCCATATAAATTTGGACAAAAATTCCTGTTTTTCATTTTTTCCCTTTTTTCTTAATCATTTTCCGTGCCTTTTGGGATGGAACCCACCATGCACTGGCAATGCCATCTCTCATGTTGTCCCAACTTTGCAAAACATGGTTTATGTGCCTTTTGTCTTGCTAATAGTAGACAGCTAATATGAACAAAATTGCAAGGGGCAAACGGATAATAATTCAATATTACACCTTTATTTTTTTTCCTTATGAAAAGACTCAAAAACTTTGGACTTTAACCCTAAAGCTACAAATTTCAAAAGCAAGGGACACGGCTCAAATATATAAAGAGAAACGTATCTTTTAATTAATTATTATTAAAGTAAAGAGACTTTGATCTAATTTCATCTTTATGTTGATTTTTTTGATGGGTTTATTAAGAATTTAACAAAAATTAGTACGGAAATAGAGCTAAAAAAGGTGCTTTATTTTTCATTTTTTTTTATCCATTAGACCACTCGAGCAATTTGCTTAACCTCATCCAACCAAAATCAATAACTTTATATTGAGCTTAAGCCATGGGCAAGCCACCATTGCTCACTAGTTTGGGACATATCACAATTAAAGTACACATAAAGTTCGATCTAATTCAGTTTTCATTTTAACTTCCCTAGACACTTTTCAGCTAAAATTTTACCGAAGTTATTGTGGAAATAGAGCAAAAGGTTCTTTGAAATGTACATCTATGGTGGATTCTGTTAACGAATGTGCTGAGGGCATTTCATTTATCAAGCAATCAAATTAATAATTTTTTATTATTTTTATGGAATTAAATTTTCTCGAAGACCGCGCATGCATTTAATTAATTAATATCATGTTTTCAGAGAATGGGTTAGCTTAAAGGCATGCAGACTTGTCCGTTGTTGTGAGTTTAGTAAAACAATAGCAAAGAGGGAGTGAAAAAGTGAAGTTAGAGATGGAAAGAGGAAAGAGGAAAGAGGAAAGAGGGAAGGGAAAGAGACAGTCTCTTTCCCTTCAGTGTGAACAGAACGTTCACTGATGTTGACAAATTTGGATTAATTAAGTTAATCAAATCTGCTTTGTATCTAACCAGCTTCGTTTGTCTCACCATTAATGTATCCTGTCTTTTAGGACAACCTACCTATCTTGTCATGACTCTCACATCAGTAAGTCCAAATCTTTCCAAATGGGAAAAAATCTCTTCTGCAAATGCATAGGATTTAGTAGCTTGATTAATCAGATTCCAGATGACAACAGGCGCAATCCATTCGGTTTGAACCCGACACAATTTGATACTCGATAATACCAAAGTCAATGCTAATTGTGCTCCTCTCAGCTTGATAAGTAGGTGCATCTATGTCCATTTATCTATGCTATTCTTTAAAGAAGAGATTCATCTCCAATCTCTCGATCTAAATTACCCAAAACGAGTTATGATAATAACTTAAATTAGAATTAAGTGATCGTGGGTTAATTTCATTATTTGACACTTACAAGTGAAAATCACCATTAATCGTCACTACCCGCTATCTAATTGTAGTTAAACAAAAAACAACCGCGTGCTTTGCTTCTTCTTTTCTTCTTTTTACAAGGGAATGATTCATTATTTGAAACTTCAATTGGCATCATCGAACCAATCTAGAATATATTGCGTGCGTTAGGGTCTAATACGAACTAGAAGGGAGGGAGTTGTCTTTCAATCTCTCGACTTGAATTACGTCAAAGTCAAGTTGCGATACCAACTTGAATTAGTTTAAAAAGATCTACATTGACTATTTTTATCATTCCACACTTAAAAGTGAAAACCACCATTAACCATCAATCTACTCTACTCTCCACCGTCAAACAAAGAGATGAAAATTGAAAAAGCGATTGCATCTTTTTTACGAGGAAACTTCACTAGCCCAATCTAACGTAAATCACACATTACGCGTGTTCGGCCAAGTCCTATTCAAAGCTCAAGTTAAAACTCGAATTCATAAGATACAATAACATGGAGGATGTTATGACTTGATAAGAATCTTAGCTACTCAGAGTCGAGTACTTCCAAATTCAAGACTTAAATTAAATCGCCGACACTTGGAGAGTCCTTCGATCGATATTCGAATTGAATTAAAGCAGTTCTCGAGCATCTTGACTAATGCACACTTAGATCTCACTTTAGCCAACATATGTCAAAAGAATTCAAGACTCGTTGCCCAAACCCAACGCAACTCATAAAAAGTTCACTCCCAGGATTTTCCAAAGCTTGAGGCCCAAGGGAACAATGGCACAAAAAAAGAGAGAAAATAAAACGAAAGAGCACTAGGGAAAGAAGAAAATGTTCTTTTTTTTTAATCTCTCCCTTCAAAAAGAAAAGAGGGAAGGGAGAAAACAAAGAAAAGGAAGACAAAAAAGAAGCAAAGCGAGAGAGAGAGAGAGAGGAATGCAAAATGCATGCAATGGAGATGATGATGACTAGGAGCATCATAACTGTCTAGAGAGAGAGAGAGAGACATCAAAGTTGGGAGGAGTGCTGTTGGGAGTGCTGAGCGCACTACCGAGACACAGTGGCCCCACCATCCCCAGAAACCCCATCATCACCATCTCCTTCTTTCCTTCTTCATCGCCATCATTACCAAACCCCTTCTCTCTCTCTCTCTCTCTCTCTCTCTCTCTCTCTATCTCTTCCCCAACTCCACTCAACAACTCCTGCTCCTCCCTCCTCCCGCCTTCCCCAGGCTTCCCTCAAAAGCGCCAACCCAAGAAGCTCTCTCTCCTTCAAACAAACTCTCTCTCTTGTTCTCTCTCTATCTTGTCATCTCTGCTTGTGCTTGTGTGTGCGCGTGCTATATTCATGGAACCCCCACCTGCTCGCGGCCGTGACCCGGCGGCGCCGAAGCGCGACTCGGCCGGAGAGGAGGCGGAACTCGAGCTGGGCCTTGGGCTCAGCGTGGGCGGCGGCGGCGGCGAGCGCGCCGGGGCCAAGCGCGGCAGAATCCTGACGGCCCGCGACTTCCCTTCCTCCGTGGGGACCAAGAGGACCGCAGACGAGTCCGTCTCGCAGGAGGCTGGCGCTGGATCCCCCACTTCTGCAAGGTCAGAACTTGGGGATCTTTTATTCCAGATGTTCAGTTCCCAGAGTTGGGTTGCCGAGAAAATGGCGCAAAAGAGATTGAACGTGATCATTCATTGGTTGCTAGAACATCTCTGGTTGTTTATGGGGGGAAAAGCACGGGATTGGACTGGAAGAGAGTTCATGTTTTTATCAAACTAAACTTGGAGTTCAAGATAAAAACATATAAAGAACTGCAGATTAATAATTTACAGAAAAAAGTTCGGTTTCTAAGGGAGTTCGTGTTCGATTCGTGGCGTATAATCTATGTTGTAATTGCCCTTTTAGAAAGTTTTTTTGGTGGAGATGATTCGATTGCGTTTCTGCATATTCATGATGTGTGTTTCGGTTGGTATTGTTAGTAGGAAGAAAGGGAGGAAAAAAGAATCATCTAAACATATGTTGGTATGGAGGTTTGAACCCGACACCTCGTCCCACCTTTATGTTGCAGTCGTCTGATATATCATGGTTTTGCATATCCAGTTGTCTCTCTTTGAATCTCCCATGAAGGCAGATTCTGACTTAGGTACCGTGTGGAATCACAGCTGATTCTACCGCGTGCTACCTAAGCTAATCTTCATTTCGACTTTGCAATGTCATTGTTCTTGTCTCTACGATCCTCGATCTGATACATACCGTGACTCGGTTGATGGGTGCAGTCAGGTTGTGGGATGGCCACCCTATAAGGGCATACAGGATGAACAGCCTGGTCAACCAGGCAAAGGCGCCTCGAGCTGAGGACGACATGTCGCCGAATGAAAAGGGCAAGTCAAAGGATGGTTCGGAGGACAAAACGCGTACTGGTGGGAAGACTGATGTTGACTGCAGAGAGCAAAAGCGTATCGGGTTTGTGAAGGTGAACATGGATGGGATCCCCATTGGAAGGAAAGTGGACTTGAATGCTCATGCTAGTTATGAGACTCTAGCTCAAGCTTTGGAAGACATGTTCTTCCGACCTGCCAAAACTATTGATTTAACCGGTAAAATCTCACTCTTTCGTTTAATTGTTTTGACCCTTTTCTATTCATGACTTTTTTTGACACCATCTTCGCCGTGTTAGAGGTAGAGTGGGGGCAATTCACTTTGTGTCCTGGAAGTTGATGGGGTTTGAAAGAAAATTACGGAGAAATCTTGGATACGACACCTGACAAACCTGGATATTTTTGCAAGCATGACTAGGCACTTGCTTACTGCTCAGAGTAAATTAGTATCTTTAGCTTGGGGGCTAAATTATAAATGCTGACACAATCTTTGAATGAATTTGAAACATGACTTTGTAAAGCTATCACAGGCTACAAGTTGTAGAGTCGAGGTTAAGGTGGATAAGCTACTGCTTCTTATTCTAGTCAATTAATGGTTTGTTCTTTAAATTACCAGGGGCTGAAGAAAATAGGCAGGTCAAGAAGTCCTCGAAGCTTCTCAATGGATGTTCTGAGTTTGTGCTAACTTATGAAGATAAAGAGGGAGACTGGATGCTCATTGGAGATGTTCCTTGGGGGTAAGTCACGAACTTGCATTTTATTTTCTTGAATCAATCCAACCAAATGGTGACTTTTTGTCGACTTCGTTGTCTTCTCCTGAGTTTGTTCTGTCTTGGTAGATTGGCGTTTCACCTTTCAAGGAAGCATGTAAACAGTCTAGCAGTCGAGGACTGGCAAAGAATAGATTTAGTGGAAGTGGAAATAGTTGATCTGATTATAGGATGCACTAAGATTTTTCTGATAAATGACTGATGCCATCTCTTTTACTGGATCTGGATGAACAAGAAGTGTGCTGAACCGCATCAAGTTTTGTTCTGAGCGAGTTAAATGTTGTTTCCTAACGCTCATATTTGTTTGCTCAATAGGATGTTCCTTACTGCCGTCAAGAGACTAAGAATCATGAGGACTTCTGAAGTGAATGGAATAGGTATGCACAATGTTCAATCAGACAGTGTCTCTTCCAAATCGAACCACTTATTGTTTTTCTGCTCTTTAATGCGACTCGTGAATTTTCTTGCAGGTCCAAGATTCCAACAAAGGAGCGAGAGGCAAATGAGAAAGCCGATATGATAGCTCTCTCATCAGTCTCCTCACCCTTTCAAATCTGACTACACAAAAGAAGAAATACCTCGGAAGCTTATAATTTAGGAAAACTATAGACACCCGATGAGAGCGCACCCTGACGAAATGTGCTGATCTTCCTGGTTTACATTCTGCCGACCGTCCTCCGGTTGTCTTTTATATTTGTTATATTTCCCTTTTTTGTTTTGTGTCTTCAAAGGGTAGATTCATCTCCATCTTTAGTCCTTCCAATCTCTCCATTAGGTGGAGTCATGAGGTGCTCTGCATATTTTGCTGAATGTTCTTTTTGGATTCTCATACTGTAAATATGGGAAAACTGAGTTATCTAGAGGGTTTGAGTTTGCATTGATGCTTGTTGCTGAGATTGTTTTTCTTCTTTCCTTTTTTCCCTTTCTTCTCGTCCTTGCGGTTGATGTTAGTGAGATCCATATTTGTTCCTTTGCTGATGGAACCTTTGGGGAAGAAGCTGATGTTGTTTTTAATTTATTGATTCATGTTTCGATTGACAGTCTAATTAAAGGGACTTCCTTTCGCGTTGATTTCGATTCATTGCGTGTAATAATTTCATAATCAGATGAACGAACGAATCGGTTAGATGAAAGCCCAAGATCCCTCGTGGTTTAGAAAGTTACACTTATCGACGTTTTTAGAGAGTTGCTAAGGCAATATTAATAATTGCTATTTTGAAAATACAAACACATTTTTTTTGTTAGAGTACTAAGATATTAAATGTCACGATTTACGAATTTATGCCGAATTTAGACCATATTTAAAGTTTAGTTCAAGTTGATAATTTCAACATAACCAACATAAGCAAACACTCCATTAATCTAATGAGTCAAGTAAGATATAAATAAACTATTGGAGGGTTTACCCTAGTGGTCACTCTTCCAATATGGAAAGAGGAGGTGGGGGATTCAAATCCTCACCTTCTCAGGGGGTTGGGGTGGGGACGAATTAATTTCAGGAGTGGGTTTGACTCCCACGTCTTACAAGGAGGCAAGGCAAAAATCTAAGAATGAACATTAGAATAGGCGTAGAGTGATAGAATAGGCATAAAGTAGGATCGACAAAAAAAAAAAAAAAAAAAAAGTGAGATATAAATTAAAATTCTAAAAATTCATTTTCATTTAATGGCATAAAGAAGTAAAATCTTTTGATAGATTTCCTTTCCTGGGCCACTGATGCAATCTCTGTGCTTTTTCCAGTTATTTCTTAAAGTAATCTCGGGGGGGTTGAACGAACAGTAGCCTCCAATGCAGCCTGCTGTGTAAGAAGAAAGCACCTGAACAGAGACAAAAGAGGGTACCACGTCTTGATGGCTCATCATAACATGAGCAGAATAATTGCTTATTTTTTAAATATATTCACTAAAAGTCCTAAAATTTATGATAAAAGTACAATTAAATTCTAAATATTATAAAAAAGTACAATCAAAACCTAAAATTTTATCATATTAGTACAATCGAGTCATTCTATTAACTATGTTTATTTAGACTAATGAAAAATGCTATGTAACTTTTTAAAATATTTTTTTCCAACATGGTAATGATATGGCTTAAATTCTAATTTATTTAACTAAATTATTAATTAAATAAAATAAAAAGTAATTCAAAAAACACAAAAAAAGGAAACAAAATTAAGCTAAAGGGCAAGGGCCACCCTTGCCACCGTCGCCACCATTGCCAACGAGGGTTGACAGGGGCTTGGTGAGGGCCGGCAGGGGTCATCGGGGTTGGCGACCCTTGTTGACCACAAGTGAGGGCCTTGCCACCCAAATCTAGGCGAGCTTTGCCAGCCCTCACCTAGCTATGGTGGCCCTCAACGAGGGTTGCTAGATTGTGCCAAGGGTTGGTGACCCTTGTCAAGGACCACTATAGTTGGGCGAGGGTCACTAGGCTCTTGCTTTGGTCGGCAAGGGTCATTGGCCCTAGCCAAGGCCTCGGTCCACCAACCCATTTCAGTGACGTGGTGGGCAACGGTAAGGTTGAAGTCCTTGCCTTTGCTCCTTCTTTGTGTGCGCGTGCGCTTATGGTTAAAAAATTAGAATTAAATAAAAAATGGCGTCATTTTAGCCTAATGCTTTATGTTTTAGTCATGTAGGAGTGAGAATATTAAAAAAAAAAAAATCATGTATGTATTTTCCTTTAATCTAAATAGATGGAGTTAACAGAATGACTTACTTGTATCAATTTGACAAATTTTAAGATTTGATTACACTTTTTATAGGACTTAATTATACTTTCAGAACAAGTTTTAAGACTTTTGGTATATGTATCTATTTTTTTGAGTAATCCCTATGAGGGTTGAAAGAACAGTATCCTCCAATGCAGCCTGCTGTGCAAGAAGAAAGCACCTGAACAGAGACAAAAGAGGGTACCACATCTTGATGGCTCATCATAACATGAGCCAAAGAACTGTTTATTTTCCTTCTTGTATGCCATGATTTAACCTTCTTCCATAAATTTTTCACCCGGGCAAAGTCACTTTTGATCTCCCTAGTGTTGAGGAAATCTAAATTCCATCACAACAACAACTCAATTCTTTTCATTATATTTACATGCAAAATTTATTGAAAAATTGCTAAGCCAGTATTAATCAATAACTGAGGGCTTGGAAAGATTTAAATTCGAGATTCTCTGGTCTAACGCTATGAAGATTTTATGGGAGTACTATTAATTGATCTAAAAACTTAAATCGTTAAATAAATGCATGATTTAATATTATAATGTTCTAATAATGACACCTTTCTTTATTTTTGCATGCAAAATTGATTGAAAATTGCTAAGGGTACTTTTATATATACAAATCTCTAAAGCAATTTACACTTTGATCTCCATATTTTAATATCCACCATTTTAATATTTAGTAGTTTATTCTAGCAATGCAATTATCCCTATCAAATGAAATTTAATTCTTTTCATCATATTCCTATTCAAAAATCTCATGAAAATGTTAAAAAAATAAAATTTAAATTATTTATTTTTCACAAAATAAACGGACAACTGTTGTAAATAGTGAACTATGCCAAAGAGGACTTTTTCTTGTTAGACAAGCTCTCATGCTTATCGCTTCCGTCTGTTCTCCATTTTTGAGAAAAGCAAAATTGAAAGGACATCTATATCATGCGTGTAAACTGTAGAATATGAAATCATAACAATTGAGTGACACAACCCTGAGCACTTCAATTTTCTTCAAGGCAACTTTTTTAATAAAAGAAAATAAATTACAGTTATATTTATTTCACAAAAAATGATAATTTAAAAATAAAAATAGTTTATTTATATCGCTTATAAAAATAGATAAACAAAAAAATATTTTCATCATTCATAAAAATGTTTAAAAATAAATTGTTGTCAATGTACAAAAACATTTTCATTGACCAATAAATTCAAGCAATACAAACGATCGTTTTAAGGAAAATATTTTATAATTCCTTATTTTTCATGAAACAAATGGAGCTTAAATCCAAAAAATAAATTACATCGATTTTGTTTATTTATTCTTTACTTTTTCTATGTCTTAAGGGTCATGTATTTTCTTTTTTCTTTTTTTAATTTGAAACATCTGAAAAAAAAAAAAGATACATATTTTGACATGTGGGTTCGTATATATATATTTTTTTCTTTTGATTACTGTTTAGATTGTGGTGAAAAACAAAATAAAAAGTATTATTTGCTTCTAAAAAACCGAAACAAGGGAGATTGGAGTTTCTATATGGTACCATGCCTTGCAATTTTAATGGGGGTTCGCCCTAGTGGCCACCCTTCTAACATGGAAGGGGGAGGTGAGGGGTTCAAATCCCCACATTCTCATGGGGGATGGGGTGGGGACGCTTAAGTTTCAAGAGTGGGTTTCGACTCCCACGCTCTGCAAGAGGCAGGGCAAAAGTCTGAGAGAGAGTGTAGAATAAGAGATAGAGTAGGACTGACCAAAAACAAAAAGTGCTTAATATGCAATTAGTGTACTGACTTCTTTGGACTGCGTTGCTTTTGAAATTAATTACCATTGAAAATGCCACCTGGTCAGTACCAACAATTGACACGTAGCACCTCTTAGGCTCAATCCAAGAGGGGACGCTTGTGACATATCCTTAGAGCGAGCAACCCTTGATTAGTGTCTCCAAACCCTAGAGTTTTCTTGAGTATTCTAGAATACTCTTGCAGACAGGCAATATGGTAAATGTACAATTATGTAATAAAGACGGATAGATGGTAGTTGGGGAGATACGATCTCCACCGTTAACGAGAGTTTTCTTGAGTATTCTAGAATACTCTTGCGGACGGGTGATATGGTAAATGTATAATTATGTAATAAATACGGATAGATAGTAGTTGGGGAGATATGATTTTCACCGTTATATCGAAGAAATCTACAGATACGGTTTGTCTTGTACATCTATATATAAAGGTCTCCTCCTCCTCATTGTATCAACTCATTCACACTTGAAATATAATTTATTTCAAGTTTAGAGCTTTTCTCTGTAGAGTTTCTCTCTCGTTGTGAGTCGAAAAAGATCGTTGTGAGTCGAGTGTGAGAAAGGCTCTTTGGCAGAAATTCGGTGAAAAAGCCTAGCTCAACCCAATTGAGCCCAAATTGAAATCCCATCTAATCTAGCCAAAGATTTACGTGAAATTTTTTTTTTTTACAATCAATAGGTTTTAACAAAAACTTGAGACCAATCGAGGGCCCTACCCAACTCAAACCCGTTCTATGAATACTAGATTCTTCTAAGTTGGTATATAGCATTTTGGTAATAAATCTATGTACATATGCTATGTGCGCATGTGTCGGGTCTTATTTCAAAATATCTGTAGGTCGAAATTTTAAGTTGGTATAAGTTCCTATATCCAAGTCATAAAATGAAAAATTAATTACTTACTTATATTCCATACGATTAGGCTTGCTCATCAGGGAGCACTCTACTGGGGGATTCATGGGGCTGGGGTGGTCGATGGGGGAATGAGCTCAGAAGCTTGACGGGCTTTGAAAGGAAAGGCAGCGATGGGATGGAGCAGTGGAGATAACATCGCACACGAAAGTGGTGAAAGAACTGGAAGTACTCATCAAATAACCAAGGGCTTGGAAATCTACATTCCATCACGACAACAACTCAATTCTTTTTCATTATATTTACATGCAAAATTTACTGAAAAATTGCTAAACAATCAATAACCGAGGATTTACGAACAACTTTTTTCACCATAGCCATTTCTTCCATATCCATTACTTTTGACGTATGCTTCATGTTTGTTCTAAACTTATTCTCCATTATGACAATCTGAAAAAAACACTAATCATTAATCAAAGTAAAGAAATATTAGTTTTATTTGTAAATTGTTTACTTTATTTCCATAGATTACCTCATGATCCTGAATTTTTTTTTATTCGATTTTTGGTACAAATTTACTACAATTTACTCAAAATTGAATATTATGGTTGATGTATGTATTATACACAATTTAGTAAGAGATTATCCTCTTACTTGTGCTTAAGTTATTTTTTGAATGATAGTTTCCTAGTACCAAAAACAAGAAAAAATTACAACTCATTAACAAAATAATTAGTTTTTATGTCAGAAACACAATAATTAGTTAGCTATCTATCAAGTAATTTTTTTTTTTTTGGGAAAATAGGTACGCCATTTTTGTTCCAAATGGAGAAAGAAAAGGAAGAAAAACCAAAAAAGGAAAGAACAAGGCAAACATATAAATGCTGTTTGAGATAATATAATTTATTCAATGTGATAGAGGTGTTGAGAGCCAACAAAGGTGGAAATAGCGTGAGCCTCATTCTAATCCATGTACTAATTTGTTTTAACGCCCAAGCTGTTTTTCTTATTGAAATTTAATTATCTTCATCACATTCCCACAAAAAAAATATATCTCATGAAAATGCCAAATCAAGACCAAAATTAACTGGCGATTCCTCTATGTTTTGAGATCGATTTCACTGTACACAACAATCGCATCCCCTTTTTGAGTGAATAATCCATACGGAAAAAAAAAAAATTAAGAAGACCTAGAAAATGATGCTATTTATGTGGGTTTTAAATATTTGATGTACTGAGCATTTATAAAAATCCATTTTCAAATTCTAAATTTCGAATTAAAATGTAAAAAATAAAAATAAAGGTCCCGACAAACATCCAATCACCAAGACAACTGTAAATGGTGATATAAGCCATAGATGAGCACTTTTTTCGTTAGAGAAGCTTTCATGCCTGTCGCTTCCATCTGTTCTCCATTCTGGAGAAAAGCAGAAAATGAAGGGACATCGTTATTGCACATATAAAGTATGAAATCATGCCATTTGAGTGACACAACCCCAAGACCCACCATTTTCTTCGAGGCCACTTTTTTGAGTAAAGGGAAATAAATTTCGAAAAAAAAATGAAATTACAATCGTCTATTGGTATATCCGGAATGATTTTTAATTCTTTTGTCCCTTACTTTTATGTCTTTTAATTGGAAGTATCTGAAGTTTTCACAATTTACAAATGTTGACCTGTGCGTTGACGGGAAAATTAACAAAAATAATTTTAGATGTATTGCAATTGTGTTAATTTGATACTAAACTTTTGCATTTATATCAATTTAGAATCTTGTCAATTTGGCTGATCATTGTTGAAGTGGATTTCGACTAACACTGCTAACATGACAATTTTTAAATGTTTTTTCTTTTTCTTTCTTTTTGTTATTTATTTCTTTCTTCCTCTAGCCAGAGGCTAAAGCCAATGTGCCTGCCATTGGTGAGGCTCGCCCTCGCCAATTTGCCGGCATTGGCGAGTGCGAGCATCAACCACCCCTGGCAAGGCATGAGTGAGGGCAAGCTCGACCTCACTCGTAGCCCTAACAAGGCATGACTTGGCTAGATTTGGGTGAGGTTGAGCTCACCTAGCCATGACGAGTTTAGCCCTTGCCCAGCGACAATGAGGGCGAGGCCTTGCTAAGGGTGGTTAGGGTTTGCCCTCACCAATGTTGGCAAGGGTGAGTCTCATCAATGGCCAACAAGGTTGACCTTGTGGCCTTAGCCTCTAGTCGGTTTGGCAATTGCCTAGATGAAGAAGGGAAAAAAGAAAAAAAGAAAAAAAGAAAAAATAATCTAAAAAAAGAAATTGACACATTAGCGTGCTCGAATGGCCAACCAAAATTGATTGGAATTGATATAAATATAAAATATTTAGGACTATGATATAATAAAAAAATAAAAAAAGTTTTAAGAATGGATTGACATAATTACAATAGGTTTGGAATCGTTTTGGTAATTTTTCCATGTGTTGACATATAATTTTTTGACATTTGATCAATATTCTAAATTTTGATGGAAAAGAAAAATGTACTATATGCCTCTAAAATGTCTGTACAAACGTGCATAGAATTTCTTGTATTCATTACAATATTTTCACTGGAACAAAGTGGTTGATAAGAAATTAGGGAAGTGATTTCGTTGGACTGCGTTAGAGTTGAAATTCTTAATCATCAAATAACTCTAAATAATTAGTGAGTTGACGAGAAGAGTTGCAATATTCAGGGTAAGTTTGTTTTATTAAAAATTTCAAGATAAATAAAAATATTTTTCATGGATGTAATTTTCATTCTTGGTGATTTAAGGAACCTTTTGCCAATAAGGAAATTTGTTTTCCCTAATATAAACATTTTTTTTAGTTCATGGAAAACATTTTTCGTAGATTGATGAGTTTCTTGTCATCTAAACACTAGGAAGTCAAAAAATAATTTTTCGAAAACAGTTTTCCTTCAAACAAGCGGAAATGTAAATTGAATCGAATTTCCAATCAATGTAGATTAACATCTCAAACAAATGATTTTTTTCTTCTCTTTCATCGGTAACCAATTGTTTTTCCTTGGTCAATATATCACGCATAAAGCAAGAAAAGAGAGAGCTTTTGTAAAGAAAACTCCTTTGTTTTGCGTCTCACACCAGTGGAAACTTTCACAAAATTGGTCGTCTGCTCTGCCCCTCAACTTTCAAATGGAATTTTTTTTTTATTCTCAACCCGACTCGTTTCGATTGATCAAAATGGTATCGAGAAAGAGGAATGGGGCCATCGATGAAAGATCTTACACTATAATCATTTCAGGGAAAAAAATAGAAAGGAAGTGGGACAACTTGCGAAAAACAAACCAAACCAAGACAAAGGACAACGTAGTTGGAGGACAATCATGATAATCATAGTGCTAGGAAATTTGCCATGGAGCGTGATGGTCTAGGGATAAATGGGTCACCCTAGCTTTTCTATCTTTTCACAAGGTTACAGATTCGAATCGTATTCTGAGCATACCTATAGCAAAATTGTGCCTCAGACAATTTTATGTCAGTTGAATGAGTAGCAGCAGAGGCCCTTTTTCATGAAAACTACGTTCTTGTGCCTGTTGAACTTTCAACTTTCTTATTGCTGGTCATAGAAACTAATGCTTGGCCCTGCCTTTGTGGTTATTCTTTGATTTCCATTACCCTTTTGGCTTAATTAGGCCATGCTAAATATGCCGATGTTTGCTCCCCATTAGACAATTCAGCCTCGGTGGCCTACCGAAGTCCTGATTATCGAATGTCGAATTACAAATAAATATATTCGAACCTTTTATTGAGATCTTTTTTTTTCCTCGGTATATTCATGTGCTACTAGAGAAATTAGGATGACGTTTAATGGAATATGACACCTTACGGTAGGAAAACAGTCTCTCGAGCGACCATAGAAGTCTCCTGAGTCAAACAGTTCCTATTCCGATCATGAATGCTTCCGAATTAAAACAGGGTCAGGTGTTCATGTTATTAGGATGAACTAAATGCTATTTCACTTGACCAAGCATGAACATTTTTGTTTATGTAAAACCCATCCAATTCAGAGTTCGGCTCGTGTCTAATTTCTTCTTTTCGATTAATCATCAAAATATTAATCATCAAAATAGAAATTCAGCATAACAGTTTCTAGGCATAAAAATTATTATAATAATTAAATATTAAACCAAATACAAATCTAAAATTTTTTGTTTTTAGTATAGCCAGCACTGTTCTCACAACATCTCGAAAAATAAAACATCATTTTGTACCGTTTCAAAACAGCAATTTCGAGTTGGATATAATCATGATTCTGCTTTGCACGCAACAGCTGGAAAGCAAGAGCAACATGAAGATTGTCTCCCCCACGTTTTGTCTCCATTGCAGAGATTTTAGCGAATACCGCAGAAAGTGAAGTTACGGAAGACCGGTACTCAAGTGTGGATGATAAGTTGATAACCTCTTTTTTTGGGAAATAAAAATAAACATAGAAATAGAAAAATAAAATAAAAATGAGAGTAGGAATGCAGACGAAATCATTGTCCAACCATTCGAGTACAAATATTGTTTGAAATAAAAATAAAAATGAACTTTAACAATATAGAAAATGTCGTTCTTAAACCTTTACTTTATTTGATATGAATCCTAAACTTTTAATAAATGGATTATATGAAAAAATGTTCAGTATTATTTTTCCATCAATTCAAGTCAACAGAATTGGTGATTCAGCTTTCAATCCATACGTTTAAAGATACACACAATAACTTAACAAGTGGATATCTAAGAAAATATTCAACTAAAATTAGAATATAATAATATTTTTAATTTATTTAATTTTAAAAATGATTCCCCATATTATTGGAAAAATTGTCAAATAATTCTTAAAGCTATTACACTTTTATTAAATTTAATTATAAACATTTTCATATTTTGTTAATTAGGTAAATCTGGCCAATTTTAACAAAAAAATCACTTTTGTGAATGATAGTAGTGTCACGTAGGACGGCCATTATTGACATGAATAATATTTTTATAATATCTTTTAGAAAATTGAATTTTTAAAATTACTTTTTAAATTTTTTTCCTTACCAATTTCAGTGAGGGTTGTCAATTGACCCTTGCCAACCAAAGGCAAGGCCCGATAGCCCTCGTTGGCCATTAGGAGAAGGCTGCGACCCTTGGTTGTGGTTGACGAGGGCTTTGTGGCTGGCCCTTGCCTATGACCAATGAGGGTTGGTTGGCGAACCTCCTCAAGCTTAGAAGTAATAAAAAAGAAAAAGAAAAAGAAAAAGAAAAAGAAAAAGAAAAAGAAGAAGAAGAAACTAATAAAAAAGTAAAAATTCAGAGACTTCTAAAGTATCCACATTAGGGCTGGCTGTATCTCATAGGACAGCTGACATTTGCATCAACGATTCCCACCTAAATTGGCATGATAGACTCAATTAATAAAATATGAATTTTTTTTTGGTAAAACAAAAAAATGTTATAACTAAATTAATAAAAGTGTAATAGGCTAGGACATATTTAACAATCTTTCACTTATTATATAATGACATGAATTATCGTATTTTGATTTGAGCTGAATATCTTACGTAGATAATCCACGTGTAACGTTATTCTTTTATCCACCGTTCAAATTTATTAGATTAAAAGCCAAATTAGCAAATCTCGTTAGCTTAAATTAATGGAAAAATAACATTGGATTTCTTTTTATACTAGATTGAACATTAGCCAAAATTTTAGAAATAATATTAAATAAATGAAAATTTTAGGGACGATATTGGATAAACGAAAAAGTTCAAGTTAGATAACATACATTGGATTAAAGTTAAAGGAAATATTTGTGTAATTATCCCAATTAAACATGTTCCACATTGTCCGGATTAATTTTGATTCTCTTTTGTCTCCTTTATCTGCCTCGTTTCTTTTAGTCGCACGAACTCACGTCACTTTCCATTCCTCTCAACGCAACTTTGGAGCAATTGTTACTATGTTTTCCGTATCTGCAGCGTTAATTAAGATGACGAAATATCAGATTTACCTCCTCGGCCAAAAAAAAGAAAAAACATTTCCATAATTATGCTTTGTGACATCAATTTCCCATAAAGATTTTACCATTCCTAGGATGATGTAATCAACAATAATAACATGGATAATAACATATATATATATATATATATATATATGTAATTAAGTGATTTTTTGCTACTCCATAAACTAGGACGATCGATTTCAAAGTGGGTTGGATGCCAACCCTATGACCCCCGATTTCAATAGATTGGAACTGGAAAACCAAATCAGCCAGATCCGAGAATCAACCATTTATGATTTGGATAAAACTCCAAATTCTTATAATAAAACTTGAAGGTTGCACCATCTCACTATACATAACATATGTTGATCAAGTTATTATATTATTTGTTCATGTTGCTAACCATGGTTCAATCTTGCTGGGAGCAAATCCAGTTTAGACTAGGTTCAACACTACTTAAATTGGTTCCCAATTAGAACCAATATTTTTGGTTTTGGAATCGAGAATTGGACTGATCTAGGCCCAAAACAATGGACTCTATCTAAGCCGATTTAGTTCGGTTGCCACGTTGAACATGGTGCTCACCCCTAAGAGTGTAGACCAAGGAAAATTTTCTGCTAAGCAAATTAACATAAAAATCGAACAATTCGATCCACTAGCATCGCCACTTTTGTGTCATCAAATATTCCCCGATTTTTTCAACCAATGCAGGCGGGAGAAGAAAAAACCTGGACTCTTAGACCACAGAATCCCAATGCTTCTTCCAACTTCCATTTGAATCAATATAACTATTTGCATAGCCTATCAAAAAAGCTAACATTGCACATCCTTGGGATGAAGAAAAAGGTGGATCAATCTTCCCAGGCAAAGCTGTTCCAATACAATTTATGCAGCGCGTAAGAAGTACATGCTCTCACGGTCTCAAGTCATGCTATGTTACTCCATCTGATCATCTCCATGAATAACATCGATAACCTTGTGACGTTTCTTTCTGGTCAGTCCCAAAATCCCTCGTCCAAAATCATTATTTTTTTTTTGGGTAAAAACCAAAGACTTTTTTCTTTTTTTTGGGACCGGAGGAACCGCCTCACTGCGAGCGCTCGGCGTAAAACCCCGGGGGCACTGGTGCGGGGACCCACCTCCACGGCACCCCACTTAAGTCGCGCTATTGCGCACACGGTGACTTAAACCTCCCCCCTTCCGCAATTAGATAAAACCAAAGAGTTGGTCTCGCTATAAGAGATGAATTTATCACGATTCTCATTAGTTGAGAAAACCATGCTTCCCATCTCTTAAACTAATACCACGGTGATGAGTTGTGGCATTACCATTAGTCATGGGATGATTACTCGCTAAGTGATTGTTGAATAAAGTAATCATGTTAAGTAAGTTTCTTAATTAACCAGTAGAAACAGAGACAGTCATCCACTCATAGAGCTGAATGAAGATGCTTTTGGACCAAACCCAGCAGTTAGAAAGCAATAACAGCATGAGATTAATTCTTCTGATCTTTTTGTCATTTCATAACCAAATAACATTTCCTCCTAATACATCTGCAGCACAGCCATGCACTTTCTATCGAGTCATATTATGCAGGCATTACTGCTCATAAACATCAATCCCTCAAAAGTGTCCTCTCTCGGTAGAAAAGCTTATTTAGAAACACCATATAATGCACAACAGAACAGCTATCATCCACCACTGAATCTAACCTTTAAGTTATAAGGAGTGGTGGTGCACGGATTAGCCATCATTTACTGCAAGAAATCTCTGGGATCTGTAACGTAACCGGTCAAAGCAGATGCAGCTGCAGTGAACGGGGAGGCTAGATAGATCTGGCCTTCCTTGTGGCCCATACGCCCGGGGAAGTTCCTGTTTGTCGTTGATACACAGACCTGCATTGCAACATATGTGACGACAAGTTGCAATTAATATTTCTGATGTAGCATAATAGTAACTGTAACTTGCCAATACGGGAATTAAATTAAAAACCAGAAAAAGTGAATTTAACTGAACCAACAGAACAATGTCAGTAGGATTTGATACTTATTTTTGCAAATAAATTAGAAGTGGACACCAGCAAGATCCATTAAAAATAAACTACTTCTAGAATATGAAGCGCAACTTATACATGTTTAGGGACCACTAAACAGACATAAACTAGCCACTAATAAAGGAACTTTCCAAGATTTGAGAAATTTTTTATTTGTATATTGTACGGTCCTTGTAACAGCTAACAGCATTGGCTTCTATGAAAGGCAAAGTAGCTGATTCAGTCATATTCACAAGCCCAAGAAAAGGAATCAAACACATGACCAAAACTTGCCTTGGGTTCATTCAAACGAGCATAAGTGTCTCTAGGGCCACCTAAACAAGCACCACAGCTAGGACTTGTAGGTGTGTCACAACCTGCCTCTTCAAATATCTGGGAGCAAGTTTTGCCACCAGATCCGGGTACTGGCAGGGCATAGATGTCCATCCACACCTATGATACATAATGTTATATATCAATTATAACCACCCATGCAAGTTCCAATTTAAAACTTCCAAAAGAAAAGTCAATTTTAAACTAAACAAGCTGCTACAGTGTCTAGAACCTTTTGCGTAGCAGGTACAAGGAAAGTGGGAACTTTGACCTTCTTCCCCTGCGGAAAAACAAGTAAATACAACAGTTGTCGAATGCATAGGTATACAAGGATGAATACTACTGAGGGAATGGTTAAACTTACCACAAAACAGTACAAATAAATTTACTGTCTAGCAAGACATGATGAAACTTTACTACCAGAACTCTAATCAATTTGCACAACTTACCAATCAGTAACGAGCATAATTTCAGTCCTCAGAGAGACATCATTTTTATCTAAAGCAAAATTTTGTTCACAACACACTGACTTACCAATCTCTCTTACACAAGTACTTGTTTAGAAATATAATGAAACACTGTAAATTGGCAAGATGAATATGCTACTACAAGGGTCGTACTAATCACACTAGTGATATGTCCTGGCCTTGATTTATTACTAAATGCAGCAAATAGAAACACGGCAGATAAAATTGGCCAAATCCACCTTCAAAAGTTGAAGGTTCTGTGATGGCACATTAAATGTAACTAAAATCTCCATCTCTGGGAGGAAAAAGATTTGTTCAAAGCCAGTCACCATTGTACTAAAAAGATTTATGCATGATCAAGCATGTCTGCCCATGCTACACATGGCATATTTTATCTAGTTCGTTAAACGGCAAAATGTTGAAAACTTGCTAAGAACTTCTTTTATGGCGATCAAATTGCTAATGTTCCAGTTTCCTTTTTATCCAAAAACCTTAACTTAATTTCATCATTTGAGGGTAAAGGAACAACAATGTAGAAAAGCAAAATACCAGATAGAAAGCCAAACTTATTTGGTATGAACACTAAAAATTAGACTGGGCCATTCAAGTAAAACTATTTATGCATTCTTTGATCAATTCAAAGTTAAATCTGTCATATAACAAAGGATTCTTGCAACCTATTTTTAGTATAGTATTTGTAGCTTCTATTCTGGCATTTTCTTCCTGAGTTAGCATTTAAGTCTTTATTTAGCCATCTAGAAAATAAGGTTGTTACAGAAATATCTTCGCCACATTTTCATGTTCTAAATGAATTAAGTATAAATCATGATAAAGGAACATAATTGACAAAATACAAATTAGATGGTATAAAATCTGATGGATTACTTTATTGATGAGACGGGTGCATAATCAACAAACCCAATGTATTAACAGCACTTGAGCTATATATATCAACCATTTATCATAAACATATCTTTGACATCTCCTTCAAACAAGATCCCTTTCACAATGTGACTATATGGCCTCATTTTTTCGTACGTAACTATGATTCACAAGTTTCATACTAAAGTAAGAGCATGTTTGGATAGACTTCTGCTTTTTGCTTAATCTAAATCTTGCAATGCATGACCTTTCTTTAAATCTTTAAAACACTTGAAACTTTCACAGTACACAAATGTTGACACATACGGTCACGTCTACCTTTTTCATAATAATTTGGAATTTGGATAATATTTTGAAATGAGTTAGGGGCAAAGCAAAAATGTATTTTGTACTTAATTAAAACAAACAATCCCTAAAATTGCATAAACTCATGATGTCATATGTGCAACTCTTTAAATTAAATAAAGAAACTGTTTATCTTACTGAAGCAAGAAAAACTTTTGCTGCAGCTAGGAAATCCTCAGTTTTCCCCCCTGTACAAGATCCAATGTATACTCTGTCTATCTTCACATCTTTGCATTCTCTGGCTAAGGCACGCTTATCTGGAGAATGAGGCTGCATAGAACAAAGCTTCATTTACTTATTTTTTTGAATAGAAGTCGAGGATTTCATTACAAAAGAAAATTCTTGCACATAAAAAATGTACTGCAAAAAACTGAACCATAGAGCTTGCATTTTACCAACCCATGTAGTGAAAATAGAGGACATGAACTGAATGCTGTTTAATAGAACTAATACACTAATATATAGCGTTTGAATACTGAAATTTCAAGAAAAAAATGTAACACCCACCTTTGCAACCAAGGGCTCCAACTTCGAGACATCAAAACGGTACTCAGATAGAAATCTTCAAGACAGCAAATGAAGCTAGTCAATAGTTAATGGAGCATAAGAAAAGAAAACAAGGAAAATGTTAGAAATAATAAAATGTTAGAACAGCATTCTATTTGGTACACTGAGAGTGTGCATCATAAGTAATCAACGCATGCTAGTAGAACACGAGATGTCACATGAAGAACAGCTCATTGTCCTATGTTCTATTAATATAGTCTTTGAACGCACTATATAATTTGAGTTTTGTGCCAGAACAGGTTAAATATACAGCTACACTATGGGTCGTAACATAGGAATGGGAACACCAAATGTCATGATTTCAATTGTAGGTTTAGTTGGTTTGCTAATTAGAGTTGTGTTACACTTAAAAGGATTTTCCTGAATCATTCTCTGCATAACTTTTCAGCTGTCCTTTCTTCCTGGAATTTCATTTAAAGTGCAAATAAAAAAGAGAGGAACTTATGGTCACCAGCAATTCTTTCCAATTGATGGAAGAAAATTCTGAAGCTTAAAGGCCAAGCACTTGTTGAGTTGTAGAGGGGGTGATGACAATTCCATATTCTATGTTTGGAGTCATGGCACCCTTTCAGTCCTTTATTTGTCAGGTTTTCTCATCGAATCATTTATAATGCTTTTCTCCTCTAGATATTAAAGTTTCTTGTAATGGATTGAAATGGCCTCCTGAGAGGTATTTGTGCAAATCCAAGCAGTTTTATGTGGTGTCCTATTCTGTACTGTTCAGCATCATGACAAACCTATTTTGATGCCCAATTCTGATGGCTACTACCACCACCAGCACCTGGAATGCTATTCCAGTTAGAAGGATCTTACGAGGTGTGGCATAAGGTTGTTCATATATCAAGGCATTGCTTCCTAGCTTGGTTAGTGATCCTAAACGAGTTGGCCATTTGTGATTGACTTGCACTTATATGGCAGACATTGGGAGCATTACTCGAGCTCCTGTGCTTGGTCATTGGACTTGACTGGGTTCTACTGCAGACTAAAGGGAAATCCTTTACCTCCACACTTTTGAAATTGTTTTAGTGTTCTGCACTACTGTTTTCAACAGAGTTGTTAAACTAAATGCTGAAAATTCTAGGTTGCTAATTAGTTCTTGTAAGCCGTTAGATCTAAGGCTTTTCAATTGCCACAGGCAGCTTTGAGACAATTGGGGTACCCATTAGTGAATATTTGAGGCTATAGGAATTTTCTTATGTATAAAATGGCTTACAAGCAGGCTTAATCCACCTGCAGCAGATTTGATATAAAGTAGAAGATTTTTACGAATAAAATAGACAAATAAAGACCAACTAAAGAAATAGAAACATGTATGCAAGTAATTTCCATAATTCCAAAAACCTTAATAACAAGCACGTTCAATCTTCTATTCTAGAATGAGTCAGCAGCTTAGATTAGTTTCACTAAAAGAGTTTTCTTTAATGAGGAACAGGATAATTCCAAATCTTTTTCCATTTGACACAGAGTACATCTACACCTAGATGTCCTTTCGTGCAGTTTCTTCTTCAGTTTAACCAAAAGCCAAAGGAGCATAAAGAAATACCCACACTTCCTAGTCCAAACACATTTGCACGAAAAAAAAAATGATGAAAGACAGAGGTGGTCATAAATAATATCATACCCAGACTTCCTAGGCCATTTACAAAATTGATGTTTTATGCCCAATATATATTTATTTGTGTGGTCATGAATAATTTCATCATATCTGCTCTGGTGCAAAAGGCTACACTATAGGGCAAAACAGTATCGGATGCTCTTATAGATTAATTGTCCACATCTGCTTTTCTGTGCAAAAAGGCTAGCAAATTTCTACATCATAGATTCTATTCACGGATCAAGATATTTGGTCACAACCAGCACATCAAAAGATTCTATCCACCATGTTGCACTAGTTAAAGCATATCTCCAACAGATAAATGCTCACATACAATCTTCACAAAATAATTTTGATGACGAAGACACACTATGTCTCACAACAGAGCATGGTAAGTGACATCAGAAGTATTCTTAATTATCCTACTTTATTAAAACTTATATGCCAATAAAGTGTGCACCAAACACTTTTCGCTTGAATTTACACAGCACATTAAAGTTCCATGGCAAGCAGATAGAACTCTTTTAGCACAAGACACAGGCAAAATAATGTGCTAAATGCAGCAGCCAGTAGTTGTGCAGACTGGATTGCAACATAAATGACAAATGAGATTAATCATCATAATTACCTGGCTTTCTCGTCACTGTAAACTGGTTCATAGGGCTTTGATGTCTTATCCTGCGCAAAAAAGTGTCAGAAACATGAGTTCCTAAAGAGTGAATAAAAGAATAAGCCAATGACTAACATAAGAGTTACATCTAAGGTCATAATACCCAACCTTAAGGTACTCAAATGTCGTGCTATCTGCAGGTACCACACCATTCTTACCCCCGGCTTCCACAACCATATTGCATAATGTCATTCTCTCTTCCATCTGACACCAGCAACTGTTAGTAGGGATGTAGGGCTATCATATTAAAACAGCGAAGTTATTAATGGGTCCACTTACATTTAAACTTTCGACAGTAGAACCAACAAATTCCATTGATTTATAGGTGGCACCAGACACTGATATTTCTCCAATAATCTACAAAAGAAAGACCATTTATCAAGAAAATAAGCAGAAGCACATGGTGCCTAGAGGCCTGGAGGCCCTACATAGTTTTGAGTTTCAGTTTAGACCAATGAACTTACTTGCAAAATCAAATCTTTCGCCAGCAAATACTCAGGCATTTCTCCATCCATCACAAATCTCAAAGTAGGAGGCACCTGTAATATATGGTCACGGTCAATAAAAGGCCAATATTTACAACAAGATGAGAAACACCTAGTGGATAAAATACAATAAGATAAATATGAATGAATCAGCACATTATCTTTTGCTAGAACTTTGACTTCTAAACAATATTCTATGCTGACAAAATCACATAAACATTTGACACCGATTCAAGGAATATCAGTCAATGAAATGTCAAGTATTTACAGATATACATACCATCAATGCCTCAACGGATACTTGTTCATCCACAACCGCCCCCACCCCCGGCGAACCCTCTCTCTCTCTCTCTCTCTCTCTCTCTCTCTCTAAGAGGTGGCATAGAATAACCCCAAAGAAGCGTAATGATCATATGCTTCACTCCTCCGTAGCGCCTCAACCCCCTGCCCTTTTTCCTTTCCTCCTCTCCTAAAAAGAGGCTGACCGAAGGGAAATTTAAAGAGAAGAATTATATATATTGTCCCCCCTCCCTCTCCCTAGCACCTCAACCCCCTGTCCCACCTTCATTTCTTCCTCTCCCAAAAAGAGGCAGATTGAAGGTAGTAGATTAGAAGAGGAGAATTCTAATTCTCAATAGCTATGCTATGCATAATGATGTGGCAGTAAATATTGGAATCACATATAACAAGTCCACATCGACAAATCAAAAGGAGGATGCAGCTAACTTTCCCCACGATTGGATCTGTCAGTTTCATTCATCATAATAAAAGCTTTAGTGCGACCATTTAAATTTGAGACCTTAATATTTTATCAATTTTGAAAAACATTTATCAGATGCATGAAAATGGGTTTATCTAGGGTAATTCAGAGCATAGAGCCCACCGAGGAAGTGCATGTCCATTAACTCTCCCCATGAAAAAGGGGGCCATAGGTAAAAAAATATATAAATAAATAAAGCTCCACAAAGAATATCAACCCATCTATTGTTTATGTATTAGGATTAGTTGCACAGAAAGTATTTGAAATCTAAAACTATTACCTTTCTTCTAAAAAGTGAGAAATGACAAATGTTTTAAGTCTTTTAACTGTTATTAAACCATATAATGACAGAATGTAACATCACAAGAAGCTAACTGAATAGGAATAGTTCTTCATCATCCCTGATATCTTACACCAGATGGATGAACCCAAGAAAAATAAAATTGTTATCCACCAGTCACTGAGGTAAAAACACAACAAATAAGACAGTATGGAGGAAACATAACCGAGGGAAAGCATGGTCAATACCCAATCATATAACAATGAAACTACCAAACATGATCATAAAAAGGTCAAATTTAATTCTAAAATTAGATTTACAAAATTCAAGTTTTATCTAAATCCAATGGCAAAGTCTGTTAAATTTCAAGGACCTCAACCATATATCCAATATCCATTTTTATGAAGGGATGGCAGGCACCAAAATAAATATGGATATGATACATGCCTTGAGCAGGATCTTCCCAGCCCCCAAAACAAAGCCAGCATCTGTGTTGCCAATACCAGTGGCAAACTGGCCAAAAGCTCCAGCAGTACAGGTGTGAGAGTCAGTACCTAACAGAACCTGAAGCAGGATAAGGGTTTAAGATTTCTTTCAGGCGTTACCTCGCATATTACCAAAAATTAGTTTGATTAAAAAATTCCCACCTCACCAGGTCTGCAATGACCTTCTTGGGCTAGAGCAACGTGACACACACCCTTGTAGTCAGGGTTAACCTGCAAAATTGTTTAATATGCTTTGAATTTAAGATCAACAGAGGTGTTGCAGACAAGGATCATAAGCTTTTCTTACAGCAAAGTAATAGAGTAGGTAATGACATAAAAAAATGACAACACAAGAATACCTTAAAGTCGCTAAGGTCTTTGATATCATAGAAGTACTTGATATTCTGCTCTGTGCAAAAATCTCTCAAAATATCCACGTTGCGATTTGCACGTTCATCAGTTGTGAAAATATAATGATCAGGAATGATGACAATCTTTTCGCGATCCCAGACCTTGAGTTCAAGGAAAATAAAGTCACAAAATTGAACACTCTCAACTGGCAATGGTTCACATTAAAGGGAGGGCAATATGTTTAGTCAACAAACTACAGCATATTTAGAATCAACAGCTCAGATGCCGTGAGCAATGCATACCTCAACTCACCTGATGTCATTGTAATCAATCGTAGGTACAACTACTTAAAATAACATAAACCCCAACACAAGTGAGGACCCACGTCTTTCCCGGCACATAGTGGAACGTTACATTGGAAGGACAGTCAAGAGATCCATAGCACAGCAAGAGACACACATGAACTACTTCTATTTGCAGGACACAAAAGCCAAGACACAATGGGAAAGCATAGTAAAAACCAAATAACAGCAGACTCCAGTGATTCAAATTCTTAAAAGGAATTATATTTATTAAACTACATCTTCCACGCATTATACTCAAAGAGCTCGAAAACCTCAAAGGGAAGCCAGAGAAGCGGGTTTCGATACCTTAGCATTCTCACCAAACTCCTTCTTGAAGATACCGAAAGAACCAGGGCCGCAGACGTCGTGCGTCATCAAGACATCGACATCGACCCAAACGTTCTCTCCGGGGCTCAACTCCGGCTTCTCAGAAGCCCGAGCCAATATCTTCTCGGTCATCGTCATCGCATTTTTCACCTAAAAACAACCAAACCCCGCCGCTCAAAAAAAGGAAACTTCTTCCTAATCGAGCTCAATCGAAAGATTGTCGAAATCAGAGAAATAAACCGAACCGAGCCGGTGGCGGCGGGCTTGCGCTCCGTCTGCTGAGGCGCCATGACGGAGACGATCTTCTTCGAGGCCGGTTTCCTCGACTTCCCGGCGGAGGGAAATGGCCGCGAGGCGACGGACCGGGAGAGGCCAAACTCCTTCTGCAAGAAAGAAAAGAGAATCAACGGGGCACTCTTGGAATCGGAGATGATCGGCGCGAGCGGCGATCGAGGCGAGACCGGGGGGGCGGACGGCGCGGGAGGTCACCTTGCCGGCGGCGAAGGACGCCGTGGCTGGCGGAAACGCGGCGGAGGACGCCATGGCGGGTCGCGGTCGCGGTGCGGAGGTGATGCCGCGACGAAAGCAGCGCCCTTTTTAGTAGCGACGGCGAGAAGGGAGAAAAGGGGAGGAGCGGCGTTGGTAAAAATACGTTCGCGCAGGCGGCCGCGAGCGTGTGGGGAAGGAGGGACGGGGGCGGCGATGGTGGCGGAGGCGGACACGTGACGATTCGTGGAGCGTGGGATTGGCGGATCGTGCAGGTGGGACCCGGTTGAGGAGGAATACGATTTGTACTCGTGCTCGAATCAGCGACTCCTTTTTAATTTTTTTTTTTTTTATTCTTTTGCTATTTGTGTCTGAAAAATTGGTAGGAGACCGTGAGTCCGCCATGGATGGTGGGATTTTTGGAGCTTTCGATTGGGGGGCGCTAAAAAACCCTAGGAGGCCCAAAGGCCCTATTAGGCCATGTAGCGTTTTACATATATATGTATTATTATTATTTTTTTTGCATGAGATCGAAAGCCCGAATTAGGCAGGGTTTGATAGACGGTTTCTCTCTATTGTTGGTGAGATTAGGGTATTATTGCAAGTGGACTTTGATTTTGTTACCTACTTCCCATTTTTTAAAATTGTTTCTATTCACACTCTATTTTTTTTATTTTAATATTTTTATTGTATCAAATTGAATTTCCAAAACTCACCCACGCATGGTTGCGTTGGTTGAGACGTACCCGTTGATCTGGCACCAGGTCAGGAGTTCGACACCCTGAATCGTCACGACTCTTAGAGTAGTTCCATGATTTAAGTGGGGCGCCACGTGATGGAGTTCTTTCCCCCAAGGTATAGTCGGTCCGCGTCTTTCTTGAATGTGAGCTAGGCCGGTGAGCTAGGTTGGTGAGCTAGGTCGGATCCTTGGCATAAAAAAAAATTGAATTTCCAAAAATACGAAATAAGTTCAAACATTTAAGGGGAAGAGGACGCCACAAGTGTTGTGATTTTTGTATAATGCTTGTTTGAATATCACAACTTTATTTTCGACTATTTAAACTCATAACTTTTATATGACACTCATTTGAGTGACACAATTTTTTTTGATCATTTGAGTTCATATGACTTTTCCAAAATTGTTCTGCCATAGGTTTTAAAAATCATGACACTCGAGTAATCGATTAAAAGTTGAATTCCTTACATGAACCTTTTTTTAGAAGTAATGAAATTCAATTAATTGAAATAAAAGTTATGGTATTCAAGCGAGCGTTATACAAAAGTCATAGTAATTGTGGTGTTTTTATCCTCATATAAGGACATGATTTCACATATACCCCATCAGTTTGTAATTTATATTTTTCAATTAGTGAGTATTTTTTTTATCATTAAAATTCATTTTCCTTTTTATTGGTAAAATCTCACATAGTTTCTTCGTGTATTTATATCATATTTGGAAGAAAAATAAGTACCATAGGTGGTTGCTGATGCTCATTTGTGTAGGCGAGCAGAATAAGATTATCTCAATTATTTCGGGTTTCATCTAGATAAAGGAACGAATTCTTGCTATGTTCACTGGCTGACACTTGTTCCGCTCTAAGCGAGTTTGGTTTGAGTTGGTAAAATGAAATTCTTTTTTTTTTTCTCTTTTCCATCCATTTTAATAATTTCCATAAAATGATATACTATACACTCTATTCTTACCTACAGATATTCGAAACTAATACTAAATTATTTTAACTTGTGTATAAGCAATTAGAGGTTTTAGAAGAGATTTTCTTTTTCACATTGTACTTTACTTTTTAAAGCTGGACCGGACAATTAATTTTGAGAGATGAAGTTTTTCCCCTTAACTAAGTTACTCCTTCTTCTCCTTACGTTTCCATTTTACATGTAATTTAAGAAAAAAATTGATAAATTTAACTAATACATATAATTTAAATCTTACTAATACGTACATTAATAGCTATAACTTTACAAAGTCAGGCATATTAAGATCTCTTAAAATAATCTCACAAAAAAAAAAAACACGCACATGTATATAAAAATGGATTCAAATTAATGCTGCAGAGAGAGAGAGAGAGAGAGAGAGAGAGAGAGAGAGAGAGAGAGAGAGAGAGTTCAAAGGCGTGAACTAAATTTATAAAAGAAGCTTAAATGGTTGACAGCAAGGGAAATTTGAATTCAATCTCGGAGTCTAAAATGTTTATGGGATAAGTTGGTAATTAATTGACAACGTCCCGGTTCATGGTATCTTTAGTAAGCAAACTGTTTTTACATCCAACCAAAAAAATATATTGTTCTTGCATGAATGATCAATGATTTCAAAATTGGTGAGAATGCTATATTTGTAACAACCTAAATTTCCACAAAATTTGAACCTCGAATGAGTATATAAATTAACTTCACTTCAATTCTTCGATAAATGATTAACTTATCTGCAATTGTACAAGTAATTTAACCGTAACTAATATACATCAAAACCCTATGTTCAGAAACCCACCCTTACTTTGCACTTTGATCCGATTCAACCTAGTGATCTTCGGAAGCGTTAACCTAATATCCCTAAATTCCTAATATGATAAATTTGTAAAATATATTGAGGTGGGCCTAAGCTCAGTAAATGAACTCTCTAACTCTTAGATAAGAGATAAGCTTGCAACTCAACCTGGCACCAATAAACAACATGAGCTCAAGCTATATAGAATAACCATTTGTGACAAATGTATAAGCAAATGCTATATCTTTACTATCATGATATATTAATGGAAACCATTAACAACATTGCAAGTTGATTCCCTCAAAAGCAAGTAGATGACATATTATTTTTCATGGTGCACCAATATTACAGAGTAGCTCACTACTATATATAAGAATATACATAGGCAAATTCATATTTATTATGAAGCTCACAAGCACGCACGGGTGAGTCCATACTTGTCATTGTAGAACTCATTTCAACTCATGAGGCATCCTGAACACTCTCGGGACATCCCAAACACGCTTTCCTCTTAGTTGGTGTGTAATTTGGTCCATTCCTATTTTCTTCGCCATCCTAGAAGTCTACTAGGAGCCGTTACTTTTTTGAGCCCTCTGGCCCTGGTGACCACTCTCTACTCTCATCAAACCAGGTCGTTACAGACTCACTAGCTTTTGCCTAATTTGTCCTCAAATCACACACCTACTGGAAAGAGTCCTGTTGTGGCATCCCTAGAATATCTCATATAACTGACAGTGTAACATTAACAACTCATATAATCGACTAATCGATAACATGAACATGGACAATGTAAAAAATCGACCACATGATTAATTGATAACACTTAGCTAGTAATTCGGTAACTTAGTCAAATTACAAAAATATCACTTTCAGATTCATACTAGAAAAATTGTCATCACATCGTAGAAAAAACAATCAAACACCTCCTAGAAAATCCATCAAACACCTCCTAGGCACGAAATAAGCTTAACATTCCAATTCAAACGAACACAAGATTTCACATTCTATCATTAAGATTTGCCTACACATGACAATAAAAGCCAAACACAAATTAATAATCAACAATCAACCAAATCAAGAGTACTAAATAGATCAACCCAATCGCCCCTAGAGTTTTCACTTACCTTGAACAAAGACTTGGACAACTCAAAATCCTAATAACCTTTAAAGCAAAATAAATACAGGCAAACATTAGCAACTCTAAATCTTTAAGAAAGCAACAAAACTAGCTTGATAAGAAGAAAATGAAGTCCATGAACATTTACCTAGAAATACTTGAAAGATGAGATTTAAAGCTTAAACAACTCAAATTGAATAAACTACGGAACTTGATTGAAATTTAGGGGAGTTTCACTTGTTGTTTTGAAAGGGAAAAGAGAATTTGCACTTAAAAGACAAGAAGATGAAGTTGCTTTGCCAAAGAGGAGAAGAGAAAATGATTTTTTCTTCCTTCCTTATTTCGAAAAAGAGCTTCAAGTCATGTTAATTAGATAGGGTTATAAGTGTGATATAAAGTAAACAGAGCTAGAATATTATGTCATTTATGATGTCATGCATGATGTGATTTGATAGGTTAATTTCGATGTCACCATTTTAGAACATGTGATTTATTACTTAAGTGACAAATAGCAAGATTTTGAATGAAAGGATGAAAATACTTGATTTGGGGGGGAGGGAAACGAGCATGATTGGCCAAGTAAAATAGATGAATGAGAAAACATTATTTTAGTTGTAATAATTTCAAGCATTAATAAAAGAGATAAAGAAGACCTTGACTTGTATTTCTTTTGAGTTAAAATTAAAAGACATTAATAGAGAACGGAAAGTGTGAAGGACAATTTTGCATTTCATGATAAAATTAATTATCCACTTGAGATGCCATATGAGCCATGCAAAACTCCAAGCTACTTAACTTTAGATCATATATGTATTTGTACATAGAAAATTTTGGATATCACAATATTTTTTTGTTTAGATACGTAATTTAATGAAATATTAAAAAGTCATTATGGTAAGGCCTCAAGAAAATTGGATCCATAAGACTGCCATTCTACCAAATCCTGTCCCGATCCAGCTGAACAAGCTCACTATATATATATTACTCATCATTGCACTTAAATGCCCACTAAGGTAAGAAGGCCAATGGTCTAATACCCAATCTTATACTCAAAACCATTAAAAATAGGTACTTGTAAAAGTGAAGCATATAAAAAGGGGTTTGATGGGTCCTCAATTAACCCATCATCTTCAATCAACCCAACACATCAAGAAAAGTACATAAAAAGTCTTAAATCTATGGCATTGGTACTGTTGTACTTTATTAGTACGTCTATGATTGGGTGCAATTAAGACGCACCATTTCGTCTTGATATGTTATGATGGAGAGACACCATTTGAAATGGTATGAGAGAGTCATATAAAAAAAACTTCAGAAGATAACTGTTAAGTCGTTTTGCAAAAAGAATGTTTAGAAATAAATTGTTTTCTCATCTTCTCCTATTTCCATCAAAGAAAAAAATGCGTTCCATTACTCATTTACGAAGACAATCGGCATTTACGCTGTAGAAATTTGATTTGATTTTTTTTTTTTTTTTTTGGTGACTGCATTCAGACCATCGTGAAGTCATATTGTTTGTCATTCATCCGTAATTCAATGTTCTTTCCTGGGTAAATTGTTTATTGCGCATCAAAGAGGTTAGTCGTCTTCCTCGACTTTCTTCCGATAGGTACCAATTCAATTCTAAAATTTTCAATTAAAGCAATTTAGTCGTAAACCTGTAGGAAGAAAGTCGGCGGAAGACGACTAACCTCTTTGATGCACAATGAACAATTTACCTCGAAACAAATGTTGAATTATGGGTGAATGACGAACAATATGACTTCACGATGGTCTGAATGTAGTCACGAGAAAAACATTCAATTTCCATAGCGTAAATGCCAATTGCCTTCGTAAAGGAATAATGGAAGGTTTTTTTTTTTTTTCTTTTATGGAAAGAGGAGAAGAAGAGAGAACAATTTCTTTCTTAAACATTCTTTATGCCAACCAACCTAATGGTTATCTTCTGAAGTTTTTTATATGACTCTCTTCTACCCTTTTAAAGGGTGTCTCTCTATCATAACATATTAAGACGAAACAATGCGTCTTAATTGCATCTCATCATGGACGTACTAATAAAGTACAACATCTCCCACTTAGATATGATGGGCTTGATAGCACTCTATCAAGAATATAAGACATTTAACATTCGTCAACTTTAGAAACAATTCATACTAACAAGAAAACCGTGCAACTAGTGAGTACACCTACACTTGAAGCTCAAATTATGCACCTGTTAAGGATGACATAATGGCTACAATCCTAAAAAGAAATAAACAATTAATATTTCACAGTGCCCCAAACATATTTTGCTACATTAATCCAAGTATACCTATCCCTTAAATGCTATACTTGACTATTCTCATAACACCATGTATTTACAAGGGATAAGTGCATTAGAAGTCCTAAAACTTATCATGAAAATGCAATTGCATTCTAAAACTTTCAAAAAGTGCAATTAAGTCCTAAACCTTATCACAAAAGTTCAATCAAGTCCTAAAACTTTAAAAAAGTTTAATAAAGTCCTAGAACTTATTTCAAAAGTGCAACCGAATCCTAAAACTTTCAAAAGTGCAATCAATGAAAGGACTTAGATTGAACTACTTTGACAAGTTTTATGACTTAATTGCACTTTTTGAAAGTTTTAAGACTTAATTGCACTTTGTGACAAGTTTTACGACTTAATTGTACTTTTTGAAAGTTTTAGGACTTAATTGCATTTTCATGACAAATTTTAGGATTTCTAATGCACTCATCCCTATTTACAATTATATCCACAATCACAGAAGGCGATATAATTGGTTGACCAGTAGATACATGTGATTGATGTAAAACAACAATAGTCTTCCTTCGCACTCATTTCTCTCTCCATTTCAAAACAATTGCTTTCCTAAACATGTCCCATAAAACCATATTTATTCATGACCGCTGATAACATGCTAAAGTAGCAATATTGATCTTTTACTTCGATAATATAGTCAGAAGTAACATAGGGCACACAATGAGGCAAATTACAAATTATTTCAAGGACTCACACGATGAGTAAATAGGGATAATTTCACTCACATTCCCTTATCGGTCGTACAATGCGCATGTAGTATGAATTACATGTTATAGTAGATTTTCTTTCTATAAGAGTGTATGCCATTTATTAAATATATCCACTATATGGATATTTGCCTAAACATAGTCATGTGCTTCTTACGTACTCAAATTTAGCTCAAGTGCTATATCAGCTCGTTTTCTATGACACTCGATTAAGTACTTGCATCTGGCATCTTTCAAGCATACATGATTGTGAGACTATCATGTTCGGTCTTATCATATGCAAATCACATACCTCATCTTGACTCCAATCAATGCGACATACTATTTTATATACTAAACTTACTTTTCAGCATTTATTTGTACATAATGTCTCATCTCAACATGTTAGCTATAGCACTTGAGGTGATTGCTCGTGTGAGTGAGTCAATCATTGCCCGCTGACATACTTTTCAATAATATATGTGTGTTCGTGCTAGTCTTATAATGGATTTGTACTTATTGATAAAACATCAAGTCACTAATAAACAAATAAATACAATACATATGTTCACATATACATTAACCAATGATCCTCTACAATATTACATATCACATTCTACGTAATCCCAGAGACATCCTGTGGGTCAATAATATGTCTCTCGGAACAGTCTTACCATTTTATCAGTTGAAATCTATTGAATGATCACTTCTTTATGCGTTATTATATCTCTAATGAAATTGTTTTTTTATGTCAATGTGATTCGTCCTTCCATGATATTTGAGATCTTTCACATAGGCAATGGCTGCTTGAATATCACAATAAACTATCACTAGTCTTGGAACTTCAATGACAATGGCTAAATTTTTCAAAAAATGTTTTAGCCATACTGCTTCTTGCACTGCGACAGAGCATGCAATAAATCCTGCCTCTATTGTAGACAAGGCTGTGCATATCTGTTTATTGCTATTCCAAAAAATTACACTTTCATCGAGTAAGAACACATATCTAGAAGTTAATTTACGCTCATCTAGGTCTTCTCCCCAATCAATATCTAAATAGCCTAATAGGCGTATCTCATTCCCTTGATCATAAAGTCGATAGTCCATGGTACCTTTTAAGTATCTCAAGATCCTCTTCATTGCTTTCTAGTATGCTGACTAGGATTTCATTGATATCAGCTCAACAACCTCACGGCATAACATATGTCGGGTCAAGTACACATTATAGCATACATCAAACATCTGATTGCACTAGCATAAGGACCAGTTTCCATTTCCTTATTTTCTTTTGGAGTCTTAGGACACATCTTAGTACTTAGGCATTCACCTTGCACGACAGGGGTATCAATGGGATTATAGTGCTACATATTAAAACGCTCAAGAATCTTCATTATATAAGACTCTTGTAATAAAGTAATGAGTTTCCTTGATCGATCTCTTTTAATCATAACTCATAATATATAACCAGAACCTTGCCACTTCCAGCTAATAAAATATCGTCCACATAAAGTGATAAAATCACAAATTTATCTTAGGACCATTTGACATATGCACAGTGATCTTCTTCGATCGTCATGAATCTAAAAGTCGTTATGACTCGATGAAAACAAAGATAACATTGTCTAGATGATTGCTTAAAGCCATATATTGAGCGATGAAACTTGCAAACTTTATGCTCTTGACCTTTAGCTATGAAAACAAAGATAACATTTCCTCATTTAGTTCTCTATTGAGAAATGCCGTCTTTACATCCATTGGATGTAATTTAAGGTCCAAATGTATAACGATGGTTAGGATAAGGTATATTAAAGCAAACTTTACAACTGGTGAAAATGTTTCTTCATAGTCAATACCTTCTTGTTGAGTATAAAATTTTGCCACAAGATAGGCCTTATACTTTTCAATGGATCCATCCGCCATTCGCTTAATCTTAAAAACCCATTTGTTTCCAATAACCTTGCAATTTGGTGGTAGATCAACCAAGTCTCAGACGTGATTTGCTCTCATTGACTTCATCTTATCTTCCAAAACTTTTCTTCATTTTCTTTATCAAAGGATGAGATAACCTCTTGAACAATCTTAGGATCGGCATCGTTTTGCAGAGCAATCATAAATGCTTTCCTTCAATTTCAAAATGATGACGGGGAATACTTTTATGATTACTTTTAGGTAACTGAACTTCTCTTGAATTCAGTTTGTCAAGCGATGCGGCACTTTCACTAGGTCTTGTATATTGATGTAACCCTTCATTTCCCTCTACAACATAGTTGGTGTATTATTAGGATATTCCATCTCATATAATTGAAAGTCTTTATCAATCTCACATTTAATAGGAAAATCGTTCTCCAAGAACGTGACATCTGATGACTCCATTTCGATCGTACTTCCATCAGCTTATTCACCTATGAACACGTACCATTTGGAGTGTTCAAAATATCTTATAAAGATACATTTCTTCACTTTAAGATCTAATTTGCTATATTTATAGGAAGAATTATGAACAAAAGCTGCATACCCCCATAGATGTAGATTACTTAAGTCTGGTTTCCTACCAATCCACAATTCATAAGGGGTGGAAGTGACTGATTTTAAGGGCACTTGATTAAAAACATAGGCAGTAGTCAATAACGCATCTCCCTACTTCGAGATAGGTAAATTTGCTTGCGCTATCATAGACCTAACCATTTCCAATAAGGCTCTATTCCTTCTATCAACAACCCCCTTTTGTTGCGAAGTAATAAGAATAATCAATTGTCCTACAATTCCCATTTCATCACAAAGAGCCTTGAATTGCTCAGATAAATACTCACGTTCACGATCGATTCTCAATGCATTTATTGTTTTGTTCAATTGATTCTCTATCATTGCTATATATCGTCTAAAACAGTCTAATGCTTCTAACTTATGGGGGATTAGAAAGATATAACCAAAACGCGTGAAGTCATACCACATTCTCTATAACTCCGTAACACGGCACTCTAAGTGCTCAAAGATGATTGCCTCAGCTTTTGCTCTTCTTCCAGTGACCACATTCCTTTCCAGCTTGACGGTAAAGCTTAAATTTAGCATCAATAACACATTGGAGCTAGAGAAGGAGGGGCTTACGAAGAGAAGAAAGAGGAGAGGCGGATAGGCATGGAGAGGAGGGCAAAACTCGAAGTTGAGGAGAGGAAAGCTAGGAGGACGAAGAAGAGGAGGTTTAGAGCAGAAGTGAAAGTAGAAAGGAGTGATCCCTTTAGGGTTTTCGCTGAGGAATGCTTTAAAGTACACTAAAAAAAACCTCAAGTACTTGCGACAAACTAAGCACCCCAACAAGATGCAGGTCGATGGCTGACGCAGCACAAGATTTGCACGAGGTTTGCACAAGATTTGGATGTAGTCTATTTTGAAACAAAACGGGTTCCAATTTAACTCAAAACCTATCAATTGTTCCAATTCAATCCCTATCCAAAAAAGCGACAACTGCAATTGGTTAATGCAATGTCAAGGCAATCGAAGTCATTACTAGCTTTAAGTGACCTTAAATATACCGTACTAGATTCTCAAGTTAAATGTCACTTTAAAAGGAGGAGTAAATGATCATGTAACAAGGGAAATTTGAAGATAGTGAGGTCAAATATCTATATTGTCATTGCTACTAACCAGAAGTAGAAAGGAAAAGGATCGGTTGGCCTAAGCCACTTGCGTTTTGTTATTATTTATTCATGTGCGGATGTAAACCATCACGAGTTTTTCACAATGTTTATTTGGCATGTAGCTTGGTGCTTTGTTGCTTATTGCTAGATCTAGAAGAGGTTTTTGGCTTATGGGGTACGAGTTTAACCCTATCACATTCCTTCACGGAGAAACCCAAAATTTGGAACATTATGCTCATTGTCTTTCACATGTTATATCCTCTAATTGAACTTTACACCCCAAGAGAATTTTAACAGTTAAAAAAATTTCAACAAGAGATATAAGTAAGACACTTACAAATCTCATACCCATGAAAGCCAAGAAGGTTTCAGCACCAAATGTTAGAGATAATGTAAACAGAACACCAAGGATCCTCCTGGCAACTACTAGTGAAGTTGATATGGAAGGGATATATTGCTTTTCCTTACTATATATAGTTGTTATAAAATCTGGTCATCCAAAACTACAATCATTAAAGACTTGACATGTTGTCAAGTCTTTTAATTAAATGGTGAAACTAATAAGATGAGATTGGAATATACCTTCTGCTAGAACCATTTCATTATTAAGTTTTGGCTCTTTCATTTCTATGATTTTATCTTCTGTCAGGTCTGCATATATTTTTCCAGTACTTTCCTCTTTGGCAATCAATGAAATTGTTATACCGACCAAAGGAATATCCAAAGCTTTTCGATAAGTTGCACGAGATTTGCACACAGTCCAAGAAATTTTTAGCAGTTAAAAAAATTTCAACAAGAGACATAAGTAAAACACTTATAGATCTTACACCCATGGAAGCCAAGAAGGTTTCAATACCAAATGTTAGAGATAATGTTAACAGAACACCAAGGATCCCGGCAACTACTAGTGAAGTAGATGTGGAAGGGATATATTGCTTTTCCTTGCTTTATGTAGTTGTTGTAAAATCTGGTCATCTAAAACTACAGTCATTAAATACCTGACATGTTGTCAAGTCTTTTGATTAAATGGTGAAACTAACAAGATAAGATTGGAATGTACCTTTTGTTGGAACCATTTCATCATCAAGCCTTGGCTTTTCCATTTCTATGATTTCATCTTCTGTCAAGTCAACACATATTTTTCCAATACTTTCCTTTTCGGCAACCAATGAAATTGTTATACCGACCAAAGGAATGTCCAAAGCTTTTCAATAAGTTGCACGAGATTTGCACGAGATCTGCATGGAGTCCATTTTGAAATGAAATGAGTTCCAATTTTGCCATAAGTCTATTAATTGTTCTGATTTAGTCCTAAACATTTTGATGATTAGCACGAGATTTGCACGCATTCCATTTTGAAATGAAACGGGTTCAAATTTAGTCGTAAAATTTTCAATTGCTTCATTGGATACTTTTGCCTTCTCTGTAACTTTGTAACGCAGCACTCCGAAAGCTCAAAGATGATTACCTTAACTTCTCCTCTTCTTCTAGTGACCACATCCCTTTCCAGCTCGATGATAAAGCTCAAAACTTTAGCATCAATCACACACCGAAGCTAGAGAAGGAGGGGCTTATGGAGAGAAGAAAGAGGAGAAACGGAGAGGCATGAAGAGGAAGGCAAAACTTGAAGTTGAAGAGAGGAAAACAAGGAGGATGAAGAAGAGGAGGTTTGGAGCAGAAGTGAAAGTGGAAAAGAGTGAGTGATCCGATTTTTGCTAAGGAATGCCTTCAAAGTACACTAAAAAAAAACCTCCAGTGCCTGCGACAAATTAAGCACCACAACAAGATGTAGGCCGATGGTCGACGTAGCACAAGATTTGCACGAGATTTGCACACGGTCCATTTTAAAACAAAACGGGTTTTAATTTAGCCCAAAACCTATCAATTATTCCAATCCAATCCCTATCCAAAAAAGCAACAACTGCAATTGGTTAATCAAATGTCAAGGCAATCGAAGTCATTACTATCTTTAAGTGACCTTAAATATAATGTACTAGAATCTCAAATTGAATGTCACTTTAAAAAGAGGAGTAAATGATCATGTAGCAAGAGAAATTTAAAGATAGTGAGGCCAAATGTCTATATTGTCATTGCTACTAACCAGAAGTAGAAATGGAAAGGATCGGTTGCCCTAAGCCACTTCTGTTTCGTTGTTATTTGTCCATGTGTGGATGTGAACCATCACGAGTTTTTCACAATGTCTATTTGGCATGTAGCTTGGTGCTTTGTTGCTTATCGCTAGATCTAGAATGGGGTTTTGGTTTTCAGGGTACGAGTCTAACCCTATCACATTCCTTTACGGAGACATCCAAAAAATTGGAACATTATTCTCCTTGTATTTTACATGTTATATCATCTAATCGAACTTTACACCCCAAGAGGCTTTCAGAAGTTAAAAACATTTCAACAAGAAACATAAGTAAGACACTTACAGATCTTACACCCATGAAAGCCAAAAAGGTTTTAGCACTAAATGTTAGAGATAATGTTAACAGAACACCAAGGATCCCGGCAACTACTAGTGAAGTAGATGTGGACGGGATATATTGCTTTTCCTTGCTATACATAGTTGCTGTAAAATCTGGTCATCCAAAATTACAATCATTAAAGACCTGACCTGACATGTTGCCAAGTCTCTAGATTAAATGGTGAAACTAACAAGATGAGATTGGAATGTACCTTCTGCTGGAACCATTTCATCATCAAGCCTCGGCTCTTCCATTTCTATGATTTCATCTTCTGTTAGGTCAGCACATATTTTTCCAATACTTTTCTCTTCGGCGACCAATGAAATTGTTATACCGACTAAAGGAATGTCCAAAGCTTTTCGATAAGTTGCATGAGATTTGCACGAGATCTGCACGCAGTCCATTTTGAAATGAAACGAGTTCCAATTTTGCCATAAATATATCAATTGTTCAAATTTAGTCCTAAACATTTTGCTGTTTCGCACGAAATCTCCACGCAGTCCATTTTGAAATGAAATGGGTTTCAATTTTGCCCTAAAAATCTATCAATTGTTCCAATTTAGTCTTAAACATTTTGATAATTTGCACGAGATTTGCACGCATCCCATTTTGAAATGAAACGTGTTCAAATTTAGTCATAAATTTTTCTATTGCTCCATTGGATACTATCACATTCTCTGTAACTTCGTAATGCAGCATTCCGAGTGCTCAAAGATGATTGCCTTAGCTTTTCCTCTTCTTTTAGTAACCATATCCCTTTCTGGCTCGACAATAAAGCTCAAAATTTTAGCATCAATCACAAACTAGAGCTAGAGAAGGAGGGGCTTACGGAGAGAAGAAAGAGGAGAGACAAAGAGGCATGGAGAGGAGGGCAAAACTCGAAGTTGAGAAGAGGAAAACCTGGAGGTTGAAAAAGAGAAGGTCTAGAGCATAAGTGAAAGTGGAAATGAGTGAGTGATCCCTTTAGGGTTTTCGCTGAGGAATGCCTTCAAAGTACAAAAAAAAAAACCTCGAGTGCTTGCGACAAACTAAGCAACCCAACAAGATGCAGGCCGATGGTCGACGCAGCACAAGATTTGCACGAGATTTGCACAAGATTTGGACGCAGTCCATTTTGAAACAAAACGGGTTCCAATTTAGCCCGAAACCTATTAATTGTTCCAATCCAATCCTTATCCAAAAAAGCAACAACTGCAATTGGTTAATGCAAAGTCAAGGCAATCGAAATCATTATTAGCTTTAAGTGACCTTAAATACACCATACTAAATTTTCAAATTGAATGTCACTTTAAAAGGAGGAGTAAATGATCATGTGGCAAGAAAAATTTGAAGATAGTGAGGCCAAATGTCTATATTGTCATTGCTACTAACTCGAAGTAGAAAGGGAAATGATTGGTTGGCCTAAGCCACTTGTGTTTTGTTGTTATTTGTCCATGTGTGGATGTAAACCATCACAAGTTTTTCACAATGTCTATTTGGTATGTAGCTTGGTGCTTTGTTGCTTATCACTAGATCTAGAAGGGGTTTTTGGTTTTCGAGGTACGAGTTTAACCCTATCACATTCCTTCACGAAGACACCCAAAAAATTAGAGCATTATGCTCATTTTCTTTCACATGTTATATTATCTAATCGAACTTTACATCCAAGAGATTTTTAGTAGTTAAAAAAATTTCAACAAGAGATATAAGTAAGACACTTATAGATCTTACATCCATGAAAGCCAAGAAGGTTTTAGTACTGAATGTTTGAGATAATGTTAACAAAATACTAATGATCATGGCAACTACTAGTGAAGTAGATGTGGAAGGGATTATATCTTTTCCTTGCTATGTATAGTTGTTGTAAAATCTGGTCATCCAAAACTACGTTCATTAAAGACTTGACATCTTCTGCTGGAACCATTTCATCATCCAGCCTTGGCTCTTCCATTTTTATGATTTCATCTTCTGTCAAGTCAGCACATATTTTTCTAGTATTTTCCTCTTCAAAGATTCATGAAATTGTTATACCGACCAAATGAATGTCCAAAGCTTTTTGATAAGTTGCACGAGATTTGCACGAGATCTGCATGCAGTCCATTTTGAAATGAAACTCGTTCCAATTTTGCCCTAAAAATCTATCAATTGTTCCAATTTAATCATAAATCTTTTGATGATTAGCACGAGATTTGCACACATTCTATTTTGAAATGAAACGGGTTCAAATTTAGTCGTAAATTTTTCAATTGCTCCATTGGATACTACCGCCTTCTCCCTAACTCCGTAGCACGGCACTTTGAGAGCTCAAAGATGATTACCACGGCTTCTCATTTTCTTTTGGTGACCACATCCCTTTCCAGCTCGACGATAAAGCTCAAAACTTTAGCATCAATCACACACCAAGCTAGAGAAGGAGGGGTTTACGGAGAGAAGAAAGAGGAGAGACGGAGAGGCATGGAGAGGAGGGCAAAATTTGAAGTTGAGGAGTGGAAAACCAGGAGGATGAAGAAGAGGAGGTCTCGAGTAGAAGTAAAAGTGGAAAGGAGTGAGTGATCCCTTTAGGGTTTTCATTGAGGAATGCCTTCAAAGTACAAAAAAAAAAAAAAAACCTCGAGTGCTTGCGACAAACTAATCACCCCAACAAGATGCAGGCCGATGGTCGACACAGCACAAGATTTGCACGAAATTTGCACGCGGTCCATTTTGAAACAAAACGGGTTCCAATTTAGCCTGAAACCTATCAATTGTTCCAATCCAATCCCTATAAAAAAAAGTAACAACTACACTTGGTTAATGCAATGTCAAGGCAATCGAAGTCATTACTAACTAAAAGTGACCTTAAATATACCATACTAGATTCTCAAGTTGAATGTTTCTTTAGAAGGAGGAGTAAATGATCATGTAGCAAGGGAAATTTAAAGATAGTGAGGTCAAAATGTCTATATTGTCATTGCTACTAACCCGAAATAGAAAGGGAAATGATTGGTTGGCCTAAGCCACTTGTATTTCGTTGTTAAATGTCCATGTGTGGTTGTAAACCATCACGAGTTTTTCATAATGTCTATTTGGTATGTTGCTTGGTGCTTTGTTGCTTATCGCTCGATCTAGAAGAGGTTTGGCTTTCGAGGTACGAGTCTAATCCTATCACATTCCTTCATGGAGAAATAGGCTTCAACCACCACATAAAATTGATTTACATGTGCCAATACCCTTCACTTATACTCTTGAGTTATTCCTAATATATATCAATTTTCTTCCAGACTATATCCAATAATATTCCACAAATGCTTCTCGATTTATAGCTGTGTATTAAGTTACTCCTGAGTATACAATCCACATTAGATGAGATTCAGTAAGCATTACAGTGCTAAAAATAGAAGCATTACTTAAAGTAATGGAGTAATAGGGTACATTTTTCGAGTTAGTGCATTCACGAGCAAAGTGACCCATATTGCTACAATTTTAGCACTTCATCTTGCCCTTGTCCTTTTTTCCACCATGCTTCTTGCGTCGGAAGGTTTTAGCCCTCTTAGGTGCTTGATTGGTCTTCTTCTATTTGTTATTAAATTGATAATTCCTTTTGCATTTGAAGCCTGAAGTTTTGCGCGAACTCGATTTAGCAACATAAGTATGGATAGAGGATCTTGCAACCTTTAGACGCTCATTTTCTAATTTCAATTAATGCGCTATATCATCAAAAGTGACAATATTCTCATTATGTGTCATGTTGATTTTCATATGTTCTTAATTGTTAGGAATAGACCTTATAATAGCATGAACTTGCTGTTCATTAGTAAGGGAGTGACCTGCCGACTTTAGTTCACGAATCATGTTTGACATCTCCTGAAGATGCTGCGTCATCGTTATATTTGGACGCTTTCGGTATATGTCAAACTTGATAGTGAGTCTCCTCAACTTAGTGACAGACGTACCCCCAAACTTATCTTTTAAGGCAACCCACATTGTTTGAGTTTTATAATAACTTTCAAACTCACACATGAGATCATCTTGCATACAACTCAGCAATGTGATGCAAGCAATGCTGTTTTTTTTTTTCCAAGCTTGAAAATCTTCCTGATCTCTCTTGTGTTGAGCTGAAGTTCCATGCTTAGGTTCATCCATTGTGTGGTTGAGGGTTTCCAAAACCTCTTGCTCCTCAAGGATGTATTGAACATTTTGGTGCCAAATATCATAATTGTCACCGTTCAGTTTCTCTCCCTTATTGAGGTCAACCCTAATGGTCTTGGATGCCGAAACTATAATCAATTGCTATAATATATTGATATAATAAACGCAAAATCAATACTAGCACATTATGACTTCACAATGCACTAAATGCAGTCACAAGGAGAATATTCAATTTCCATAGCGTAAATGCCGATTGTCTTCGTAAAGGAGTAATGAAATGCTTTTTTTTTTTTCCTTTTATGGAAAGAGGAGAAGAAGAGAAAACAATTTCTTTCTTAAACTTCTTTCTATTAACCAACCCAACGGTTATTTTTTGAATTTTTTATATGACTCCATCATAACATATCAAGATGAAATGGTGCGTCTTAATTGCACCCATCATGGATGTACTAATAAAGTATAACAAAATATTTTTTACATTGGTATTAATTCAATCCATTCATTCAAATTTGGTAGATCAGTGCTAACATGGATACTGACCGACCAACGAACGCTGACATGGCAATTTTTTAACAATTTTTCCTCTTATCCTTCTTCGACAGTAGCCAACAAGCCTTCGACGGCTTGTTGACCACTAGGTGAGGTGACTTTGCCAAAATTTGGGCAAGGCCAGCTTGCCACCTATGCTTGTAGCGAGGCCGCGACGAGGTTGGCCTCGACCATATTTGGGCAAAGCCGCCAAGGCCAGGCAAGGACTGCGACCCTTGTCGGTGGTCGGCAAGAGCTTGGCGACCCTCGTCTAGTGGTCGATGAGGGCTTGGCAACCCTTGTCTAGTGGCTAGCGAGCTCTATTGGAGACTTGTCAACTACTACAAGGAAGCTAAGGAGGAAGAAGAGAAAAAAGAAAATTAATAAAAAACTTGAAAAAAAAAAAAAAAATATTAAAAATTGCCACGTTAGTGTTGGTCAGACAGCTAGCATCTACATCAACATTGGTTGACCAAAATTGGCTGAATGAATTGAATTAATACCAATGTGAAAATGTTTAAAACTGAATTGGTCAAATTAAAAAGTTTAAAACTAAATTGGTACTAATACCATGTATTTAGGACTTTTTTTTAGTACTTTTCCCCTAATCCACCCCTATCGTATTTGTTCTTAATGTTTGCTAAATGACGCTCGACATCCACCATCACCACATATCATCACATGCCATGTATCAGGTGGAATGTATGATTGAATGAAGCGAAAGAGACTTGATTGCATAAAAGTATTTTTAGAGGACCAAAATTGTATTTGATCCTAAATCATGGAGGAGGACACCATGGATTGTGATCGTGGTTCGAACTAGTGCCGCATCAAGCTCTGATCGAAGGCAAAGTGAGAGAGAGAGAGAGAAGAAACAGAGGCAGTGTTTGAAATGTGTTTTTGTAGAGTGACTGCGAGTGAGAGTGGGAAAAGGAATAGGGTGGCAATGCTCATGGAGTAAACTCGTGGCGGATCATGTAGAGTGAGATTAGCGATTGTGGGTGGGTCCTAGTTGAGTGAGAAAGAGAGGAGAAAGATTAATACTCATACTTAAATCAATAACTTCTTTTAAGCTACATTAGTTTTGCCGAAAATGAATGATTTGTGATATTTTTCTTAAAATGATCATTTTAACAGGTTAAGAAAATGATAAACGAAAAATATTTTTATCTTCCATAAAAACAAAACATAAATTATTGTTGATAATAAAAGACAATTTTCCTTAATTAGCTATTTCAAGAATTATAAGTGATTATTTTTACAAAAATATTTTTAAATTATTCATATTCTGCTAAACAAATGAAACCTTAATTTATTTTTTCTGTTTCCTTCCTTTGTATCTGAAGACTAACGAGGAGCTGGTAGAGTCCGCCATGAGAGAGTCGCACTGGGGAGCTTTGGAGCAAATGATAAAGTGAGACGGAGAGTCGTAGTGCACGGCCACGGCTTCGATTGGGGACTAAAACCCCAGAGGGCCCATTGGGCCTTATGATATGAAGAAATTGTTCTGTTGAGAGTTATCGGCCGGACCCAAAATATAACTTTTATTTTTCATGAGCTTGACAATCCGCTAGGCTTGTTTAGACCTAAACTATATATTAAATATGTTTAATAGAGGTTTTATTCTTGGCCCGAGCTCGCTCCAGCACGAGCCGGTCATTTTATAAGAAAAATTTGATGAATGAGCTTGAGCAAGAATTTTTGCGCATCTAATTTACCTATTTATCTAAAATAAAAAAAATGATGAAATTAGGGTTTTTTTCGAGTGACAGGAGGAAGAATAGTCGGAGTAGGGAAGTAATGCAACAGGCTTCTGAATGTTTTCCCACTTCCCACTTGTTTTATTATTTTTATTCGCTTTAGTAGATTCTTCTGCTATTATGTAATGTATTTCAATTTAAAATTTACTTTTCATTTTCCATCATCTTATTTTTCCGAAAATGCATAAATAAGTTCTAATGTATGAGGACACGATTTCATGTATATCCATCGGTTTGTAATTTATAATTTTCAGTTAGTATTCTTTTTTATCATTTATAATTCAATTTCCTTTCATTAGTAAAGTCTCTCGTATTCTCTTTGTGTATTTCTGCCATTTTTGGAAGGTAAAATAAATACCACAGGTGGTTGCTAACACTTATTTGTGTGGGTGAGTAGAACAAGATTATCTTAATTACGTCGTAATTAATCTAAATAAAGAATGAATTCTTGCTAAATGTATGTTCACTTGTTGCCACTTGCTCCACTTTAAGTGTGTTTGGTTTGAATTCGTCAAACGAAATTCTTTTTTTTTTAATATATATTTTCTCTTTTCCATCCTTTTTAAAAATTTCACATATTTTTACCTTGTTGATGCTATTACTAAATTATTTTCACATGTGTATAGGCAATTCGTGGTTTTAGGAGAGATTTTTTGACATATTGTTAAATCTGAAGGGGTAAGTTATTTTCTCCCTAACTAAGTTACTCTTTCTTCTTCTCATTTATTTTCCATTTTACATGTAATTTAAGAAAAACGATGATAAATTTAACTAATACATATACTTTAAATTTAACTAATGCGTAATAGATATATAACTTTACGAGGGCATACATATTAAGATATCTTAAAAAAATCTCGCAAAAAAACAAAAAAAAAAAAAAACACATGCACGTGTATAAAAATGGATTTAATTTGATGCTTTGAGAGAGAGAGAGAGAGAGAGAGAGAGAGAGAGAGAGAGAGAGAGAGAGAGAGAGAGAGAGAGAGAGAGAGAGAGAGAGAGAGAGATCAAAGATTTGAATTAATTTAGAAAAGAAATTTAAATGGTTGACGGCAAGGGAAACTTATATTCAATCTTGGAATCTAAAATATTTTTGGGATAAGAACAACAAGCATGGGCTTTTCATAGACTTGACTATGAAAGTTTGTCGAAATAGAATGTCCTATTGCTTCTCGGAGTATTATTTGTCTAAACTTTTAGTAGTTGAACTGTTTGTACATGAATGTTATATTTTGATTTTAAGATACATTATTTAATGAAATATTAAAAAAAAGACTATGGTCAGGCCTTCAAATAGTTAAGAAAATGGGACCCATGAGACCACTATTCTACCAAATCCAGTCCTGATCCAGCTGCGCAAGCTCACTATGTGGATATCACTCATCATTGCATCGAGGAGTTGAGTAAATTTGCATCAACTTAGAGATTAAGAGGATCTACATGAACCAATGAATTAGTTGCACTTCCATACAAGTTAGTGTAAAAAGACCAATGGTCTAATACCCAATCTTTTACTCAAAACTATTAAAAATAGAAGATGGGGTCAACTAGGAACTAGAAAATGTGAAGCGTATAATTAAGGGTTTGATAGGTTTCTCAATTAACCCATTAGAAAAATGACATAAATAATTCATGAACTTTAGTTCAATGTATAATGTTATCCCTGAACTTTTAATTTGTTCAATGTAATCTATACAATATTGTCATTGAATTTTTAATTTGTTTTATATAATCCATAAACTTTTTATACATGTTCAATTCAGTCCCTTAATTATATGATAATGTTCAATATATATATATATATATTTTTTTTTAAACTCGAATTGATGAATATATAACATTGGATATTTTTATATAGTCTAAGGACTAGATTGAATATTTAACAAAAGTACAAGAATTACATCGAACAAATTAAAAATTCAGAGATAACATTATATATTGGGTCAAAGTTTTTGGACCATTTATGTGATTGTCCCTAACCTATTTTTAATTCAACTAAATCGTACTCTCTCTCTCTCACAACCTTATAGTGTGGCTGTGTCTTGAATGTTGATGGAGGTCGCACTCAAGTGAGATGGAGAGAGAAAGAGAGGAGTTCCAGCTGCCTTGGCGTCGGCTTGACGACCGTCTAATGGCGTCAATGGTCTGACGAGGTTTTGTGTCGATGATTGTTTGCTGGCGACAGCAGATGTAGGTCTATTAGGGTTACTTTTCTTTTGAACAAAAATTAGGAAGTAACTGATTTTTTTTTCTTGAGTATTTGTTGGGAAAGAATGATACTTGTTGATATTTTCGTGGGTAAGATTAAAGAAGGACCATGGGTGGGTTTACATATTAATGGATTGGATTGAATATGGTCAATACAAGTTAAATATGCTTATAAGAGGTTTTTTGGTCGGTACTTATGAGAGTTAAAATGGGGTAAAATTGGGCAACCCATTTATAACCTTAGCCTGAACCTGACTTGTTCTCTAAGTAGAATCTGAGAAATTAGATGACTTGATTGACTAAACTATACAAGCTACATGGCAAACATCATTTGTACAAACAATTATAAGGTGAGGTACAGTTTCAATCATCTAATTAAATTTTTATGTGATCAGGTTTTTTTTTTTTATCTCTTTCACTTTGTTTAATCGAGTCCTTTTATGGATCATTTTTACTAATACCATCCAATTGGTATAATGAGATCTTCAGAGCGAAGCCGATAACCCATCCAGCTCCCTAGCCTCTCTCTCTCTCTCTCTCTCTCTCCCCCCAAAGTTTTTGTCCTTGATGTTTGCTAAATGGTGCTTATTGTCATCACATGCGTTGCGTCAGCAACAATACAATGTCATTAATTTGATGGTATAAAGTAATCGTTTTGACAGAAGGATGGGATTGGACAAAGCGAAAGAGACTTCATTGCAAAAAAGTAAACTTGGAGGACCAAACTTGTACTCCACCCTAAATCTCGGAATGAAAAATTTACATTATCATAGGTTTGCCCTGTTACCAATCCAAAATATGAAGGTGCCTCCTCAAGTTAACCCGCTCTTGCATTGGGGATGAAAGTCAATTGGTGTCTGATGGCTTATCATAGTGGGTTTAGTTTCGTGGAAGTGTCAATATGCATGACATACGCAATCGACGCTGTTTGGTTGACTGGTTCTATGGTTTTCGGCCTCGAAAGAGATTGGTTCTGTGCTCATCAGCATACTGACGTGATGCTTATCGTCTTTGTGAGTTCGATCGACCTTTACCATCAGAGCACGCTTCACAGATCGATTTTCCAGAGGCGTTCGACCTATAGCATGCACGACATACCATAAGTTATGAAAAGATACAAAAAGCAATGACTGAATTTGAGTCAATGTGATGTTCCAATGACTATATAAGAAAGATCTGATCTGATGTTTTCAATTTGGTGGATCCAACATTGAAAAAATGAAGATAAGGAAGATCTCCATCAAAATTCTTCGATCCTGATATAAGAAAGATTTGTTTGTTTTACCCATTCGTAAGTAGCCGTGTTGGTTGAGAGTCCCTCCTT